>JADANN010000422.1:580000-1180000 GCA_018806985.1 Angiostrongylus vasorum
TGTTGTTGTTGTTGTTGTTGTTGCTGTTGCTGTGTTGTTGTTGCTGTTGTTGCGTTACGTTAAAGACGAGTGACAGAAGTAGCAACGAGTCCCATCATAACAAAATCAGCTGAAACGTCAGCCATCGACAAACAACACCAACAACAACAACAACAACAACTTCAATAAACAACTACTGCATCAACAACAACAAGACAATAGTTTATAAGTGAAAACAAGATTTTTACCGTTTACTGAGTATTTCTACGCAATTGGCTGCCATTTTGATAGAGCAGCATGAGTTCGTAAGGGTCAAATATTAAAGATGCAACTCGTATCACATAAATAAAGAACCTTCCTTCTTTGTTGCAACGACGATGAAATGGGTTCGAAATGGTGAAGTACCATGTGAAGACATTTTACCGCAGAAATACAAAACATCTCTTGTAACGATGATCTGTTGGCGCGTCGATAATACTTATGTCCCCAAGTTTACCCGAACTTGCCTTTAATAGTTTCAGCGAGATTACAATTGCTTATGAAAAGCATATCTCGGTGTAAAACGCCCCCAACATGATGACCTCTCTATCGTTCATTTAGAATGCTTATCAATACAACCAAATCAAAATGATGAATTCTCTTGTTTGCTAACCTTAACCTTTAATGTAACTGGCATTCGTTGCGGAACCTGATTACTGTAGATGTCAAAATGCAGTGATGAGTCGCATAAGCAGTCGGGTTTCTTCACATATCTAGAAAAACCAATACGAATGTATTTCAACGCACACTCCACTACTAACAGTAAAATGAACTACGCTGAATGGCAAAGGCATTGCTATGAAGCACCACTAAAAGATAGAAATATCTTAAAACTCAAAATATTAAGGCATAAGAAGCTTCCGTATCCAATGCAAAAATGTGGAGAAATAAAGCGGTTTAAAATATTCTGGATTATTTATAGCGGTATTTATGAGAAATGAGGAAAGGAAAATGAGAATCCGATGCAGATTAAAACTGACTATCAATTCAACCTTGACCGTTTTATTCACTGCCTACTCTTTTTAATGGCAGGCTATTTTGCGAAATATAACTTCAACGATGCTGAGATATTTGCAAAACTCCGAACCGTTCGTTCCCCACCGCAGACATCTGCGGTCCGGAGTTTTGCAGATATCTCATCATCATTGACTATAAATTATCCCTTAGTCGTACTCTTCATTTACTCCTTCAGAAAAAAGTAAACACTAAATAGGTGATAAAAATAATGCCGAGCATGGTGCTAGTTCGATTCCGCACGTGCCAACCAAGCCTCTTATCCATCTGGGGTCGGGAAATTGGGACTGGGCTTGTCTGGGGAAAGAAATCACTCTCTGCAATCCAATTGGGAGCGCTCCAGCCCGGCTACCTCAGGACTCCAGCGAGAATTGCTCGACCAGTATTCTACGACATTCAAGATGTAATGAAAATCCTCAAGCACTAACCGAAGCCACACGTAAAAGTTGGAAGATTTTCGTGGACAGTGGATGCGAAGAAACGAATCGAATGTGAGAAATGCTGATATTCGCACAGCAGACGTGAAGATTGGTCATATAAACAAAATAATGCTCTATACTAAAAGGCAAACTGGAAATTCAATGAGAACGGACTGAAGCTTAACTAAGATTTAGATGTACTTCTGAAGTTTCTGTGCAGCTGAAGCATTCCGCTATTAGCGCAGTACCAGAATATCTCTCCACAAATGATCAATGTGACTGTGTTAAGCTTATAAAATTATTCAAAAGCAGTTATGATACTATACAGTTTGAAGTATAATACAACCTAAAGAAGAAAGCACTACTGCTCGCTAGTTGGATGTAGCGTGTTTTCTAAACTTCACACTTCGCTAGGAGATGATGTTCCACGGCTATCAGCACAACCTTCTCAATAGTTATTTATCAGACTTTTCATTGTCCCCCATTTGAATGAGAGCATTAAATTCTCATTTGCTTTATCAACAGCAACAGAATTAATCTGTGTTCGATGTTTTCTGTTTAGCATCATCACCTTCTGTGGAAATAGCACTTCGCACCTCGTAGACCCGAGGGCGCCTGTAGCGCAGTGGTCGCGAGCGCCCTGCAACACACACGTGGAATCGAACCCAGCGCCCATGGGCCCACCAAGCCCTCCACCTCTCCGCGGTCGGTAAATTGGTACTAGACTTATCTGGGAGGATAGCAGCACTGGCTCGATACATCTGTAGGCCACCGCGAGTCATTGTAAACTGCAGATATGCATTCAATCACCTCTAAACGATGGTCAATGAAGTGAAAGCATGGCGCATCCTTCAGGGATTGATCAACGCCAAGAACTTTATCCTTTTACCAGTAGACCCATTCTTGTAAATGGTAATTTTTCGTCTGGTCATTGTTGATAAAATTAAAAGAACCACTACTAAAAAACAATGACGTAAAAATTACACTTACCCACATTGAGCAGTCTGTTCAAACATTGCATGATTAACAAGTAATTCTGGGCTGTTCGTCTGGAAATTCAACGCCACGATCTGCACCCCCATCATCCAATGAAGCTGAATAAGTAAGCCAATAGTATTTATCTCTACAGAGTTTCACTAGAGAAAGCCAATTTAATTGCTTTACCAGGTTTGAGAAACGATTGCAAATATGTGAGCTCAGTGGGAAAAAAAAGCATTCAATGCGTAAAACATTTGCCGCCAATACTCTCAAGGATTGCCTCCTTGAAATTGGCGAGGTTCAGGGATGATAAACAGGCTTTGGAAAAGAATGGTCATCATACATCAAAAGCATCCTCAACAATGGTGTACACACTTGAATTATTAACGTTGCTACTAGAGGAATAAATTAATTACCATTAATATTATTTTTGCTTAGTGCTTAAGTTGGCTACCATCATCGAGTCTTGTGTTGTTAGCAATTTACGAACGCCTGTATTTAATACAATAGTGATAGAGAGTTCATAAAAGGCTCATTTATCGATTACTTACGCCAAGGTTAAGTGTAATTCAGTTTAGCAGAAGCATTATTTCGTTGTGTTAGCTATTCTAACACTGACTGCTGCAGGATGTACTTTTTACATGGAAAGAAATCAATGTTTGTTGACAATCATTCAACCCGCCCCTGCATAAAAAGATTACTGACTGGTGAGGTTGCCTCATTTGAACGCTATTCCGTAGAAGAAGATCTGACTCGATACGACGACGAGGACACCACATCGAGAAGACGAACGACTGTGGACATTGACTCGGATCATCGGCTCTGAAGAAGACGATGGCGTCGAAACAGCTGAATAAAACTTCTATAACAACTTCTTGTGAGCTGAACAATTCAAAGAGTTCATACAGTAGTGATCGATAGCAGTACAGACCCTGAAGTCGCTAAACCATTGTTCATCAAATGCTGTTTGCTTATTCCGATTGTTCCATGAATAGGAGCACAATGCATTCAATATTTATGACTTCAGCTTCGTATGGAAGAAAGGAATAAGGTTGTAGAAATGTCGCTTAATACGTTGAAGACGTTTCTTATCCCAATGGGAACGAAATTTTTGAGCATGATTGCCTTGGATGCTCACTTCGATCCGTAAACATTCGAAAATCACGTGATGAAGATCTAGGAAACTTGTAGCCTGGTTATCTCTAGATTTCATGGAAAAGCTACTCCGACCAGAATTCAGCAATTATGGAGACAGAGTCCTCAAATAACAGCTTAACCTAGACGCAAACGCTTGTGATTAAGGAATGTAAGGCAGCAATTGAACGGATGAAGTGATGAGGACTGCCGCATATGTGGAGTCAAGCCATCCAGATAAGTAGGTAAAGTAGAATAAAAAACTAAGGAGATGGAAAGGACGAAGCTTTCGGAGTTGATCAATTCTTGAGTAATCGCCATTCGTTCGATTTCATTAATCATCGTATGGAGTGATTGAGTTCATTTCTGGCCTACAGAATGGCTTACGAGGGAGTTACGATACACCACTTTAGTGTTTCTATCCTCCCATAGAAGTCTGGCACCAATTCCCCGATCCCGGAGAAATGGAATTCTTGGTGAATCCTTGAGATGGAGTCGAATCAAAAACCACATGTGTATTGCAGGACACCTTTAACCACCGCGCTAAATGCGCATGAGTAGAGTGCTATACAAAAATTGTTGTAGGCCAATATTCACAAAACAAGCTGCTTTTACAAAAGGCTTAATTTGTTGTTGGTAATCACAGCTGATAGTCGTTCATTGGAAAAGATTTATAGTAGTGTCTAATACCACTCACAATAGTGGTATCGAAGCTTCTCGCTGTTATTGAAAACAGTACGATTATAGGTCAAACCACCATCAAATCTTATAGATCTGATAGACCATCTATTTACCGCGAGAGAGAATAATCATTAAAAAATACACTAACTCACGTTGGGAAGGAAGTTGTCGGAAGTTATACGCCTGTTGGACGGAAAAACTCGGACCAGCCTTTTCGAGGTGTGCTTGATCAGATTATTAGCCTGCCGCTGAGTTTGATCCTTGTAGACTTTTATGGAAGCGTCTTCGCTGAGCGAGCACATTAGATAAAGCCGTCGTTCAACTGAATATACGTTCTGACATGGAAAGAAAAGTGATTCCCACGACCGATCTACTATTAACCTCGGCATTGACAAATAGTTCTGAAGAAGGCTAAATCCGCCGAAAAGTCAGCTTTAACGGAATAAAGAATAAAGTAACACCTCGTATTTGCTCAAAAAGAATATCGAGAAGAAAGGTGGCTTATGACCAATCGTCTTTGTATATTTGTCAAATCAAACACGCAACTACGATTCTAATCTCAAACATGCTTTTATGTTTAATGTCGTGTGATCAGAAACATGAAGAAAAACGAAGACAGTAGATTTCTTACCATTCCACGTATGAGGTACTTTATCAGCCGTTAAATAGTTTACAATCCTTGAGAGATCTCTCGATGTGAGTTCTTCTCTTACAGGACACAATTGACGCCGTCTTACATCTTCGGCCAATAGTTCGAGTTCTTTCTAAACCACGAACTGTTTGTTACAAAGAAAATGACGTTGAACGACGTATGCAGTGTTGCAAAAGACGTATTGACTAGTTGTGTTATTTGACTTCCAGGACTAGTTCCGTTACTTTGGGACGAGTTCAGGACCAGTTCCTAGGACTACACTCTCTGTTTGGGTATTTGGCCTAAAATAGAGGGTGCGCACGTTCATTTGATTTCCAGCTCTTTCTCTTGTTGTATAGAGTTTTTCTGCAAGCATTCGATAGGATTCCCTTTACAGATGTTGTCACTCCAAAAGCCACTTTCTACCCATTAAATTTAAAAAGTCTTTGTTCGTCCAATGACGAGAGTGCAGTGGAGATTGTACCCGATGAAGGAGGCACTAACACCTCTCTGATCCGAATGAGAGCATTTTAGACTTCACGTATTGGGTTAGATGCATGCAACGCGTAGAAGAAAAGTAGGCATCGTCACGGATATTTGACATTATTGAGTCTTGAATTCGCTTCACATAACAAGAATTCTGACTCACTCAGACAAGATTATAAAGTAGGTAAGGAAGGTAAGAAATACAGCTTTACCCAATTTCTCTAAGAAGTACTGATGACAAATATTGTACAATTGCAAGGTAGTCTGACACTAAAGATATCCTTCAAAGAAAATTATTTCAAAATTAACAAAATTACACTTTTTTTTGGTGATTCGACTATTGCTCACTTTTGTTTTATCCAGTGGTCGTGGAGAAGAGAACAAATTGAATAAAAAAGGCAAAAAGTATGAAAATGAAATAGTCGCTTACAGTATTCATTAATAAATCGCTTGTCTTTCGAGTGGCATCCATTTGATCAAGGCTGTCAACCGACGTTTCCGCTACATTGTCCTCTGTTGCTTGCACTAAAACTCTACAGTTCTTCACAGGTGTTCTATCACTCTTCATTTTTATCTTCTTTCCTTTACTTCTCCCCTACTTAGATTTCTAACTTTCACATGGTCCTTGCACGATTTGTAGGGGCCAAGGTAACGAAGATCAACACTTTATCCGTGTTCAGCCAGTTCAGAACAGAGTTTTCTTCTCTTGCTCTGACTTTATCAGTGGACAACACAGGCCAAACTAGACATAACCAGTTCACACTCACCGACCTAGGATTAAGGACAAAACGATAACGCTCTTGGCGTTGATCAATCCCTAAGGGATGCGCCATGCATTCGACTTCGTTAGGCATCGTTTGGAGGTGATCGAATGCATATTTGTCCTTTACAATGACTCGCGGTGGCTTACCGATATATTGAGCCAGTGGTGCTGTCCTCTCAGACAAGTCTAGTACCAATTTGCCGACCTCGGAGAGATGAAAGATTTGGTGGACCATGGGCCCGGGGATCGATTCAAGCAACGTAGGGAGTTTTTGATATATAAAAAATCGGTACACCCGTAATAAGGAGAATAATCAATATTGTGAATTTTGTCCTTCATTCCTGACGTGAGGATAGTTGGTCTTTTCGTGCCGAAATTGATCATTTGGATCAAATCGTTCATTCCTTTAATTCAACCAAAGTAGAATTAAGTAGAATCTTTAAAATTTTTGTTACCTCTTGGTTGCCCTGTTTTCACCTTATCACTAGAAACTCAAAAAAATCTTGTTTTCGTTTAATGCAAATTTTTATTGAAACTACTCACGTTTTGGCTTAGTCTTTGCCGCCTTCACTTTCTTTGCCTTGATGAGGATTTTGTACTTTAGAGTATGCGGTGACGGTAAGGGCTGATCTTCAACTAGCTGGAATCAGCGTCAAATAATTTTCTTCACCGAGCTAGGCTTCATGTTTAGCTTAATAAGTGGAAAATTCTACTCTTTTCGCAACCACAGTTTTAAGGTATTTCGGCCTCCACACCTTCCATGAGTGGTCGGTCATTTTTTTTCATTCCCACTTTCGCTTTCCGCTTCGGTTTTTAATATCGTCTCCGAATCAACTAGGAGTAAGACCAAACGATGAAATCGTTGCTGAAAGATACTTCCCTCAGATATACATCATGGTGAAGACCTGAAAACGCCCTTGCAAGATTAAGTCAGAACTCCACGGAAGATTAAATTGCTCAGCCAGCAATAGGCCACCCACAGCAACCTGCAAACTAGGTGCTTACGTCTATGACGTCAGGCGGTGAGACGACCGGTGAGAGGCCAGAAAATCTCGAGTTAGGTAGGACGTCATTGGAACCGGATCTCACGCACGCACGCACGCACGACACGCCATGGAGATTGTTTCTTACTATGCACGTATAATGCCAGAAGACTCTCCACAGACGCCGATCTTCACGCCCTTCTTGTAGCCACAGATCGCATTAAATTTCACGTCATCGCATTACAAGAAACAAAAAATCAAGAAGACCGACATACGCCAAATAAACATCAAGACCCTTGTCATCAGCTGAGAAAAGGGTCCTATCACGAAAATGTCGGCGACGTAGATTTTGTCGTCCACCTAGCCATTGTGCATCTCGTCGACTCATTCGAGATTCTTTCGCCTCGCATAGCGATCCTCCGTCTTCAGCTGACGCGTTGTAAGGTGATCACAGTCATGAACTGCTACTCATTACCGGCGCGGCTGATGAGTACGAATTAGATGCGTTTTACTACCAGTTGGAGGAAGTTATGAGCAATGATAAAGCATATCATAAAGTTGTTGTCGGAAACTCTAACGTCGGAATAGGAGGTGCCAACGAGAGCGAATACCAGGACTCCTGTTTGCAGCACGCCTATTCCATGGAAACTAGTTTTCCCAGAAGGAGAAAGCCGCTGATGAACATGGGGTCTCCTGATGGCGCGACAAATGTCAGATCAACAATATTCTGGCGAACAGAAAATGATGCCTACTTCACACATCGGTTAGCCAGCCTTTCTGTACTGAGTTCGATCACAACTTTGTTCGCGTGAAGATTCGACTAAGCCATAAGCTGGGAAAGATCCATGCCATCAAGCACGAAGAAAAAGTCTATTCGTATACGACGAGAACATTTTGAACGAAGTCCTAAACGTGACTGGCAGATTAAAGAAGACCCGACCGAAGACTACGAGTTGCTTGTGGAAGGACTGAAAAGCTGCACCGAATTCTCCTCAGTTCTTCAAGCAGGGAAATCAGATCGCATCTCCATTACTACTCTATTCTACTGCAATACGCTTGACAAGGCGAATAATAAGTGCCACTTGCCACACATCTTTGCAGGAAGGTCTACATCGCTGCAAGTAGAAGAAACTACCATGAGTAACAGTGAAAAAAAATTCTTCGTATTCTTGTTGAGCAAACACGAGGTGTTATTTTTTATTCTTTATTCACGAACAAGCTGACGTTTCGGCGGAGTTCGCCTTCTTTAGAGCCGGGAAAGGTCAAGTTGACAGCAATCTATTCAGCCAAACACCTCCATAACCAAACAGAGAAAACGCTGAACCAAGATTTCAATCACATTGAACACAGCTTTGCACACTCACCGCTTTCTATGAGGCTTCCACTGAGTATGTCGCGTGGAGACCAACTGCACAGCATTCACATGGAAGCATAATATGCCCCCTCCCATCAAAATAACGGCCTTATATACTGCCCAATGTCACGCGTGATAATAAGGCATTCTTCCCTGCGGTTCATTTTCGGATTTCTGGAATTAATCCAGAACGCCTCGAGAGTTTTGCGCGCTTGTGTTCTCGATTCCTGCGCGAGGATCGTGACACGTACTTCAAAGTCCTCCCGCTATGTCTCTGGGTCCTATGCGTGCCTAGTGGGGCATTTGGTTTACGTTTGCCGACTAGGTGTTCTTTTTATGCGGACACAGAGGGGGTCTGCCCGTCTCGCCAATGTATTCGTCTCCGCACGCCTTACGGGAGATCAAATAAACTATACCCGAGCTCATGCAATCACCGTCTCTACCATTAGGGCAAACTATGCAATTTTGCGTTGCCCATAGACAGTCAGATAGGCAGTTAAGAACTAGCTGGCGCCTAAGATTACTCGGTGGCATTTCAACTACGTTTACCGAATTCTCTAGACCCGCCCTTCTTAAACAGAGTTTTAGAGCTGCACTTACATCATTTGAGATGAAGCGTAGGATAAACGGGACCATTTTATCGCTAGAATTGTCGTTTGGAGGCCTAGGATTTCCTCTACACTTATCTCGAGCTACAGTTTCGTAGCCACTAGAAATGGCTATTTGCCGCGCCAAGTTCCGGGACTCCTCTCTCCGCTCTCTTCCCGTGCACACGTCGGTTGCTGCTCGAAACATGTTGCCCACAAGCGCCCCTTTCGTGTGAGAGGGGTGAGAGGAGAGGTAATGAACCAAGACGTTTTTATTACTTGGCTTTCGGTACCACTTCGTAATGTAGCCATTTTCTGACAGGGTAATTTGGACGTTCAGGAATGGAAGCCAGTTTTCTTTCGGTTTCTCTCGGGTGAACTTGATATACTCTGACTGTTCATTCAACAACTCGAAACATTTGTCCATTTCCTTTTGTGTTGAGCAAGGGACAAAACAGTCATCTATATACCTACAGTAGAGTAGCGGCCCGAGGTCGATCACCGGTGCTTCCATCTTAGACATAAACGCAATGGCCAGGCTTGGTGCCTGTCGTTGTCCCATTGCCAACCCTCTTATTTGAGCGTAGTACTTTGCGGACCATCTGAAGATTGAGCAACTCAAGCATTCTTTTAAGAGTGCCATCAACTGCTCTATCTTGAAGCCACACATGTTTATTTCTCCTTCGTGTCGCATCAGGAGTTCGAATATGGCTTGCATTGCGGAGTCATTCGACACGTTTGTATAGAGGACGATGACGTCGAACGACTCCATCACGTACGCGCTGCTGGGCTGCGCTGTACGTAGACGATCCAGAAACATCTGAGTATTCGTAAGATGGGCTGGAATGTGTTTCAACAACTGGTTAAATATTAGGGTTAAAAACCATGTTATCCTATCCATTGGCTCGTCTACACAGCTAATGATTGGTCTAACCATAAACAATGATGGATCGGTAGACGCAATATCATCGCTGGATACTAGCTTATGAGTTTTTTATAAGCAAGTACAAGACGGGACATGTTGCTAACTCAACTTTTAGTTGAGAGATAACTGATGGTTTTAAACCAGTGAAAATAGACACTCTGAAAAAAGCCGTCAAAACATGTGCAACTATACTGCTCCACCGTCCCCGCTGAAAAACGAAGATTGGATAACTAAAAGTTTCTGCCATGATTTGGAATCGAAGATGAAAAGTTCTGCACCAACATTTTCCGTCCCACAATCCCCGCCACGGACCCTGAAATTCCCGCTGGAGAAAAAAGCACTCAGAATTTCTTTCTCTGGAATTCTAGTCGCGACAGACAACGTGAAAGAAAGCTGCTGCCTTCTGTAGAGCTGGATACCGCAGTCTGTGATTTATATCCAACCCCTAAAAGGAAAAAAATCCCAGACCAGAGGACGTCGAGCGCGATCGCCCTCCCCAGAAAGTTGACCGAAGGAATCTTCGCAAGTGTCATCCGATATGCTTGTTGGATGCACCCCTCAAGCTCTTCACGGAGAACATCATTACGCGTATCAATGGCACTGGATGAGGCGCAAACAGTTGACCAAGCAGGATTTCGACAGCGATTTTGTTGCACGGGCCACATCTACACTGTGTCCAGGGTCATTGAAGCTTGTGAGAATAGCACCCTACCTCTAGCCCTATTTTTTGTCAACTATGGTAAAATGTTTGATAGCGACGTAATGAATACAGTCCTATCAGCGCTCGTCGACTAAGGAATGGACCAATTCCACACAGCTTTTCCACCGAACCCTTACTATGCCGATAAGGACTCGTGCTCGACAAGGCGACATTATATAGCCATAGCTGTTTAGTGCCGCACTGCAGTGGATAAAATAAAAAGGACAAACCTCTAGGCGTTGATCAGTCCCCTGAGGGATGCGCCATGCATTCTACTTCATTAGGCATCGTTTTGAAGTGAATGAATGCATATCTGGCTTTACAATGACTTGCGGTGTCGATGTATCGGACCACTGCTGTTATCCTCCTAGACGAATCTGGTAGCAATTTACCGACCCTGGCGGGATGGAAGGCTTGGTGAGCCATGGGCGCAGACATCGATCACGTGTGTATTGCAGGGTCCTCTTATCACTGCGCTATACACGACCACTGCAGTGGATAATGACGTTACTCGATTGGGACAAGAAGGGCATACATATTGATGGAAATTTTCTATCAAACCTTCTCTTCGCCAACGACATCGTCATCTTCTCAAGAAGAACCAACGAATCAGAGACGATGATCAGTGAACTCAACAAAGTGGGAAAAAAAGATCTGACTACGCATAAATCGGAAGGACACCCATTTCATGAAAAGTTCATGAAGCGGAACAGATCAGATTAAAGTAGATGGTTCTCTGATTGCAGTGACCACTTTGTACGTATACCTTAGGAGACCGTTGAACATGCAGAACAATATGAAGGAGGAGTTAGACAAAAAACGAGAGCGGCTAGGTCGCATTCGGGCATCTCAAAGAAACCATCGACCAAGTGAAGGACTTCCGCGCTCACCTTTTTGATTTAACGGTCTTTCCACCGCTCTGTTATGCTGCAGAGACGTGGGGTGATACTTCAACCACGTCAAGCGCTTGAGCCATGTCTTCGAAATATAACCAGCACACGCAATATCCAGCTAAAATGGGAAACTCTGATCACCGAAATCTGTCTCATCTTCGTGACTTAAGAGAACACACATCGATAGCGGAACATAGATGGGTCGGTCATAGAACTGTAGAGTGGACTCCAAAATGACGCAGATTTCCACAAGGACGGCCATCTACACGTCGGGCGGACTTGTTCGTAACCAAAGGTACAAAACTGTACTCGCAGCTGCAGTTGTTTTATTTTACAGAACACGGTATGAGACACGCACCCAGCACCATGCTCGAATAAAATCACCAGCATGGACGACGATAGCGAGGGAAAGGAACGAATGGCACTCGAATCGTCGAAGTAAGTAAGTAAGCAAAGTTTTAACCTTGAGGCTAGATATATCTTTACGTATTGCTTCCATTTTTTAATGGATATTCGTTTGCATATACAGGTACTGTTCTTAACTACACCATGCATAAATTGCTGCTGCAGTGACATTTTAGTCATTTTTACAGATCTCCTTGATGCTAGGCACTTCAAGCTAGCTAGTCGTGGGGTGGGTGGCGCTTCTACAGATGGCTAACACAGGTTTAACCAAAAACAAAAATGACTAGGCAATATCTTTAGACACAAATCTATTCTTAGGAATGGGTCCCCTGACTCTTCTGCGCCGGGCCGATGACGAGAAGACAACAATCAAGTGATCGGAAGAAAATGGTGCAATTCAATGGTATTGGCGGCACCATAGTAGCAGAGTCTGCAGAGAGGTTTCGAGATATATAACAAAAAGGTACAGAAAATTTTGCACACTTTTCTTCCTTGATGAAAGAGACCATACCGGATGACTTTCCAGTGGATCAACGAGAAGTTTCGATCCGAAGACTTCCCTGAATATCTGCACCATTTCCTTCTGTTGTTGTTGGCACAGATGATTTTCGATTGACAGTACAACCGGATACGGCGACGTTTTGAAAGCGCACTCAGCGATGGCGGAGCAGACTGCCTGAAATCCATCTATTGAAAAGAAACGCATGCCTAGTTTTCATTCTTACCATTGACTTACACAACCCTAACCTATGACGTAAAAAAAATCTTTATTTTTCGCATCTTATTTAACGCATTCACATCTACTGTGCAGACTTGAGCACTTCCTGCTTTTGATTCGCTTCGTCAAACCTTTTTTTGCCGAAGAGGAGATTCAAACTTTTCAAGACAGCTGCATGACAATCTTCGTCTTGTTCACAAATTTCGTTGAATGTTGGTCGAGTAGATTGTTCCTGAGTTTTGGTATGGCCATGCTAGAGTGTTCCCAATTGAATTGGAATGAGTGAACAGTTCCCGGAGAAGTCCGGTAACAATTTCACGATCTAAGAGGGATGAGAGGCTTAGTGAGCGCGGTGTGGGTTCAAAGCAGTATCATGGTCGTTACGTACACCGTCACCACCGCTGGCGCTACTACCCCTCATGAAAACAATTCTATATCATAACATAGAAAGCTCAGGACGTTCAATATTCCAGCACGTTGAATTGAAATTTCGTTACTATTTCACAAAATCTCGTAGGGAAGACTAACTTTTTCAATCAATAAGACAATCTATTTCTGATAATCAGATGGCAACTTCATTAGCACATATTAGCTTCGTAGATGAGATATGGCCTTTTACGCTGGGAATAACTCTTAAATTCGAAGAAAACAACTCTTTGTCTTACAGCAGAATTCATTGATTTCATTTGTATATTTCCCTCAGTCTCAACGAAAAGTGTGACGTTTTTAATTGGATGATAACAGCATCAACACATCAAATTTAACGCTATCGATCCAGAATACAGAAATTTCCAGGATCAGCTTTCCTTTAACCTTGGCATTGTTTAATAATTCACGGGGGTTTTTTTTTGATGAGCGAACAAGATGTTATTATAGTACTTATTCACCCACCACACGATAGCTGATGTTTCTGCGGATTTCGCTTTGTTCAAAGAATGGAAATATCAAATTGATACGCAGTCTATTTAACGCTAACTTTTTATTTCCTGCCTACTAGGGTTTTTCACGGCAAGATACGATGCGAAATACAACCATGACGGAGCTGAGATGTTTGCAAAACTCCGGTCAGCAGGTGTCTACTGTGAGGAACGAACTCACTATTACCCGTTCCGTGGACTAACACTTTCACCACCACATCATGCGGGTACTTCGCTTCGCTTCTCTCTCTCTCTCAGCCAGTTCTATGTCTGGAGTTTTGCAAATATCTCAGCACCATTGCGGTTATATTTCGCATCATACTTTGTCGTAAAAAAAACTGTAGTAGACAGGAACTAAAAAGTTAGCTAGCTAAGAGACAGGCGAAACGAAGGACCCGCATGGTGTGGTGGTGAACGCGCTACTCCCCGGAAAGGACAATAGCGCGTTCGTTCCCCACCGCAAACACCTGCGGTCCGGAGTTTTGCAAATATCTCAGCAATCTTGTGGTTGTATTTCGCATAGTAATAACCTGCCATAAAAAGTATAAAAGGCAGAAAATAAAAAAGCTAAATATTGTGAATTCAACTACAGCCTCAGCTTAACTAGGTTTAATGCCGATGTGTGGTCCCCCAGATCAGGCCCGCTGACGGGTGATTGCTGACGGCAGAGATCGATAAGAACTAGCTGAGAGAGAGGCGAAACGAAGGACCCGCATGGTGTGGTGGTGAACGCGCTACTTCCCGGAAAGGACAATAGCGCGTTCGTTCCCCACCGCAAACACCTGCGGTCCGGAGTTTTGCAAATATCTCAGCAATCTTGTGGTTAAAAAGTTAGCATTGTGATTTCAACTACAGCTTCAGTTTAACTGGGTTCAATGCCGATTTGGGCTCCCCAGATCAATCCCGTTGACGCTGATAGCACTGATCCATAGAACTGGCTGAGAGACAGGCGACCCGAAAGACCCACATGGTGTGGTAAACTCGTAGCCCCCGGAAGGGGGTAATAGCGCGTTCGATCCCTACCGCACACATCAGCTGTCCGATGTTTTGCAAATATCTCAGCATCATTGTGGTTGCAGTTTACTCACTCAAACATTCTCGTAACTTCATCGGGTAAAGCTTAATACATAAATTTTCAACCGTGTAATAAACGGCTTTCTCAACACTCAATTCATTGTAAGTATTCCAGTTATTTGATAGAGACCAGCCGCAGAGAGCCTTGCATCAGCGAGGAATGTGCCTGCAATCAGCCTGAGGAATGGCTGGAGATCAAGCATCAGAAAGAACACCTCCTGCGGTTCATTATTGGATTTTTGAAATTTACGTAAGGTTTATGCCCTCACTCATGTAAGATTCTGTGAGGCTGGTCTCGTACAAATAGCTATAACGCTTACAAAGAACAAAACAATGTTTAAAATTCAAAGCATCAGTTGGGCTTCGATCCTGGGATTACCCTTTACGTGGGCTCACGCGTCATCCACCACACCTACTGGAGACCCTCCTTTGCTTCTCTTTAAACCAGTTTTTTTAGTTGTTAACATTTATGCATTGAGGTCGCGAAAGTGTTTAACTGAGTGCACTGTGTGTTACCTTGACTTTCCAGGCTCTGAAAAAGGCGAAACTACTGGAACATCACCCAGTATTATACTGAGCGAATGCTATAAGGTCAACCTCGTGTTTTCCGTCAAGAAAACAGCGAATTATGAATCCAGGACGGTTTCCGTCATTCGTTTTCGCCTTGATTCATAAAATGACTTCATTTAAAATAAATATTATCTTCATCTTAAATGATAAATTTGGCGGTAAGCGCTTGTAAGGCAAATTCTATGGCTTTCAACTGTTCATATTCTATTGAAATTAGTCCCTATCTATAAATTTTAAACTAATTCCTCCTGTATTCTGATTTCTTCCCACAATAACAGTGCACAATTCTTTGCTTGATAACGGAAGACTAAGCGTCTTCATTTAAGCCGATAAGAGTCTTTGGAAATACATTTGATCACATTTTGGCGCTGCTGATATTTATAATACATTAGGAAAGCAATAAAAAACAATAAAATTGTAACATGCAGTGTATGCAAATGAGCAGAAAGCACTACTTTATAACAATAGTTATATACATGTATATGTATATATAAATAAAAGGCGGATAGAGCAGTGGTAGTGATGCTGGTCGTTACAAGCACGGTACTGGTTCGATTTAGTCCCAGGCTCAACAAGTCTCTCATCTCCCCGGGGTGAGGAAATTGGTACCGGACTTCGGGAAAAAATCACTCCCTGTAATCCATGTGGAAATGCTCTAGTCCGGCTACCTCAGCACTTCAAGAAGAATCGACTCGACTAGCATTCAACGAAATTCATGATGAAAGAAGGATCCTCAAGCAGCACCCGAAGCCAAACGTTAAAGTTGGAAGATCTTGTGGATATGGGATGTGAGGAAACAAATCGAATATGAGAATAGCCGGGATTCTGCACAGCAGACGTGAGGACGTGGTTTAAAATAAATAAAATTATATATAAGTATGCAAATGTATAGAAGGTACCATTTTCACCTATGCGGTTTTACGCCGCATACAAAGGATGGAAAGTGGAATTTTGTGGTATAACGAAAAGACTTGAACAAACGACTGGTGTTCTCCAGTGGGAAATATGTCTCATGATATATTTCATAACCGTTGTTCTTTGTAATTTTTCCGTCATTAATGTTGTGCTAAATAGGAATGTCCTTTTTTGTACTACTTTTCTTCCGTTCAACTGCTCAATTTAAGCTTTCTTACATCACAGCAGAAACAGAAAAAATTTCCTTGCCACCTTTTTTTTTCCTTTTGTTTGTATGGCTGTTTTCGCACATCTATTCTGCCGATCCCACCACTTCTTGCAGTCGATTCGTTTCCTCTCTTCTGTCATCCACGATGGTGTTCCAACTTACTGCGTGTGGCTCCGGCTTATAATTGAGGATTTTCCTTACCATTAATGTCGTTGAATATTGGTCAAGTCGACTCTCCTTAGATGCTTGAAATAGCCGAGAAAGAACGTTCCCACTTGGACTGCAGACGGTTTTTCTCCCGAACAAGTCCGGTACCAATCTCCCTACCACAGAGCTATGAGACATTTGGTGAGCTCTGAGCGGGATCGGACTAACAGCATGGTCATGATGATCGGCATCACTACCATTGAGCTACCCGCCCTCTCTACAAAACCCCTCTTCACAAAATGAAAACCTAGAACTTCATAAGATATTAGGTCACCCAGTAAGAGATACCAGGGAGATATGAGCAATTTGACTCGCTTCTGATCACTTATACTCAGAAAAAGTATTCTCACATCTTATCCAGAGCATATATAAAACCCATTAATCTATAAAGCAAACAATATTTCACCTTTAACGGGATCTCGTTCATCCGCATAACTGCCGATGGCCCATGAGTAACGACTGGCCCGTCAGATCCATCCCAACAATCCAATTCGACACATCTACATCCAGAAAGGAGTACCTGGAACTAATTTAAATTATATGAATCAACGTCATGACCACTTTTGTTAAATCTAAAGCATAGCGCTCTTAAAACAAAAGGAAAAGACAAAAAAATACTAGAACATTCGCAGTTCTATCACGATTCTACGTGATGTGAGCGACACCAATAGTAGCTGCCTTTTGGTACAAAGAACGGAAATTTTGCAAAAGAACAGATACCAACGTCAAGCATAGATTAAGGAAACAATGACGTTCTGGAAACATCGAACGTGCTACGGGAAAAAAAAGGACTTGTTGCTGCCTTCGTTTAATCCATATCGTGTTAGAAGGGCTCTACCACAGTTATTAATCAGTCGATCGACTAGTCGCAGAATTTTCTACTACTACTATAATTTCTGCTATTCTATGAGAATTTCAGCAGAAGAAAGCAAATCTCTTTCTGTAAAGACCTCAGGATTCCTTAGCATCACTTTCTTGCACCTCAAGGAAGAACTGGGCTTGATCAACATTCAACATGAAAATTAAAAAGAGCAGAATATAAGTCTTCATTTCTCAGGCGAACGCGCATAGGAACAAGTCGACGACTAAGCGAATGGAAAGAGTGCTTGGGCATGATCCACATCTGACGATGGACAGAACAAGTAAATAACTATCTACTTACTACTTAACTAACTATGCTTTCTAAACGACAAAAAAACGTTATAGATGGAAAAATAACGAAGTAAGTAATTCCGTCTTGACGTGCCTGCCTGTATATCTCAACATCTGCAATTGCTTCCTTATGACTAGACGATGGAAACAGTTGCGCACCTCTAACTTGAAGACCTGAAGAATAACACATTCGGAGAGAAGCAATTGGAATAACTTTATTACCATTCTTCTATTAACAAAATCATTAACCCCTTCACTAACTGAACCCTCACAGAGTAAGTAGATTTCAATGTTTGTTCTACGAACACACTTTTACTCACCCGTACAGTAAGTATTATGCGATGAATTGATGAAGTAATGAGGCAGCGGCTCGTGCATCGTATCGGCCACTGGATTTTAATGAAAATTAAATAGAAGAAAAAAAAAGGAGGAAAGAACGAATAAAACATGCTTAAAAGATGGCTATGTAAATAGGAAGTGTTTGAGACCTTCAGTTTCCGTACTAATTAGTAACACTATCTGTATAACCACAACGATGCTGAGATACTTGCAAAACTCGGGCCCACTCTCAGATCGAACCACGATTACCCTTTCTGTGAGTTCGTGTATTACACACTTCGCTACTAAGGCCCTTGTTTTGCCTTTCTCTCAGCTGATTTCCTACCCAACGCTGCCATCAGCAACCACCCGTCAGCGGATTGATCTGGGGAGCACAAATCGACATTGAACCCAGTTAATCTGAGGCTGTAGGCGAAATCACAATGTCAACCTTTTATTTTCTGCTTATAATAATTTCATACAGGAGCCTCCGGAAAAGGTGATCGTCGTGTGAACTGGCACGAGATCCAAGTTTTGCGAATATCTCAGCGTCGTTGTGGTTGTATTTCACATCGTACCTTGCCTTGAAAAACTATGCTAGGCAGCCAATAAAAATACAAATACAAACAAATAATAGGTTAACTATCTGTATAGTTCCCAGAATCGACTTCTATTGACCTCGATACTGGATTATAACTGCGTCGTTTCCTTGTTTAGCAATCGCGAGGTTGTTATACAGCACACATTTACTTCCTTAGAAAAACAATACAATACAACAGTAGCAGACGTTTCGTCAGCATCGCATTCCTCAGAGCCTGGAAGGCTACACTGATACGCAATTTACTACGCCAAACGCTTCACTAACACTTACGAAAAGACGAAAATTTATGTGGTAATCGCATGATCAACACCTTCTCGAGAAACCAACCGTTTTTCACGTGTCTTCCACTGAGGAAGAACAGCTGATTAGAGTCGTATAACAACATGAAGGAATGCCTAGAGGTCATACGCTATCCACCAATATCTTCGCAACGATTTTTGATGTTGAGAAGTGTAGTCGTGAACGATATGCGACTCTGATCAGCTGTTCTAATCTTCCTCAGTGGAAGACACGTAAGAAAAACAGTGAGTTTTTCGAGAAGCTGTTGATCATCTAGTTACCATAGAGTTTTTCGTCTTTTTGTAAGTGTTATTGAAGCGTTTGACCCCGTAAATTCTATATCAGTATATCCCTCCAGGTCCTGAAGAAGGCGATACTGCCGAAACGTGGGCTACTGTTGTGTTGTACGTGTTCTTTGCATGGAAGTAAATGTATTCTGTATGACAGCCTCATGATTGCTGAACAAGAAAACGACGCTGTGTAAGCAATACTTACATATCATTACCTAAATATTAAAATAGAACGGGTTTAAAAGCATGGAAAAGGACAGGAAAATAAAAGCACCACATTTTAGTTTAAATGAATCATCTTAACAACGTCAAAAGCAGAGACTTAAATTTATGAAAGAAAAAGGAAAAAGGAAAGAAAAGGAAAAGAGTTGATGAACAGATTTTTCTCAACGACCGAAATCTCTTCATGAAGTGCATTCATAAGTACTCATTTATCTATAACAAATGGAAATTCCATTCATACTATGTGAGAAATCGAGAAATCTTACTAATACCAACACCTTCTTGGAGCTTCTGCCGATTGCCGATGTATCAATAGAGTTCTTACCTTGATCTTGAGTGATATTCGGTGAGTCGATACAGTAATCACTCCAAAGGTAGTGAACGAAAGTCTCGAACGAAATATCGTTTCCTAAATTGGTTTCCACTTGGCTTTCACTCATTTTTCTTGGCTCTCTTTTCTGTTACTCTTTCTTCTTTGGTAGGGGAATCCGAAATGCCACACTGTGGAATCCTGCGTATTTAGTGCGGTACACTCAAAAAACTTTTAATTCTTTAAAGGAAACCTCATCATTGAATAAAATCAAATGAATTTCTATGTTTATGTTTAGATTTAAAGAATGTTATAGTCAATAGTTCTTGCTTTATCTTTGATTACAGTTCTTTCACTAAACAGAACACCATTGTAAAGTGCGTACATCCACGAAGTCATTTTCTTATACATTCAGTACTTTTTTTACTAGTCCTTCCTAAATCACTGTATAAGTGTCGCATAGCACGAAGGGAAATCTCGAAACTTAGTGAGCAACTCAGTTACACGAAAAAGTGGTATCTATAGAAAACATTTTACAGTAAAGAGATGGCTCTAAATAATAGATGGGAAATGCTTGCCTGGTGGGCAGCCGATCTTCTTCAGTAGGGTTTCCATCGCCATTTCGCTCATTGGCGGATACAGCGATTCATTCAGGCGAGGATCACGTTGGAAAGTCTGCAGAACGCGGAGAAACTTCTTCCGAGAAATCGATTTCTTTCCGTTATCACATCTGAAATTTCTGGAAACTTTTTGGATCTGGAAAATCGTCGGACATCAACGTCAAAGCACAGATTTCCAGTTTTCTAAGGCAATTTTATAGACGATCGATAGGTCGAGGTTGATGGCAAATAGATTTATTGTTCATTTTTATCTCACAATTATTCAAGCCCTTTCTTCTATTTCGTTCGCTCTCACTTTGCTTTTCTATAAAAAAAAACCGTTTATCATAATTTGATACATAAAAGTTTACATCGATTGCCCACCTTCCCGAAAAAATTGGGGGACAACCGAAGTCTTTTTGGAGTGGATAGTATGAGATTAATCATGCACTGTTGCTGTGCTAGGCAGAGAATAATTATATTACACATTTGTGACGACGTGGACTTATTCCAGTGAACTTTTTTCCCTAAGTTATTTTCTGAGAAGTTTTTCGTCATTCGTCATGTTTTTATATCCATTTGTAGGTTGCTTTGTCGGCGTGTTCTGAAAAGTGCTACTAGACTGGTGGTGACGGAGTGTGAGAAGGGGAGAAGGGTTGAGTGGTAGTGTAGTTGACTAATGTACTACAAATGAGCAACAAACAAATAGAGGAATCTATACACTTCTTTGAAAACTGACTTCAATCGTCAGGCTTCACCCATTGACAGAACTGTTTCCACAAGATATCTCTATGGAACAAATACAAAAGTTTGACTCCAGCAGCGATTACTTGCCTTTTGTACCGACATGGTAACAAACGACTTGCTGATAAAGAGAGAACTTGTTATGCTTCTGAAGGATACGAGAGAAGAGAACAGTTGATGCATATTGAGTGCAATGCAGCTCACAACAGATAAAGAACATTTTAAAATACTCGCATTCGGTCGCGAATGCTTTGAAATACTGCGTGTGAATGAAAGTGGTGAAAACCTAGCAGAAACGTGCAAAACAAAACCACAGCGGAAGAAATCTTTTGGAGACCACAATGATGTTTGCTGTATAAAAGTGTGGTGAAGCCTACGAGCCGTAGACTAACAACAGAGAGGAAAAATACTGAAAGTTTCGTGAAATTGAAAGCCAGTGTTATTCCATTATAAATAGTATTAAAAAGAAGTCTTGAAACAAACAGAGGAGCGCTTACAGTCCTTCAAACACTGATTTTAATCCTCGCGCTTCACCCATTGACAAAATTGTCTCCACCAGGCTTCTATCACTCATTTTACTTTTGATATACGTATTTCCCTGAAAATATAAAGGTACTCGGAGAGTTCTCTACCTTCAATGAAAGCTGAAACTGGTAGATTTTTGAAAATGAATAAATATTTCCGGCTTATTTTAGCTGAATCAATAATTATAAACAAAAGGGCATTCAAAAAATATTAACAATAGCTAGCTATTGCAAACCTTAACTAAAAGTTTTTATCTCCCATGGTTTAACACCTCAAAGTGGCTAGTAGGGTTGATGGGTGATCGTCATTCCGTAGGTGGAATCGGAGGTTTATCGCTGGATAGTCTCTAGCATCCACATGAGACAGTTCCATTTAAAAGGCTATTAAAAAGTAATCCTCTTAGAGGGACACGCCATTTCAATAAAAGTTGAAATTTAAGCGATTTCGTAACATTTCAAGACAAGAAAACCCACTTACCTCCACCGAACTGGAACGAAATCTTGTCAAGGTGACACTGGAGATGGAATCCATGATACTAGGAGCAAGAGCAGCTTTTATGCTTAAATAATGAAGGACAGCTACTTGGGAGCAATTCGTCTTAAAATAACTTTTGCTAAAATCGAGTATATAGTTTCTACTTAAGCCGTCTCTTTTAAGCACCACTGAAGCACTAATTACTAGGTCACGTTTATAAGAGTGGTTAGAGGTGACCTATAAGTAACAAGCAGCCGTTGGTTCGACCTCGCATCTCAGGCTAACGAAGTCCTTCATCTCGCCAGGTTCCGCAAAATAGTACCGTATTTTTCTGCAGGAATACGAACTCTGACTCTCTAGATCATTACACAACTACAAGGTGTTGTATAGCCTTATAGTTCAAATATGCATTTGATCACCTACACGATGCTCGACGGAGTCGACTGCACTTCGCGCCCGCCAGGGATAGGTTAGCACCAAAAGCTTTTTCCTTTACCTTTCTGACTCAGTGCACAAGTTCTCTAATAAGTTATTGTCTACCTTAGCAAAAGAAAATATAACCAAAGCATTTTCTTGAATTTTAAGTTGTCCTTGTTTCAACATTATAGTTACTGTCTATTATTTTTTTCATGGCAGAGTATTATATGAAATACAAACGCAGTGGTGCCTAGATATTACCATCGGTAAGGGTAATTAAAAGTTCGGATTTCACCTGGAGTTGGAGTTTTCTTCATGTCTCAGCACCATTGCGGTTCTATCCTTGTTTAAAAAAAAAACAATATGGTCAAACGTCCAACACCGTATGCTAAATATCCTCTCCATATATCTCTACGATTCATAATACGACTGCAAATTTTCCGCACTGCACAAACATTTCGTAAAGTTATGCTCAACGTTTCCCTTAGTGAATTTGCAAACAGCTGGTTAATAGACGACGTGGACAAGGAAATAACCTAGTGATATTTACTATTTCCTCTTCTTTCTACTTCTAACAAAGCGAAGTGGTTAAACTTACTGTTCAATAGGAAATACTGTGGCTTCGGCCGCGTACCATAAAGGTGCCAAGTTTTTCCGTATGTGGTACAAAACACCGAAATGGCGCCGTCGGATCGTCACCGACAGATGAAACAGAAATTCTGTCCACGTTCTCAAATTCTTCTTTAAATAATTATGTTTCTTGTAAAAAACAATGTTCTTGTGCTCTACAGAACTGATGTCTTTCCTTCCTCTACACCTACCGGATTATCCTCCAGATATATAAAAGTAGTAAAATTTGGATGAATAAAATCAACATTCTCAACAACGGTCATCAACGACTGAACGCTATTGTAGATTTCTTTCATTGCTACCTGAAAAAACTACATAATGATTACTTTCTTGAACAATCCACTAGTGTGAAAGTCTCGCCATCTGAAAAGGATTTTTCATCTTTATTTCATTCTATTTGATCCGCCTTCACGTCTACTGTGTGGATCCCATCACTTCTCACATGCATTTGCTTCCTTGCATCCATTTTCCACGAAGATCTTCCAACTTCTACTTGTGGCTTCGGTTGTCGCTTGAGGATTTCCATTTCATCCTCAATATCGTAGAATGCTGGTCGAACAATTCTCCCTTGAGTGCTGAGATAGCCGGGCTTGAGCATTCCCAATTGGATTGCAGAGAGTGATTTCTTTTTCCCAAATAAGTCCAGCACCAATTTCCCGACACCGGAGGGATGAGTGGCTTGGTTGGCCTGGAGCGGAATCGAACTAGCACCATGCTCGTGATGACCGACATCACTACCACTGTGCTCTCCACCCACTAATAGATATTTTAGAACAATAAAATTACGTATGGACAAAATTTGAAGTGCATAAGACTGATTTTTAAAAAAATTTTTAGAATGTATCTATGAAAAAAATGGTTAAATAAAACTTTAACGATATTCATCTGTTCTACAGTTTCGGCATCTACTGCGTAACTACAGGTACATCTGGACAGTTCTGCATCTGATTTGCCTTGTCGAAATAATATAACTGCACTTTACCATTGGAAACCACACTATTCATTTAAGTGTCGGATGATATGAAATGAATGAGGTCAACATCTCAGGTCAATAAGAACTATTTGAATTTCAGTAACGTTATGTTATGGCAAGAGGTGTACAGCACGGGGGTAGTGATGTCCGTCATCAATAGTATGGTGCTAGTTCGATTCCGCTCTGGGCCAACCAAGCCTCTCATCCCTTCGGGCTCGGGAAATTGGTACCGGGCTTGTCTGGGGAAAAAATCACTCTCTGCAATCCAACTGGGAACACTCCAGCCCTGCTATCTCAGGGCTCCGGGCAGAACTGCTCGATCAGCATTCTACGACATTCAAGATGAAATAAAAATCCTCAAGAAACAGCCGAAGCCACACGTAAAAGTTGGAAGATCTTCGTGGACAGTGGATGCGGGGGGAACGAATTGAATGTGAGAAGTGCTGAGATCCGCATAGTAGACGTGAAGACGGGTCATGTAAAATAAAATAAAATGGAATAAAATACGTTCTGGCGAGACTTTGAAGAGCATAGGATGCAATTTTTTCCATCGAATTTTATTCAAGTGACGTACGTACGTAATTGGCAGCCGCTTGTTTGCCAGTCCTCACATCAACGATATCTTGGATAAAGATGTAGTTGGGCGTGTGTCCTACCTGAACACCGGAGTTTTGCGAATAACTCAGCACTGTTGTGGTTACATTTCACACCATACCCTGCCGTGGAAGAAGAATAGGCAGCAAATAAAAAGTGATTACAAAACAATATACTTTTAAACGAGACGAAAACCCTTTTCGAAAGCTAGTTACGTCCTCTGTAGACTAATGGTACTCTCAGTCCAAAAGATCGCTTAACACGAGATACTGCCATTGAGATTCTCATTCTTTCCGCTTCTTGTTCCGTTTAAAAAGAAAATATTCCAGTTTAGAAAATCAAACCATTACAGAACGATTTAAAGCATGTCGTAATGACTACCTAAAGACATTTTAGAAAATGGAAAGCACTCTTTCATGTAGGCATTTCGTCGTCTCAGTTTCGCAAAAAATACTAGCGATTTCAATCAATCAGTGTCATTTGTGTTGAGCTCGTCACAGATTTTTTATGTACGCACTTCAGAATTATTCCTTAATGTAAGCACTATCCATGGAACAAAGACCAACCACAATACAAGAACAACTTATCAACCATACTCAGAAGCAGCACACCAAATCCAATTTTTTAAAACTAGTGCTAAGGGCGTGGCTTGAAATCGCATGAATAGCACTGTAACGTTGATTTTGTTGTACCATACCACATCTAGCTCCATCATTTTCCAGGATTCTAGCTCACGGTTTCCCAAAGAGTGTGAAAAGAATCCAAAAGTCAAAAGAAAATCATTAAAGGAAGTCATAGCCTACCCGTGGAATCCAATACAGAATGTGTCCATTTGGATCGATCCGCAATGTTACGGTCTTCGGACAGCGGATTGCCTTTGGAGAGTCCTGGAAAGTGGTTTGTTCTTGGAAAAAGAATTTTTACAAATCGTTTCTCTTCTGAAGTTCATCGAGACTGCAACTCCACTCTAATATCAACTAGCTCGTACCTGGATAGATGAATCATTACTTTTCATAAAAAATAATGTCACAATAGAACCTTCATTTAACTGGTATTTTGTTACAAGTTGTTCATAACGACGATTTTACCGATCGATTGTCGAGCAGTAAGAAATTGCTGCCTTTTATAAAAAATGACGGTACAATAGGAATATCAGTTGAAGCCATCTGGTTCTGCACGATGAAACCAAGTATTTAGAACCAAAAAAGCACCTAAACGTACATGTTTTGAAAAAAACAGTTTAGCTTGTTTAGTGAGTTGTGTGGTTAGGAATGATACCTCAGTAAGGACAATACAGCGACAAATTATCTACAATAAATAGACATCGAACACAGGAAAAGCTCATTGATATTGATATTGATTCGATTAAAAAAAGTTAGCATTGTGATTTCAACTACAGCCTTAGCTATTTCAACTGAGTTCATTACCGATTTGGGCTCCCCAGAGCAATCCCATTGACGGGCGATTGCTGATGGCACTGATCGATAGAAAACTACCTGAGAGACAGGCGAATCGCAGAACCCGCATGGTGTGGTGAACGCGTCAACCACCGGAAAGGGTGATCGCACGTTTCTTCCCCACTGCAGACACCAGCGCTCCGGAGTTTTGGAAATATCTCAGCATCGCTGTGGTTGTATTTTGCATTATTCATTGTCGTGAAAAATAATGGTAAGCATCAAATAAAGAAAAACTCATTGATATTGTTAGTGTAATTCGGTTGACGTAAAAAAGAAACTTATAGCTTCAAAAAAAATATTCACAAATTTCTAATCAGCTTTCAATGTTCTTGTGGCTTTCAAAGAGTCAACGGAAAAGTCAACAAAAAATGTATACCGCTTGGATAGTCATAAACTGACGGATGAAGTACTAATGGCCCCGAAGAGTACTGTTAAAACAGACAGACATTGAAAGGGATGGGAATTTCTGATAACCTTTATGGAGAAATGTTGGAAGGAAAAGCAGTTGAGGGTGATAGCCGAAGCAACTTTGATTTTTTCTCAATTTATTCACTGAATATGTAGTTCTTGTTCACAAATAGAACTGTAATAATTAACAAAAAATAAAAGAAAAGTCGAGAAAAATTCAAAGACCGACTACGCGCGGATTTTCATAGACCATAGTGGCTATGAGTACCAGTGTGAACAGTAAAATAACGATGACGTCGTTTCAATAGAGATCATTTAGGTTCCCTAACAAAGTTTTACTGGCAGCGATAAAAATAAAGTGAGTCATTTGAAGAAAGTGCCCAACAAGGGAAGGGCATATCAGAGAATGTTATCACCAACACTTTTTGTTTACATTCCTACAATTCCAAAGCAGGACTTACCTTAATGTCACTCATGAATGAAACGTGGCCAAAAGCAAACATGGTCATCAATCACACGTTTTTTCCTAGTATTTTTACTCCTTTGATCTCTTTTTTATTATCCAAATAGCTGTGTCGAGCATCCCCATCTGACAATTAAAAGCATATTAGCTCTAATGAGCTACTTAATTCCTTCGACAATGCTCTTTACTGCTCTTCAAACCTCGACCTTTTACTTTGAAAAGAATTTTCTGCCTTTATGTCTATTCTATACTTACCTACTTGGGTACATCGATGACCCGTCTTCACTGGTGGTGCGGATTCCAGCATAATTTCCATGCGTTTTCTCTCGCGCAATCGTTATCCATGGTAGTGGTCTGCTTCGCACATGGTGATGTCCACAAGTCCTATTCCGTAATCATGAAATCGTTCTCATCTGAGAGTGCAGATGCTTGACGTTAGCCACGACCACGTCAGCTCATCGTTTAGGTGGTCTTCCAAGAGCACGCTAGTATTTTCTTGAGGTTCACTCCACTGTTCTTTTCGTCCATCTGTCATCTGTTCTTCATATTATGTAACTAGCCCATCTGTGTTTCGCTATCGATGTATTTTCTTTTCGATCCTTCATGAACAGGGTGTTCGTCCTATTTATCCGCAGTGCAACCTTTTCTCCCGCTTCATTGACTTAATTGATTATCGCGTTTTCTTCATTAGTACTGCTCGAAAACACGACGATCTCTCTCCTCGAAACAAAGATTTGAAAAGAATTTTCCATGAATACGCATGATCATCTCATTCCAATCGAGTGACTTCACTATGCACTACAGTGAGGCAATAAACAGCTTTGTCTATGTTGTATCACCTTGTCGAACCTCTTTCCTTGTGGATGAATATGAAAAAAGTTGAATATTAGTGCTGGAGTCCCAATTTTAGACTGCTAGTTTTAGTACGCAGACGGATCCACTTCTTTGCTGACGAGAACTGATAGGATTCATTTGCTACGGACAGTGTCAAATGCTTTCTTGTAGTCGAGTAGTGCTCTCGACAGGCTTCTGTGGCACGGACACGGCTTGGATGTGGTACATGCAACGAAATTTTTGCCGAATTTCTCGCTCAACTGATTGTGCCTAATCCATTTTTTTCGACATGCATAAAAAATGTTCTTCGTGAACAGCTTGTAGGGGTGCTCACAACAAACATATCGGACAATAACAACGAAAATCCCTCTAGTCCCCTTTCTTGGACAGCATGACCGAGGTCCCCCACTGGTTTGGAATTCTCCCTTTCTGAAATTTGGATCTAATGTGAGTTCCGAGAAGTTCATATAATTTGTCAGCTCCAGCTTTAAGAAGATTGGGGGGTAATATTATGGAGTTCTTGAGATATGGATGTATTCATGCTCTCCATCAGAACTCCAACTTCAGAGGATAGAATACCGGAAGGTTTATCACCAGTGGGGATTTCGGGGTCATGACGGAGATTGTGGAGCGAAAAATATCAGTATAGAATCTTTCATTTAGAGATTTCATATCACGGCGAAATTCAGTGATAGTCCCATCTTAGTTCATCAGAGCGAATAGCCGAACATTTTAGTCACGAAGGTCCCGACAGCACTTCTTCAGACTGGATCGTTTTTGCGCTGCTTCCAATAGCCTTTTCTGCCTCTAGCGATAAAAAATAACTCTACAAAGTTCTACAGTTCGCACTTATTATCACCCATGTTGGGTGTATCACTGCAGGATCAGGCTTCAGTTTCCTTCTTTTTTCGAATTACTCTATAATGATAACGATGATGCCGTCTTAACTAGTTGTTTGAGGAATTGAAGCCTTCGGCGCAACTTTTGAGTCCTTCGATGAGCACATCGTGGTCTCGGTTGGGTCCTGGTTTATCTGCCAGTCGTATTAGGGACAACCTTTTTGAGAATATTCTCGTCGTACATGACCCGCTCAGTTTTTCCAGGATGACAGCAAGAGTTCATTTCCAACTCATGGATAAACCGAATTTCGTAAGGAGAAGATGACGATCAGCTCCAGAACAGAACCTAGGGGCCACTGACCTGTCAAAGAGGCACTATTTTCTATTCTTGAGAATATGAGCAGTCTCCTCATGGATGGTTCCGCACGGTGACTCCTATATCTATTGGCGATTTTCCCTCTTTCGAAAAATGTATTGCCATGGGAAATATATGCCCCTAACAGAAGCCCTGCAAGACGATCTCCAATCTCATTTTGTCTTTCTATTTCGAATTTTTTAATTCGTTTTTGTTGGCCGTTCCTTATCTGACATTGAAATCTTCCACAACGTGGTTCTCGTTGCGAATTGCTTCCTGCGACCGGTTTTGGTACGCTTGCAGTTCGCTCTCACCAGTTTTACAAAATGGTGAGTAATCGATAATGGTACCGGCTATCTTTGCACACGGAAGTTGAAGACCAAGAATGGCTAAATGCGGCGACAGGATTTTGTTTGAGGCAACTAAAATGGAAAAAGATGAACATACGACAAAGGAAAAGCCTCCGAAATTTGGTGACGAAAATTTCCCTCCGCAAATGACAAGGGTTAGTTCATATGATTGGTGTACGTCAGTTTTCCCACTCTTCGTCTCTTGTAGGGTGATCACTTGGAATTTAGTGCGATCAAAAACCTCAAGAAGGGCGTAAAGGTCGTCGTCTGAAGAGACTAACTATTTCGATATTATAAGTGCACTGCAAGAAGCACCATGGCGTGTTTTGGACGTGCTCCTTTTGCGCATTTCAAGTGACCTCCCTGTCTATCTCTTTTACAAACATTTGTGACTTAAAGCTTCCCTCCCAACGGTTTGCTGCCCTATCGTAGCTGGGGGTGTTCCTGGGCGTCGGACTGCGATATACAGGCAGGAGATTCATCCACTCGGCAGGGTCTCCCAGGGTTCTAAGAAGGTGTCCGGCGCTTCCATCAGGAAGCTCAACTAAGTAAGCCAAGGCCAGGATCCACCACCGTCCTAATATCAAACTACTCGCATGGTGGCAAATCTCCCCTGATCCACAAGAGCGGCGACCGCCTGTGGTGGTAACGGTATGGGGCAGATTTTGGCCAGGCCGACCTTGGGACTCCAGAGATACACAATATCTAAAACAGCAAAACTCTAAAAAATGGAGAATGTTCTGGAGTCCGCACAACGAGTGAGGACGGGCCTTCCATGTATGCAAGTAAGTGAGTAATTTAAAAACTACACTCTAAGTTTTTGCATGGCATTTCTTGTACTTACTTCCAAAGAAATGGAAGTAATTTTCCGTAATAACGACATTTCCAGACGTCTACTAGCAAAAGCAGTGGAACTCAGTAAATCGTCTAGTTGGACTTTACTTTGGAACGTCGCCACTAGCTGATACATCACCGTTAGTCTGTGTGAACTCTCGCATGATTAGTGTATTGCAACGAATTCGAGTGTGAAGCCATCGAAAGCCAGTTTTTTCACGACTTCCTGTTAACGTCGGCCGTGATCAAATAATGCTCTATATCCTTGTTCAGTTTTTTCAATTTTCCATGATATCATCCTCAGCCATTGGCCGTGATTTTTTAAGTAGAAGGGCAACCGAAAATGTCACTTTCGCGTCGTATATGAAATTCTTTGGTAGCAACGTAAGGGCATGCTTGGTTGGTGTTCTCATCAGCACGAGTTTAATTCCGGGTACTGGGTCCTTTAACAATAATAATGCCAATAGAAGTAATGGTCAGTGATCGGTAAAGGGTAAAGCGACGCATGTAGACAAATTTTTTAGGAATACGCTATGCATTCGAGTCCATTAAACAGCGAAAAAAATGTTTCATAAAGCAGTTCCATGCGCTGAATTTTTTGATGTCACTTCCACAGCAAGTTAACCTAGAACACTTGCCTCTTAAAAAAAGCACTGAGGACACTAGATGCTTCAGCAAATCATCCTTTAAACTCTCGCACACAAAGGGATCATCATGAGTCTCGGATTCTTATACTACTATGAAACAAGAAGGTCATATATAAACAGAGAAACTCCAATATATCCGTATTAGTGTAACGTTATAGGTCTTAAAACAGAGACCGACGAACATCTTGATCGCCCGACGATTGTGAGTTCTTCTTCCTTTTGTTATGAATATCATGAATGTAGTTGGAGAATGGAATGGGCAGAAATAAATACGCTGCTGAAGCAACATTATATGAAAAGCGTTCCTCTCACATTTTAGCTGCTCTGAGACAACAAGCACATTGTCGCCGCCGAGAACAACTCCGCAAACTGTAAGAAGGTACGGTACAGCACGACATCAGCGCCCTTTCTTACCGATCCTCGTGTTTCTTCAAAAAAGTGAGAGCAGTAGATCGCCTCTGAGGGAAACCTAGAAACGACATATCATGGCTTATTCATTAAAAAGGTTAACCTAGTCAACAAATAAATATAACTAGGCTATTTTATCATTAACACTACCTTGTCATTTCACCATATTTCTAAACAACTGAAACGGTCTTATCTGACAATTATGAAGATATTTCCTTCAATATTAAAACCTTCGGCCCGTGTGGTGCAGTGGTCGGAGGCACCGTGTAACACACACGTGGAATCGATCCCCGCGCCCATGGTCCACCAAGCGTTCCATCCAACCGAAGTAGGCAAATTGGAGCTAGACTTGTCTGGAAGGATAGCAGCACTGGTTGGATACATCGGTAGGCCATTGCGAGTCATTGTAAAGGCCAAATATGCTTTCAATCACATCCAAACGATGCTTAATGAAGTCGAATGCATAGCGTATTCTTCAGGGATTGATCACCTTCGAGAGCTTCATCCTTTATCCCTTTTATCAAAACCTTAACAGTTCTCAAACATCAAGTTACGTCATTTTCATCCCAGCAACCCTCAGTGGAAATTGTTGGCCAGTTGTTCATTTCATGTGGAGAATCTTTTCCTAATTGTAAGCTTTTAGGCACTGGCATGTAAACATTAGTAAACACTGCATGTTCTTCCATGCTACCGGTAATATTTTTGAAAATGTTTTTTTAATAGCATACACATTGCTACTACTTATTGTTAGAAATGTGCTCAGCTACCGATTCTTCCATGTCGTTCACCTCAACGAATAGTAACTGGTGAGTGCTACCATATTTATGGTTGTATTTCACATAATAACTAGCCGCCAAGAGTTAATAGAAAGAGATGAAATTTGCTTTCTAGTAAAGTACATCATACTTCTGAGCTTTGACGAGAAGTTCAAAAAAGAGAAATTACTCATTACACACAAGGGAATCCAAGCTCTTCACGTTCTAGAGTCGTCAAACTGGTATCAGACTCGTTGGAGAAAATTTCCTCTTATCTTCAGGGGCCGACAATTCTGTCTAAATTTGGAATGCTTTGGTAGAGCTATTCCAAGGTGCTATTGGAAATCATCTCAAACTTCATTCAAACACTCACTGGAAGTCTTTCTTAAAACAATGATGAAGCCTTTTTTACACAAAGCGTTCGGCGTTGTTCGTCGCAGGTGGATGCGCTATGAATTCGACTTCATCAGATACTATTGGGGATAACTGAATGCGCATCTGGCCTAACAATGGAGATTTACCAATACACCGAGTCAGTGCTTCTATCCCCTTGACCAGTCTGGTGTGGGTTTGAAGCAATGGAAAGTATAATGAGTTCGTGGCGTCATATCGAACCAACGGACACTTGAGTATCAAAAGGAATCTCTAGCTAATGGGTTACACATACCATTTTTTGCATAGTTTTGCTAATTCTGTAGAAGTAACATTCCTATGATTTACGTAGTTGACAATATCTGGCTTCTTATAACTTCTTGGTAGCCTAATAAATATGCACAATAAAGTTTTGTATCGCATCCCTTTACACTTTTTCATTAAGATCAGTAATTCAACGATGACGATATCGCCCCATTTCATTCAGGAGACTACGATTCAGGAGACTATGTACGGGTGAGTGCTATGTGACTAAGATTGTAGTCCATTAGTGGGAAATCGATAATACCAAGATGGTTGTTCGTGAACAGATGATCTGAGTTCAAGTTGAGTCTGAAGTCGTAAAAAACACCTTTAGATTCTGCACGGCTCAAAGGTACGCTCTGGTAGTAGTGCAACATTTTCATCTTCACCGTTAGTTCCATAGTGCACTAGATAAAGCAAAGACGGCAGTGGCTTACTTTCGTCTCTGCCACATTCCGAAGTGGCCAAAACGCATTCCAGAAGCACTGAAGTCCTCAGCGACTTTGTATAGGACCGCTATTTATTTTCGTTTTGTTAGTGAGAAAAAGACCGGGACGGGTACAGGCCACAACGCTCGTAGCCAAAAACAATAGAGATCTATTGAGGAACACCGTCGTGTCCTGCTGGACGAGTTCCCTCTTGCTCAATTGGCTTCACCTTGGTATTGCCGTGACGCAAAAACAGTGAGTACGTTTCATGAGCTCAAAAATAATGCAACCTAAACTTGGTGGAAACCTGTTATTTTTTAGGGAATGACTTTAAGGTCCTAGTGGTTTTTGTCTGAACTGGTAAAGTTTTCTGTGCTCTGAGATTTATCGGTTAAACTTTAAACAGGGCCACTGCTTTTTCACCAATGCCTTGTTTTTAATTCATATGTGGTGTCATATCTTAATGGTAGTTCATGAATGACGAAACGTCGTGAAAACATACATGTCCAGAAAATGAAAACTGCATTACGAGCGGCCCTTTATCCTTGAATTTTTCCCAGTCTAATTGTGCGCCTTCTATTTCATCAGCTTTCTAACTATCTTTTAATCCTGTTTATGGTAAATCTAATGGACCGATTTCTATCAGGCAAAAGCAACTAAAGAATTCTTCTCTATTTTAGCTTATAAGATTCGATTTCCATTACTTTGTGTGTCTTGTCACTTCTTTCATTAAGATTCATTGCCTTGCATTCGGTATCCGCAAGGGTCTTCGGATTTTCATGTGAGTTAGGCTGCCACTTGAAGAAATTGTCTTTCTCATCAATGTTGTTGAATATTTGCTTAAGTGATTCCTTTAAGAATCCAGAGATATAAAGATGCTGAAAGGTTCGCAGAACTTCTCAAAATGCAGTAGTCAACCTTCTCGGTGGTGATTTGCTGACATCGGAAGGCTTGTAGATTTGGTTGGCAGGTGCGGATTCGAACCAGAGCTCATGCGTGCAACAATGTGCTAGTTCGAGCAATAACGAACTAAAGATTTTATTGCAAGCTTTCTGCAACTAAATATTGTAGTACTGGTTTTGAACAGCTATTTATTTAATACAGAAAGGCAATGGGCTGTCTCCTTTCAACTTTTATCACTCTTTATAAATTTCCATTGTCGTTTCGGTTAAAATACGGTGATCTTTCTATCAATTCCAGCTGTGATAAAAGCAGGTGTAGAATCAGTAAAAGCTACAAACCTTGGATTTCTTGCCAAGTTTTCGATTCTTTGAGCCTCCTGAGGGAAAGGAAATTGAGAAAAGAAGTCGAAGAAGTTGAAAATAGTGTCGTATGCCCACAATGACAAAGCTCATATAGTGTCGTTTTATAAGAAACTTACTCGGAATCCGACTGCAGTAAAAGTGCAGAAATATTATAACAAGGAGGACCACTGTCGGTGTCAACGTAGAAAGAAGAAGAATATAGATGTTTCATAATATGAGCGTTGTTATCCAAGCAAAAAACGAATGCAATTATAAATCTTATATCTTTTAGAGGACGCATGTAGCGCAGTGGTCGGAGGCGCACTGTAACACACTTGTGGAATCGATCCCCGCGTCCATGGCCCACCAAGCCTTCCATTCCTTTGCGGTCGGAAAATTGCTATCAGACTTGTCTAGGAAGATAGCAGCACTGGATTGATATATCGGTATGCCACCGCGAGTCATTGTAAAGGCCAAATAAGGCCAAATATGCATTCAACCACCCCTAAACGATGCTTAATGAAATCGAATGCATGGGGCATTCCACAGGCATTGATCAACGGCGAGAGCTTCATCTTTTTTTAATACCTTTTATAAATGGCCTTTAATGTGAGGACTACCTCAACTGGCTGTTGGCAAGGAATCTTAGGGTTGCTTATAGACGTTAAATAAACCTAAAGCCGAAAGTAGGCAATACCTTCCACATCTACGAAGAGCAGCTTCTTGCACATCGATTCTACTAAAACCCTACTTTTTCACACTTTACAAAGTACAGAATAAATGGTGGGCCAATCACCTCCAACAAATTAGCCTACCAACGCAATTCATCACCACTTGACATGAGATGCTCAGCAAGTCCCTTTTTGATTATTTTTTCTCACCATCGAAAAGAAGTCGCGAGGCCACGTGGCACATCCCCAAGTGGCGGATAGGGGGTTAATCGCGGACCACAAGCGACCTTTGCTTGTCTGAGACGCAGGTAGATCCAGAAAATGGGCTTCCTGTTTCTGCTGTGCCGATTTGGCACATGGTTTCTGTAGTTACGATACGTATTCAAGCACGCGTGTGTGGGTGCGTTCAAGTTTATGCGGATTGTATCCTACGAGTAAATTCTCCCAAGAGCCTGCAATCAAGTGACAAGGAAATATATCGGAGGCGGTTAGGAGTCGCCTCCAACAAATAAGCTCTATGTCCACTCTGGCAGAGCCTGGCAAGCCACCCGTGAGCATACCCAGCCCCCACGTTCAGGGGCTCAGCAAGCTATACGTGGGCATCAAAATGCTAAACACAGTAAAAAAAAACCCAGCCTTATTCCCCTAACCCCGAAAAGAGACCCCAGTTTCGCAGCGTTGTGTAGGACGAGCACGGAGAGCCTGCCAAAATCTCAGGGCCAATGAAAGCTTTCTAGATTACAAAGAACTATGGTGACGATCTGTACCTACAATGCACGTACACTTGCATCCGCGTCCTCGATGGAAGGCTTGCTCATGCAAGCAGGAAGGATAAGGTAGGACGTCATCGGCCTGGGGATACGAGACGACACCGCCCATTCAACGCCGTCTATGACACCGGAGAAGAACTGCTCCTCGATGCCATGCAACGGTAGAGGAGTCGGGGGCGTCGGCGTTCTCGTCACCACGAGCTTGTCCATGAACATCGAATCATTCGAACAACTAATAATCTGAATCGAATGCTTACGATTGAAGAGATGTGGATCAATGCCGGCTTTAACAATCTTCGTCGTTTACGCGCCGGCATGGAACTATGACGGAGAAGTCGAAGCGTTGTATGTGGACTTTGAGAAGTTCTACAGAGAAGACCATACATTCTTCAACATCATCATTGGAGATTTCAGCGCCAAGATTGGACCAAGAAGAACGTGTGAAGAACCTCACATTGGGACCTACGGGTTAGAATGGAACGAACAGGGTGAACTGCTATCTGAATTTATCATGGCTACCAAGACCATCCATGGTAATTCGCAATTCCAGAAGCCCCACCCTCAACGCTGGACGTGGGAGCCTCCCAGTGGAGAGCACCATAAACGAAATAGACCACATCATAGTAAATAGAAAGTCTTGCCTTACCGATGTCGCTGCTGTCCCAAAATTCTACATTGAATCAGACCACCGTCTCCTTTGTGCAAGATTCTATTTCTCGCGGAAAGGAGAAAAAAGCCGCTACATTCAAAAGCCAAACTCCCGGAACCACCACAAACTGGGACTTATTCATGCGTCGTTTTTCTTGTTCAGCAATCGCGAGGTTGTTAAACAGCAAACATTTACTTCCGTAGAAAAACACAATACAATACAACAGTAGCTGACGTTTTGGCGGCATCGCCTTCTTCAGAGCCGCTTTTACGTGACTTCCAATGGAGAAGATTAGAACAGCTGGTTATGGTCCCTGTATGGTTGATAATTGCACCAACCCACATCAAAAATTGATGCGAACATGCGGGGGTCAGGTCGTGTGTGACCTCTGGACATTCCTCCCTGCTATTCATTGTGGGGTTTCTGGCAATTATCCAAAAAGCCTCAAAAAGTTTTTCGCGCTGGTGTTTTAGTCTCCTGTGCAAGGATATTGACTTTTGCTTCAAAAATCGTCTCTGCTATGCTTTTGTATCCTATGCCTCCCTATTGGCGTACCTTGTCTTGTTATTACAAGAAATCAGGTATATCGTACCTGAGCTGTGTCGGCTTTTGATTTTTGCCACAAATTTCCACTTTACTGTCTTGTTAATTTTTTAAAATCCTTTCTATACGACCCGTCTTCACGTCTTCTGTACGAATCCCGGTACTTCTTATATTGGATTCGTTTCCTCGCATCCATCATCAACGAAGGCCTTCCAGCTTTTACGTGTGGCTTCGGCTTCTGCTTGATGATCTTTCATTTCATCTTGAATGTCGTTGAGTGTCGGTCCAGTCGATTCTCTCTGGAGTTCTGGGGTAGCCGCGCTGAAGCGTTCCCAGTTGGATCGCAGAGAGTGACTTTTCTCTTGGGCAAGTCCGGTACCCACTTCTCGACGCTGGAGGGATGAGAGGCTTGTTGAGCCTGGTGCGGAGTCGAACCAGCACGGTGGTCGTGATGATCGGCATCAACTACTGCTGTGCTATCCGGTCTCATAGTTTTGTTAATACTTAGTGGGACTGTTGAACCGCCACTGAAGGTCGGTTGTGGCTTTGTCAATATTACAAATTAACCAAATTAACGTGTATTTAACAGTCCCGGTGACGGATGATTGCTGACGGCACAGATCGATAAGAACTAGCTGAGAGACAGGCGAAACGAAGGACCCGCATGGTGTGGTGGTGAACGCGTTACTCCCCGGAAAGGACAATAGCGCGTTCGTTCCCCACCGCAAACACCTGCGGTCCGGAGTTTTGCAAATATCTCAGCAATCTTGTGGTTGTATTTCGCATAATAATAACCTGCCATAAAAAAGTATAGAAGGCAGAAAATAGAAAGCTAAATAACGTGTGATTGTTGTTCCAGTACCACATTTTGGGAACAATCATTCAAATGGTCGATTTCATTGTTTACAGAAACCTGATAATTCCCCATCACGTGTAGGTTGGCATGTTTTATAACTGCTTCCTTTGTAAATCCTGTAATATTTCAAATTGTTCTTAGTGAACAAAACCACAATAGCGCGATTTGATTTCAATGCGTACATGTGCTGGAATTCCGTGTTCAAACTTTAATACCGCTGGTTTCACCACCATGCTGGCTTTCTTTTTTCCACAGATTCCGGCACTTTCATGGTAAATAGAACACTTGAGGAAAATCTGGGGAGGATTTTGCTTTCTCGGTCTAAAGGTATAGTCTTCTGAAGCAAAATTTATAAATTCTTTCGAGAAAAAATTAGGTTATTAAATTGTTATTGATTAGAATTTATTTAAAATTAGGTGTTAAAGGATAGAGCTGTCGGCGTCGATCTATCCCTGAGGAATGCACCATGCACTCGACTTCATTAAGCATCGTTGGAGATGACTGAATCCTTCTCTGGCCTATGACTCGCGATGGCCTAGCGATGTGTCGATCCAGTGAAAATGTCCCCCCAGACAAGTCTGGTACCAGTTTGCCCACCCCGGAGGACTGGAAAGGTTTGTGGGTCTGGGGCGCTGGGTTCGATCCCATATGCATTGGAAGGCGCCTCCTACCACTGCTGGCACCACAAAATTAGGTATTAGATTGGTCACAATTTTCTTCGAAAGGTTGGCAGTTGCAATATTCACTGTGATCCGTAGATATCTTTCGATCCCTTCACTGTTTGAAGTACGAATCTTTAATATTTTTGTGGAATTTTTTTCAATCTATGGGCTTTCGTCTCTTTTTAACTTTCTTGTTAATTTTTCAGCGAGTGAAATTCATTAGAACCAACATCCATTTTTCTAAAGGTTAAGGACGCAACTGTTGTGGTCATGTATGTATTGAAATCAATGCATGCAGTTGTAAATGTTTCGCAAAGCTCGTTAGCTCACAGTTTACGTCATTGGAATAAAACACTTGAAGATTGCAGATTCTTACAAGCAAGATAGAAACTCTTATATCTTACTGAAATGAAGTTCTGGTTCCCACCATCGACTTTCTACTAATCTCAGCGTTGATCAAATAGTTCTCGATTTTCTTGTTGAGGAAGCAAGAGGTGTTACTTTATTCTTTATTCCTTCAAAGCTGACGTGTCGGCAGACTTCGCCTTCTTCAGAGACTGGAAGGGTATACTGATAGGCAGTTTACTGCGTCAAAGGCTTCAATAACACACACACAGAAAGAAGAAAATCTAAATCACAATCACACGATTAACAGCTTCTCGACAAAACCCACCATTTATTATGTGCCTTTCACTGAAGAGGAACAGCTGATGAGAGCTGCACATGGTCGATGAATGTAGCACCCCACATCAAAAGTCGCTGCGAAGGTACGGGGGCGAGATCGTGTGTGATCTCGTTGCATTCCTCCCTGATGTTTATTGTAGGCTTTTTGGCATTTATCCAAGAAGCCTCAAGAAGTTTACGCGTTCGTGTTTTGGCGTCCTGTGAATGACTATTATTGACTTTAATATCAAAGTCGTCCCCGCTATGCTTTTGTATCCTATATGGCAGCTATTCCCAGAATAGTTTCTATTTTTCTTCTATATCTATTTCTATCTTTGTATGACTGTATGTTTCGGAAATAAGTGTCATATCCGTTTTTCTCAAGTTACCTAGCAAATGTCGTAGAACGTAAATATCTTGATCCCATCCTAAGGAACTTTGATCGCTGTAAACAGTATTGTTATGCAAACCTATTCTTAGAATCTGAACTTGTTGTTTGTTATTACTGTCCAAAAGTTATCGTGCGTACAATAACAAGATGATAATGAGGATGCTGGCGAGAGCAGTCGTCTGCCAGCTGACCATAGGATTTTGAGAGTATATGGAGAGGTAGCCGACGGATGTTTTCGGTAATGATGCTGGACCTGTGCCAAATACCGCCTTCTCCGGAAGCACATAAACAGCTTCGTGAATTGTTATCCTGGTTCGCGCCTGTCAGGGGCTCGTTCGCTTTCTAGGTGTGTACCGTATTGATCTTGTGTGTCACCAATGTAGATTATCGCAGTTGTTAAGTCATACTGCACATAGTCATAACTGTACATTGGACTCATCAAATCATTATTGAATGACAGTTGCGAATTGTACGTTAACTTCGTATCATCGTCACTACGTCACGTTTCCCACCAGCTCAGTGTATCGTCATCATCATCCTGATCCTCATCCTAGTGTCACTGTTCATTGTTTATCAATTGATCTGCGGTGCGTTGTCAGTAGCGGCGGCTATACTAAAATGCGTTCTGTCTGCAACGCCATCGGTGGCATGTACCATTCCTCCCACACGGTACGCCATGCGTACAAGGCCCCTGAGCGGCCAACTTATGCTGTGTATTCTGTTAAGCCGCTATAGGCTTATCAGTTTCCAACCATTATCATAGTGGCCCTTGACTCTTAGGCAATGGTGGCACCCATCGATGCTCAAACTTCACGTTGCTTACATAGCGTTATCCACGACCAGCCGCCTGACTGTGTTCCGTAGATGACTTATCACTTACTGTCCTCATTGATCCACTAAAATGCACCTCATCGCTATAATGTTAAAATCTTAGCTCAGCCGGAAATACGGCCCGTCTGTATCCCTCTCCGCCTCAGCATCGTCTCTCTCCGCCTCAGCATACAATCTCCTTCCTCCGCCCTCAGCATACTGTCTACCTCAGCCGCCGCGCCGGCCGCGGATAGACGCGACGCGGCATCGCTCACGGCTAACCAACGGTTACTTCTTGGTAATTATTCATTATTACTGTTAATGTAATTGTGTTAATTACTTATTAATGGTATAGTAATATTCGAATGCCATTATCTCGTTGTTAGCCTCACTTCACTACTAGCCTTAGCACCTCATAGCTTTAACTCACGTCATTCCTCTACCATTACTTCTCCATCGTTACTATTATGTTATTAATGTTGTATTTGTGTATTAAAGGTTTAATTACCCAAGTTTGAGATATTGCTCTGTGACAACTACGAAAAGTCCCGCGTGGCGTCTTCTCACGAAGTCGAGCATTCTGCTAAAAGCTAGTGAATATTCGGTGCCGAGTACTGACTCGAAGGCCTATTTTCCACTAGCAGCTACAATATCCTATACGTCCGTAGTGGCGTGCCTTGCCTTGCTTTTCGTTTGCCATATAGGTGTTCTTTTATGCGTACACAAGAAGGTCTGCCCGTTTCGCCAATAAATTCATCTCCGCAATTACTACAAGCGATCAGGCATATCGTACCTGTACTCATGCAGTCACCGTCCCTGCCGTAAGGGCAAATTACGCAATTCTTTGTTCCACATAGACAGTCATACAGGCGGTCACGAACTAACTGACGACGTAGAGTATACGGTGGTATTTCAATTATCGCTACCGATTCCTCTAGGCCTGCCCTTCTTAAGCATCATTTTATAGCTACGCTTACTTCATCGCTAATAAAGGGCAGCATGAACGGGACTTTTGGGGCGTCGCTCTCCTTCTAAGCTTATCTCGTGGGGTTACTACTTCATAGCCATTGGAGATGGCTATTTGCCGAGCAAAGTCGCACCGCGCGATTCCTCCTTTAGTTCCCTACTTGTGCATGCAGAGGTGGCGGTTGGAAACATGTTGCTCACAAGCGCTTTCTTTGTGTATGAAAGGTGGGAAATCAGGAAATGAATCAGAATGTTCTTGTTACTTGGTTTTCGGTACCACTTGGTCATCTAACCGCTTCATCCGGTTTCTCCCAGGTGAAATTGGTGTATTCTGACTGCTCGTTCAATAATTCAAAGCATTTGTCCATCTTCTCCTGCATAGAGAAAATAACAAAATAATCATCTGTGTATCTGCAGTAGAGTAGCAGGGGGGACTTGGTAAGTGAATAAATTATAGACAATGGCAATGCACTGGGCCAAACGCCTCATTAACACCTACAAAAAGACGAAAAACTGTATGGCAATTACATGAGGAACAGCTTCTCGAAACACTCGCCGCTTCTTTTTTAGCCATAAATGCCATAAACCCTACAATGAACAGCAAGGAGGAATGCTCTGACCTGGCCCCCGTATCGTCGCATCAATTTCTGATGTGGAGTGGTGCAATTCTCAACCATATGGGATTATAACCAGCTGTTCTAATCTTCCCCATTGGAAGTCACGTAAAAGCGGCTCTGAAGAAGGCGATACCGCCGAAACGTCAGCTACTGTTGTATTGTATTGTGTTTTTCTACGGAAATAAATGTAAGCTGTTTAACAACTTCGCGATTGCTTAACAAGAAAACGACGCATTCATATTCGAATGCCAAGGTTAATAGAAAGTCGATCCTGGGAACTGGGACTTATCCAATTCATTAGCCGGTTGTTGGGAAGATGCCGTTGTCGATAACATCGACAAAGAATACGATCGGTTCATTCAACATTTTCACGTTAGCGCGATGAAAGCTGAGAGTTCGAAAGTCACCAAGAGACGTCTTCCTCCAGAACACTCAAACCTGATACGCCAGCGTGGAATCGCATGAGCTGCAGGCAACCGCAAATAACGTTCAAACTTGCAAAATAATGCAGGCAGGCGATAAAGAAGATCTTAAGGAGAGAAGAGCAGCAATAATGGTGGAAGCTGCACAGGCTGGAAAAACCATTCGCAAAGCCCACCGAAGCTTCGCCAATTACATGACCAAGATGATTGCACTCCGACGCCCAGACGGAGCAGTATAAGCGTCCAGAAAAGCAATGGAGAAAATCACTCACGAATACTACTCAGATCTCTTCGATAGACACGTACACCTTCCGTCACATGAAATGAAGGAGGATGGATATGTTGTACCATCGGTTCTCCCTTCCGAAATCCAACATACCATTTGGTCGGTGAAAAATCGAACAGCATCAGGTCCGGACAGGATAAGACCAGAACACCAGAAGAACCTTCCGCCAGTTCTCGTAAACACACTGGCTGGGCTCTTCACGCTTTACCTGGCTGAATGCGATGTCCCTACTCATGGAAGACCAGCAAGACCGTGTTATTGTTCAAGAAGGGTGATCTCCCTCCACGATATCGGCAGCTATCGCCCAATCTGCTTGATGTCTGTCATCTATAAACTTCCACTCGAGTCATCCTAAACAGAATTGACAGAACACTGCACGAAGAACAGCCATGTGAGTAAGCAGGGGTTTCGAAAAGGATTTAGTACGATGGTCCACATCCACACGATAACAAGGCTCATTGAAGTACCGCGAGAGTACAAAAAGAACGCTCCGTCTCACTTTCATTGGTTTACAGAAGGCCTTTGATTCAATTTAGATAGAAACAGTCATGGAAGCCCTTGATAGTCAAGGAGTCCCTACTAAGTATATCAAGATTCTTCGTAAGCTGTACAAAAAATTTCACAACCAAATTATCACCATTCTACGAAGATATTATCATTGAAGTCAAAAAGAGGAGTTGGGCAAGCCGATACTATCTCGCCAAAATTATTCACCACCACCCTTCAGAACGTCATGCGAACATTGGAATGGGATAATATGGGAGTGAAAATCGATGGCCGGCAGTTACATCATCTTCGCTTTGTTGATGACATCATCCTTATAATACCAAACATTAGCCAAGCGAAACGTATGCTTGCTGACTTTGATAAAGCCTGTGGAAAGATTGGTCTTCGACTAAATCTCGCAAAAACGATGCTTGCGAGGGACGGATTGGTTTCGTATGCCCCACTCACGCTCAACGGAACGAATATCTCTCAATGCCCCAGTTATGTCTATCTAGTTCGTGAAATCAGTATTATGAACGACTTAGCCCCAGAGCTGAGCAGAAAGAAGCGAGCGGCAGGGGAGCTTTCAAGAGCATCGAGGATGTAGTGAAGAGAAAAAGAACACCCGACTCTGTGCCCACCTTTTTCGACTCAACGGCACTTCCTGCCCTAGTATGCCCAAGTATGCTTCAGAAACTTGGTCGCTACGTAAGCAGATGAAGAACCACTCAGCGTGATTGAACGCGCAGTCGAAAGGACGATGTTAAGAGTATACCGTATCACACAAGTGATTGAAGGGATGCGAAGCTCCGACTTGCGTCAACGATCAAAAATGAAAGATACCGTTCTGCACACCAAACAGTCGAAGATAAGGTGGGCCGGTAACGTAATGCATATGAATGACAACCGATGGGCAAGAGTCGTTAGTGACTCGGGATGTCAAACGTACTGCAGGAAGACCACCGATTCGATGGTGAGAGTATTTCACGAAGAGCCTAGAAGAAAGACATGATGCTCGACGAGTCACTGAGAGCGAACAGAACCCAGTGGGCTACTCTTGCACGCTACAAGGAAAAAATGGAAGATTTACTGGCACCCGCTCGAGCCACTCGACGATCAGCGGGACTACAGGTGATACAGGTGAACAAAAAAGAAAATAAGCGGTCTGATCCAAAATCGCTGAGGACTTCAGTGCTTCTCGAATGCGTTTTGGCCACTTCGGAATGTGGCAGAGACGAAAGAAAGTCACTGGCGTTTGCTGTATTTAGTGCTGTATGGAAGTAATGGTGAAGATGAAAATGTTGCACTACTACCAGAGCGTACCTTTGAGCCGTGCAGAATCTAAAGGTGTTTTTTTACGACTTCAGACTCAACTTGAACTCAGATCATCTGTTCACGAACAATCATCTTGGTATTATCGATTTCCCACTAATGGACTACAATCTTAGTCACATAGCACTCACCCGTACATAGTCTCCTGAATCGTAGTCTCCTGAATGAAATGGGGGCGATATCGTCATCGTTGAATTACTGATCTTAATGAAAAAGTGTAAAGGGATGCGATACAAAACTTTATTGTGCATATTTATTAGGCTACCAAGAAGTTATAAGAAGCCAGATATTGTCAACTACGTAAATCATAGGAATGTTACTTCTACAAAATTAGCAAAATTGTGCAAAAAATGGTATGTGTAACCCATTAGTTAGAGATTCCTTTTGATACTCAAGTGTCCGTTGGCTCGATATGACGCCCCGTACTCATTATACTTTCCATTGCTTCAAACCCACACCAGACTGGTCAAGGGGATAGAAGCACTGACTCGGTGTATTGGTAAATCTCCATTGTTAGGCCAGATGCGCATTCAGTTATCCCCAATAGTATCTGATGAAGTCGAATTCATAGCGCATCCACCTGCGATGAACAACGCCGAACGCTTTGTGTAAAAAGGCTTCATCATTGTTTTAAGAAAGACTTCCAGTGAGTGTTTGAATGAAGTTTGAGATGATTTCCTATAGCATCTTGGAATAACTCCACCAAAGCATTCCCAAATTTAGACAGAATTGTCGGCCCCTGAAGATAAGAGGAAGTTTTCTCCAACGAGTCTGATACCAATTTGACGACTCTAGAACGTGAAGAGCTTGGATTCCCTTGTGTGTAATGACTAATTTCTCTTTTTGAACTTCTCGTCAAAGCTCAGAAGTATGATGTACTTTACTAGAAAACAAATTTCATCTCTTTCTATTAACTCTTGGCGGCTAGTTATTATGTGAAATACAACCATAAATATGGTAGCACTCACCAGTTGCTATTCGTTGAGGTGAACGACATGGAAGAATCGGTAGCTGAGCACATTTCTAACAATAAGTAGTAGCAATGTGTATGCTATTAAAAAACATTTTCAAAAAATATTACCGGTAGCATGGAAGAACATGCCGTGTTTACTAATGTTTACATGCCAGTGCCTAAAAGCTTACAATTAGGAAAAGATTGTCCACATGAAACGAACAACTGGCCAACAATTTCCACTGAGGGTTGCTGGGATGAAAATGACGTAACTTGATGTTTGAGAACTGTTAAGGTTTTGATAAAAGGGATAAAGGATGAAGCTCTCGAAGGTGATCAATCCCTGAGGAATACGCTATGCATTCGACTTCATTAAGCATCGTTTGGATGTGATTGACCTTTCATGCTATTGGGTTTTTCTGTCTATGTGACAGCCAAAGATAATGAACTTCATTATTCCTTTTCCAACTTCTTTGAAGAAGTTGTGGAATTGTTGGCACTCATTACGTTGTTTTCCTTTGAACTATCAGCAAACGAGGCAAGTCAGCAGTATGGTTCTTTCATGAAAATTCGTTCCTTAGAAGAAAAAATTCGTTCTCGATAAAAATCATTTAATGGCAGCTGTCATGGATAAGTCGAGTATTTCTTTTGGAACAAATTTTTTCGTCGTTGACCCTACACGTGAACGATTTCTTCACTCTGGATCTCACCACAAACTCTTCATTACCAAAAATTGACGAGCATGACATATTGCCAAACTCGAAGATTTCCCACTTTTAATCAACGTAACGATACGTCATCGTTGTATGCAACTGCAAGAATTTGTTGAACACGACTATAGGCAACCGATTCGAGCTGGAAACTATAGGAACTTCGCTGCCCTTCATCGAACAAAAAACTGAAAGAGTAGCATGCGAACTCGCACATCGATCTGTAGAATTCTTGGATAATGACTCTTACCGGTAACCAGTTAATCTCTGATCCTTTTGAGTCTTGATTTCGACTCCTCCTTTGACACAACCTGGTGAGTCGTAACCATGAGAGATCGATTGAATCTGTACCTCAATTTTTTTCCCTTCGGGCGCCTAAATGCTCGTAATTTTTTTTTGGAATGCGAATGACTCTAGATCAAGCAGTCGTACCGTAATCATGTAATTGCAAAATTCGTACCGATCCTTGGGTTTGAATTTACCTATTTTGCAACTGATCACTTGTTTCTTAGCTGTCGCCACGAGATCATCTCCACATCCAGGTGGCTACAAATAAGTCAGAATTGTGTCAGATTTACGCCCATCCATAACTCTCGTTCATACCCGCCGATCACACAGAGTACCACCGTAGCCGCTTGGACAAATGCATACGGAGCAGTTTCGAGGGTGAGGAAATCCTTGGTTCGCACATTTGGCAGATGTGGCTTCTTTGCATTTTGCTAAATAATTAGTCTCCAACACGTTTCATGTCGTTCTAATACGAAGCGTAAGTCGTAAGTCTGTCGAACCATTGCAGCCGTGATGTTCATTGACTGTGAAAATATCAGTGAACGATATCACCTCAGATCCCATGGTCTTCTGATAAAGAGGGTCTTTAGCAATTATGGTACGCTGCTTGTTAGAAGAACCACTGAAAAATAAGGTGATAACCGTAACCGTAGCGAAAGTAATCTCATATATACTAAGTGCAAACCTCATCTCGTTATAGTGCATCACACTGCCGTAATCGTACTTGAGTCCACAGACATCAGCATCGTTTTTGTTCAGTTTTCGAAAGTTCTTCATATATGTGGGCTAAACCAATTTTGTGGACCTTCCAAGAAGCAGTAGTCACTGTTTTTTTCTAACAATGACCCACATCAATATTCTTTTCGATGATTGAAACGTATTCGTCCCGATCATATCGTGACATTGTGTGATAAAGACCGAGAACGTGACCAATCTCATGCAAAGCTAACCCTTCCTAAACCATCTATTTCACGTAGTTGTGGAGAAAAAATACCCAACTAAACAGAAAGCACCCTCGAAAAACACTAACGTAAAACTAATTTTAGTGATGGATAATGTATAGTGCATCCAGTGTTGATCATTTGCCTAAGAATATGCCATGCATTCAAGCCCATTAAACACGAGGAAATCGAAAGTTTCTATTTGGCAGGCCACATTATTTTCACTACCTCCCTTCCGCGAGAAGTCTGGTACCAATTTCCTGACAAATGGAGATAGACGACTTCGTTTGCCTAACGCGCAGGCTCGATCCAAGCGTGTGCGTTGCACCGAACTTCTTTCACTCAGGTACAAACACATCGTGAAATTTTTTCAGAATCCCTAATTAAAATGCGGCGCACCGTAGCACAATCTTCGTTAAGGGAAAGAGGCTGGCTTCCACCGACTTGTCCCATTTTCGACCAACATTCGGGTTCTTTAATCACGACCGCCTTGTCTCGAGCTGTAGATAGTTTGTGTAGAGAGGCCTCACTTCTATTTGATGTGTGACTTGAAACTAACCGTCTTTGTTTTCCACGAAGTCGATGCAAGTGGTTTCCGTCCACACTTTTATCCCCATTCTAAACGCTTTATATATGACGTAGTCTGAAATTTTTTCTTTAAAATTGTACACATAGATAACAGGCAATGCAGAGTTCATGCATTTTCTTCAAGTGGTCGACTCAGATGGTTGTGAATAAAGCAAAGTCCAACAAAATGTTTGCGACCGACCACAATCCTTCCCTCAAGTTCATCACTGAGTGACTGTAGCCGGCATCAGCCAATCTGATTTTCGACATCGTGTTATCCACAGCAAAGTCGCCGATTAGTGATCATCGTGGTAAGCAAGAATTTTTAAATTACTCTTCTACTACCTTGGGGGTACTCGATTCGTCGAGAACTGGATTGCGCGTTCAATAATGCTGATTGGTATTTCCAGCTACTTACCTGGTATCCTGGTTTTCAAGGAGTCATCAATATAATCACGTACCATTTTATTTACTGAACTTCACTGCTTACAATGTTTAGCTTTTATTAACTACTAATTCATTTTTCATGACAAACTATAATGTGAAATATAACCACAAGGATGCTGAGATATGAACAAACCCCGGTACTTCAGGTTAGCTTCGGATTCATGACCACCCTTTCCGAGGACTCACGTGTAATCCACCGTCAAAACCGAATCCCTTGATTTGATCTGTCTTTGTCTCTTTTTTTCAGTTTTTCACCCTAACGGTGCTGTAAGCACTAATCGGTCAACAGGGAATGATCCGCTGAGCATAAGGCTGCACTAAACCCAGTTAAACTGAAGCAGCAGTCATTCACTGCATAGTTTTTCTAATATGATTCAAAGTTGTTAGTTAAAATAACGTCTAACACGGGTGAAACTTATTCTAACTTCCTATTTTTGAAAGACATCTGCAGAAGTAGAAATGTTTTGCTATTCTAAGCCAAGGAGGACTAGTTTGCAGCAAGCCCAATTAGGAATGAGACAGTTCCTTGAGCACTAACCTGTTGTGTTGAACGTATACAAAATGCCGTCTTTCCATGTTGAATTCGGAATGGTAAAGCTCATAATAACTTGTCTTTTTGCACGAACGCTGTTTTTTATGTCCTCAAAGATTGGCTCAACTCTTCTTCTGCAAGAGAATTCACCAAAATACTTCTGAAATCGTCATAACTGAACCATTTTCAGTGTTAGAAAGTACTTTTAGGGACGATGTCATCTTGGAAGGGACTGTATCCAATGCCTTGTTCAGAGTAGTTTTTGAAAAAACGACCCGTTCAAGATTGGAATGTAGTCCTTCGAGTTTGCCGCGATCTCCTGTTAGGTAAATAATGAGGTATTTGAAATTACAAGAGCCAAACGCTAGGGAAAGAGTGTGAGAACGACACATTCTGCTTTTGATCAACTTCGTTTTGTTGCTCATTAGATGATCTCGTTCCTTTCAACAATGTTCCCGAAAAAAATGTGTCGAGGTGCAGAGACTCCAAGGTGATCTTCGATCTAAAAGTATTCCAATTTTGTGGATGTAAAATCTCTATGGACGTGTTACCTTCGGGTCAGGCAGACTTTTATCCTCGGCCTCCTGAAGTTCTTGATATTCGGATAAAAAGCTGTTGACTTCACTGTCGGCATCAGGGAATGTTGCCCTGCGTTAGTACGGTGGTGATGGTGAGTAGTAGAATAGTTGTCATCCTAAATGTCCCGATTTCAACGAGTCTATCATGAAAAAGAACTGCACCGAATGTTGCTGTACTGTTGAGTGTTACACTATTAGTGTCTGCTATTTAACAAACGATCATAGGAAACAATAGCGAAGTTTAAACGATTAACTGCCGCTACTCTATTAGTGCTGCAGCGGGTGTTCCAGGTTCTGAAGAAGGAAATAACGGAATAGAAAAGAGAAGAAGGGTACTGACGATGTTCATTCCATTTATCTTTTTATGCCGTTGAATATGAACAAATTTGTTCACCTGCCTCAGAAACGTTGTTTAAATTGCAATCTTTCCGACGAATTGCACCATGCTTATTCATCTGACATCACACTATCCATTTTTTGCAAGGAAGTCTTATCTTGCATTGCAAGGTCGCACGAGTTAGCTCCGAAAAAGTTCCTCTGAACTGCTTTTATTTCTTCAATTCCTCTAACAGCTCTATGAATTTCTTCTCCTGGATTATCATATGTAAACCCCATATTAAGCACGGGCAGTCGGCTAAAATATGGAAACTTAACAACACCTCAGCAATAGCATGTCATTTAAATGTGCTTAAGGAAAAGGTTGATAGGTCTAATATTTTTTGCAGAAATGAAGGGAAAGTAGTTGTCAACAAAAGCAGTAAAGTTCGTGCACCATTCAAACATGGCAAAGCTGGTTCTTCAACATTAAGCGATAAATTATCGATACCTGGAGGTCGCTATGGTATTGAAAACACGATAAAGTTATAAAAAGAGGCTTTGCCTTATCGATCTAGAGGCATACATGCTACCATTTATAAGAGTTTACTGTACTTCACCACTGAGACTCACTTCTAACAGCATCTGGAAAGATTTTGCTGCTTATATTTGAGATTTTCGGTGTTTCTTCTATATCCGCCAGTCTATTACGATATTCACGAACTATCATTACAACTATAAATGGAGACATAGTGAATTAGAGGTCAAGGTTCGAAATTTGTGTACCTTAGCTAAGGGACGATACCAGTTTACTAATAAGTCCTGGTAAATTTTGGTAGCTGGAGGGCTTAGGAAATTAATGACTGGCTATTCATATAGAAGAGATTTTGATATACCGAGAAAAAATAAAGGATAAAGCTTTTCGGCGTTAATCAATCCCTTAGGGATGCGCCATGCATTAGATTTCATTAAGCATCGGTAGAGGTGATTGAACGCATATCTGGCCTTTACAATGACTCGCGGTGGCCTACCGATATAGAGAGCCAGTTCTGCTATCCTCCCAGACAAGTCTGGTACCAATTTGCCGACTCCGGATGGATGGAAGGTTTGGTGAGCCATGGAAGCGGGGATCGATATCAAGTGTGTCGCAGTGGCGCCTCCAACCACTGCGCCACACGTGCCCTGATCTACCGATATCAAAGAAGATAATGACAGTAGCAAAAACCTTTCTAATCACGATTTTTCTTCAGAGGTTTATTTCAAATCAAGCTTTCGAAAAAATCAATCTTTACCAACGTGAAACTTTTAAAAAAAAGTAATTCTAATTCAATCGACAAAAAATCACTATAAATTAAGATATGCTTCTTTAAATGCTTTATATGCCATCTGGTGCTCTTGAATGACTTCTGAGTGATTTCATTCGATCTCTTCTTTTTGTTTCTTCTCCCTCTTTCTCGAACAAGCCTATCTTGATATACAGTGTTCACTTCTTAGATGAACCTGCCTGTCTATGTTTTGAACTGTTTTTTGTTATTTAAAAATTGAATTTTATAAACAATTCCCATACAAAAGGCACCAGTATGGGCTCGAGTTTAAATTACCTCTAAAAGATGGCTTTGGCTGCACCTACAGAGTTTTGTTGAATGATGATTGCGAATCCGTCCTTAGCTGGAGATAGTTTGCACATAAGTCTTTACTTCGATAACACATAACGTGGAAAAAAACTATTCTTATCGATAGATGCAGGATAAGCAGGGCTTTCCCAACAACTGGAAGTCAAAAAACAGGACAGTAAATAGCCTAACAGAATCTGAACTGTATAACGTCACTAGAATTTAAAGCTAAAAAAGCGCATTATTGTTCATGACAGTTCATGACTTGACCATTCTCGCTTTTCGCTGAACACTTGAAACATGCAAGCGATTGAAAGAAATCACCAGTGGAAATTGCTGTTAGACAAAAGCGGTCAAATGGCAGTCAGCTGTCTATATGTTGAAGGGACTAACAAATAGTACCTACATTTATGCATCTTGGCTCAAACTGCCTAGTGAAGGCATGGAGGATAGACGAACAGCAAAGGAGAAAAAAACTTGACTGAACGACATCAACACAAGCCTGCATTTATATCATCTTGGAAAAAAAACTGGAATTGTAAATTGGGAGTGCTTCTACACCCCTGAGTTCTTTCGTTGAAGAAAGCAGCACGCTAAGGTGAGAACATAAACTCTATGCATATGGTGCCATAAGGCAATACTTAAGAATCATAATTCCAAATAGATGCTGAGAATATTCGGTATGTTAGCAAGTACTAAGATGCAGCTGCTGTAGTAAACATTGCTTACACTGTAACAATGCTGATTGTACAAACTGTATTTCTTTGACCCGAATTCCCATGTGGAGATTGTTTACTGTAGGCAGGAAATGCGAGTTGTATGCAGAGATTGTTAATAATATGTGGGATGTATATTTTATGTACATATAAACTGCAACATTTTAGGTTGTTGTATAACGGATGCCGTTAAATACAATTTCTAAAACATTAGTAAAAGGTTGAAGTAATAAGGTTTCATAGTTACTTACCTACTAGAATACTTGGACGGTCCGTCCTCACGAGTTGTGTGGACCCCAGCACACTTGCCATTCATTTCTTTCCCTCGCAATCGTCGTCCATGGTTGTGGTTTTATTCCAGCACGGTGGCGCGTGCCAGTCTCATACCGTGGTCTGTAAAATAACTGCAGCTGCGTGTACAGCTGACTAACTTTGTTTACGAACACGTCCGCACTTCGTGTAGATGGCCGTCCTAGGGGATGTTTGCATTCTCGTGGAGTTTACTCTACAGTTCTTTTCGTCCATCTGTCGTCAGTTCATCTCATTATGTGACCGGCCCATCTATGTTTCGCTATCGATGTTTATTCTCCTGTATCTCAAAGATGTGAGAGATTTCGAAGGTCAGGACTTCGCATTGCGGCTAGATATTGAGAGAGAAGACATCGCTCAAGCACTCTGTGAGTAGTGCAGAGTATTCTTGACGTGGTTGAAGTATCAGCCCACGTCTCTGCAGCATAACAGAGCGCTGGCAAGACCGTCGAATCGAACAGGTGAGCGCGGCTTTTCGGGTCTTTCAGTTGGTCGATGGCTTCTTTGAGAGGTCCGAATGCGGCCCAAGCTGCTCTCCTTCTTCTGCCTAGTTCTTCCTTCATATTGTTTTCCATGTTCATTGATCGCCCAAGGAATACGTACGAAGAGGTCTCTACAATGAGAGAGCCATCCAATTTAATTTTTTCGCCTTCTTACCATGGGTTTTTCATGAACTGGGTCTTCTTTTGATTCATGCGCAGTCAGATCTTTTTTCCCGTTTCGTTGAGCTCGTTGATCATCATCTCTGCTTCGCTAGTACTTCTTGAGAAGATGACGATGTCGTCCGCAAAACGAAGGTTTGATAAGAATATTCCATCAATACGTATGCCTTTCTCATCACAATCGAGTGTCTTCATTATCCACTGCAGTGCAGCACCAAAAGGGTTTGGCGATATTGTGTCACCCTGTCAAAGCTCTTTTCCTATGGGTATGGTAGGTGGTCGATAAAAAAGCTCTATTTTCGTAGTGCAGTTCTGATAATAGTCAGACAGAGTTCTTATATGTAGGGACTGGTCCACTCCCTCGCCGACGAGCTCTAACAGGATTGCATTCGTTTCGACACAGTCAAATGCTTTTTCGTAGTCGACAAGGGGTAGGATTAGAGGGAGGTGGTAATCCCGACAAACTTCCATAACCCTGGACACATGAAAGCTTCACAACAGTTTCAAAAAACAGACTATGTTGAATCTCCTTGATAAGGCGTACTCTGTGAGAACGCCGAGGTAAGAAGTCCCCTTAATGATTTAGCCTTTCATCATAACGAAGAGCTTTCTCAAAGTGTCAAATCCCAGTGTTCAAGCAAAGGTATTTCTGCAGGTGAAGGATAAATATTTATACAAAAGTGGCAATAATGTATTCACTGTTCTCGCCCTATGAGATCGAGCAAAATGGAAGAGACCGCTAATGAAATGACTTCTCACGACTTTGAAAAGGACAGTTTAGCATGAAATAATGGTAGCATTCGTCCGGAGGAAAGCAGGGAAAACTTCTGCGAAGCACAGAGAAATTTGTCGCACTCTTTTGCCCAGTAAAAAGAACTGGGCTACTTAATATTAAAGTATTCATCCGTCAATGATTATATCCATGCCTTGCAAAAAATATGCTATATCATCTTGATTTCGTCCTAAAATCAATGAAGCCGCCATCATCCGGTTATGATTTAGCAGAAGAAACACCAGCTGTCTGAGACACGGCGCTCCATGCTTAGTAAACTTCTGTACAATTATGATTCGATCATCAGTAGTGATCAAATGGAGATGATGGTTTAAATTTTCTCTGTATCCGTGCTGGAAAGTAGCTGGACGGCCACTCGAGATGTTTCAAAAATGATTAAAACTGTCCCAAAAGGAAATCGAAAAGGACACACATCGAATGATTGCCGATCGATTGGGAAATCAAGCGACTGCCTAGAATTATACCATGTAATCTAATCAATTTTAGTTATTTTTTCTTATGTTGATGATCCCACACAAGAGTGTAACAGATTTTTTATTGTGAGTGAGTTTTCAATGACAGTAGCTTGCTGAGAACAACCATGATTTAAATGCACTAGCTCTTCATTCTTGTGATATTGGTCATCGTAGTAAAGCAGAGCTAAGCCGACTTGAGTGGTGTACACCAAGAATTATGATACTTCACCTAACAAGTCACCATGCCGCAAGACGGCTCTTCGTCGATTGATTTCCAAAATCAACTTTCTTCGTAATGGGAATCTACTTTTTTGTAGAAACTATAGTATTTGCTGGCTTATTGCAAAGCGATTCTTTCCAGTCAATTCGACGAAAAGTTAAAACATTGTGAATTCGACTGCAACTTCAGCTTGACTGAGTTCATTGCCGATTTGTGCTTCCTAGATCGTTCCCGTTGACGGGATGTTGCTGATAGCATCATTACAGTAAAAAACTGGCTGAGAGAAAGGCAAAGCAGAGGCCTCTGCACTAAACAACAAATGAGCCTCCGAAAAGGGTAATCGCGCCTTGGAAGCCCATCTGAGGTTCCGAGTTTTGTTCATATACCTTGGTATTCTTGCGATTTTCTTCCTTGAAATACAGTGGAATTCTCTCATTGAAAAGCAGAACATTGCTATGCCTGAGTTTTCCTTGTATAACCAATTTAATGGTGCGGGTTGTTGTACGCGTTGCGTCGAGCCTATTAAGGAACACCACAGGTAAGCCAGTGAAAGTGGAAAGAACAGGAACTGCTGCCTTTGATCGAACGAAAATGGATAATGTGAACTTATGCGAAGAACTGCAGAATCTCCAACTACGAAATCGTCCCGATGACCTGCCATTTTTCGGCTGTGCTTGGATCTCTACTGTTCCGATGTCAAGGCAAGTCATAACCGAAAGAGATTGACTGCACGTCCATACGGCCTTTTTTTTCTTAGGACTTCTTAAAGCAGTCATATCATAATTCTAACAACAATACTTAGTCGGTAAATCATTTGATAATCTTTCAAAAACCGACTTTCCTTTTACCTCGACATGAGTAGTCAATACACATTCTTTCATTTCTAAAGGCAAGCTAACACGAGATTGATCTTAGAAAATTTTATTAGAGTAACTTTTTGGGTGAATTCGTCTTCCTCAGAGCCGATGATCTGAGTCGATGGTCTACAGTCGTTCATCCTGGCGATGTAATATCTTCGTCGTCGAATCGAGTCCAATCTTCTTCAGTGGAGTGGCGCTCAACGTGGAAACGTTAGCCGAATAAACCTTTCTTTATCAACATAATTCTAGCCTATGAATGTAACAATGCATATAACTTGTAGCTTACAATGTTTGTAACTTACAATTAATAACATTTACTTGCAAAAATCGGATCTCTTCTTCAGACGAGATCCGTAATCCAGTTTGTAATTGACCATTCTTTTCTCATTCTGACCACGACATCTCCACAATCCAATGTTTACAAATAATTCTTCTTCGGAGTTAAATTCACCTATTAAGTTCGTTCATAAACATTGATTAAAGAAAGGGCCACCGTAGCACTTGGACAAATACATATGGAAGAGTGTCGAGGACGAAAAAAATCGGAAACACTACGAGGATTTCGACCTGTTGCATTTTGCCAAATCATCCGATGCCAAATAGTCCGACTTTTGCCCATTAATCGAGGTGCAATTTAAAATGTCTGCATTTCATCTCAAAGGAATCTGAAACATCAGCACGTGGAAGACTTGAAAGGTTCCGGACAACTTCCAAAAATCCGAAAATGAACTGCAAAGAGTAGTGCCTTATGGATACGAATGAGCTCGCCACTATGCTTGTGGCTAATTTTTTTCCCTGACAAAGGCACATTCCTCACTCCTGTAAAACTCTGAGCACCTGGTCTCCATCAATAAATGGAAAAAATCACGGAGGATTGTGCGCGTTTCTGGAGGCTGTTGCTTATGCAGTTGGAACTTATATATATATATATATATATATATATATATATATATATATATATATATATATATATATATATATGTATATATATATATATATACATATATATATATAAGTGGAAAAAAAGTTGTAATATAAATACAAAGCATCTATATTCTTGTTGAGCAAATACGAGGTGTTACTTCATTCTTTACTACTATACCGCTGAGATTTCGGAGGATTTCGCCTTCTTCGGAGCCTGGAAAGGTAAAGTTGACTGCAATCTACCCAGTCAAGCACCTCCATAACCAAACAGAGAAAGTACTAAAGCAAGATTTTAGTCCCACTGAAAAACAAAATAGCTTTTTCGCACAGTCATCGCTTTCTGTAAGTCCCACATCGAGTATGTTACTTGAAGACCAACCGCACAGACTTCACATGGAAGCGTAGTGTCCTTCTTACCTAAAATATCAGTCTCAAATACCGTGTGAGATCACGCGAAACAACGATGCATTCCTCCCCTACGGTTCATTTTCCAAACTCTGCGATTCTATCCAAAAATTTTCGAAAATTTTGAGCGTTCGTGTTTTCGATTCCACTCCGAGGGATGGTAGCTTCTACTTCAAAATATGTCCCATTATGTCTCTGAGTTCTATGCGCCGTATTTTCTCTGCTTGCTTATGGTGCTTGGCTAGGTATAAAATATTGCAGTCAGTCTAGGACCTCCCAAGCACTGGAGAAGGCGATGTTGCTGAAACGTCAGCTTTACCGTAATAAAGAATAGAAAGTAACACCTCGTGTTTGCTCGACAACAATATTATAGTAACTGATAGGTAACTGTTCCCCAAAATAGTTACTATTTCTTCATTTCAACACAATTACGAGGCTAATTTCGTCACGCGCTTTAGATGAACAGCGCTTTGGGACGCAAACTAAAGGACGAGGGACAAAGATCCACAGGCTACACGTCACGGTCACGTTGCGGTCGACTGAGAGGCTCATTGGATCAGTTCCCAGGGGCGAGTTCCTATTAACCTCGGCATAGGAATATGAATGCGTCGTTTTCTTGTTCAGCAATCGCGAGATTGTTACACAGCATACATTTACTTCCGTAGAAAAGCACAATACAATACAACAGTAGCTGACGTTTCGGCGGTACCGCCTTCTTCAGAGCCGCTTTTTTTCGTGACTTCCAATGGGAAAGATTAGAACATCTGATTATAGTCCCATATGGTTGATGATTGCACCACCCCACATCAGAAATTGATGCGATGATACGTGCCAGGTCGCGTGTGTACTCTGCGCATTCCTTCCCTTCTATTCATTGTGTGATTTTTGGGATTTATGGCCAAAAAAAAAGCGGTGAGTCAGTCAGGAATGAAGTGGTTACATGACCAAGTGGTGCCGAAAACCAAGTAACAGGGAACATTCTGATTCATTTCCTGACTTCCCACCTTTCATACACAAAGAGAGCGCTTGTGAGAAACATGTTTCCAACAGCCACCTCTGTATGCACAAGTAGGGGAACTAAAGAAAGAATCGCGCGGCGCGACTTTCGCTCGGCAAATAGCCATCTCCAATGGCTACGAAGTAGTAACCCCACGAGATAGGTTTAGAAGGAGAGCGACGCCCCCAAGCGAAACACTTGGCCAAAAGAAAGTCCCGTTTATGCTGCCCTTTATTAGCGATGAAGTAAGCGTAGCTATAAAACGATGCTCAAAAGGGCAGGCCTAGAGGAATCGGTAGCGATAATTGGAACACCACCGAATACTCTTTGTTGTCAATTAGTTCGTAATCGCCTAAATGACCATCTATGTGAAACACAAAATTGCGTAATATGCCCTTACAGCAAGGACGGTGACTGCATGAGTTCAGGTACGATATGCCTGATCTCTTGCAGTAATTGCGGAGATGAATTTATTGGCGAAAGGGGCAGACCTTCTTGGGTGCGCTTAAAAGAACACCTATATGGCAAACATAGCGGGGACGATTTTGAAGTAAAAGTCAATATCCTTGCGCATGAGGCTAAAACACCAGCGCGAAAAACTTCTTGAGGCTTTTTGGATAAATGCCAAAAACCCTACAATGAATAGCAGGGATGAACGCCCAGAGGTCATACGCGACCTGACCCCGTATGTTCGCATCAATTTCTGATGTGGGTTGGTGCAGTCATCAACCTTATGCGACTATAATCAGCTGTTCTAATCTTCCTCATTGGAAGTCACGTAAAAAAGCGGTGTTTTTTGAGAAGCTGTTGATCATGTAATTACCATGGAGTTTTTCGTCTTTTTGTAAGTGTTATTGAAGCGTTTGGCCTAGTAAATTGTACATCAGTATACCCTTCCAGGCTCTGAAGAAGGTGATACTGCCGAAACGTCAGCTACTGTTGCATTGTATTGTGTGTTTTTCTATGGGAGTAAATGTATGCTGTGTAACAACCTCGCCATTGCTGAACAAGAAAACGACGCGCTCATTGGATCACCCCTCCTCGCTCGCGCGCGGTAGTGCTGGCAGTTCATGAAACACCCTCTTTAGTTTATCGTTCTTGTTGAATGACTGCATAATCGTTGCCTCGTCTCATCACTGTGTGTTGCATTCCTTCATTGCTTAGCTGGTCTACGGTGCGCGGTCAGCAGCGGCGGGTATCTCCAGGTGTGTTCTGTTTGCAACGTCATCGGGTGCCTGTCAACAATTCCCCCAATGTACGTTATGCGTAAAAAGCCGCTAGCCAGCTTACATTTATGTTGTGTAGCTGTAATGCTTTATATTCTTGTTGAGCAAACACGAGGTGTTATTTCATTCTTTATTCAAGAACAAGCTGACGTTTCGGCGGATTTCGCCTTCCTCAGAGCCTTGAAAGGTCAAGTTGACCGCAATCTATCCAGCCAAACACTTCCATAACCAAATAGGGAAAGTACTGAACCAAGATTTCAATCACATTGGACACAGAGTAGCTTCTTCTTCTCCTCGCCTTCCGCTGAATATGTCACGTGTAGATCAATCGCACAGAGTTCACATGGAAGCGTAATGTGCTTCCCACATCAAAATAAAGTCTTGAATACTGTCTAATATCACGCGTATATAATATACTAACATACTAATATAACTAACTAATTAATTAACTGTAATGCCGCAACAGTCGGCTCATCATTTCTCAGTCGCTCTATTTCTGGCCCATGTCATCTTTAGGTCAGTAGTTCCACCCATCGATGACAAACTTCACGCTGCAGACATACCGTTATCCAGGACAGCCGCCTGGGCTGGCTAATCGCAAAATTCAAAGGACCCGTGTGAAGAAACTCATTTACACAATCCGAACCACTTTTCACGCACCTATCTGTTTATTACATGGCATTGGCAGGCAATTGAACCCGGGTCGACCGCGTTGCAAGCGAGCATTCCACCACTGAACCACCAGTGCTGCATTAACCCTTGTACAAATCGGAGAGGGTGCAAAGCAAATGTCAGGACGTATCTCACTTGCACAGGAGACCACCTAGAAGAATCTGGACTTCAAGAGTCACACACAACATGGTCCTCCTTAAGGAAAAAGTACGGTTAAAATAAAAGAAGCGAAGTCCAAGAATGGGCGAGGTAACTTTAATTAGCAGATGCATACTTATTTCCAATGCAAAAAAACACCTAAGAGGGTAACGCGACAAAGACAAAAAAAATAGCACCTAATACTGTACCCTCAAACCCTCCCAGAAGTAGAGATAAGACCGCTAACCATTCTCCGACAGTCTTCTGAACCTGTGGTTACGAATTTCATTGTCTTATCAAGCACATTGAAGCACTTGTCAGATTTGCGATAGTGGCACGATGGTGAATTTAGGAGCTCACAAAGGCGTTGCCATGTGGAAGGGTACTGCTTCGAATTTCGCAGCACTTTCAAGGGTGAGGGTAGCGCAAACGTCCATCCTCTGATCCATCACTTGAATCCAAATAATCAGCATCTTCTCATTGTCGATGCCACCACACCATTTCGTCTATACAAGACTTGACCTGCCATAAGAATGCTGAACCCCTAAGGACTCAAAGGCAATCGCGATTCTGCTGTATCCACCACATTAACAAAGTTGATAACGACAAAATGATCCCGTTGGGCAAATAGGAACATAAAAGGTCTCCAAACCAAATCGAATTCGTTGGGAAGTACACAACTCTTAAGGGTAGATTTACACATCGGGGGTAGATGTAATAAACGAGGTAACTTGAACTTCATAAGACTGACATTTCACGAGAAGCCCTATACACAAAATCGTTGAGATTAGTAGCTGGAACAATTATGAACTGCCACAGACTTCTGCACCAAGCAATCGATGAGTGCTACGAATTGTACTCTTTCGCAGAAGCTGAGGTGATCCATGATGACAACCGGATCTGATTGAAGGGCGGGTCGTCAATGCCATTCCGCCATCCACGAGTGTGGCCGAAAGGAGGTACAACCTCAAAGTAGGTACCGCCTTCGTGTGTTCGTAATTTTTAGATCCTCGAGAATATTTTCTGCTTCCATTTTATCATGACTATGTCATTGGCAGTTCTAAAACGGCGTATTACGCAATACAATAAAAAGGTTGAGACGATACTAATATAGTAACTATTCCGCAAAATAGTTACTATCTGTTTTATTTCAATACACTCTTACGAGGCTAATCTAGTCAAGTGTTTTGGATGAACAGTGCTTTGGGACGTCAACTAAAGCGGCGCACCAACGATGCAAACAGGAGGTCCCAGCGCGACGGCCAGGAACCTACGAGATACGCGTCACGGTCACGATTGCGGTCGACTAGGAGACTCACTGCATCACCTTCCTCGTCCCTGCGCGGTAGCGCCGGCAGTTCATATAGCACCCTCCTAAGTTCATCGTTCTTACTTAATGATTGCATCATCGTTGCCTCATCTCATTATTGTATTTTGCACTCCTTCGTTGCTTAGCTAGTCTACGGTGCGTGGTCAGTAGGGGCGGGTATCTCCAAGTGCGTTCTCTTTGCAACGCCATCGGTGACATATCAACCATTCCTCCCACAATGTACGCCATGCGGGTAAGACCGCTGGCCAGCTTACTTCTACTGTTTAATTGTAATGTCGCTATAGTCAGCTTACTAGTTCTTAATCGCTCTATTTCTGGCCGAAGTCGTCCTTAGGTCACTGATTTCACCCATCGATGCTCAAACTTCACGCTGCAGATATATTGTCATCCAAGACCTGCCGCCCGAGTGCGTTCCGTAGATGACTTATTGACCGTGTCATTTCGCATCGACCTTACTGCTTATTGATTCTCTTCTCCTCCTGTGATTCCACATGTGATTGATTTGATCCGGTCTGACCATGTCCATGTAAGACCTTGCGGCTACGGCCCAGGTCAGCTCTACTTTGCTCTCTTTCTCTCTGCGTTGTTCAATCTGATCCTCTGCGCCTGCCACACTATCTCGACCGCAGTGCAGGCAACGCCAACAAGCCGTTACTTTTATGTTGTCATTATTGTAATTATCACTGTATTAATTTCGTAATGATATTGCAGTACTATTGCCTTTTAGTAGCTATGGCATCTCATAACATTTAGCTTGCGTTATTTCGTGCCGATGGTTTTCTGTTGTTACTATTACGTTGTTATTGTGTTGTTAATGTTATTGTTATGTATATAAAATTCTAATTACCCAACTTTTAGATGTGGCTAATCACAACGTTCAAAAGACTCGTCTGGCGAACTTATCTATACGATCCGAACCACCTCTCACGCGCCTATCTCTTTATTACAAACATAAAGAACTGTCGATCAATGCCTAAGTTAAAAAAAAGTTGGTTATGGGATTTACTTATAAATTGTGTCATTTGTTTCACATCGTAGTCTCCAAGAACATATCTTCGCCTGGATAACTGCTGAGGGAAGATGTTAGTCCAGACTAGGTTCAAAATTTTTGGATTGAAATGGACATAATTATCGTAAGACTGGGCAAGGGTTCATCCTGTACACAAGAAATATAAATTTTTCTCATTTTTCTCATTCTCACTCATTCTCAAGAAAGAATAGGAAATATAAAGAATAGATCTGCAAACATCTGTAAACAACATAGCCACTTACCCTCGTAAACGAGTTTAGTAACGAAATAGCGACTTTGCACCAATGCAATTGTTCGATGTGAATGTGGAAATCAAGATTGAGATGCAGAAATACCGTTATTGAATAGTGAACTAATGAGTATTCGAAATCAAGACCGTAAGCATCATAGCTGCATTCCTCTTCCAAAGACATGAAATTGACCGCTGAAAAAATACGATTTGAACATCAGTAACAAAAAAAAATCAATTCCATCTGATCACAGACAAAAAATGGTGATGACACACATCCGGGACAAGTTACTATGTAGGCGCCCACACTTTCATATCCTATGGCAATGCCCAACAGTTTTATCTACATACTCAGACTTGCTAACCTAAGCTATCGCCGATAAAAAAGACACTTTCTAAATCACAAAAAGATGAAAATTATACCAAAGTGTGAATTTAAAAATTATGTCCTTCCACTGACAAAACCTGTTTATTTCAACGACAAGAATGCCGAGATATAAGCAACCCTCAGGATCTCAGTACCGCTTGGAACCCGTAGTAACCGTTACTGGTGGCTCACGTGCTACCCACCACACTGTACCCCTTGCCTAGCCTTTCTCTCAGTCATATATTTAATCTATCGGCGTCCTTTCTTCTCTCAGTAAAAAACTTGGCTGAGAGAAAGGCTAAGCAAGGCTCCGTGATGGGTCCTCCCTATAGCACGTGAACCCACGTAAAAGGTAACTGCGGGTTCGACGCCCAGCTGTTTCTACTCTTGTCAATATACCAGCATCTTTGTGGTTGTACTTTAAATCATACCCTGCCATGAAAAAAATGAAAACTCATAAGAAAATTCCAAAAATGAAAAGAGAATAGCAAATAAGAGCTTTACTTACTTGGATACGTAGATGACCTGTCTTCCCTAGTTGTGCGGTCCCCACCAAAAATTTTTCGTTGTTTCGGAGTTTTGCTGGTTTAGCCATTGTGGTTGCCTGGAGTCCCAATATCAGCCAGGCTAAGGGCCGCCCCAGGTCTTCATCACCACAGGCAGTCGCCGCGCGTGTGGATCGAAAGGACACTTGCCACCAGGCGACTAGTCTGATACCAAGACGGTGGTGGATTCTGGTATTTGTTTACTCTTAGCTGTGTTTCCTGATGGAAACGCCGGACTCCTTCTCAGCTTGGGAGGCCTTGGTGGGGCGATGAATCCTCCCGCTATAGATAGCGGTCCGACACCCAAGAACACCTCCCACCCACGACGAGGCGATCAACCGTTAGAGGAATAAGAAACTTAACACCATTTATTTTAGTACTAACATGATAATACAACAGCCATACATGAGTGATATCTGTAGTGGTACCCGTACTTGAAGAAGTAAAAATTAAAAGATGAGTGACATGAATAATTCACATTACAGATATTCACATAATTAAGGAAATAGGAAAATAAAATATAACAAAAGCGTATAATGAAATCAATAAAATTCCACTATCACTGTGCTGAGATAGGAGTGACAAAGTAAAGCTTAAGAAACTTTTCAAAAAATAAACAAAAAACTAAACCAGGACTGATTTACTTCATAAATTCATAGATCGAGAATTAAGGGCGCAAGTTACATATGTATCAATAAAATATTAGTCGTGTATGGACATATGTGGTACAATTGGTCTAAGAAGGAACTAGTAACACGTTACATGTTCAAGATAAGTAGTCGAACCAAATCGACCGATAAGGCATCAAAACAACAAGTTGAAAATACAGTGCAAATGAATAACAACACGTGCAAGTAGAACTATCATGCATTTCTTTTACTTACTATCACCTCCTTATACTTCTCATAACTTTGCATATGTTCAAGTTCTTCCCGTACAACAATAAACACCTCCTCTAGACTCAAAGTCGACAGTTCCCCAATAGGAACAGAGCCGTCGACTACACGAAGTGCCGACGATGAGGATTCGGGACACAACTCTCTGAAAATAAGAAAAAATACATTCCATATTTGGCTAAGTGTCAAACGCTCATTTGGGCTTAAAGCTCGAAGACTCTCAAAATCGCTTCTGAAGATCATATATAACTGGGATCTTCAGCTTATCAATGCATTGCCTTCTGAAAGTAGAGGTGCTTTACATCCTTGCATAATGTTATTATGAAATAACACAGAAAGTGCAAGCAAAGTTTGCAATACTGCAAGAGAGCTGGACCACGTATAAATAAACTATACAAATATGGTAGAAAGTGCTTACTGAAAAAATACGGGACAGTTACTACTACAGTCGATCTAATTTTTTTAGAAATGTATTCCACCCTAACCAATAATCAGATAACCGAAAATGTATTCCACCGATCACCGGTCAGGCGTTCGGCACTGACCAAACCGGTAAGGGAGGCCGAACAACAAAATTTTCTCAAAAAATTTCTCCGTGTTTTCCTGTAGTTATTCACACCATTATTCATAGGCAAGCGGTAAAAAAAAAGCACTGAGTGAACAGTGAAATGGATGTACATACATTAAAACAGGACTCTCCTCAGTTTTTAGAAACTGAACCTTCTACAATAAACTACAGTAATTGCAATCATTTGGCTTTGATGAATCACTTAGAGAGTGTCTTGTACCCAATCTCAGTAATTTCCTTAGAGTTTACTGAATGCATATTTATTCTATATCCACATTAAAACACGCGGTAAGTCACGAATGTATACTTGATGTGACTTGGGCACAGGATCGAACCAACGACCATGTGCTTCGCAGAACACCTCCAACCAGTGTCACACTCGCCCTTTATTCCAGTTATGACGCACTAATTTTCCATTACAATCAATTTTTGTGAAAATCATCTCGTAATCAGAGAAAATACTCAGATACAAGCTCCACACATCGCTCTTTCTCAACCAAATTGTATAGTCTTACGAAATAGACGCAAAGTTCTACGCGTACAGGAAAAACACAAACGAAGACATCGTATTACTGCTAGTTTCTCTGTTTAGATTTCCTTAAGGTTCATGCACTAAATTTGTTACAAATTAGTGTTAAAAAGGAGAAGAACAGTAGTTAGTGCACTAACGAAAAGTTAATAAAGTTCTTAACGCTGCGAAAGAAAATCACTAATTGAATAAACCCACCCCAAAACTTTGCATGTTTTCTTAGATGCGCTCTGCTTTCCAATAAGATTCATCCAGAAAACGAATGGTAATAGACATTGTGCTTCCAAACCACGTCCTTCAGCATCCGTTCCACCGCCGACTTCCATGGAACTCAACTTCATGGTACGAACTGGACGAATGCTAACGGCATACAGTAAGCCGTTGACCACGTTCAACTGAAAAGAATGGAGAGAAAGAAATAGGCATAAAAGCAAGCAGAGAACCTATTCATAAAATGTCAAATCTTAGATCAAAAAAAATTCTTGGATCATTAAGTGTACATTCCGCCAACGATTTAACCACACATCTTTTGTGGGTGTTCTCAAATGTTGATCTGCCACACACAGTGAGGTTTCCCACCAAAACTTCGAAAGCTGACATTTCTATCAGGTAAGTATAAAAGATAAAACTCTCGGCGTTGATCAATCCCTGAGGGATGCGCCATGCATTCGACTTCACTAAGCATCGTTGGAGGTGACTGAATGCATATCTGGCTTTTACAATAACTCGTGGTGGCCTACCGATGTATCCAGCCAGTGCTGCTATCCTTCCACACAAGTCTGGAACCAATTTGCCGACCCCGGAGGGATGGAAGGCTTGGTGAGCCACGGGCACAAGGAACGATCCTATGTGTGTGTTGCAAGGCGCCTTCGAACACTGCGCCACACGCACCCCTACCATAAGCACAATACACAGAATTTAAGTTTTAAAATAACTAGCTCAAAATTCGAGTGATCTCATGACATCATTAAATATAGGAATTACAGTGGTACCTCCTTCAACTTTCTTTCATGAGGAATTGGTTTCGGCATGCTTATGGGCGGACTAAAACAATGGCGAGAAAACCCATCAACTCGTAACAACCTGAAAGTAGGTCATACTTTCATGGTTCAGCGAGGTCGGGTTTTAAAAAAGAACGAAAATCAACAAGTAAAATGATGAAATTAAGTTAGGAAATGTCATGCTTAAATAAACAAAATTAGGTTTCAACAAGAAACCAACATTCCATAATGAACGCTTCACATAGAAGAACCAGACATTCGAAAGATTCTGTGAAGATTTGCTCAATAGAGCTAGCGTAGAAATGAGCGTATGTAGATGGAAACAGCTGCCACTCTTCTACCTTCGAATGCACAAATTCACCATCGCTTAAGGAGAAAAATAAAAAGAAAGTGAGTTCTACGGCAAACAAATGTCAGGAATCGCAGTTGTCCCAAAACAACCTCAGTCGCAAAGCGGAAAACTCCTCCGCTACGCAAAGCCAGATTACGGTGATGAATTCGAGAAAACGATGCACGTATTTCACGGAACTACTAGAAGAGAATCGTGTCAAATAATTCCATCATTGAAAGAGAACATGTGACTTCCTCTACTTTTGCACGAGTACAAGTGGTCTCCTCTATTTGAATGCATTAAGGTCTACAAGTGGTACTACTCAAACGATATTTTCTCTTCGCTACTACAGACGTTGCTGTTTACATAAGAGTAATAGTTCTGTCACCTGCTCTCCAAATACGTCTTCGTGACGTAACTGCTCTCGTCGTTTCGCATGCTAAAATGTAGGCCGACACTTGCTAGGCAGAAAATAAGAAGTTAAAATTGTGATTATAACTGCAGCCTCAGCTTAACTGGGTTCGTTGCCGATTTGGGCTCCCCAGATAATTCCCGCTGACGGGTGATTGCTGACGGCAAAAGATCGATAGAACTAGCTGAGAGAAAGGCGAAACAAAGGACCCGCAAGTGTGGTGGTGAACGCGTTACCCTCCGGAAAGGACTATGGTATAGCGCGTTCGTTCCCAACCGCAGACAGCTGCGGTCCGGAGTTTTGCAAATATCTCAGCATCATTAAAGTCATACTTCGCAATATACCTTGCCGTTAAAAAGAGTAGGCAGTAAATAATAAGTTAAAATTATCAATACCGAAAGTTAAACAACGAATGGGTTAAAGTGGCAAGAGCGGCTGGATTAAAACCATCAGTTATCTCCCAACTCAAAGTTAACTTACCAACATGTCCCGTCCTGTACTTATTTATCAAAACCGATTAGTTAGTATCCAGCAATGGTCTCGTGTCTACCGATCCATCGTTATTTAAGGTCAGACTTATCATTAGCTGCGTGGACGGGCCAACGGATAGAACAACGTGGTTAATAACCCTAATACTTACCCAGTTGTTGAAGTACATTCCAGCCCATCTAACGATCACCCAAATGTTCCTGGATCGTCTTCATAACGCGCGACGCAACAGCGCGTACATGATGGAGTCCTTCGACGTCACCGCCCTCTATACAACCGTGTCGAATGACTCCGCTATGCAAGCCATCCACAAGCTCCTTAACAACATGAAGGAGCAATAAACATGTATGGCTTCTCGATTCAGCAGTTGATGACACTAATAAAGGAGTGCCTAAACTGCTCAATCTTCAGGTGGTCCGGGAAGTATTACGCACAAATGAGAGGGCGGGCAAAGGGACAACGACTGGCACCAAGCCTTGTCATTCCATTCATGTCTAAGGTGGAAACACCAGTAATCGACGTCGGGCCGTTACTCTACTGTAGATATGTAGATGACTGCTTGGTCATTTGTTCAACACAAGAGGAAATTGACAGATTTTTCGAGTTGTTGAACGAACAGTCAGAGTATATTAAATTCACCCGAGAGAAACCAAAAGAAAACTGGCTTCCATTTCTGAACGTGCAAATTAACCTATCAGAAAATGGCGACACTACGAAATGGTATCGAAAGCCAAGTAGTAGAAACATCTTTGACCATTACCTCTTTTCCCCGCTAGTAGTTCATTTTTTGTACCTCACATCTCAGTGACGCAGAAGATTTTGAAGTAGGGGTTACGATCTAGCGCAGGAATCGAAAACACAAGCGCGCAAAACTCTCGAGGCATTCTGGATTAATTCCAGGAATCAGAAAATGAACAGCAGGGAAAAATGCCTCATTATCACGTGTGATATTGGGCAGTATATAAGCCCGTTATTCTGATGAGATGGGCACATTACGATTCCATGTGAACTCTGTGCGGTTGGTCTCCACGTGACATATTTAGTGGAAGACTCATAGAAAGCGGTGAGCGTGCAAAGACTCTATGTTCAATGTGATTGAAATTTTGGTTCAGCATTTTCTGTTTGGTTATGGAGGTGTTTGGCCGTGTAGATTGCTTGACCTTTCCAGGCTCTGAGGAAGGCGAAATCCGCCGAAACGTCAGCTTGTACGTAAACAAAGAAATAATATAACACCTCGTGTTTGCTAAACAGAAGTAGAAATAATTATTCAATCAATGCCGAGGTAAATAGAAAATCGGACGTGGAAGTTACTCATAAGAACATTGAAAATATGCAAGGGAAAGCTAATCATGGATATCCGAAGAATTATGAAAAGTGAGAGATTCTCTAAGAAGCAGATAAAAAAGGGAACCCTTACGACAATGAGAGTTTTGCTCTCCAAACATTCATGTAATAAACTCTACTTACTCTATGGTGAACAGTTTGAAGAATAAGGCAGAGTACCGACGATAGGAATGAGACATGAATGAAAGACAAGGATTCGTCGATGCCAAGAGATGTGACAAGGTGCTAAAAACAAAAAGTTTGACCTCAGTTTTATGGTATTCGATGTTATAATAAATACCAGAGGAACAAGTCACAGTAGGTCTTGCCGTAGTCAATTATTTTCTCCTCATCATATAAAGTAAAACATATTAGCAGAAACTATGTATGAAGAACAACTGACACACTCATGATCCTTCCGATTTTTGGACAAGTAGAGCACTTAAATATACAGAGAGTTGCAAAACTTACCGAGGAGACAACTGCCGCCAAAAGCATATATATATATATATATATATATATATATATATATATATATATATATATATATATATATATATATATATATATATATATATAACGTTCCAAGAATAAGACTTTCATTTCACACTTTTCAACTTCAACTTCTCGTCAACTATTCAGGGACATTTCTTATAAAGAAATAGCTAGACACTGCATAGATCAACAATTCAGCAGGTCACCTCTTAAGTAGGTCTTCGACGACAGACCAATTTTAATAGCAACGTTATAGAGGAACTCCATGCAAGAAAACGATTGTTCTGGTCCTCATTTGGGATTCCATTGGAACCCTGAACAATTTGCATTTCACCACCTTTGTGGTGACCGGTTGAAACAGCACGTGCTTTAGTTCTATTCCGTCAAATGGAAACATGTGTTGATAATTTTCTGTTTGATTGGAGTGACACGAGGTTGGTATAAAGAACTTTAATTCCATCAACGTTTCCGCTCCTTCGGCTTCTTCAGGGCCACGGTGACCCGTGTCGTTTGCTCACAGTCGATGGTTGTCGCGACGTGTGCTGTCGGTGTTGCATCGTGCGGAATCCAATGGAAAGAGCACCGATCGAATGGGAAACTTCAGTCAGCGGTGCCCATATTGCAAGACGGGTATTATTCCAATTCCGCTTCCAATATGATCTACTTTGAGCTGGCAAAGCATCCTTTAGCAGTCGGTACTTTGTTTGCTGGCACGTAGCATTGCAAACAATATCTTAAAACCAGACTTTCGTTAGAATTCGTTAACAATAATCAATGGTTTTCGATGATATATATCTATATTCTACATTTATACAAACCTCGTGTTAGCTCGACCATATAGAATTATATAATAATCAGTCATATATTAAATGCCGTGAGCCATATTATAAAAGTTGTTCACAATAAATAAGGCACTTCGACACTGTCCTCTTAAGATAACCTGGGCTCACATCTTCAGAAAATACCTAGTTCTAGAAATTGGAAGTGGAAATGCGGGAAATACCTCAAAAAGTAAGCAAAAATTGTCCGCAACATAACAATAACGGACGACATGAGCTGAGCAAGAACAAAATAGGGGATAGTCAGAGATATTGATAGATAGAAATAGATAAACCGATAGAGATCGAGATAGAGATAAATCTGCTAGGTAAGCCATCTTGGAACTACTTGTGCAACACGAAAGAGTAATAAAAAGGCATGTGTTTTCGATTCAGCAGCTCATGGACCACCTGAAGGAGTGCCTAAACTGCTCTATCTTCAGATAGTCTGAGAAATATTGCGCACTAATTAGAAGTTTAGCAATGGAACACCAACTGGCACCAAGCCTTGCCACTGCCTCTACGTCTAAGGTGGAATTGATCTCCAGCCATTACTCTGCTGTAGATACAAAGACGATTGTTTTGCCATCTATAAGCACCATATAAGAGCAGATGGACAAATGTTTTGAGTTACTGAATGAATGGTCAGAATACATGGAGTTTATCCTAGAGAAACCAAAACAAAACTCGCTCTCACTTCTGAATGTTCAAACTAACCTGTCCGAAAATCACGAAGTGGTACCGAAAGCCATTTAGTAAGAACACATGGTTCATTACCTCTCCTTTCACACATCAAAAAAGCGCTTATAAGAAACATGTCTCGAACAGCCAACAATGTGCGTACAGGAAAACAGCAGAAAGAAGAATCCATGAAACTGGCGCGACAAATAGCCATTTTCAATGGCTACGAAACTGTAGCTCTGATAGATGTAAAGGAAAGCGCAATCACCCATGCGATAATTCTAGCGATAACAAGGTCTCGTTTATCCCCCCTTCCTTTCCAACGAAGGTGTTCTGCTGCGTCTATTCCAGCCATCCTGTCCCTTCCAGGTTCTGAAGGTGGAACTCGCCCAAACGTCTACTTTTTTGAATAAAGAGTACAGTAACAACTTCACGTGTGCTCATTAAGAATACAACGGTACTGCGAGAATCAAAGCCCTCAGCGATGTCTCCGAAAAGGTAAGCCGACATGTATGTTGGACGACTAACCCAGCTTGCATTCACAGCCAAAACCAACTTACAGCTGCTCAAGTTGCTTTCGAATCCACATGTGAAATCTAATGAAATAAGTGAAAGAAGGAATGGAATCCACATGACGTATTAAAATGGGACATCTAAGTATTTACTATGCAAGTAAAGAAGCACACGAAGGATAACCACAATAGTTAAGCAGTTTTTCTGTTGGTAAATATAGCATTTTAAGGCGTTTTTGAACACCAACCTAGTGAACGAGGCAAACGTAACAGAAACTCACTAAGCGCTCAGAAATGTAACCAGTTCCACTTCTCCATATGCATACAGTGAATCTTGATCAATTCCCACATGATGTAAAAGGAGGTTGTTCTAAAATGTTGGTCGCTTTTAATAAAGCTCTTTGGCATTTTTAATGAGAAGACTTAAACAAAACATATTTCGCAATACTTGGTTTCTCAGAACGTGTAAGAAAACTCACAAAGAGGGCAGTGAGAACAGATTTCTGTTGAGAAATAACAGGCAAAGCAGTAACCAAAATCGGTGATGTTGCGAAACGATTGCCGGACTCATCTAAATGCTCAAGCACTCGTAAAAAAAATACATCACATTAGTATCAACAATAAACGGAAATACCAGGTTTGCCGGCAACTTCAAATATTCTAATTTTAAATCAATTTATTCCACTCTTTTGAAATCTTATTTGGATGTATAAATGACCAGCCGAAACATAATAATCCATAGAACACCACTTTGTTTAGCCTCTTCGTTGCTCTGAAACTGTCATCCAGGACGGTAGTTGGATTTGTGCGTGAGTCAGCTGGGCCAGTCGAAAATGGTTGCTCTTTCCCGAAGTGGGGCGCTCCCAAGTTTGCGTTATATCGGGCATTTTGGATCACAGGACTTTCCGCCTTGCGACTAGGACTATTAAAGTATGGCAGTACCACATTAGCCAATCCACTAATCGAGGCTGATACGACAAAAAAATCCTCATTTTCTAAACAAATGTTCGGAAAAAATTTAAGGAATGTGACGTGGAGATCTAAGAAATTAATATGACTGTTGAACGTACCACCGGGATCCTTTTTCACAAAGGCGAATGGGTTTCGTGGCACATCAGGGCGTGCTGACAGCAGGTGAGATGGAAATGCCGGCACTTTCTTCCGTGATATTCCCAACAATGTACCAAGCTCAGTACGATAGGCTGCTACATTCCGAGATTGAGATTGCTGCATACGAGCAAAAGCCTTAAATAAGCCATTCTGGTTTCACAATAATAATCGTAGATCTGTTCAAAGGTCTAAAATAAATATGAAAATCCCGTTAACTATCCAGTAAGTCGAACCGGCACCAGTAAAAATCTGTCCATTCCTGTTGGTATTCAATGGTTCCAACGACCACGCAGGGCAAATCCCTTTCGAAACTATGCGATTTTTCATCTTTTCTGGCAAAAATTAGCAATTAGCTCTCCGAGTTGTTTCGTGATATGGATTAACCAGTTACCCTTCATGTGAAAAGAGATAAAAAGCAAATCGAAAGCAACCTTGTACATGCTTCAGATGAATTCATCAGAATGATTCCGTTTCTGCAGTGTTCAACTAATATAAACGTTATATGTTTGGAGACATAGTCACTAATATGACCATAGTTTTGTCAGCGTATAAGCTACTTGTACCCTGCACGTCTATTCGGCTCATTTTTGAATGAAGTGACTGGGAAATGCACGAAGAGTGGCTAGAATTTGTATTTCTCAGAAATTCTCGGAAAGCTACTTATGAGTATTTTTGGCTAAAGAAAACAAAGGAACCCGTCAAATTCAAGATAGAAGCGGGAAAGGGAGATCTTACGAAGAGAAGAATTGATTGCTGCTGCTTAAAGACGTAGGGGTAGAAGATGGATTCGCAACATCCAGCGAAACCTTGCTAATTGTGCGACCAAGGCAATCGCCCTAATTCGCCGGAACGGAATAAGAAGTACATCCAGAACAGTAGAAGAGATCTACTACCATTTCTCAACACACCTCTTCGAAAGGTATACTCAGGTGACTCCACAAAGTGTTACTGAAGAAGGATAAATCGTCCAACGATTCTCTCCTATGAAATTCGTCCTGTTACCTTCTTGACGAGGTAGTATGCAGTACCCTGTCAAGACAGGATGACAACCTAGCATCCGAATTACCCATTTTCAATCTCCATCAACATATTGACTCATCTTTTCGTCTTTTAACTGCCAAAAAATATGGCTTCCAGTCAATTAAAACGCGGCAGGAATGTGTTTGCTGCACAAAAAAGGAGACCTACGCAACATCAGCAACTATTACACAAGAATACCTACATGACATTGGGAATTATCCTATGAATACTAGTAATCGCTTTAGTTTCATCGAATGTTCTATATTCACCTTATATTCATCATTTCGAAAAAAGAATGAAACACCTACGACGTTATTGCTCACTAGAAAAAACACCTCACCAGTTACACAACATAAAAACGAAGACCACCATTCTACAGAGACACTATCATGTTCGAAAACAGGTTTCGACAAGGCAATGAAAGCTTGGGAAAATTATTTACACCCACTCAAGAGAACGTCATCGAAAAAGTAGAATTGGATACCACATTGTTGTGAAAGTCGATGGCTACTAGCTATATTATCCTCGCTCTGCTGAAAACATCATTCTTATCATCATTCTTATAACACCAAGTATTGTGCAAAGGGAAACAAATGGTCGGTTCTCAGTTGAGCCCCAAAGGACGAAGGTCGTGGGCATGGATTCGTTTGCAATGAATCCTTCATGCTCAATGCAACAAATATCTCCGAATACTCCAACTACATGCCTCGTAAACCTGAATGATACGTAAACAGAACAAAAACGCAACCAGTGCTATCAAAACTGCTATCGAGCAAGGTAACGAGTATTCCGTTTATGCAAGACGGACGGGTATGACGGAATCCGAAGTCACGACCCATTTTGATAACGACAGCGCAGAGCGCTGTTCCACATGTCAGGAAAAGTTGATGGGTGGGACCGTGATGTATCATAACGGCAACTGGCGAACAACAGCCGTTGGCGACTGGATACTACGAGATGTCAAAACGACAACAGAAAGTCCGTCGACCAAATGGTCAGAAGCTTTCATGAATATACAAAAGAAAAAGTGGTATTCAACGATTCCCATACGAGATTAGAACAACCTAATTCCATGATAGTCGAAAGGATACTTTACTAAGCTAACTCCAGACCCTCTCCGATTAATGAAAGATATGTAGTACAGGTAAAACCGAGCGGCAATTCGCTCGTACGAACAGAACTTGGCAGATTATTGTATAAAACTTTTGCGACCATGCATTTCTGTTCATTTAAACAAACATGTCTTTTCTAAAAAGTCATTACAATACCTTTTTTCTAGGACTGCGTTCAGATATTAGACAAAAACAGAAGACAAAATACACAAGTACTATTAGAAATTTTACGCAACCAGAAAGGGATTTTGAGAGGAAGATTTCACTAACAACAGATTTTCATCACAGCTTTTAAAAGTGCCTCTAGATGCTTTGGTATGTCATGTAGTACGAGTGACGCATCTCAAGGGGGAACGTCAACAATTTCAGTCACTGTCCTGGTTGCTGAATATAAAATCCGTTCTCCCCAGGGTGTGAGGAATACACATACGCACACACACATTCTACACAAATTTATGCAGAAGTCGAGAATCTTTCATAATAAAATATAACATCCTCACTATTGTTCATCGCATCAATTGTTTTAATTCACTGTTTTTTCCTCGATAAGCAAACATGAGGTTGACATTATAGAATCTATTGGTATACAACAGCTGACGTTTCAGCGATTTCGCCTTGTTCAGACGCGTTTTATTCTTTGCAAGCAATGCAATTAATTGGTGGAGTGCAGCTGCACAGAGTACTACACGGTCGAGCACTGCGCCTGGGTCAGGCAGGTCATTGAATCAGCCTGAAGTATGGCGCGACGTCACGCGTGATACACCTCTAATTCAAGCAAAAACAAAAAATTCATGTTTTCGAAGAACCTCATTCATTCTGTGGTCCATTCCGTACACTTGTATTAAAATTGATGCTCTCATAACCATGTTATGAAATTCACTTAATAAGTTCAAAATCATGTTATGACGCCTGTTATTGCCATTGGACGTAAAGGTTCTAAAAACCATCAATTAAACCCTGTTAGCGTAGCTAACGGACGGTCAGTACAGCTACCGAGGGCGTGGCTTGTCAAGACCGCCCCTCTCAAAAGTACGACGTAAGTGATTCTCTTTATTGCACTACGCGATACTTCTACTCTAAGCATTTTCCTCTTTTTCTCTTTCTTCCTCTTTCTATTACTTTTCTGTTGCTGTTTTCCTACCTCCTATTAAAATTATTTTCCTTTATCTCTTAATATCAAAGCATCGTATACAGCTACACATGATTCACTGTTCATAAAACTTACAAGATTCTTAAGAGAAGCAATTTAACTTACAATTCCTTCAATTCAATAAAGCAATCATTTGCTTTCACCTACGAATTCTACCATGCAAGGTTTTGATTCCCACTTGAGGAATGAAAACGCATGATATGATTACGAGCCAAGTAAAGCAAATGAATGACGTCATTACTTAACACTAAGCGCTAGGTTTTGTACCGTCAATTGAACATTTTTTCTTATTTCAATATATCTCACTATTTTACAGATATGCGAATAAACTAAGGGATCGTTTCAATGTGACTCGTCATTTGGTCAATTCATCTAGACAAGATGGTACGTGTGTGCTTGAAAATTAGATGGAAATAAAACATTTTTTGAACGAAAGAAGATTAGATATAACTGAAAGAAGTAGATTCTAGACGAGAAAAAAAAACAAATATCTGCGTAATTTAACGACGACTTGCGATAAATCGCCTGCGATACCAATAGGGTCAGTATAATTCGGGGAGATACCAGATTCCCCTGAGAAGAATTGAGATCACACAAAAGGCTATGAATACCCATGTTCCCTTATATAATTCCACTTCAAAACACTGTTCACACAAAAAAAAAGCTTCTTAATCTATCGCCAATCCATAAAGTTCTGGCAATATCCAACTGATGAACACAGAGTCTTTTATTAGCCCTCTAAGTGCTTCATTACTGCTCGCCTCTCTTTAAATCATAACTATGTTCTTTTCCCACGTATGTTCTTTTCGATAACAAACTCTACGTATTACCTGGAGTCTTGCTTGTCCGCAGTCTTTTCTCGTCTTTTAACCCATTATAATCGTAGCTTTCACATAAAAAATGAATTCCATTTCATTGCAGGACAATTCCATAAAGCAAGGCCGACTCGTTATTCACAACCAAACCTTGTTTTTATGCGGGTTTCTTATTGCAATGTTCATAGCTCCTCTCGTTGCTCTAGAATTCAATGTACAAGAAAGTGCAGTAAAAACTGTCCAACACTCTCATCGATTACGACACTCAAGAGGTAAACGATAGAATAAATTATAAGAAAAAAAAAGAAAGTTTAGAATAAAATATAAAGTTATGATAAAATTGAAACAAAATATAAAAGATGTATTGAAATGTAAGATTTTTCCCTTAGAACATAAGACCGACCGACTCTAAAATCATGTTCTATTTCCGTTTGAAACTTTATCCTCTTTTTGTATGGCTTAATTTTGGCTATAGATACCATCAAAGCTTTCATCCTGTGATTGATGGTCCAACTTCACTTAAGGAAGAAACAAAATGCGTGCAAGTACTTGATATGCCACTAGTCTTTCCTTTAACAAATTTACCTTCTCGACGAGTTAACATCAAATGAATGAGTCGGATAAGCAATTCGTATTTCTTCTTCATAACGAGTAAGTCACAAAGGTATCGACCAATGCATAACACAACGAAGACTTAGGCCCAACTAATGCAAACTGCAAACTGAGGAAACGACAATGATAAAAATCTTTGAATTTATATGTATTTGGTTTTGTGTTCACTCGAAATATGATGAATCCAACTCTGTCAACAACCCAAACGATGCTATTTGTCACGACCGTACTTAGCCATTAATTCTAACACGTTCGCTGTCATCACCAGTGGTATAGATAACAACTGTCCTGCTGCTCTAGAGCTTGAGCACTGACCAGTTGCAACGCGTAATTGTTTAAAATGTTTCTCGAAGCGAATGCCCGTTCGATTTGAAAGCAGTAATAGCATAAAAAGCCAGAATGAACAGCAAAATACTCAAAAATTAGAAGAGAGCACAACGGATATAGTAACAACTCTAAATCGATAGGTTTTAAATGGATTTTTCTTGCTTTAAAAAACGAGCAAAGATCCCCTCTGGGCTCTCGTAGCATATTATTTTACTGCGAATAAAGGCGGAATTCACGTATTTTAAGACGATTTTACCAATATAGTATTTAAACGCATCATCAACCCGGCGGTCCACTGGGTAATATTTGGAAGCAACATCGTAATGGGCTCATTTCTAAGCAGCCTGAGCATATAATAACACTGGAATTGCCGTGTTTACAAACACAGATAGACATCAGTAGACACAATCAAACCAGATACACATATACTCATACATCATACACACATACATATATACACATACATATGCACACACACATAAACATATATACATAGACACACACATACATACACACATAAACACACAAAAAGAACACAAAAAAAAACAGCTGGAAATCATGGAAAAATTGCCGTGGTAAAATATTAAGCGCTACAGAAAAAAAACAAGGTTCTGAACAAATTGAACGACCGTCACTCACTAATACTCAAGTTCGTTAAGCCTTAGCCTACCTCTCCAAGAGGATTCCGTTGCTGACTCCCACATTAGTTAGGTTAAACAATGACTGAATTTACGATTCCTTTTACAAACTGACTGCAAACAATGGCAGGTTTAGCTATTGAATTACAATTAAACTTTTTATTTACTGCTTTAATTTTACCAATTATTTCCTTCATGACATGGTATTATGTGAAACACCATCACAATGATACAGAGGAAACGGCAAAACTCGGAACCCTAGATGAGCTTCGTAACTGCAATCATCCCTTCAAGGGGGCTCACTGGTTACCCACTGCACCACCGCTGCCCTTGCTTAACCTTTCTCTCAGCCAGTTTTTTCACCTTTTCCACCTTCAGCTTAGCTAGGTTCAATCCCGATTTATGCTCCAAAGATCATTAACTTTGATAGCTCACTGCTGATAGTACCGTTAGGGTAAAAAAACTGGCTGAGAGAAAGACAAAGCAAGGCCATCGGTGGTGCAATGGATAAAACGTGAGACACCGGAGAGGTTAATAGCGGTGTGAAGGCTCGCAAGGATTTACGAGTTCTCCTCATATCTTAGCTTCATTGTGGTTATTCTACTATAATTTAAACACTATGTTAAAACGAAAACACGTTGACTTCAGCAGAGAAAAACAAGCATTTCCAATGAAGACCAGAACATGAATTTCACTACTTTGGATCAAATGCGTATTAAACAGATTATTACAAGGTGCTAATATTTCACAAACAAAATACATGTTATAAAGAACACCATGAAGACGTAATTGCATAAAAGCATCAAGGCGCAGAGTCCCTGGTCTCACACATTGAATCTGCCGTAATGAAAAACTGCTTTACTCCTCATGTTTTCACACACTTGAAAAATGACGCTTGCCCGAGGCCTTTGAAATTTATGAAAGCTCAAACATAGTGGGCAAATACTCTAGCAAATCCTTAACTGTAATAATATAAACAATATAACATGGTATAAAATATTGTAACTTGAAAACTTGGTTTTCAGGTAGTCGTTCATCGCCTTACAAGTCAGCCGCGTCCGTCACCACGAACACTAATTCACATAAATATGAATCATTCTCACTTAATTGCCCCCATGTTGCCGATGCTAACAATGATAAAGTCAGTCACTTTCGATCATTTCAATTAGAAAAAAGGAGATACTTTATAATCCTACCAGTCCCTTACATTTAGGTTCGCATAGAGGTCACCTGGACGTTAAATGACACTATATGGCTTAAGATTGAAGACGGTCAGAAGAAAATTTTCAACCATTTGACAACGTTCAATAAACGAGTCGTTTCTGGTAACTATTTCGCAAGAACCTATAGAGAAATCTTTAGACTATTTCATTTTTTTTCTATCCTTTATCCATCGGCAAACTATTTCCTATATTCTTCTTCCCCTTTCTCGCTTCTCGTATGTGGGTAGATATCACATCACTTTTCTCGAAGACATTAGCAAGGACGGCATGGCTGGGCAGAAGGCTGCCTTAATTTCTGATGCCTGTCAGTCAGTAAGCAGTAATCTGTACTGCTGGTGTTCTAGATGAATCGACTTCGCTGACTTCTACATCATTAAACCAAAGATCAAAACCTTGTCCAAGAATATTGTAGTACAACAATCTTAATAAATAATACCTTCCTTAGCAAACTACTACGTATCCCTTTTTTTTGATAGATCGGCGCTCGAAACTACTACGACACAATTTCCCTCCTTCTCCAACGATTGTGTATAAGTCTTCATATACAACTCTTCATGTGACATTAATATTTCCATTGATAATACTCTTTAATACTCGTACCTCGACGCTTGACCACCTAATTTCAAATGTTTCCGACACTCAGAGTCACCAATTACCGGCTAGTTAGCGATTTAGATAATTTCTTCGGCACAAAAAATTGCGTGGAGACATATTCGACTTATGTTTACTAGCCAAAACTTAGTCGATCTCGAACTCTTCTTGCCAATTTTCATGGCCAAATCATGATTCTATACGTTAGCTGCCAAGCGCTCATACTTAGGAAGTCCATAGTGATTAGTTTGTTGAACTTTTAGCAAACAAATTTGCAGGTAAAACTGTTCTTCGTGTGCTTCTAAACAACGGTCGGTATTTCTTCGATTATGACGAACTCACGGGTGACTTTTCAATGGAAATTAGACCAGTACACGAAAACGACGACGCTGGCGTGTGGCAATGTCACGTTACGGTATACCAACAAGGAAATACCCATACGCTTACGAGCAGAAGCAGGGTCAAAGTACCCCATGAAGTCAGTTCCTTCAGATTTCTTATTAAGAAAGGAGAAAAAAATCTTGAAAACATAGAAAAAGATCCTTGAAACATTTTGAAACCTTCCCATGTACAACTAATTACTAAGCAAATATTCTAATCTACTCTCCTATACCAAGGTCCTTCTCAAGAACCTTTCATGCGAATTTCAAATGAGAGCGTCACTTTATTTAATGTTTACCAATTAGTTTTCTCCCTACATTCTTTCAGAACATCTGAGAAATCTAGTGAAATAATGTAATCTCTTAATAACGAACTAAGTTAAAACTATGAATACCAACTTCATTAGTTGTACATCACAAATACAGAAATCATGCTACAAAAAAAATAAAGTCACTGCTACAATTTGCTGATTGACTTCCCTGGTGAATGCACACGAAGCAGATCCACTCCTTATAAATGACATGCCTTAGCTTAAACCGAATTTCCGTCGTGCCCGGAAGACCGCGACATTGAATGAGATGTAGTTGATGAGACTACGCTCAACTTAGTGTCGAGACTATTTTCTAACCATGGTTTTGCTAGTGTGAATTCAAGTGAAGACTTTGAAGAGCGAATTTACAAGTTCTAAAATGTAATGTCATGAATACATATGCGACGACGTGATCTCTATAGGAGTCATACCATGCGAAAATAGTGGCTGCTTCTACTTTTGAATCAACATATCTCAGGTCATAGTAAATTTTAGTGACTGAAATGTGAGTTGTTAAAAAGACGAAGTTTTTTGCCTATAGGATTTCGTTACTACTTTTTAAAAAGTTTTAGTTCTAAACATATTTAAACTAGGAAGGGCACTGTATAGAAAGCATAAATTATACACGTTGTGATTAGAAACGTTGAAGTAGTCTTCTTTATAAATATATAAAATTTCAAACTCCTAAGATAATTAGGCGTTCAATGATGTATGGTCAGTTATAAAACCCGCTTCGTTGCGAAAGGTATAAGGAAGGGCCGCTAAGGACAACGCATGACGATCTTGTCGCCAATTATATCGTTTTTGTCGTCTTACCATTTACTGGACACATTCTTTCTCCACAAAACACTCCCAATATGGGAGATGAATTTAAAAAAAGAAAAAAAATAAATAATTAGAATGTATAAAAACTCTATGGGAAAGCGTTGCAAATTTTCCCTTCACTTTCTTCTAAAGATTTGTTACCTCTTAAAGAAACATAGAATCCGATCCTATTTTGAAAAATGTTGGAAATTTTACAGCACTGTATTCTATACAAGCACTCTAGACTGAAGAAGTGCAATTAAGATCGATAGGGAAAATAACGACTAGAGGATGATGGAAAATGCGGGACAAGAGATAGCATCAGTAATAATACCATCTTCATTAATTCAAATTAGCTGGTAGTAGGCCCTCAAGTGATAGATTGCCCTTCTTCACCAATTTCATGAGCGAATTCATTGCAAAATGTCACGACCCACGCATATTTCACATTAGCATACATCACTGCACTCGAACCTCATTGTCTTTGCCATCGGTCTAATTTGACCGATAAGAATTATTCTCCAGTCAGTCTTAAGGTGCGCTACAAATCTACGATTCGCCTTCAATCCATGAACCTTAAATCAGTTGGCCGAGAAAATGCAGTGCTCCAGGAGCTGGGATTTAAAAGCGGACCAAAAGCGAGTATTAAAAAGCATCACTTGCGATGAGGTGTAAATGGATGCAAAGGGTGGGCTCATATATCACTGCGTCAAAATGATTAATGCACTTCATATGCACGCAGTGGGATTCATACACACTGGCGAATGCGGTTGAGTGAGTTCGGATTGTATCTTACACATAAGTTAGGCCAAATCCTGTAATAAATGCAAATGTAAGTGGATAATGAATGGGAAACCGGTACAGGGTAGTGTTTAACAAATAAGCTCCACGTGAGTTCGCCAAGCTACCCAGAGCCACACGCAGAAGAACAGAGCCTGGGAGAGTGATGAAACGCATTTGTCGTCTTCTAAAGATTCGCAAGCATTCTGAACCCTAGGACACAACGTTAGATATTTATATTATAGACATAGATATTTTTTCGGTAACTGACTATAAATTCTCCTTTAGTGGATATACAAGGAATTCACTACACTAAAGATATGTAAGAAACATTCGCCTTGAATATATGCACAATTTTTACAAAGTTCTGTTCCATTCTTAAACTTTGTTGGGATTAAAATATTCAAAAAGAGGGAATGAAAGTTGGATTGTTAAAATTCCTAACAGATGCGCAGGAGCCACAAAAATCAGCGATACACTAACAGATACCATAGATTTCTATTCTACAAAATCCCAACTGCTCAGTCGAATCGAGTGGTCGAAATTCGAGTTTCGATGAAAAAGAAAACGAAACGAAAGTGCGCTTCGTGGACTTCAAAAATAAGAACTCTGATGGTGTAGAACAAAAGAACTTTCATCTTGACGTCAAAGATCCGTAGATTTCAATGGTCTTTATTCCAGTTAATAAAGTGAAAAAGTCAAAAATAAATAAATAAAAAACGAAAAAATAAAAAAGTTACGAAAATTTTATATGAGCTCGGATATGTTGGTGGAAATTCTGAAAGCGGTCATTGTTTTCGAACCTTATGCACTACTAAAAATAATGAATATTGGGGGTTATTTGTTAGAATGCATTCAAATCATGAACGGATGAGTGCTCAGAAAAACTTCAGGTATATGTTCTTGGAATAACGTTACGTTTCTGATTTCTTAACATCTACGACATCAATCTACATTAGCACACTATCCTTGAATCCACTCCTTGAATCCATACAAAACAACTGCTTTTCGTGGTTAAGGATTTCTCATAATATCAATTAAGCATAACTAAACATTTACAGCGCTTCCGAAAATGCTGCGATACTGGAAACAGAGTTAATTGTTCCCTCATTTTACTTCGACCTAAGTTGTAGATTTCAGCATCGATCACATAGCGCTGATCAGCATGCTGTAACTTCACGAGTCATTTCGGACCACCAATCAATACAGCAGCACAAGAAAAAAAAGAACCTTGGGAAGTTAGAAGACCTTACAAGCTTACATCTTTCATGAGGAACGATCAAGTATTACAAATCAATAGGTAAGCGGGCGTCATAAATAATCTGGCTTATTTCTGCAAAACATGCGTTGCAACTGTCAGGCATAAAAGCAAGAATGAAGGAAACTGGATGACGACGCTCTTCCAAACCACCCATTTAAAACATTTAACCACACATCTGGGTATGCTTCTCGCAACGAATTAATCAGAGTCAGCTAATACAAGGCGAAAATGTGAAACTGTTGGAGTTATTCAGAGGTAGGGAAAAAATACTGGACACACGTTTGAAATGATACAGATACACTTATTGCTTAGTTGCCTACAAGTGTCAAGAATTACAGTTAGAACCCAGTATATCAAGGAAAGCAGCCAAAGAAACGTTTACTCGGCTAAGATAAAGGCAAGACACCAAGACACCTCTTTGCAATTTTAAAAATAAGGATGATCATACGAAGTACTGAAAACCAGCAACTACTTCCCCATCGCCGACAGTGCGATTCATACGTGACGCTGACGGTCCAGTTCACTACCGTTTCCCAAATGAAAAGAGTACCTCAATTTTTCTAAGGTCCTTTCTTCACACTAAAATCTGTGTTTTTGTGGTAATTTCTGTTACTTTTATGTTTCACGTATCCTCTTCGGTATTTTTCTGTCTTCTATTGCTGTTTATAACATTCTTAATAGAGTGCGCGATTAAAAACATCTCACCCACTATGCAATCACGAGACTGTCAGTCTGGTTAGGCCGTTCCAGGATATATGTTCAGCATACTCTGGTTTCTCTTCCATATTTACCTGAATTTGATAAAAGGAAACTTGACACCCAGAGAAACTACCAAGAGCTATGTGTGGAAGCAAGCTGATGAGTGCGCACTCCATCTACCTGCGTAGGGATACCCTCTTCATTAGCTAGTTGACGAACAAACTCCTAAGGAAAACATTTTTCTTGTACACTACTAAGCGTAGAACACACTTCTCGGAACTTGGTAATAACTTGATAACAATATCAGTGAAGGCGAGGGAAGCTTCTCGCCATAGAACCTGTACGGCAAAATAAACCGCCGGAAACGAGCTATATATGGTCCAAACGGGTACATAATTTTTTCTTTGGATGTAGATCAGCTGCCTTGTGTAGTATGGCCTTGAAAAGGTAATCTGACCCATTGATACAGGCATAATTCACAGACTTATTACATGGGGGATGGTGGAGTATTTGTTATATGTCTCATTTCTCTTTTCTGCTGTTCATTTTTGTCGCACGGAGTTCCTTGTTGGATCTTTCACATTAATTCGACAGCCTACCACCCAAATGTTGTGCTACCGTAGAACGAGAAAGCCTATATTCTTCACAAACCACTTTTCGGAGTACTTAGATACATTATACACGCTCTATACCCGAACTTTATACACAAAAAACGAAAACACATTACAATAACAATTTTTTTCGAGTAATATTTTTGCATGCCTTATAATCACCACAACCTGCAACCCACATAACAAACACTTTTTAAGTAGCATTTACACAGAGTTGTAACCACTATGGCTCCAAAACCTTTGCATTTTACAATTCTCATATACGATTTTACAATCTATCACTTCTATCACCAGTTTTTTTTTGCGGCAGTTCTCCAAATATTCCAAACAAAACATGCCCTCCATTGGCTGCATCTAATTCTCACCTACTTAGGATATATTCCAGTAGATTTAACCGAAATGTCGTTAGCTCGACCACGCGCCCAGAAGTCACCAAAACTTCTATCCTCCAGGGTCGTCAAATTGGTACCAGACTTGCCTGGGTGAATAAGACCTCTGATTTGATACACCTATAGGCCAGTTGTATAACGCAGATATGCACTCAGTCATCTCTAATGATGCCTGAAGAAGTCGAATGCACGGCGCATTCCTCAGCGATTGGTCAACGTCGAACACTTTACCCATTACCCTTATCACTATGCTGCGAAGCCGAGACCAAATACTAACACCAGTATAGTTGGGTGGTGGCCAATTTTTTTCATCATACAAAAATGGAGAATTTTTAAAAAGCATGGGTACGTAAGATATCTCAAACGATACGAAGAATGAACGCATTTCTTCATCTCTGTAACAGCATTCACAGCCTTCATAAACCACCGTTTTTTTGCCCGCATCTGATAGTTCATCCTCCCGCTACACTTCAGATTTTTATCGGCAATAAGCACAAAAGATATTATCGGTACAATCTCGATTATCAGTTAATGGAAAACGGAGCATAATTCATTTGCAGCCGATCTCGTTCAAACCTATACAATTCAAATTTTACCAGCAACTGACTGTTGGCACATTTTCTAGCGGTGTGATGATTCGAAAAGTTCGCATGTGGTCGATTGGTACAAATAAAAACATTATGAACACCAAAATATGCCTTTCGAACTTCACAAAGCAAGTAATCATGTAAACCTGTGTTTCGACAAAAACCCTGACTCACTCAACTTCTTATTCTACTGCGGTAGGAAAAATTGGCGCCAAATTTGTCTGAGAACAGTTCGCTCACTCCAATCCAAGGCGGTAGGCTGCAGTCCAGTTATCTCAGGACCTCATGGAGAATCGACTCTACCAGCATTCAAGAGAAACCCAGACAGAGGCTATAAAAGTTAGAAAATCTTTGTGTATGGTGGATGCGAGGAAACAAATGGGATAAAACAATTCTGGGATCCCCATAGTACATGTGATGTCGAATCATATTATAATAAAAAATATCCCACAAAATCCTACTGAAGACTGACAGCAATGTGACTGCATGGCGAGTGACCAGCATTCAAGAATATTCGTGACGTAGGCGATAATTCCTCAAGAAACCCGGACACAGGCTACAAAAGTTAGATCTTTGTGTATGGTGGATGCGAGGAAACAAATGGGATAAAACAGTACTGGGATCCCCAGAGTACATACAATGAGTCCTTCCATTCGCACTAGAGTTAGATATGTCACATGAGGATAAAATTAGCAAAGGAGAACAAAGAGGATACGTGGAACATCGAGACAGAAACGGGCACAAAAACATGTGGAAAAAATTGAGTTGTAGAGCGAGAAGCACAACAAAAAGGGCGGGCATATCCGTTAGAAGCAGGCCGAATTCATCAATTACATATAATTCAAACCATGTGCGGCGAAAAAATCAGGCGTCAGCAACAAAAGATAAAGTGCTAGTATTGATTAATGGTACGATTTTCCAAAGAAAAAAAGTAGCTCGATTAAAATCTAGAGGTTTCGTGTATGGTTACTACCTGGTACAGTTCTAAAGACGCAACTTATATATTGTATAACGTTATTTCGCAGTTCGCAAAATGAGAATACTTACTTGCTCGGATGCTTGAATGGCCTGTCTTCACTGGTTGTGCAGACCCCAGCACAATTTCCACCTTTTAGGAGTTTTGCTGGTTTAGCCATTGTGGTTGCCTGGAGTCCCAATATCAGCCAGGCTAAGGGCCGCCCCAGATCTTCATCACCACAGGCAGTCGCCGCGCGTGTGGATCAGAAAGGACACTTGCCACCAGGCGACTAGTTCTGATACCAGGACGGTGGTGGATTCTGGTATTTGTTTACTCTTAGCTGATTTTCCTAATGGAAACGCCGGACTCCCTCTCAACATGGGAGTCCTTGCCGGGGAATGGATCCCCTAATAAGAATACTGGTACTAAAAAACCGAAAAACAATACAACTAACACGGAAAACAAGTAACAAAGCAATACACTCTACCAGTATTTCAGAGAAGAAACGAAACGCCCGAACACAGTGGTGTTTGACCGTCATGCGCAGCAGATAGCAAAACCTCGACACGCCCACGCCTCTATAGACTACGAGATGAGCATGAAAGAGTTCGACGAAGAGTCATACTACTCACCACGATCACGTATACGCAGTACATACTTCAATCAAGCACCATCAAACATATACTTATCACTTGTTATGGCAAAAGTTTTGATACTGCTTGTGAATTAGTAACACAGTAGAGGTCTAAAGTTGTTCACCCTCCGACATACAGAATGCAGAACAGTATCGAGTATGAGGTCGGTATGAGTGGTGTTAATATTGGATTGTGCCCAGCCAACTATGTATAGAACCGAATAACACATAAACATGAAATGTTACCGAAAGCAGCAAAACACTGGGTCAAGGTTAATTTTAATAAGTAGAGAAACTGTGTACTATCAATGTACTGTAATATATGTAGCGTAAAAAACACACCTTAGCTTGCCTGGCATAAGAGTGTTCACTTTCAACGAGGACAAGGCTTCCAATGTTTGACTAAAACTTGGTGTAATTAAACAATTAGGAATCAGCACAAGTGATTAAAGGTAAGAAGGATTCAAGGCAAAGGGTAAAGCTCAGTGATTTCATGACTTAATGTATATACTGCGACAAGGGAATGATAATGACGAAAAGACATGGAATACACAATTCCAAAACTTACATGAATAAGTTTTTCCGCAAAATCGGTTGTATGGAAGTTGAATAAGGTAACCGAGCGATCAGAAAGCGATGTTTTTAACTGCGATCGCGCATGCAGCAATCCCCGAATGAGTGCTGCAACATCGAAAAAAAGTACATTTATCAGCAAATTATATTGCAAATAGTATATTAATACTAGTATATTACAAGGTGCGCGTGTAGCACAGTGGTCGGAGGAGCCCTGTAATACACATGGGATCGATCCGCGCACCCTAGGCCCAACAAGTCTTCTATCCTTCGGGTCGGCAAATTGCTACCAGATTTGTCTGGGAGGATAGCAGCACTGGCTCGATACGCCGGTTGGCCACTGCGACTCATTAGAAAGGCCAGATATGCATTAAATAACCTTCAACGAAGCTTAACGAAGTTGTAGTATCAGTCGTAAACCTAGTCAAAGCAAATTAGACCTAGGCCAGGATGTCTTCATAATACAAAGTGCTAAAGACCAGCAATAAACTCACTTAGAGCTCGTCTGGTTGGAGCACATCCGGTGCTCTTCGCCGTAGCTACCTCGTCTGCATGAGCATAGACCTCTTTCTTAGTTAAAATCTTCGGTAGCACATCCTTGCTATGTGGAATCAACTCTTCGGTATCCGAAGGCTTGAAATCCGGAGAATACACTTCATATGGAGTAACAGAGGGAAAGAGTATATGCGACTAAAAGTAAAAAGGACACTAAACAGCACTCCTTTCCATAACGTTGGAAAGAAAATTGTATATTAGGTGCAAAAAGAGACCACATGATTTTCGCGACATGTTTGTAGAATTCTCATTTTGAGGGATTTCTAATAAATATAGAGAAAAGCGATTATAATCATAACTATTTTCAGATCAACCGTAATTTAACTTCGGCAGTAAAATAATCAACTTTTTTAAATTGCTGAGCTTACATGAGGCTGGTAAAATTGTTTTATTCGCCTCACGTTTCGACGTCTTTGTCTTCATCAGACCCGATGATCACAGTCCATGGTCATCCGATCACACCGATGCAAGCATATTGCAGTGAATAAATAATGGTTTCCAACGGATACCTTGGTATTCAAATAGGAAAGAGAAAAACTGTTGCAATAGACGATAGATTATTCAGCTGTGACCAAAGAAAGTACGCCAAAATTCAATTAATCACTTTCTATTTACTGCCTATTCTTCTTCCACGACAGGGTGTGAAGTGAAATACAACTACAATGATGTTTAGATATTTCCAAAACTTCGGACCCCATATATTTTGCATTGTGACCTACACTACAGCCTCAGCTTAACTGGGTCCACCGCCGATTTGTACTCCAGATCGCCAGATTTGTACGCCAGATCAATCACGTTGACGGGTGATTGCTTATGATACTGATAGACAGAAAACTAGCTGAGAAAAAGATGAAAAGAAAGGCCCGCATGGTGTGGTGGTGAACGCGTTAGCCCCACGAAAGGGTAATAAGAAAGTTCGATCCCCGCCTCAGGACAGCTGCGGTCCAGTTTTGTAAATATTTTAGCATCACTGTAGTTGTATGCGAAAAATATTCAGTCCGTCGTGGAAATAAGACAGAATTATAAACTGTTAGAAACTGTAAGACTCACATTAAGATGTGGCGATTCCTGATGCTGGAACCGGTTCGTACGAGTGTAATACAGCCTCGTGAAACGTGTAGTCATTCCATCCGACTGACTACAAAGATTAAAAACACAAATAGTGTTTCCGTATAATCACGTTTGCTGAGCAACGATGGGGAACCACTTCCATCTATTAGTTCCTGTCTTGCATTAGCGGACCATTCCTCCCAACGGTTTACAGCTTCATCGTGGCTCGAGGTGTTCCTGAGTGTCGGGTTACGCTGACCCACGGAGATATTCGTCCTCCGGCAGGGTCTCCCAAGCTGAGGAGTCGGGCTTTTCTATCAGGAAGCCTAGCTAACAGGATCCACCACCATTCTGGTACCAAACTAGGCGTATGGTGGCAAATCTCCCTCTGATTCACAAGAGCTGGAACCGCTTGCGGTGGTTACAACATGGGTCAGACTTTGGCTAGGCTCACCTCGGGACTCCAGGGAAACACAACAGCTAAACCAGCAAAACTCCGAGAAAATGGAGATTGTGCTGGGGCCTGCACAACCAGTGAGGATGGGCCGTCCAAATATCCAAGTAAGTACAATCGTGTTGTCAAAGCACATAGCGATAAGCTGCATAAACAAACTGGTCGCAAAACATAAAACGCTTCCTCTCAAGATTCATTAACAAATCAAAATGTGTGGCTTAAGCTTCCTCGCATTTCAAAATGAAGGAAAGATGAGAAAGAAAATAACGAAAAAAAGAAACGACCTGTATCAATTATGAGAAGAGTGGTAGAGCAACCCTAACACCTTGCTGTGCCTGCTCATTAGGACCATATTTGTATAATTGTGCTGCCAAACTACTGTTAAAGAAACATCCTTTTAAACAAACATCCATCTAGAAACGTATCAACATAGAATTTGCAAATATGACGTCACAGCATCCAGTAGCATCATTCTGTGCTCTTTCGGTGATTGAATATTAGTGCTCATTCCGTCTGCTGATAATGTTATTGATGAACCTATCGAATCTATTCGTATTACTGTTCGCTCACCATCAGAATGTGAACTCACTCGACCAGAAAGGTTTCTCTAAAAGTTCCTCTATTGGGCAAAGGTAGCATAATAATAATGACGTCCACCAGAAATTCAAAGCACACAACACAAAATTAACTTTTGAAGCGCCTTTAGAATAGCATCCGTTGTGAGTTGCCCAGTGTATTTTGGGCGAAGTGCTCCAACTTTCTTTTTCGCAGGCTAAAAGGCACAAGTTGAGAAATGAATTAATTAGAACATATGTTTCTGGGACTCGTGTAGCGCAGTGGTGGGAAACGCCCTGCAATACACATAGGGATCGATCCCTGCTGCCCAGGCCCACCAAGCCCACCAAGCCCTCCATCCCTCTGGGGTCGGCAAATTGGTACGGGGCTTGTCAGGGGGATAGCAGCACTGCCTCGATACATCGGTAGGCTACCGTGAGTCATTTTAAAGGCAACATATGCATTCGATCACCGATGCTTAATGAAGTCGATTGTATGGCGCACCTCAGGGATTAAATATGCTTCAGGGCATTTAAAAGAGTATAAGAAACGAGTGAAAACATGTTGAGAAAAAAGAGTATGGAAGGGCGAGAACGTACAAGAAGTTCATAGGCATCATCGTAGGCACATAACAAACCCGATAATGAAGCGACACCTATCTCAGGATTAGCATAATGACCGCGAAGCTCCAATCGTTTGATTACCTGAAATAGGAGGAAATAAAGTAGAATTCAAATTTATCACCAATGGGGAAGCTAACTGATATGCTAAAAAAAAGCTAGACCTATATAGCAAGGGATCTCAATGCTATCAATTAAACAGGATTCCTCACATCAGAACTGATTTTTATCTTCCTCTTTCTCAACTTTTTCGACGGCAACGAAATCGATATCTGCTCGTCGTATTTCATTGGCAATATGGAACTCTGGAAAAAAAATGCTGATAGATTAAAACGGCGGAATTGGGGATCTGGATGGAAGCTGTTGCAAGAAAAAAAAAGAAAAAAAAGCAGTTACATAGGTAGACTCACATACTGCAAAAGGAACTCAATACGATTATGAGTAGGTGACTTGGAGTTATGACTTAGAGAATACACATCGGGTACAATAAGGTTCTGCAATACAAAAACACTCGAAACTTCCATAATAAACATTTCTATGAACAGTTGCAAAAAAAAATCGCCCTTATAGTTTAACCTCTTCCCAAAAGCAGTACCCATCAATAAATTCTTAAAACAATGGCAAAAACCATAACTACTTTTCAATTTTTTAGAAATTTTTTTATGAAGGACAAGTCATCATATATTGTGTAGATCGCAACCGTTCTTTCACTCGATTCATTCTCTCGTATCTAATATTCACGAAGGTTTTAAGATTTGCGCATGGATTCGGCTGCTGCATAAGGACTAGCCTTTCTCACGAATTTCGTTGAACGTTGGTCGATTATCCTTGGAATCCTGTGATAGTTGTGATACGGCATTCCTGGGTGTTCGATACAGACAGACGTCATCCATCCTCTGCGGATCGGATGAAGCTTTTTCAAGAACTGTTACCAACCCACCAATTCCAGAGTAATGAGAGGTTCGGTGCGCGTACTGAGCAGCACATCTACCACCGCGCTATCCATTCCCCCCTTACTCCCTTTATTTTTATGATTATTCACTGGTAAAATTTGAAAAGATGTGGAGCGAAATGTAAAATTTCAGAAACTGCAGCGCTTCACCAAATCTGAATCTTGTTCGTAGAGAGGGAAAATACTACAATGGGCAATATTCCTGAGTCCTACAACTTGACTTCTGAATTAGCAGCTAGTCACAAAGACAGATGCTAAGGCGAGTAGGTACGACTAGTACGTGGGTTAAGAAAATTGTCCCATATGGATTTGTATGGAATTATAGGGAATGAGTCGAAATATCGAAATTATTTCAACCACCGCCGCAGCTTAACTGGGTTCAACGCTGATTTGCGCCTTCTAGATCGTTCCCGCTGATGGATGATTGTTGATGGTACGTTAGGGTAAAAACGAAAACCGCCTAAGAGAAAGGTAAGGCAAGGGCCTTAGTGCACTGGTAGCGATGTCGTTCAATAATTATGAAACCCCCAGATAGATTCCGTGCACCACCAAAGAAATCCTCTATCCCTTCTCAGCCGGCAAACTTTTATCAGACTTCTGCAAAGTGCTCCCTCTGATCTATAAAAGCTAGTGATTATGGTGACAATATGACTAACAGGGCTATCCCAGGATATAAGGGGAAATCAACTCAACCAACATTCAACGGTATTCATAAAGAAAATGATAGCACCCAAGCAGCACCGAACTCACATGGAAAATCCGAAGACCTTGGTGGAATATGAATGAGAGAAAACGAATCTAATGGAGGAAAGTAACAAATATCCCCAAACGCTAGCCCTTCAAAACCACTGTGTAAAAAAACTAACTTGTCGTAAATTACGCTTCATTGAGACGAAACTAGAAAGAATAGGAAAGAGAAAACTACTTGAGAGAAAGTTGAAACGAAGGACCCGCATGGTGTGGTGGTGAACTCACTAGTCACCGGAAAGGATAAAAACGTGTTCTATCGCCATCGCAGACACCTGGGTGTCTGGAGAATTGCATCACAGCATCACTGTGATTGCTTACTTAATTTCACATCAATAATGCCGATTCCGACTTTTAAAAAGCCCATAGCGATATCCCGTTACCTCGAAATATCTAGTGCCTGATATAATACATCATGAAAGAAGTCTACAGCTCCTAAGACTATATTAGGAATATCTGCATTATTTAATGACAGGAGTTGTGAATCGAACTAATATTCAACGAGATTTCCATACGTCAATACTCACTTTTGGTTTAAGCTCTACTGGAAGCAATGTTGAATTGAGTTGAGAAAATTCCAGTCTCGTCTCAATCGGATAATAAAACGCACGTATGGCTAATTCTTCATAAGGTCGATATACTTCATTAAGCGGATAATCGGGATCTACAAAATTTCTACTGTTCTTAAAGAAATTCTTGTCCAATAATAAGCTCGAAAAAAGAAAAATCTGTGAAAAGAAGACTATATCTATCAACATATGAACTATGGACACACCAGTCATTATCAAAGCATTCTTCGAGTCGTTTCCCCACATTTCTAAAAGATGTGGAGCATCTCCTAAGCGCAACGACGGATGACCAGTAAAAACCTGATAGGAGCTTCTACAAACTAGGATATAAAAGACTTAAAGACTTGAAAAAACTTAAAGACTTAAAACTTAAAAACTTAAAAATGAAGTTCGAAGATTGAACATAGAAAAACTTACAACGCATGGTGTCTTGTACTCTCGACAAAACGATTCATAGATATTACTATAGAGTTTTAGTCTTCCATTCCGAACTAGCTGTAAGAACAACTTATTCAGAGTGGTTGAATAACATCAAAAAGTGGAATTCATGTAAACAGCAAAACCAACAGAAACCTTATAGAAAAGCACCAGAAGAAAGAGCTCTTTCTATATTTTCAAAAAATGTTGTTGCAGAAATCATACAATAAATACTACCACAAGGTTCACTGTAATTCATTGAACTTAAGTCATCGTATTGTTATGCTTCGTGCTAGCTAATAATGACACAGACTTCTGCAGGGTTGATTGTCCGGATAAATAAGTTATTATCAGTGGACAATCAGAACTATCAGTAAGAAAAGTCCTGTGGATAAGGGCATCTCCTGCTGAGTATGGCTCATCCGAGAGATGTTCCACTATAGAAGATCTGGCTCGATGCGCGACGAAGACACCACATCAAGAAGATGAACGACTGTGGACATCCACTCGGGTCATCGGCTCTGAGGAAGACGAAGACGGCGAAATATTAGCCGAATAAATATTGGTAACAACCTCGTGTTAGCTTTCCAATGAAAGAAGATACTATTATAAGGTTCTAAAGTTTCTTATTTATAATAAAATGGCTTTTTACCCAAATTTACGGTTTGAGCTCCCGTGGTCTCTTTATTACCGATCCCTAAATAATAAGAAATAGCAAAATACCTGCATCTCCTACGTATGAATCATGGGAAGATTGACCTACATTGTACTACTTGCAAAAGAAAATCTTTCCACTACTAACATGATATTTCAGATTAAAATTACCCCTTCCTATGTGTTTAAATTGTTCAGCTTACACGAGGTTGATAAGTAAACTTTATTCGGCTGACGTTTCGAAGTCTTCGTCTTAGAACCGTGAAGACGTCGAAACGTTGGCATATGCACATACTGTTTGTTCAATATGACTCAAAGAAACTATAAACGTCGACAGAAAACATCAGACGAAATATAAACTGCTACCCAATTAGCACCAAATGTCCTAAAACATATAACAGCTTAACTTCCTGCACGGTCTAATATATATATATATATATATATATATATATATATATATATATATTATATATATATATATATATATATATATATATATATATATTATATATATATATATTATATTATATTATATATATATATTATATTATATATTATATATATTTTATATATATATATATATTATATTATATTATATATATATATATTATATTATACATTATATATATTTTATATATATATATTATATATATATATTATATATATATTATATATATTATATATATATATATTATATATATATATTATATTATATTATATATATATGTTATATTATATATTATATATATTTTATATATATATATATATATATATATAAAACACATATAACATAAGGGCTTAACTTCTTGCACTGTCTATAACAGGTAAGATATCCGTGCACACAGTCCAAACAATCGCAAAATTCTTCTAAATTGTAGCATCACCACGAAGCTACAGTGCCTATCAATTTTGATGACAATGAAATTGGTTAGTACGTAGTTCAAAACTTACCGCTATGTGACAAAACGGTTCTTCTGGAACATAAACAGCATTCTGCCTTGATTCCGATAACCACTCAGCGTTTACATTCGAGTAAGCCAAAGCACCCTTGGCAACAGGCGATATGAAATAAATGCGTGTTTCTAGAATGGAGCCTCCCTAAACAAATTGGTTTAATGAAGAACCTCGGCTAGGCAAAGAAACCACGTAAAAATCCAAAAAAACCACCCACCGCGTTGTCTATAGTCTTAGAAACGACATCGATTAGATCAAAAATAGATCCGACGGGATTCACCGGCATCAACACATTTCCTCCTCGTTTTAACGTGTCCAAAACCGTTTGAGATACTTCAATTATAACGCCCTAAGAAAACATACAATGAAAAACCTCGTTGGGCCTTCGAACCTCCATTTCAATGTAAGTTAATAAACTATAACTTTAGAAAATTTAACCCTAGCGGGTCAGCCGCCAAAATCGACAATGCAATCGAGGGCACCACCGTGCAATGTGCGATAAACCGCCATATTCAATTGCTTTGCTTTAAGAGATATGCAGTACGAAAATGGAAAGCGGGAAAAAAAAGCATTCGGGCGCTTCAGAAGCCTAGTACTTGACTGTTGTGGAATTTTCTTTTTTTTTGCCTCGTAGATAAATATGTCCGGATTCTAATGATTTCCACTTCAGCACTTCAATTCAAGAAATTCAATAGAAACAGTCATGTGTCTAGATTTTATATTGCAATACATTCCCAGACGGGCGCGTGCAGCCCAGTGGTCGATGCGCCCTGCATTAAAAATGGGATCGATCCCCCACGCCCAAGGTTCATGAAGCCTCCCATCCCTCTGGTGTCGGCAAATTGGTACCAAACCTGTGTGAGAGGACAGCAGCACTAGCTCTATACGCCGTTCGGCCACTGCGAGTCATTGTAACGCCCAGATATGCATTCAGTCACCTCCAACGATGCTTAATGAATTCGAATGCACTGTGCATCCCTCTGGGACTGATTAACTCCGAGAGCTACACTTTTACCTATTTTAACATATTTCCTGCATAAAGCATCCCATAAATGGGACACGTTGTCAAAAAGACTAATAAATAACTTAAAATGACAAAGAAATTTCAGTCTCTGACCTCGAGGCTTAGTTCTGGTGTTCTTCCCAACGATGTCAAAATAAGTGCATCAGCATCTTGAAGTTTATCCCATTCAACGGATCGTGAGTGAGTTGAGCGAGTGGAAGATGATGTGAGATATCCCACCTGATGGACAAAAAATGTTAGCAAAAATCAACATATTTTTTAAAGTAACATATTTTGCTGGTTCTGAAGTTTAATTTCAATTTTCCTCCGAACGGTTACCGGCCTCATCGTAGATGCGAAGTGTTCCTGGGTGAAGGGCTGCGATGTACAGCGGGGGGCGGGGAATTCATTCCCCTAGCAGGGTCTCCCAAGCTGAGAAGGAGTCCGGCGTTTCCATCAGGAAGTCTAGATAACACTAAAGCAATACCAGGACCCACCACCGTCCTGGTATCAAAGTCGCATGGTGGCAAATCTCCCTCCGATCCACATAGACTGCAACTGCCGGTAGTGGTGACGACCTGGGGGTAGACTTTGGCCAGGCTGACCTCGGAACTCCAGGAAACCATAGCGACTATACCAACAAAACTGCGAGAAAATGGAAATTGTGCTAGTGCCCGAACAAACAGTGAAGACGGACCACCCAAGTATCTAAGTATCAAAGCAGTCTCAAATTTTAAGTTAGTTTTGAAAATCTGAAAATCAACATATCTCACCACAAATTTACTTAACAGTTTTAACCTACGCGCTCGTATTCCGTTTTAAAAACCCAGTTCGATGAGCCGATAGAGTACCCACTTGGACAAGCCAACACCGAAATTCCACCTTCGAGATTCTAAAAAGTACCAAGCATTCCCACAGAAAGAAAAGTGGCAAAAAACTAAACATGACTAAAGCATAGAGGTGAAATAAAGAAGGTTTTGCACGAAAGTGAAGGTATAGCGCAGTGGTCGTAGACGATCTGCAACGCATATGGAATCGATCCTCGCGCCCCCAGACCCACGAAGCATTCCATCCCTCCGGGGTCGGCAGATTGGTACCAGACTTGTCTGGGAGGATAGCGGCACTGGCTCTATACATCGGTAGGCCACCGCGAGTCATTGTAAAGGCCACATATGCATTCAATCACCTCCAACGATGTTCAATGAAGTCGAATGCATGGCACATCCTTCAGGGATTGATCAACGCCGAGAGTTTAATCCTTTTATTATTGCACGAAAAATCACTGCAACGAAAGGACACTCACAATAGGTTGATTGAAGGACACCGTAGTGATGCGCTGTAGGGCTTGCTCCATTACATGCTTCGAATAAAATGGCATCCATTCTAAAGGATTTCTAACGGGAGCATTGGCAAATGCACTAAAAATAGAGGAGTGATATACTTTTTCCGTTGGCTACTGAAAATGATGCTAAGAACAAGCCTATTTATACTTTTAAAAAAAGCCAACCAATAAATCGATGGGTCCTTCCACTTCTTGCCAATGTCGTCAAAAACTATTCTTTCGAAATATTCTATCAGTTCTAATATCATCAATCTAAAGATAGGTAAGATATAAATGTAACCATCTTTTACAACAACCAGATGAAAACAACCTCACCTCCCAAACTGCACAACAGGTCCCGTTGTATATATAGTTCCCCTGAATCCCGAATTATTAACATAGAACGGAAGCGCTACAAGTGACTGCCAATTAGAAATCAAAATGTAATCCACCGAGTTCATTGGCAACGTCTCCAACTGTAAAACAAAAAATATACATTTAACTATAAGTAAAACTACTCTGAGTTAAAACACAGACAATCCAGAGATATAAGCACAATGATGCTGAGATACTTGCAAAACTCGGGACCACAGGTGTCTGCGGTGGGATCGAACCCCCCATTACCCTTTCCGTGGGCTAACGTGTTCGTCACCACACCATGCGGATCCCCTCATTTCGTCTTTCTCTAATATACACATAATTTTCGCAAGTAAGAAGGATAAAGTGAAAATGTTGATAGCCTATACTTGACGACCTCAATCATTTGTCCTAAGAACGGTTGATACACACATCGGTGGCTTGGATACGTGGACGGCCCGTCTTCATTAATTGTGCGGACCCCGGCATGATTTCCATTTTTTAGAGTTTTGCTGGTTTAACTATTGTGATTCCCCGGAATCAGGCAGTCAACCTAACCAAAGTCTGCCCCACGTAGTCGTCGGGATTGCGGATCAGAGGGAGACTTGCCAGCGACTAGTTTGATACTAGGACGGTGGTAGATCCTCATATTAGTGTAATCTTAGCTAGGCTTCCTAATAGAAACGTCGGACTCCTTCTCAGCTTGGGAGGCCCTGCTGGGGGATGAATCTTCCCGCTGTACATCGCAGCCCGACACCCAGGAACACCTCGCAACCACGGTGATGCGGTAAACTGTTGTGAGGACCTAATCTACAGATTTTGTTAATTGATATTTGGCAAATAAGATGGGTCAAGTGAAAATGTTGATAGTTTATGCTTTACGATCTCAACTATTTGTCTAAAAACGGTTGACACAAACATCGGTGGGATAATATACAAAACCAAATATATCACAATGAAAGCGTAAACCAGCATCATTGAACACACTAAACATTACCACAAAAGGTAAACTTTTTCAAACTCGTAGTAGAAAGCCATAGACAAAAAATACCTGATCAAAAAACATGTTTGGAAGAAAAAAAATGATAAAACAAGGCAAGCTTGCAAATAAAACAAAACGAACCGGTATCGGATGGACCTCGGGGAGACCTTCTATAAAGACATTATCATTCAACAGTTTTAGATATGGAAGATCATTGCGAAAGGAAGGCAAGCATTTTAATCGTGACCTGAAATGCCAAAAAAAATTCTTCCAAATTAAGCCCGTAAACACATATGTTCCATCCTTTACATGCGGCAATTGAATAATATGGGCATGAAATTAAATGTTAAAGCTAAAAGCTTTAAAATAAAGCTCTTAGCCTTGATAAATCTCTGCAGGAGGCGCCGTGCATCCGACTTCATTAAGCATCCTTTGGAGGTGATTGGATGCATACCTTATCTTCACAACGATTCGCGTTGGCCTACCGATGTATCGAGCCAGTGCCGCTATCCTCCCAGACAAGTCTGGAACCAATTTGCCGACCCCGGATTGATGGAAAGCTTGGTGAGCCTGGGGCGCGGGGACCGAACCCATGCGCATTGCAGGGCGCCTCCGATCACTGTGTTACACGCGCTGGCGAAATGAAATCTTACGAACATGAAGTCTTACCTCTCATCGTATAGATGAGGTAGAAAGTGGTTGAACGATGTGAAATCAACGGCACAGTCAAGTAATACTGTCACGTTTTGAAATCGAAGCAAAACACACGGCTTGTGAGCATGCCACGAAAAGCTGGTCTGAAAATACTTGTGTTCTGCAAGTAGTGAAACTTTGCTTATGAAAATATAGTAAATATAGTATACCAGATTTCTAAAACTTAATAGGCAAACCTATGAGCAAATATAATGGGTGGATTATCATAGTATGCTTTTTGATAGAAATCGTGGGTTCTTAGTGCCCCGAGCCCTAAGAGAAACGTAAAAAAGCAAGTTCCTATAAGAACTTAATTCCTAGGATGTTAACTGCCTGCTACAGAAGAATAAGTAATAGTTACTAAAACAGGGCGTCCTTGAACATTCTATTCAGCGAAGAACATACAGCGTTAACTCATAGCTGTTATACCACACTAACTAGTTTTTGATTTTTCTCGCTCTTTCTTTGCTTTATAAACATCCTGATCCCATGTGTAATAAGAATGTGATTTTCTACAATGATGCTGAGACATTTGCCAAACTCCGGACAGCTGGTGCATACGGCGAAGATCAAAAACGCTACTACCTCTTCAGGCGCTAACGCACTCACCACCACACTAATGCGGATCCTTTGTTTCTCCTTGCTCTCAGGTAGTTTTAACTATGTAACAGTGCCATCAGCAATAACCCGTTAACGACATTGACCCGGGGAGCACAAACCGGCACTGAAATCAGCTTCAGCATAACTGGGTTCAATGCCGATTTGTGCTCTCCAGATCAATCCCGTTGACGGGTTACTGCTGATAGCACCTATAAAACACGGCTGGGAGAAATGCGAAACGAAGGATCCGCATGGTGTAGTGGTGAACGCGTTTGCCCCGCAAGGGGTAATTGAGTTTTAATCCTCACCGCATACACCCACGGTCCGGAGTTTTGCAAATGTCTCAGCATCATTGTAGTTATATTTTACAGCATATCCTACCCCGAAAAGAACAGACAGTAGATGAAAAGGTGATCAAAATGTAATTCGTACCGTCCGCCTTCAGAAATATGCATCCCAGCACAATGGAAGAAGCCATTCGGTTCGTTACCTTGCATCAGTCATCCACGAATGCCTTCGAATTTGAGTGTAAGTTCGGCTACCGTTAGTGAACTTCCTCTTATTCACAAATATCTTCGAACAGATGTCGAATTGATCCTCCTCAAATTCCTGGGGCAACTCTGCTACCACGATCCCATGATTTCACTAAGAGTTGTTACCTTCCTAGGCCGAGTTTTGCGAATAGCAGGAAACTATTCCAACAGAGGTGTCTTCTCAACTCGAATACCTCGGAAGGAGCTTGGATGGCCTAGCGCGTAGTCAAACAAGTAGGTATCGTTTGAATATTTCATAAAACTAGTAACAATGAAAAATTACAAATGTTGCGATGATTAGGAAATGAAGTCACCCCACGAGCGTCGTAACTAGGTTAACCGGATTTCTATGTAAAGGGTCTACATAAGTCAAATAGGCAGACCACCTCACAGGATATTTAAAAGTGTGCGCTACGTGGACGCTTCAGATCTAAGCCGTTTCCAGAGAGATCTATGATACAAAGCCTATCGATGTGATAAAAGCATAAAGGATAAAGCCCTTGGTATTGATTCCTGAGGGATTAGCCATGCATTCGACTTCATCAACCATCGCTGGAGGTGACTGAACGCATCTCTGGCCTATACAATGACTCGCGGTGGCCTACTTATGCATCCAGTCAATGATTCCATCCTCCCAGACAAGTCTGGTACCAATTTCCCCACTCCAGGTCAGTTGAAAAGCTTGGTGAACCTAAGGCACGGGAATCGATCCCATGTGTCCATATCGAAATGATAAAACCACCCATCACTACAGAACAAGACGAATTGCGCAGAAATTTAACAGTGATGACATATATGCAATGAGTTACTCGTAGCTATTAGCGTGACAGTCGAGTTTGAGCTCAACCAGTGCGGCCACGCACTATTTTGACCCGTCTCTGGCCTGCCAAACATCTCCCTCCCTGCGGGGTCGAGAAATTGGTATCAAACTTGCTTGGAAACAGTTCACTCCAGCAAGGTAAGTGGGAATGCCATATCCCAATTATCCCTGATCTCCAGGGAGGAATGATTCGACGAGCTTTCAACTACATTCGAGATGAAGGCAAAAATACTCAAGCAGCAGTCGAAACCACCCACAAAAGAAGTTTGAAGAACTTTGTGAACAGTGGATGAGAGGAAGCGAATAGAAAAGAGATGGTAAGATCCGCAAAGCAGATTGAAGATGGGTGATGTGAAATGAAAAAGCGATTGAAAGAAGCGGGCCACAGGGTCACGGGCTAGAAGTTGTATGTTGATTGACATAATGAAGGACCTTTCCATAAATACGAGGGAAAAGATCAAAGAACCAATATTTGATAAAAACCATAGAAGCTCACCAAATGCATAGCTATCGAGTCGTCTTCTCAGAAGTCCTGTACCAGTACCGACGACCATGACTATGCGTTACTTTGAAACTAACTAGTGAAGTGTCCGAACTGCGGACCATGCGTCGAATATCACGAAAGGTTTCCCCGTCGTCCACCCGAGGCGCCCATGTTTTCCTTCAGTCATTTTTTCTCATGGACTCAGCCACATTGGAAGAAAATCCTGGAAACATTCCAGATGGATTAAACGTGAGCTGTTCTATATGTGTATAACCCTTAAGTTTTTTTTTCGTCCTCTGTCATGGAGGTTTTTTTTTCCATTTTCTATTTCTGTTCTCCTCCATTTCTTCTCCCCAGTATATCTCCTGAGCAAACACTAGGGGTTACTTTATTCTGTTTTACGGTAGAGCTGATTCCATCCCCATGTACACTTGGGAGTGGACGAATACAAGGTGTAAATACAGCTTCGATTATAGGATACTCCACATGTATAAAGGCATGTAACGCAGTAGTCAGAGGCGCCCTGCAATACACGTGTGGTCGATCCCGCACCCCCATGCTTAGCAAGACTTCCATCTCTCCGGTGTCGGCAAATTGGTACCAAACTCATCTAGAAGAATGGCAGCTTTGGCTCGATACATCGGTAGACCACCGCGAATCATTGTAGGAGCTAGATATGCATTCAGTCACCTCCAACGGTGTTACGAATGGAGTCGAATGCATGGCGCATTCCTTGGTGATTGATCAACACAGAGAGCTTTATCCCTTTAACCTTTTACGGTAGAGCTGACATTTCGGCGTATTTCGCCTTCTTCGGAGCCTAGACCTGGTCTAAGCGTAAACCAAGATTGCCATCGCATTGAAGACAAAATGGCTTTTATGCACACTTTTTTCTTTTTTTTTCTTTTATATTTTGGAGTTTGGCACTTCTCTGTTTCCATGTTCTACCTTATTTTTTGTAGAGTTCCGTCATAATTCTAAGCGACAATGAAGGTGTCCACTCTAACGAGTCAGCTGATCTCTTCGACAGCGATGAAAACAGTCGTGACGTCACTGAAGTAAATGAAATCGTTTCAAACATGGGAGGCTTCCCGCCAGAATGTGAAGCTTCGTTTTGGGATGATGAAATGAACTTAAACGAGGTTAAATCTGGACCTGGTTTTCCAGGAAACGGTAACAATGATGGGTTCCAGCTAGAGTATCGCAAGCCTTCAACGGCTGTAGAGTTACGGAAGAAATCACCTGTAGAAAAAAAGCCATCTGAGTCCTCTTCGGCTTTTCAAAGAGACGGTGAAATGCAGAATCGTCTGGACGTCTCCTTATCCCGGATGCGAGAAGATGGTTCAACAGGAATAAGAGGCTTCGTAAGTCTCTCGATTAGGATATTTCCAGCCCTGTGTTGGACATCCAGTAAAATTCCTTATGCTGCCCACTGACTTTCCTTCTCTTAAGAATCGATACATGCAATTAAAGAAGGACAAACTTCGTTATCAAGTGAACGTTCTGGATCGTCCATGTAACGTCGCCTCAGACATTTTTAAAGGAATATCGATTTTCGTTAATGGATATACAGGTTAGTTGACTTTTCAAGGCGAACTAAGAACGATTTCATAGTCTAGGCAGCGTGAAAGGCGTTACGAAGGTTCCGAATGGTGTGGTGGTGAACACGTTAGCCCCCGCACAGGCTAATCATAGGTTCATTCGACACCGCGGACACCTGCGGTCCGAAGTTTTGCTAATATCTCAGCGTCATCGTGGTTATATTTCACATCATACCATGCCATGAAATAAGAATAGGCACTAGATAAAAATGACTACATTGTGATTTCATAGTTGTTTACGTTGAGACAAAGAGTGCGGAGCAACGGTTTACCGCCTCATCGTGGTTGGAAAGTGTTACTGGGTGTCGGGTTACGATGTACAGGAGGGGAGGGGAGGGGGGTATTCATCACCCCGGCAAGGTCTCCCAAGCTGAGGAGGAGTCCGACGTTTCCATCAGGAAGCCTAGCCAAGAGTAAACCAATACCAGGATGTACCACTGTCGTAGTATCAAAGTCGCATGGTGGCAAATCTCTCTCTGTTCCACGAGGGCTGCGACTGTCTGTCGTGGTGACGACCTGGGGCCGACTTTGTCGAGACTGACATTGGGGATTCCAGGGAGCCACAATGGCTTAATCAGCAAAACTTCGAAAAAAGTGAAGATTATGCTGGGGTCCGCAGAACTACTGAAATAAGGCCATCCCATTAATCTTGTGGATACTCTCATTTTCTTCTTTGTAACGATAATTTTCAGACCCTTCAGCTTTGGAACTTCGCCAGTTAATTCAAGTACATGGTGGGGAGTACCATTGTTATTATGAGTACGGGGTTACGACATACACCATTGCAACATCCTTAGCAAGCGCGAAGGTGAGCACAGCTTTGTTTTCAGTAGTGGTATGGTCATAAATGGTTCTTTTCTCAGGTGTCCAAAACGCGCCGAGACGAAAAACTCGTGAAACCCGAGTGGATCATTGATTGGTTAGTGTTGTTGAAGAGATTTTCTGTTTTCAGATACGAAATAACAATATTACAGTATTGCGGCCGGAAAATTGTTGAAGGTCGATGAATATCTGCTTTTACCTACTCAGAAGAAAGGGTCCTTAACTGCAGCACTTCGCAAGAAAACTGACAGTGAAGGTGTGTTCTTTACTGGGTTACGTACGAGAATATTATTGAGAATGCTGTTTCAGAAAGTGTATGTGTAAAATGTTGGATGTCACGGTGACTTTAGTCGCGTTCTGCCTTTTATCAGAGTGGGGACTGTAGCGCAGTGTTTGGAGGCGCCGTGCAATACACATAGGATCGATCCCCGCGCGTCAGGCTCACCAAGCCCTCCGTACCTTCGCGGTCGACAAATTGGTAGCGGACTTGTCTGGGAGGTTAGCAGCACTAGCAAGGTACATCGGTAGTCCACCGCGAGTCATTGTAATGGGCAGATATGCATAGCGTCAATTCCGACGATGTTTAATGAAGTCGAATGCATGGCGCATAGCTCAGAGATTGATCAACGCCGAGAGTTTCATCTTTTATTCTTTACCTTTTATCATTGGCTGGAAATAGAGAATAGCCATCTAGGAACACTTAAACCCGACTCCGAATTTTTCGACTTCTTCGCTACGAGCTATTATTGACTCATGCCGGCCCTGTCGCCTGCTGTGTGTGTGTGTTGAGATACACTGACGTGGGAATATGAGTGTTAAACAACTGATTGAAACTGATTTCTCGTAAATAAATTAGTTATCATCATGCTTTGGTTTGTTTTTCTTTTAATTTTGAAGGAATTATTCAAAGATAGAGGCGGAGTTTGTTCGGGCTATTTTTCGAAATAACTATTTGTTGTTTTAATCAAGCTGTTTCTTCCGAAAAGGTCTTGGTAACATTGTCCACAAAAAGATATCGAATTGTCGGCAGGATTTGCTCAAAGATGGCTGTGAGACATTTAGTAAAATTGGAAGAAATATTGCGTTTTGAAATACGTAATAATAGAAAAAATAGTAGAAAAAATATAACAGAAAAAATAATAGAAGAATGTAATATCGTTCTATTTTTTGCTACCGTTTCTTTCCTTTTTTTCTCCTTTCTCTTCTTTCTTTCTGTTTCTTTTTTTTCTTATTTCTTCCTTAAAAGACAGCGGCTACGTAATCTTTAATAATAATTGAAAATTTGAACTAGTGGGATGATAATCACGTGAATCAAACGAGAGGTAGAATTCCACGTGGATATAACGTGATTATTTGTTGTAACTGACGACATGGACTTCATTACAGAAGCTGGTGGAGAACCTCGCATTCTCGATGCACGTGATCCGAATTTTTTGGAAGAGTATTACGCAAGGTTGCGATCTATTGTTGTTATTTAAGTTCTTTTTTATTCTTAGAATTAGTAGTTCTGTGTCCAGAAAACATAAGAAGTTAGTTGGATACCTAGATGGCCCGTTTTCACTGGTTGTGCAGGCCTCAGCATAATTTCCACTTTTCGTAGTTTTGCTGCTATAGCCATTGTGGTTCCCTGAAGTTCTGACTTCATCCTAGCCAAATTCTGCCGCAGATCGTCACCGGCACAGCCAGTCGCCGCTCTTATGGATCAAGAGAAGATTTGCCACTATGCCACTAGTTTTATGCAACGACGATCGTGGATCCTGGTATTGGTTTACTTTTAGCTGGGCTTCCTAATGCAAACGCTGGACTCATTGTCAGCTTGGAAGACCCTGTTGGTAGGATGAATCCCTCTACTGAACATCGCAGCTCAAAACCCAGGAACACCTCCCAGACACGACGAGGCTGTAAACCATTGAAAGGGAAAACATAGGAAATGCTTTCGAAATCAGAGGTTGTAGATTTACTATTAGTTTTGCATCTGTAGCAAAAGCTAGGTGAAGCTTACATTAATACAACCGCATCTGAACTATGATGATATGCATCGAACACTTCCTTTTCTTAAATTTCTAAGGAACTTCTACTCTTATACTGGAGGTTATCACGCATTTTATACCTCAGAAGGATAGTATTTAGCACGACTTAGTAGGACTAATAGGATTTAGAGGAATTGTTTACACTTTCAATGTTGGCTGAGTCGAGCAGGTGGGAACGTTTCCATTTGTTCTTGTCGCGTTCGAAAGTAACCCATTGACTTCTGGTCGCTGTAGGAACTCGCCGAACATGACATCTTCCTTCTAGGATTCTCGTGATGAGTTTTTATTATCGGGTCGATGGTCTAACTCAGGTGCGTTTGACATAGCGACAAATCTAATGAGTAACGGCACTTGTCCAGCGGTTGTTGTTCAGTCGCAGTACATGTCATGTCCACCTAATTTTTAAGAATTTGGCTTTCAAATGTCTGTGATCTCTGGTCATCGACATAGATGAGAAATTCGGATTTCGTCCCACATTTCCATGACAGTGATTATTCCCATCACCGCTGTGTCGATGGAGTGTTCAATAGTGGCCCATGCTCTTTCATTCTACCTACGTCACGGCGACGTTTCCGTTGCGCACTTTTAAGAAGAAGCAGTCAGTGAATGGAAAAGATTGGTAACGGGAGTCGAATGTTTTTGGTTCTATTTTTTTAACCACCCAAGCCGCACGCTTCCTTCTGCTTAGTTAGCTTTGGAGCTAAGTCTTTCATCGTGATGACTTCTCGACCTTGATACGCATCGCTGTTCCATTCGCATGTATTCATTCAGTTGAGCGGGAATAGCGTATCAATGGGAAATCAGTTTTGCATGACCGCTGCGTTCCTGAAATCTAGGCGATGAATATGTGCACAAGGGCCGTGGAAGTTGGCTAGCCTTCATTCCATCTGGCTAATGTCAGTGGTTTAAAAAGATATCATTATCGAAACAAAAAAGGATATAGTTTTACCAGTACCGTTGTTGAATGGCAGTGTTCTGATTGTAAAGTTGGGTATATGTTCATTGATGACTTTTCGTTATAGGAAAGTTGAGCGTATATGTCGTGGTCGATTTTGTCCATCACCATCCTGGAAGCAGTGACTGTTCTATTTGGCATGCCGAAGGGCGATCGTCTTAGTTTTGTAGCTGACAATGTTTCGGTGGTCGTTGCCGATCTTTGTACCAAACTTTTTATCTTGTAGCGTTTTCAATAGTAATGCTGTCTCGTTTTTACAAATCGTTTGCGGTTTTTGAGTTCTGGGATTATAAAGTGTTTCGCCTTCCAACGGTTTACCGCCTCATCGTGGCTGGGAGGTGTTCCTGGGTGTCGGACTGCGATGTACAGCGGGGGGGATTCGTCCTCCCGGCAGGGTCTCCCGAGCTGAGAAGGAGTCCAGCGTTTCCATCAGGAAGCCTAGCTAAGAGTAAACCAATACCACGATCCACCACTGTCCTGGTATCAAAGTCGCATGGTGGCAAATTTCACTCTGACACACAAGGGTTGCTTCTGCCTGTAGTGGTGACGAGCTGGGGCAGACTTTGACCAGGCTGTCCTCAGTATTCCAGGGCACAATGGCTTGACCAGCAAGTCTCCGAAAAATGGTGATTATGATGAGGCCCGCAGAACAAAGTGTTTCGACCAATGACTAATGTGAAGACATCAAGTACCAACCTTCAGTCTTGTTTAGAAAGTTAATTCACTTTGTTCGTAGAAACTAATCATTAATGAAGTGATGTATGCCCTAATATGGAAATGTTCTGTTTACTTCCTTATAAAACCTCGCCTCCCAACGGTTTACCGCCTCATCATGGCTGGAAGGTGTTCCTGGGTGTCAGGCTGCGATGTTTAGTAGAGGGATTCATCCCCCTGGCAGGGGGTACCAAGCTGAGAAGTAGTCCGGCGTTTCCACCAGGAATTCCGACCAAGAGTAAATCAACACCAGGATCCACTACCGTTCTGGTATCAAACTAGTCGCATGGCAGCAAGTCGGTCTTTCTCTCTAATCCACAATTGACGGCGATCGCCTGTGGTTGCGACAATCTGGTGCGGGCTTGAGCCAGGCTGACCTCGGGACTCTAAGGAATCACAATGGTTGAACCAACAAAACTCCGAAAAATTAACCAATGAGCAGGGCTATCGAGGTATCCAAGTATAAATGCACTGTTTCAGATCTCGCCTTCATTTAATCTCAACTTTGGCACAAGAAATGAAGGACTATGTGCATGTCATGCGTTCGGACGACACTCATTCCTTCACTGGACTTGACACTTTGCGATTCCTAATGAACGACAATTATGTTCCGTAAGCTTGTTTGGGAGAATGTCCTGCGATATGAGATAGCTTGTATATGTTGAATGTGTCGTTAATTGTAGTTGTTGTAGGCCATCAACACGCACAGTATTTCACATTGACCTTGACTGTTTCTTCGTCTCAGTTGCCCTTAGAGATCGTCCTGATTTAGTTGAGAAGCCAGTTGCAGTTACTCACAGCAAGGTTTCTGTTCAGCTATGATTTTTTTAACTTGACATTCTTAGTGGGATTCTCTTCTATTTGCGTCAAATTTGGTGAGGCTGTTGCTCACATGTCACTTACAGGGTGTCTCAAGAGGGTTTTCGGAGTTGGCTTCAGTGAATTACGCTGCTCGTAAATGTGGCCTTAAAAATGGTATGATAGTTCGTGATGCTATCAAGCTCTGTCCTAATCTTGTATGCATGCCATACCTTTTTGATGAATATCGTATTATAGCAAAAACCATATATACCGTAGTCGCCAGGTCAGTGGTGTAGCTTGTTTTTTTTCTTTTCTGTAGATTGAGGTAGCAAAAATGATTAAGTTGTGCTTGTTTTTAGGTATACCCTTGACATCAAAGCCGTTTCGTGTGACGAAATGTATATCGACTGCACAGATTTGTTTAACAATGTAAGTTTTTTTTGTTTGTGGTTCATTAGGGTTGTGTGTAGCACAGTGGTCGGAGGCCCCCTTCAATACACATGGGATTGATCCCGGCGCCACAGGCTCACCGAACCTTCCATCCCTCCGGGTTCGGCAAAATGGTACCAGACTTGCCTGGGAGGATAGCTGCACTGGCTTGATACATCGGTAGGCCACCGCGAGTCATTGTAAAGGCCAGATATGCATTTATTGACCTCCAACGATATTTAGTGAAGTCGAATGCATGGTGCATCCCTTAGGGATTGATCAACGCCGAGAGACTTATCCTTTTATTCTGTTTTATCCCTTTTCTCTTAGGACTTGTTAATTATTTGATCATTCATGTTGCTCGAATGACTTGCAGGCTTGGTTTGCAATCCCTCAACTTAATGGTTTTGTTTCGAGAGTTGCCCGTCTTTTCCTTAGTCACTTCACTTTACCATCATTATTTTATCGGAAAACCGCTCATGTCCCTTATTCAGCTAAGTTGTGACGTTTGTAAATAGGACAAGATGGTGCGGAAGTTTTTGCAACGCGAGCGTGAGAATTTGCTAACTTGATACATGTTGCGTGATTTGCGCCAAATCAAAGTGCTAGTTCTGTTTTTATGTGTTTAGCATACGCGTGTTTCTCTTGAACTAGACTTTTTGGTGGTCCTGAAGATAAGCGGGATGCCAAATTTCTGAGTGTGTGGAGGTGTGAGAAAGCTTTGGTCGTGTCTTTCTAACAAAAAGAGTAGCTTCTTGTTATTCATGCATCATTTGTCGCGATAGTCTTTTCGCATGGTATTTTTATGGGAGAAATTACCGTAGGTCAAGGAAACATGTATTCAAGCTTTCGTTTTCTCTTCATGTTATTGTCAGTAGTTTCTATGCAGTGTGCTTAAGCTCCTCAAACTTCTTTAAACAGTTTAAAAATAGGATGGTCAATGGTAGATGGCTGATGAACTACCATTGGTGTTTAGGGCAAGTTCCACGTTATCGTTTTTTTTTCTTCAAGAGCGGATGTGGGGCTTGAAAATGCATAATTTGTGGGTAGGAACGAACCCTTGCCTTAGTTTCTGTACTATGAATTCTTCAACGTCCTTCACACTTATGAAGCTTTCTTTCTTATTACCACAACAATGCTGAGATATTTGCAGAACTCCCGACCGCAGGTTGAACGCGCTATTACCCTTTCCGCGCTAACGCGTTCAGTACCACACCATGCGGGTCTAGGGATCCCAAATCGGCAACGAACCCAGTTAAGCTGAGGCTGTAGTCGAAATCACAATGTTAACTTTTTTCTTGACGTTGACTTCTCAATCCCATTGACGGGTGATTGCTGATGGCCTGATCGGTAGAACTATCTGAGAGACAGGCGAAACGAAGGACCCTCATGGTATGGTTGTGAACGCGTTAGCCCCCCGTAAAGGGTAGTAGCGCGTTCATTCTCCTCCGCAAATACCTGCGGTCCGGAGTTTTGCAAATATCTCAGCATTATTGTGGTTAAGTCACACATAGTAACTTGCTGTGAAAGATTGTAATAGGCAGTAAATAAAAAGATAACATTGTTTCTTACATATAATTGTGCGATTGGGATAAGTCTGTTTTTCTTGACAGAACTATTAAGACTTACTGAAGGGCATAGCAAATTTTATATCTATTTGCGATCTCAAATGCGTTCAATGATATTTCTAGGATCGGTAACAGAGAGAACTGAGGAATGGGAAGGAGGTGGTGTCTAAACTTCCTTACATTTTAATTCGTATTTAAATATAATTTGTAAGTAGGTAGCGGTGAAGAATAACTGTTGATAACGTTGGTGCTCCGTATTTTCAGATTAAAAAAATAGGTCCATTTCTGGTGCGATTTGAGGAAACCGGTGCCGGAAATTTGACATTTTCTCGGTTTCATATAGTCTCCTTCCCTAAGATAATAAGTTTTTCAGTGTCCATCTACCAAATGTGCGTTACCATTCTCCTGTTTTCACTCAGGACGATCTCATCATACCACCATAGCTTTAAAACAAGTCGAAGATCGGCAAAGAACTTTGGAAAACTTGCCGCCCCTATGCGAGTTCTGAGGTAGTCTCGTGGATAGGTCGTCGTAGGAAGTTGAAGCTGCATTAGTCTAAGCAGTCAATTCACATCTGACTCGGAGAGGACTCTTGCCACGGTGAAAGTGGTAGTACTGTGGTCAGCGGGATCAGAGAGTTATTTAACAGTAGGCTTTGGGTTTGCCCGCTTTCTGGGTATCTGCTACACTGCACTTCGTTAACTATGTCCAGCGATTCTTTCTCACTGTGGTGAAACAGTATGATTTCGGTGGGGAGTATCAGAAGACAGCGTTAATAGGTGTAGAAAGTTTAGCAATGTCATGTAGTACTAACAAATCGCGTTTTATATTCATTTATTAGGTGCGGATCAGCGATCCCCAAGCTTTCGCCGAGCATCTGCGTGCAGAGATAAGACAGGAAACCGGATGTCCTGCTTCTGTTGGAATAGGTGTGTTAACTTTATGTTCACGTTTTTAATAGCCCTTGTTACACGTAACGTGAAGATTACCCAGCAGTGTTTATATTGGATTGGACTCTGTATTATCCGCTATAGGAAAAAAACGTGTTGATTGCTCGGCTGGCAACCCGTCACGCAAAACCGGACGGAGTACGTTTCGTGCCTCCGAGTCAAACCGAATTTTTCATCGCTAATGAAAAGGTATAATCGAGTTACTTGCTGGATGGAAAACACCTTCTTTTTTACTTTTATAAGACATGCTTCCTAATCCACTGTAATGTAGGTGAAAAACCTCCCCGGAATGGGATACCAGACCTATTCGAAAATCGTCAGCATTTTCGGTGTGTTTCATTTTCGCTTTTTTGTTTTAACTGATGAATGGCGACATAGTGCTTTTGAATCTTGCATGCGGAAAGTATTTAACTTAGCTTTTAGTCTTTAAAACAAACGTGTGATAGCTCATAGTTAACGTTCAACTAAAGTTAAACTCAAATCCTGTGTATTGTTGCTAACAAGATCGTTTGCCTATCATATCACAAAAAAATCATGTCTTTTTAGGGACGCAAATCGTCCTTTTTGCCTTTCTCCTCCTTTTTGCATGTAGGTTATATTTCGAGTAGAGAATCGCTTGAGCAAATGGTATTTCATGCAGTAGAACCTGTTTATGCTCATAGATACGTCCTTGGTGCTATAACTGCCCATTTATGTTAAACTCTTAGTCTTCACTGTTTTACAAGAGACTAAGTATACTGTACCCAAACTTATGCAATCGCCATCTCTACCGTTAGGGCAAATTATGCAACCTTGCGTTGTTCATAGACGATCATATAGGCGGTTACGAATAGTTGGCACCTTGGGGTGTTAGGTTATATTTCAATCACTGTTACAGATTTCTTTTAACCGGCCATTTTTAAGCAACGGTTTGTAGATATGCTTATTTCGTTAGAAGTGAAGGGCGGGGGTGAACGGGACCTTATTTCCAGCAGTCGGTATGTACCCTTAAGGAGTGCAAATTCCATTATAATAAGCCTATGAAATTTTCTGGTTTTAAGTGTTTTAATAATAGAAAAATTGTCGGCAGTTGTCAAAGAAACCAGTAGTATGGCGAGCGTATCATTTGAATGCCTTCCAGGTAATGTTGAGAAATGTCGTGATCTTCAGATGCTCAGTCGAAGCGAATTAGAACGGGTGCTTGGAAAAAAAGTTGCTGATCAAGTATGTAATACTAAGGAGAATTTTATGAGTCAGTACAGAACACAAACGGTGTGATTGAAATGTTTGCCAACTAAAGTGGATTCTCTTTCCAGATCTACAAAATGTGCCGTGGAGAAGTCGATGAAAAGGATTTTGTTTCCAGTAATATACGCAAAAGCATATCTTGTGATATCAATTACGGTATTCGCTTCACAAAGGTATTCGCCTTCTTTAATTTCTTATTTGACCCACTTTGTTTACTTGTTAAACGGTGTATTAGGGCTGTTCATGACTTCATTTTTCTATAGATTAATTGTAAAGTACAAGATTTTTTGCCTTAAAATGGTGAAATGAGTATATTAACAAATTTCAAGCTGATTAGGCAAGTGTGGTGGATAACTCATGAAGGAGTTTTCTTCCACTTTAGCACTATAGTAGCTGAGAGTCAGCCAAGTATTTCTAGAACCAGAACTTCCAAGAAACAACTTCTCATAACAACTACTTCACATGTATGGAAATCTCTGTAGTATTAAACTATGTCTAGTACTTCTGCTCCTCATTCAGAAAACACTGCGTTAACACTTACATTTTGGGTGTCGAAACCCACTAAAGGACGCAAAGTGTTCATCTGGCTTATCAAAGGTTTTAATCAATTTTTCAAGTACTGTACTGCAAGAACTAGCAGCTACCAAATTTCTTCTGGTTGGAATGACTGATACATTAGAATGACTAAGAAAATATTGGGGTCTCATTTTTGGTCTACGATAGACGAACACAAGAAATATGACGAACTTACACTGTTAGTGATTTATGATGACTTACGGTTCTCAACATGCTCTTTTTGGGTGGGGGATGTGGTAGAGTTCATCCTAAAGCGTGTCGCCTAGCTATTGCTCAGTCCAACCGCTTAATATTCTGCCAGCTTTCTCGGTTCTGTTTCTTCCTACACTGTGCACATGGATTGTGGTGAAGAATTATCTAATACATGTACTCCCGCTAATCACGAAATTACTAGAGAAACTAGCTCATTGTCGCTTTCGCGCCGTTGGAGCTAGGTTGTGGAGGCCTGCTTAATGTCTTAAAGGGCAGGAAGAGCGTCACAGTTCTGGCGTTGGGTTCTACATTTCTATTTCTTATGGCGATAAAGCAATCGTGGGTAGCTGATAGAGTTTTACGACGGCTTAGGTTTGCCTAAGCATTTAAGATGGGAATGTCAGCCTTTCTCTGATTGGTAGGTCTTCCTGGAGTGACACAAGCTAGCACGACATCCCAGTTCGTTACAAAGGAATATCCGTCCACGAGAAGGTAGGTAACCTTAGATGTAGAAAGTGGGATTTCGGACTGTGGGGTACGGAGGAGCTACCTGTCTTTATATACAAGTATTTTGTTTTGAATTAAAACTTGACATATCTTTGGAAAACTTGTCTGCGCACTGGGTTATGGCGTAATATTCTTATCAAGATTAATGTACGAGTCGCTACGTAAAGAAATTATGAGCATGGGAGCTCTAGGAAAGTTCTGACCAACAACTTTCTTCCAAACGCTTTATACACGAAAGTGTTGACGATTTGCGCCGATGAACTGTGCACAGTTAATTTGAATAGTTTGAACCTGATTCCTTAGTGGTCATATTAACATTGCGATCCAACACACGTGGCAGCCTATAGGCACTATCGGTTGCGTTGACGTAGATCTTTTTAGGAAATCTAATCTTCTATTGCATTTGCAATATTGCTCATCTAGTATCTGAATCCATACTTTTCCTTGTGAAGAACATGCTTATTTTACGACATTCTTTATTGAATGCATGCTACTACCACTGTAATTTTCTTTTTTCAGAAAAGCGAAGTATGTCACTTTCTCCATGTCATTGCTCAGGAGCTTGAAAAAAAGCTCAAGCAAGCGAAAATGGTCACCAGTTCTGTCAGTTTAAAACTTATGGTAAGAAAAAAACCCAGCCCTTTTTGCTGAACAGTGATTTGCAGTTTAGTAAGATAAGACTAGAAAGTACTTTTGAAATCGGGCGGCGCTATTGCGCAATGGTTAGTGGTGCCCTGCAGAATATATTGGGTAGATTCATATCTCCGCATAGTGAACGGCATCACTACCATTACAGTACCCGCCCTCTGGTAGTGAATTACATTGACTAAAATCGAAATTTGTACTTGTCCTCACACGATGGCTGATTCAAGGGATAAAGTGTCCGTTTTCCTTCACTCGAATTGACATAATCCGTTTACGTCCCGAAAAGGAAGGAAGATTTCGTCGTTGGTTAATTCCTTAGAAAAGCGCCGTGATTTGACTACATTAAGCACATAGAGAGTTGTACTGCTGGTGTATCAAGTCAGCATTTTTGTGCTTGCGGGCTTGTCTAGTACAGTTTGTCGATCTCGGAGTGACGAGTGATTTGGTTTGCCTTAGGCGCCGATTTAAACCCACCTTCAGATGCATCCCAGGATACTTCTAACCTTTACGCTATAGAAGGTTTACCTTCCATGTGGATCTGTACAGATTTAGTTCGTATATGCATATATGGAGATTAGAGCCTTTGCTCAGATTCCCTGAAATGGCATGTTTAAGTGAACGGGAAGTACATGGGTAGTGGCGTGGAGTTGGCGCGAAGAAATATGTTCTTCATATACTCTGGAAAGGGTGGTAACCTCATTGTATGTACTTTCCCATGTGGCAGATCTTGCTCAGTCATTTGTACGTATTTGCCGTCAGAAACGGCAGAAATAGAGGCTCTCATTCCTCTAACTTCTGTACATACATGCACGTTAGCATCGGAATTTTCAATTGAGGGCCTTCGGAAGACAAAGCTTCAAAATCCATGATCTAAAATCATAAACTGCAACAAATTAATAGTCATTTTTTGAATTCTTTGAGCTGCTTCTTGAGTGAGAACATTGTCGACAACACCGACGAGAAACGTGACCGGATTTCAAAATGCAATACCTGAAATCACCTGTATAAAAAACAGCGAGTGATCACTTTTTCGAAGAAAATCCCAAGTAATGTTCCAAGACCGTTACGAATGAGTAGCGGGCAACCACCACTTAAGTGCAATTATGGAAAGATATGTGAAGAAAGTGCGAGGGGCGCGTGTGGTGCAGTGGTTAGAGGCGCCCTGCAATACACATGGGTTCAGTCCCTTGCCGTACCAGACTTCTGGGGAAATAGCAGCACTGACTCGATACATCGGTAGGCCACAGCGAGTGAAGGCCAGATATCCATTGAAACACCTCCAATAATGCTTAGTGGAGTCGAATGCATGGCGCATACATCAGGGATTGATCAACGACGAGAGCTTTTGTCCTTTTAACCTGGTTCAAAATATTGAAAGCCCTAGTTGTTGTGCTGTTAACCATATATTGATATTTTACCTTTTTTGTTGAAGTCCACATTTTTGGTAGAGAAAGCATGAGTCTTTTATCTGCTCCCAAGCATTGTTTCCCATCCATTTCTTTCCGTTGTTCCATGAATATTTGCTGAACTTACAGATACGTAGCCCAGATGCACCAATAGAAACGGAAAAGTATCTCGGACATGGAAAATGCGATGTATTAAGCAAATCGACTTCTTTGGATCATCCAACTGGGTGTTCTCAGGTTGCTTAGTTATGGGTCGTAAATGGTCGATCACCGCTTTCGAAATTACATTTGTATAATATGATGAAAGGAGTGTAATTCACAAGCTTATTAAGTACTACGTAATTCAAATTCAAAACCATCCTGTTTAATCTAACAACCTAGTAGAATCAACTGCTGTCATGGCAAAATATTGTTTGGTTTTAGATCATTACTACTATTGTCCTGAAGCTATTTGCAAATATGGCCCCTGTTATTTCAGATATTCGAGGTGTCAGTTGAATTTCGTTTCATTTGTCCTAATCGTATAAGGTGCTTTGTCCACTTATTTTACGTTACAGATTGGAGTACAGTGTGGGCGGTTAGCATTGATGAAAGATGTGGGGTACTCTGTTAAATCCGAAGCGATCAGTAGAATGTTTCGCGTTCGGGAGAAAAAAAGAAAGGTGGGTAAGACGACAAACGGTGGGTAAGGCGACAGTCTTGGTGGTAGCTTTCAAAAGATGATCCTTTTAACTTCATGATTTCTAGATGTGATTTTTTCTTGTTATTTAGATGACAAAAAGGTGGCACCAACTCCACAAACACGAGAGGTATTTTTTCCACTTGTTGTTAACTTCGGATTTTACAGAATAGTGATCTTCTATCTTTCTAATATCTAAAGATTTATCATCAGGAACTACCAAAGGCGTTCAGCACGCAACCACCTTCCTTTTTTGGAGAGCGTAATATGGCGAAAGTAAAGGAGGAACTGATTAAATATTTGAACAATGGTAGATTTCTCCATGTTATCAGAAGTGTTTTAGGAGTTAATTCACAAACTTTTCCTTGTTTGACGGTTGTATTCACGAAAATCAAAGTTATCCTTATAGAGCCACAAGAGGACACAGTGGGTATTGTAACTGATTTCCTCTTCCATTTATTACGCGATGGGTGTCTTTCTACGTTAATCTCTATATGCCTTACGCTTCATAGAGAACTCTACTCTTTTGATAAGGTTCGTGTTAAGAAATGTTGCATGCTTTAAGTTCTTTAGAGCCTACATTATTTTGCTGTTTTTCAATTTTCCAGGAGAACATCACAGATTCCGGATGGCTGTTTACTATGAATTTCATCTTTGATTCACTTGACGAAAGATGTCGTAAGATGTACGGAGCTGTTATGATACGTCCTGCCATCCATAGGTGTTTGGAACGTTAACTGCTTAAAACATGATTCCAAATATTCGCTTGAAAAGCTTCTGTAGGAAAGTCGCAGGAAATGTGATGACATGCGGTCGGAGGAGTATCGTGTTCTGCAGCCACTGCAAAGATACCACCAATGCCTCGATGAAGGTTAATAAATTGCTTAGTCGTCGCTTTGCACCATCATTGTTTGGTTGGGAGATGTATCTTGACCCTGATACATCTCTGCAACATTTTTTAGTTGTGGTCATGAGATGACTAAAGAACTGACCAGGTTCATGCCTTTATACTCATTTTTGCGTAAAAACATAAATCTTCTTTTTGTGTACAGTAGACAATCACTATCTGCAAAACGTAATGTTTTCTATTCTACAGAGGGCCAAACAATGTGCTGTGGGTAAAGATAGACTGATTGCCTTTTTAAGTCAGTTGATTTTGATGGTTGGTTAATGAGCCAAGAACACACCAGCCCATCCTGTACGGTCGGGTGAGAGGGTCATCGCATCTTGGAGTACATTACGCGGTTCTTTTTGTCAATCTTTCGTTTTTTTCTTATTATATGACCAGTCCTCTCTTGCCATCGAATTGTAGTCCTCTGCGTCTCAAAGTTGGATCGGCACCCTCCGATCCACAAAGGCTTACAACTGCCTATGGTGAGGACCTGACAAACCAGCTGGTATTACTACGGTAGACAGACTGCTTCAGGATGAATTGTCATCATGAAGAGAAGAAATTTTGCTTGGCAATCGGCCATGAGTCGTGATCAAGTCGTTCCAGCATAGCAAGAAACGTCCTCTGTAAGAGTGTAAATGTGTGTGATGCTCGTTCATTCTTGCGGTGACCCATTCTCTGAATTCGACTTGATGCGATGACTACAGAGGCCCTTATTCCATAAAGAAACAACTGGTTTGAATTATCTCGGTTCTGAAGAAGGACGTATTATCGAAAGTCGCTTTCATAAAAATTTGGAACAACGTTATATAAGCGTTATGTGTCATTAATAAAGTAAGACATTGATTATTGGCGAAGTTCAGCGAAGTCGGTGTCAAAAATTCATGATGTAGTCAGCTCCACCAGCATTCGATAAGATTAATGAAAAATACAAAGTTCTTAGCTCACATCGGAACATGGATAAATACGAGGACATTTGTAGTTGACTAATCTGAGCCGATCGGCAACGCTGAGATTGCAGAATAGGCGAGTCTGTATCATATAAATAGATAGATTCGTATGAATGGATCATTTCTTGTTATGTGGTCCTCGACGGGTAGAGCGAATAATAGTGGAGTCGCTATCGTCATCGTCAGAAATCGCTGTCGTTCTGTTAGAATACAAGTCGAAATGCAGCAAACACCCACGATTACTTAAAGGCTAACATTGCTTACGATGACGGTTTAGGGAAGCTTTGACATGACTGTCTCCTGTGTTTAAGTAACATCTTGCTAGACCAGCATTCAATATGGCAATGAAAAAAGAGTTGCAAAATTTCTCAACCGTAGTCGATGATTCCCCTCACAACGGTTTACGGCTTCATCGTGGCTGGGACGTGTTCGTGGGTGTACGGCTGCGATGTAGAGCGGAGAGGGAATCGGTCTCCCAAACTGAGAAGGAATCCGGCGTTTCCTGCGGGAAGCTCAGCTAAGAGTAAACCAAAACCAGGATCCATCACCGTCCTGGTATCAAGCTAGTCATATGATGGCAATTCTCTGATCCACAAGGACTGCAACTGCCTGTGGTAGTGACGACCTGGGGAAGACTTTAGCCAAGCTGACGCCAGAACTCTAGGGAGTACACAATGGCTAAAGCAGCTAAACACCGAAACGTGGAAGTTATGCTGGTGCCCGTACAACTAGTGAGGACGGGCCGTCCGAGTATCCACATATACTAATCGGTGATTCCACATATGAAACATACGTTGTAAATGAAGAATGCAAGATAATGGAACGAATGGGAGACGTGCTGAGTTCCGAAGAGCTTCCTAAGAGCTAAGGTCATTTAAGTCAGCGTTTACGTAAGTAATCCATAAGTATGATTCCATGAGTACTTTGACAAGTTAGGTATCTTTTTTCCCAACAAGTTCGACAAGTTAACATCATTACATAAAATCCAAAAATTCCACCACAATTTATGGGTTAACCAGAAGACTTTTTACCTTGAATGGTCAGTTTTCGTTCAGATAAAAGCAAATTTCTTGAAAAGAACCTTGGCGTTCTCTCTAGAAAAAAAATATGCAATAGCAGGAAAAATAGAAGTGGCAAGAGTGGTGACACTTGAGAACCCTGAGTATTGATCAGTCTCTTAGTTTAGAGCATTTAAGAAGAACGCTGTCCCATCCTGTCGAAAATTAGACATAGTGATTCTAATGCTTAGAACGAAAAGACGAGCATAAAGATACCATTATTATGTATTAAGTAGGTTTATTTGTTATATGAAAACACGTACACATTCCTTATTATCACCTGCATCACCTGTACTCCTGTTGATCGTCGACTGACTCGAGCGCGCGCCAGTAAATCTTCCATTTTTTCCCTGTCGCGTGCAAGAGTAGCCCAGTGGGTTCTGCTCGCCCTAGGGACTCGTCGAGCATCATATCTTTCTTCTTGGTTCTTCGTGAAGAACACTGACCATCGGGTCGGTGGTCTTCCTGCAGTACGTTTGACATCCCGAGGAATGCAGTCACTAACGGCTCTTGTCCATCGGTTGTCATTCATACGCATTACGTGTCCTGCCCACCTTATCTTCGACTGTTTGGCGTACAGAACGGCATCTTTGATTTTTGATCGTTGACGCAGGTCGGAGCTTCCGATCCCATCCCTTACTTGTGTGAAACGGGATAGTCCTACTATCGCCCCTTCGACTGCGCTTTCGATAACACTGAGTTACCTTTCATCCTGCTTACTCATCGACCAGGTTTCTGACGCATACGTTAGGGCAGGAAATGCCGTTGAGTCGAAAAAGGTGGACACGGAGTCGGGTGTTCTTTGTTCTCTTCACTACATCCTCGATGCTGTTGAAAGCTCCCCAAGCCGCTCGCTTCTTTCTGCTCGGCTCTGGAGCTAAGTCGTCCATAATACTGATTTCACGACCTAGAAAGACATAACTGCAGCATTCGGAGATATTCGTTCCGTTGAGCGTGAATGGGGCATACGAAACCAATCCGTTCTTCATGAATATCTTTTTTATGAGATTAAGTCGAAGACCAATCTTTCCACAGGCTTTATCAAAGTCGGCAAGCATACGTTCCGCTTGGCTAATGTTTGGTGTTATAAGGACGATGTCATCAGCAAAGGGAAGATGATGGAACTGCCAATATCGATTTTTCACTTCCATATTATCCTATTCCAGTGTTCGCATGACGTTCTGGAGGGTTGCGGTAAATAATTTTGGCGAGATGGTATCGCCTTGCCTAGCTCCTCTTTTGACGTCAACGTTAATATCGTTGTAGAATGGTGAAATTTTGGTTGTGAAATTCTCGTGCAGCTCACAAAGAATCTTTATGTGCTGAGTAGGGGCTCCTTGACTATCAAGGGCTTCCATGACTGCTTCTATCTCAATTGAATCAAAGGCCTGTAAATCATTGAAAGTGAGATAAAGCGGTCTTTGTACTCTAGCGATACTTCAGTGAGCCTTGTTATCGTGTGGATGTGGTTCATCGTCCTAAATCCTTTTCGAAACCCTGCTTGCTCACATGGCTGTCCTTCGTCCAGTGTTCTGTCAATCCTGTTTAGGATGACTCGAGTGAAAAGTTTGCAGACGACAGACAGTACGCAGATTGGACGATAGTTGCCGATATCGTGTGGGTCACCGTTCCTGAACAATAACACGGTCTTGCTGGTCTTCCACTCTTGTGTAGGGACCTTGCATTCAAACAGGTAACGTTTGAAGAGCCGAGCCAGTGTGTTTACGAGAACTGGCGGAAGGTTCTTCAGGTGTTCTGGTCTTATCCTGTCCGGACCTGGTGCTGTTCGATTTTCCACCGACGAAATGGCACGTCGGATTTCGGAAGGGAGAACCGGTTGTACAACATATCCATCCTCCTTTATTTCATATGACGGGAAGTGGATGTGGTCATCGAAGAGATCTGAGTAGTATTCGTGTACTTCCTTAGTGCTTTAGAAGAAGACACAAGCTTGCCTATACCGTACTTATTTGGATATTTGGATGGTCTTGGTCTTCACTGGTTGTGCGAACCTCAGCATTATTTTCCTTTTTTTCGGAGTTTTGCTGATCTAGCCATGGTGGTTCCTTAGGGTGCCGACGTCAGCCTCGTCAAAGTCTGCCCCAGGTCGTCACAACCACAGGCAGTCGCAGCCCTTGTGGATCAGAGGGAGATTTGCCACCATGCGACTAGTTGCGTGCTGGGGCGGTGGTGGAGCCTGGTATTGGTTTACTTGCACTTGTGCCATAGACTTACAAAACGTGAATAGCCGAATACTTTTTAAACATTTCCTTTTACCTTGTCGAAAAAAATTAATAATTGACAGTAAATAAAAAAGAAAACATTGTGATCTCAACTACAGCCTCGGCTTAACACGGTTTAATGCTGATTTGTGCTCCTCATATCATTCCCGTTCTCAGGTGACTGCTGATGGCACCGTTAGGTAAGAAAATGGCCGAGAGAAACAACGAACTAGAGGTGTCAATGATGCAATGGGTAACACGTGACCACCGGAAATGGTAGTAGCGTGTTCGAATCTGGCCTGAGGTGTAACCTTTGCAAATATCGTAACATCATAGTAGACGTATTTCCTTTTATTTGATTAATTTTTTGGAATGTGAAGTCTCTTTAACTGCAAAAATTAATAGTTTCTTAGATCATTTCTCATCGACAATCGATGACGATGAAGCTGTGTAAAAGTGTACAGCCTTGATCAATCACCGTCAAGCTCTCGACTTGGTTTAATTCATTGAGGTGAATGGATGCATATCTGCCTAAACAATCACTTGCGGTGGCTTACTGATGCATCACGTCCTTTTTAGCCCCAGACAAGTCTGGTACAGATTTGGCTCCTTGAGGGATCAGTGAATTGGTTTCAGAGCGTAGAGATCGACACAACAACGATCGCAGGGTGGACGAACCATTTTGCTAAATGCTACCTGCAGAAAACGATATCTTCCCGAAACGTCGATAAATGACGTTACGAGTATATGATTAACTTCACTTCCATCTTCACCACAGGGAAATGGAGGCGTTAAACTATGAGTTCTTGGGTTATTCGAAAAGAAATTTAGGTTTTTAATATTTGGCATTCTGTACAAATCTTTAAACACATAGAAATTCTTATAATCAATTTAAAAGCTTCCAGATCTGTAAAACTTTGTTTTGCTGCGAAATCAACATAGGGAAACCGGGGACAGATGTAGTACCGTAGTTAGAAGTGCTCTCAATACACAGTGGTTCAGTGTCTGATCAATACCAAACGATTTATCTTTATCCTCTATCCTTGATGTGAATGAGGAATCCTTTACGTCAAAAACCTGGTCACTGCATAAGCAGGATGAAACACTCAGCGTTATTAAATGCGCAATCGAAAGAATGATGCCGGGAGTATCCCGTGTCACGCAAGTAAGGGAAGAGATCCGAACATCCAACCTGCGTTAACGATCGAAAATCAAAGATGCCGTTCTGTACGCCAAACAGTCGAAGATAAGGTGGGCCGGACACTTAATGCGTATGAACGACAACCGGTGGAAAGAGCCGTTAATAACCAGATTCCTCGGGATGTCGGGATGTCACACCCACTGCAGGAAGACCATCGACGCGATGGTCAGAGTTCTTCACGAAAAGCCTCGAAGAAAGATATGATGCTCAACGAGTTCTTAGAGCGAGCAGTACCCACTGGGCTACTCTTGCACGCGACAGGGAAAAATTGAAGTTTTACTGGGGCCCGCTCGAGGTCACTCGACGATCAAAAAGGACGACAGGTGGTACAGGTGACGTTCGAGAGCGCTTTCTTGGCTGAGAGATTGACGAGGGCTGTGAATTGCTTGCATCCAAGGATTTCTAATTTCCTCTCTGTCGAGAAATACGACCGCCTTTAATGCTTTGACAGCAGCATTTCCACCAACATAAAGTCACTATAAATCAAGCCTTAGGAAAGTACACTGTGGCATGTTCCTAAACAAGAAAAAATCCTTGAGAAAAAATTACGACGAAAAGGCAGCAAATATTTGTTATGTAATGTATTTGTTAAAGTGGTGGAAACAAAAACACGCTCTTTGCATGGATGCAGTAATCGATTAGTGCTAAAAACAATGGTCAATTTCTGAATAGCAAAGCAAAATACTATATCATATATTCTAATTTATTCCTACACCACCCTTCGTCACATCTACTGTGAGAATACAGTATCTTTGAGGCCGATTCGTTTTCCTCGCATTTGTCGTCTACAAAGGTCTTCGAGCACTTCATGTATTATTTCGACTGCTTCCTGAAGATTTTGCGTCCTTATGAATTTCGTAGAATGCTGGTTGAGTCGATTCTTCTTCTAATCCTGGACATAGCCGATTTAAGGCGTTGCTACGTGGATTGAAGGAGACCACTGCGGAGGAAGTCGAACCAGCATCTCGTTTGCTAATGAGCTGCATCGCTAACGGTTGCGCTACGCACGTATTGTTGAAGGACTTCCTACCATCGAACACACTACGTTGATAATTAGTTCGTAACAGCGTGTATTACCATCTATGGACAACGGAGAACCGGATCATTTACCCTGATAGTAGAAGCGGTGACTGCATGAGTCCGGCTAGTGTAATTGATTCCTTGCAAATCGTGCGGGGACAAATACACTGACGAAACAGGCAGATCACTCTGCACCTGGCGTAGGACACAGAGACATAACGGCGAAGATTTTTGAAATAAAGGTCACTGTCCTCGCACAGGAATCCAAAATATCACCGCGTGAAACTTTTTAAGTGTTTTGAATGAATTCTGAAAATTCGAAAATGAATCCTGAGGAGTGCCATGCGACCACGTGTTATCTCGCGCATTTTAGCGCTCCTTTGAGGTTGAAGCTAAACTTTCTCTGGCGATAATCTTAACGAATTTTAGAGATTCGTTCGAGAATATGCGAAAATTGATGTTTACTTCCCCGATTGAGTGTTCCTGTATGAAAAAAGATCGAGGGAAAGCTGGAAGTGATAATGCCACCACTTCTTGTTGTTGACATTATATAGTACAGTAATATGTGATATATATATATATATATATATATATGTATGTATGTATGTATGTATATATTATACTCTAGCTTTGTTACGGAGTCGGTTCTGAAGCTCGTTGCCGCCCTATGCAAGGATATCTTAGAATCAGTACAGCTGGACAGCTGGAGAGAAACTTGGTCCCAATTCCAATAGCGAGTGCGCACATGTTTCCCTACATGATTGAAATTTGTGCTCCGGGTTCAGTTATGGAAGTGTTTGACCGACTAGATTTCATATCAAGTTGAGAATCCAAATCGCTTCAAATGATCGTAGAACGCATACAGTTTGCTTTCATCAGCTGCGCAAGCTGGCAAGAATCAGCTGTTGATACCGACTTCATCCGACCTGAAAGTTGGAGACGAAGAATAGTCAAGCGCTGTGGTAGGATTTCTTATTATATGACTAGATGAGAAATAGATGGGTTTGCGACAAAGCCAATGCCTCCGACATTTCTTAACAGAATTTCCTGTATAACAGTGGCTTCATCACCTAATCGGCATTTGTCGATCTTCTTGCTTTTCGTCTCTTGTAGGCGATCATGTGGAATTTGATGTGATCGTCGGCTTCAAGAAGAGCGTAAAGATAAGTGTTTGAAAAGGCTGCATAGATGTCGTCGGTACACAGCAAGAAGGAGGCTCCATGTCTCGTCATCGTCGTGTTCGTTTGCTCCGTTTCCGCTGACGTCCTGTGCAACTCCAGATTTGATCGCCTGTCGCCGCTTCTCCCACCGCCCGACATTGTAAACGGGAGCACCCACTGTGCGGAAGACTGAGGCTGGTGTTTTACTAGTTGAACCATTATTGGTTCCCTGCAGTACATCTTCAGGTCTTCACCACCACAGGAAGCATCCTGCCCTTGTTGAAAAGAGGGGATTTGTCATCTTGCGAATATTCTCATACCAGAATGGCCGCAATCCTTTAGATTGGTTTACTCAGTTGGGCTTCCGGATAGAAACGTCAGACTCCTTCTCAGCATAGGCGATGCTACTGAGGTAGGAGACCTTCGTGTCTTTACGTTTTAGGCTTAAAACCACTTAAAATTTTAGAATTGTGGGCTTCATTTGCTACAAAATTATAATTTCTTTGGACGTACTGTATGCATTCATGAGTGCTTTGCGTGAATTCGTAAACTACTGCCAACAGATCCGTGATCGTATCATGAATGGCACACAATCTTACCGTAGCGACGAGATTTTCCTAGCTTTGGAATGTCCTAGTTCAAATATTGCAGAGACTTCTTAATACCTTCCTCATAGGTAACAGCATCTGTGTTGCTCCAGTTTTTTGACAAGTAGCAAGTCTTCGAAGCAGTCAAAGGCGAGCGAACACATCCAAATACTCGTTTTTTCTTTGTAAATTGTATTAAATAGAATGTATTTTATGAGACAATCCCGGGTGTAGTGTCTTTTAGGTAAGCAATCGTTTTGGAGCAAAAGATATAGCAGATTGTGGTCCTCTCTGCCCTTCCTCTGCTTTTTGCCACTTGACAGTTGGAGAATAATTATACTACAATCGCCACGATGTTAAATGATCGTGCGGAGTAAACGAGATTTATATTGCAACAGAAGCGCATGGTACCACACGCCGTGATTCGCTTTCATTGGAACGAGTAAAGAGGAAAGGACGGCCTATTAATGCTAACGAATAAGTGCATTTAAGAAGAGTTAACCCTTATCTAGTTTATTCTTACAATTATATGGTGCTTTATAGGTTGTTGAGCCAAAATGGGTGAAACAGCCGATTTGATATTGCAAAAGCAGATAATGATAATGAATGCCAGCGGTAGGTGTTATCATTCCTATCAAACCCCGTGCTCCTAGTTTTCAGGCATTTCCGACAACCAAAACAATTTAGTATCGTGCATCAGTTTCTCATCCTCAGGTGCGTGAGTGGTTGCATGAATTCGAAAGAATAACCCTCAAGCGCTTAGGCAGTAAATGTTTCCTAGAAGATTATCTTCACATTCATCCTATCTTATAGCTAAGCTCGATGATTAAATCCGTTGTTTATTATGAGACGTTTAGATCTGTTGAGGAATCCGCTACCACAGGTGTTTTCCAAAGCCAAATTCGCGACATGCAAGAGACTACCGAAGAGCTTCGGGAAGACATTGGAGCTGAAAGGATCGCTCGCAATAAGGCTGAAATTGCTAACCGGTAATGCAGAGCATATATTTTTTCAACCTTTCCCAGGCTGGATCTACACATTTAATTCCGAATCTAGAGAAGAGGCCGCTCAGAAGGGGGGAACTTAAAGACGATGTGCTCGACACGATCGACGACACCAGTGTCCTACGAAGTATTATCAGAAGGAAAGAGGATGAGATTCGCGATTTCAAGGCACCGATTTTGCAGCTCGCTCTACTCTCGTGCTCCATGCATTTCGCTAGAGGTACTACTAGTTTGTTCTTTCCAGATAGCTCTGCAATCAACCATTCGTGCTCTTGAGAATAAACTAGAGGAACAGAAAGAAAAGTATAGCAATCAAATTGAAGAACTTCATGAAAACGTGGAGCAGCAGAAGAACATCAACTCTCAGCTGGAAAAGCATAGAAATCAGTTGGAGAAAGAAAGGGTGGATTTTCCTTATCCTTTATTAGTTCCGCGATTTCTAACAAATCGGTTTGAAGGCATAACTTGCTGAACTTTGTTTCTTTTCAATGTAAATAAGAAAATAAAATTTTAGTAAGCAATGGAATGTTGCTGTGTAGTGCTGTTTTAAAATACAGCCATATCTGATTTAGGCAGAGATGTCACAAGAGCTGGCTACTTTGCAAGCTCGAAAATCTCAGGCCGATAAGCGCGTGAAGCGACAGGAATCGCAGCTGATGGATCTGCAGTCACAGCTTTCTGAGTGTGATGAGCATCGTGTGCAAGCGCTGGATCAACTCAAAAGGGTATTGTTTACGTGTTCATAGCTTTCTTTTCTTCGTTATTCATTTACCTGGTGAGTGTGTATTTCATAATATTTGGAGTGCTTTTGTTTCTAGGCCCGCGATAAACTTGACCAGCTAAGTCGCGCTCGTGAGGACGAAGAGAAGCTTGTATCGAACTTCAACAGAAAAGTCGTAGCACTTGAGAATCAGCTACATGAAGCCATTGATCGAGTTCACGAGGAAACTCGTGCTAAATTGGCACAAATCAATCGTTTTCGACAACTACAGGAAGAAAACCGTGCAGCAATCAAGGAACGCAATAAGATTGATGCGGCTCGTAAACAGTTGGAGCGCGTAGGTTTCGTTATCTGTTAGGATTTGGGGGTCGACGTGACTTGATTTCTACTCACACGGTGCGTACGAGAGCAACGGTCGCTTTTTAAATTCAAAACCATATGGCTTAGTTCAAGGTTGTCTGCAGTGAAAAGTGTTATTATCTACAAAATTTTACTAAGGGATAAAAGCGCTTTTGTTTCACCTCAGTAAAATTTCGACTTTTTACCGTCCATGAAGCGTACTTTCTGTCGTTTTCTTCGTCAATGCCAGTATTCGAAAATGAGAACAGTTAACCAAGAGATATTTTGTCTATTAAAATACTATGCCATGTAGAAATGCACTGCTGACGTTTTTTGGGCGCCGGGATTTGGTTTAGAATATTTCATGGATCAAACAACAGTTTCAAAAGAACCTTTGAACTGCTGAAGTATTCCATTTATCAAAAAATTGTCAGAGATTCCTGAAAAACTAACTTCGGGAAATAAGTAGGAAGAATTGCTGAGGGGTTAGTGAGTTACCCCACTTAGATCTCCTACTCTGAACAGCACAACTACCGACTTTTGAGGATATTCAACTGTCCACACGGCTCGCTGAGGTTCGAAAGAAAGTTGATGAAGGAATGATCCAATACCTAGAAGAGACGAGAGAGGAAGTAGGTTCACAAGTGAATTCGTTTCTACATAACTGTAGATTATTGTCACATTTTAATGGGTATCACTATTGCATTTCTGTTAATGTTCAAGGCTTTGCTTCTACAATTTAGGGTCCAGCGTGACTTGGAGAACTGCCAACACTCGCTTCGAGAAAGTAAGGCCGAAAAAGAGCAGCTTGTTCAAGACAAGAAGAAACTGGAGCAGGAGGTGCGCTCATTGAAGGAAGACTACAGCGATCAAATTTACCTAGAAGAACAGTTTTTCAGTTGAAAGAGAACAACATTGAACTTGAAAGTGTTCGCATGACTTCGAGAGAAATGAAGAAAAGACAAAAGAAATTCGACATGCAGTTGGCCGAGGAGCGAGCAAAAGTGCAGAAGGTTGGTGTGACAATTTTTCAGAGTACATTTTTGGAACGTTTCGTACTAATTCGAATTTTCTTCTACCGTTTCTGATGCAAATAACACCTTTGACGAACTGGTCGTCAGGAAACCTGATTGGGTTTGTTTTCACTACATCTTTGCATTAGCCTTGTCTGTTTATCTTTGTCCAGTATCAAATGTCAATGCTTGCTGATCTCTTTCAGGCAATTCTTGAACGAGACTTTCATGTGCAAGAATTACGGATTCGCGAAACGAGAGTGCTTTTACTCACAAATGAGCTTGAACAGCTCAAGGCAGCGATCCTAAGGGAGGAAAGAATTCGCCGTATGCTCCAGTCAGAGCTAGATGAAATAGTATGTGATCGCATCTATGTGCACATAGGTTAGGCTTCGGCTTTTCCTACTATTTCATCTCACAGATTTCTTCCAAACATGACGTTGAAAGAAATGTCCATGAATTGGAAAAGTCAAATCGTCAGTTGGAACAGACTGTTCAAGAGCAGAAGGTTGCGATAGAAGATTTCGAAGAGCAACTTAGGCTCTCTGAGGATGCAAGGTACGGTGGTGTTTTTTCTGCTCCACCTAGAACATTTCTTTGCTTGCTATCTTGATCTCTTCAGGCGTCGTCTTGAAGTTAATATCCAGGCCCTGCATGCTGAAAAAGATCAAAGTCTCTTGGTTAGTGTTTTGCATTGGTAAAGCTTAATCAACGTTGAAAAAGAGAGATTCTATATTGAGGTAACTCTAGGCAGTGTTTAAGTGAATATGTTCTAGGAAGCTGAAGATAAATGCAAAGCTCTTACGAAGCGTCTTCGCGAGATCGAGCAAGAACTCCAGTCCGAGAGACGTAGCAAATCTAATGCCATGAATCAAAAGAAGATGCTGGAGGCATGAATAGCTAAAATAGAACAGCAGCTCGATGCTGCGAATGGTCTCAGGGTTACTAGAATTGCTGTATTTGTGTTTTACAACATTGAATATTTAATTATCATGTTATTTCCATGGTCTGAACCGTTCTAGGAATTTAACGTAAAGTTTCCCAGGACGATTACAGTAAACAGCTAAGGAAAAACCAGCAAATGATGAAGGAATGTCAGCATGGAAGTGAAGAATTTTCTTCACAGCTTAGAGATATCAGGCGGAAGCTGTTGTGAGAGCGCTAATACCTTATTGTTTGCTTCTACATTGCAGCCACTTGCTTACTGTACGTCCGTTGAGACGGAAAATAACCGTTTGGCCGAAATCAATGCAGTGCTAATTGTTCAGAAAAGTCACTTAAAGCAGGAGAAGGACAAGGGAGATACGGTACCAAGCGAAAATAAACGCCGTCTGGAACAAAAAGGGGCCCAGATTGAAGAACTCGGTGCGGAACAAATTGCTACTGAGATGGCCATAGATGAGCAGTGTAGAGCACAACAACAGCTGAAGCAATCGACCACCGATTTACCCATGGATAGGTCGAATGTACAAAAGTCTAAGTCTGAACGGTAGTGTCTTGAACGCCAGAATGGTGAGCTGAGGGCAAAGTTCCATTGTTGACTGGATTCCACGTGTTCATTCCTCTTTCTTATTATAACTTTGAATAGTATAAGGATTTCAGCTAGCTGAGCTTGAAAGTTCGGCGCAGTCACAAGCTGGAGAGCTAGTCGCTGCACTTAAAGCAACAATCCAAAACTTGGAAGAACAAAGTTTTAAAATAATTGTTCGTGGGTTTGCTTCGTAAGTGCTGAAGTTTTGTTACCCCCCCCCCCTCGCCTGCCTTTTTCTAAAAACAATGCTACTCCTTCGCTCGTACAAATGGATTTAACTGCTCGCATTGTTTGCTGCTTTTCTACAGCATGTTACAAGTATAGCAAACCGCAGGTGACTTGTCCAGCGTCCGCATGCCATCATATATTCCCTTGCTGTTTTCCTTTCATTTCGGTTCCTCAATCTGTAGCGTGCATCTGATAAAGCTGGAGGCACTTTCTTTAATATAAACTGTTCGCAGAGTGCTGATCAAAATTGATGCTGTTTTAAACGAACATATGCGTCCTATCAGTTGCTAGCTGCACATCCCTTTTTCAGCACGTCGTTAATGGCATTTATCCCTGTTCACATATGAATGTATTGTGTTCATTCAACCAATAAACCATAGAATAAGTGGTCGTTGTGAATTTACACGATTGTTATGATAAGAGCATGAATGTCGGCAAAATTCCCAAAACCAACCTTCTATTGACTTCGGAATTGATCAGAACCAAAGACAACAGCTACAACAACGACAGCGACAACTATGCCAGCCTCGCATCAGCTCAACAAGATCAGTTTAAAAGATCAGTTAAATAAATATATCAACTATCTATGCCGAGGTTCATAGAATGTCAGTCTTTTGAACTGATCCGATAATTCACTGTTTTCATGAGAGAAAACACTAAACCTAGATTTCAACTGCATTGAATACAAAGTAGCTTCTTCGCACACTCACCGCTCTCTATGCTTTTTCTCTTCTAGTGCGGATTTCACGCCGAGATAAACTGCACAGAGTTCACATGGTGAACCCCTGTGCATAGCGGACTTGTAAGCTTGTTGTTTCTTTTCTGGAAAGGTCTGAAATTCTCTCATTAACCTTACCATTCCTATGCGTAGGTCTCAAGACAAAAAGGCTTCAGAAGCCTTTTTTGGTACTAATTCTGTTGTTGAAAAATCTCCAATGATAAAACAGTAAAACGTGAGGTACCCCTCATAGAGCTCCTCCAATTCCATATAAGCAAAAATATCTCGGTCTATTCTTTACTATAATTTCATGTTATGTCATCAGAGATGAAGACAAGAACATTAACTCTTTCAAATCCTCTACTGTCCTAGGGTACAATGAACACTTCCCCTCCATTATCAGTGGCGGTGTATAGTCGACGATGTCTTCTCTTTTCGGTTAATCCGATGATATTCTATGCATTTACTGCTTCGGTGGAAGTATATTTACTGTGTCTTCTTTATCTCAGAGACGCGTGTACCGCACTGTTCGGAGGCACCATGGGATCGATCACTGCGCCCCAAGCTCACTGTGCTCTCCATCCCTCCGGGGTCTGCAAATTGGTACCAGATTTGTCTGGGAGGATAGCAGCACTGGCTCGAAACATCGGTAGCCTACCGCCAGTTATTGTAAAAGCCAGATATGCATTCCCTGCCAACGGTTTACGGCCTCATCGTCGCTGGGAGGTGTTCCAGGGTGTCAGGCTGCGATTTACAGCGGAGGGACTCATCTTCTGGCAGGGTCTCTCAAGATGGGAAGGGAGTCTAGCGTTTCCATCAGGAAGCGTTGCTAAGAGTAAACCAATACCAGGATCCCACCACCGTCCTGGTATTGAAGTAAAGTGGTGGCAAATCTCCCTCTGATCCACAAGGACTGCGGCTGCCTGTGGTGGTGAAGACCTGGGGCAGACTTTGGCCAGGCTGACCTCTGGATTCCAGGGAACCACAATGGCTTAACCAGCAAATCTCCGAAAAATGGGGATTATGCTGAGGCCCACACAGCCAGGTGAGGACGGGCCGTTCAAGTACCAAGTATCAAGTAAGATATGCACTCAGTCATGTTCAGCGTATTACAATCGTAGTACACTTTATCAGCTACGGTGTTACTGGCTTGGTTGAAACGGTTTTAGTCAAAAAGTTTAAACGTGCTATAAAAAAAATCGATCGTATTCTATCATGGATAGACGTAAAAAGTTTAAAAAGAAAAGGATGTAATGTGTAGCACGTTAAAGTACGTATAGACCGAATATTCCGGTCGGACCCATGCCACTATGACTGGGGGGCAGAAAACGGGACTTCTTGATGCTAAACACAAGAACAATATTTCTCTTCCAGTGGTTCTTCAAACTAGCAACTTAATATATTGGAATTTTCAGCCTAACGAGAGCTTCTGCTCGTAATTACGTACTCTGTGCACTAGTACTTTGTAACGTGCTCCGTATTGGTGCTTCATTACGGACGATAGTTGAGATTGATCCTCCTCACTTCCGTTTTGCCTATGTGCTTCGTCCTCAGGTTTCGTATCAGTTGATGTAACGCTAGAGTTTCAAAGGTTTTTTTATGCATGGAGGTAGTGTAAAAAAGTAGACACAGAGTACTCGTGGCACCGCCCTTTCAAGTACGCCTTTGATAGCGCAGAGTGGTTCTTCATCCTGCTGTCGTGGCAAGCAGGCTTCCGACGTACGTACGTCTGCTGCGGCTCCATAGTGACGTATTATCTGAATTCCTCGCATCCTCCTGGAGTCCGCTATACGATTCTTTTAGACATCTGCCGTCCGTTTTTTTTTATTACGCGACCGGCCCATGTGTATGTCGCTATTGATGTGTGTTGACATGGGTTTCTAAGGTGAAATAGATTCTGAAGATCAGAGCTTTCCAGTCCGGTTCATATTGTGTGTGCCAGTTATATTTTAGAAGACATCGTTCAAGCGTTTTTTTGGGTCTTGCGCAGATTTCTTGACGTGGATGAAGTCTGAGCCAACGTTTCTGCTGCGTAACAGAGCAGGGGGGAGGACTGCTGAATCGAAAAGGATAATCTTCGTGAACAGCTTGTAGAGTACACTCAGCAAGCACACTGGATGGTAGTTACGAAAACTCTTTCGGTCACCTTTATTGTGTAGTGTGAACACGGGCGAGCCCCCTCCCACTACTCTGGGATTCCCCCCTTTTCGAAGGTAAGATCTCATCTGGGTTGCGAGAAGTATATGTAATCTGTGGCTACCGGCCCTAAGGAGATTGGCGATAATATCAACTCCTTAACCTGCGCCATTCATGTTTTCTATTGCGAGTCGAACATCAAAGGGTGTTATCCCGAGCAGTTTCTCAGCAGTGGGAAATTTCGGCGTCCGAAGCAGGGGGTTGTGAACGAAAAAGATTGGCATGGAATTTTTCCCTCATCAGCTCCATATCATGGGCAGAATGTGGTGATAGTCCAATCACTGTTCATCAGAGCCACTAGCGAAAGATTTTAGTCGCTAAGATAACGACGGCACTTTTTCAGACTAGCCTGTTTGAAATCCAAGTTTGAGGAATAGGTGAGTCCGGCACAAGTTTTTAAAACCCTCTAGCAAGCAGTTCCTATTTCTCAGTCGGGTCTTCCCTATCTGTCAGTCATATTAGGAGAGGAGTTTGTTGAGGATACTCTTATCATACATGAGTTAATAAATAACTTGCTTCGTTTTTCTTTGATGATGGCAAAGTTCCTTTCCAGCCTACGGCTGAATCAAATCTTCGCACGAAGAAAGCGATGATCAGATCGATACAGTATTCAGATACCACTGAGGTGTTAAAGATATCCCATTTTCCGTTCGTCAGAATACGATCGATCGTTGCACGAGACTTGTCGTTAGGAGACTCCCATGTCCATCTGCAATGGACTCTCTTCTCGAAAAATGAATTCACATGGAAAAGGGGTGCTACGGATAGGAGTCCTACAAAACGGTCTCCATTCCCAGCTCGTCCTCCAATTCCAAATTTCGCTATCCTGTATTCATTTCCGTTGGCCGTTCCTAATCTGGCATGGATGTCTCCAACAACGAATTTATAGAAAGACTTCTGGTGGCAGACAACTTCCTCCAACAGGCTGTAGAACGCGCCCAGTTCGCTCTCATCAGCTGTACAAGTTGGTGAGTAAAAGCTGGTGACATTTACTCGCACATGTTGAACACGAAGAATGACCAAGGGCGATGATAGGAGTTTAAGTGAAGTGACTAGATGGCGATTAGATTGTTGTACGACAAAATAGACGCTGCGACATTTCGTAAAGGAAATTTTTCTCCACGAACGACAAGGATTCTGTCATCTAATTAGCGTATGTCGGTCTTCCTTCTTCTCGCGTCTTGTGGGATTAGCAGTCTCAAGAACAGGATAAAAACCGACGTCTGAAAAGATTGTTCTGTCACAGCAACAAGCAGTCCCCATGGAGTGTCGTGGGCCTGTTCGTTTTGTCCATTTCAATGACGGTCTGTAGAACACCAGAGTTGATGTTCTCTCATAGGTTGCCTCACCGCCCGACGTTGTGGACAGAAGCGCCCAGTGTGCGGGGTACTGAGGGTACTGATGCTGGACATTTGGTAGTTTAGCTAACTAGTTTGATACCAAGACAGTGGCGATTCTTGGTATTACATTACTCCTTGCTGGGCTTCCGAATGGAAACGTCGACGTCGTTCTCAGCATACGAGACCATGCTGGGTAGATTAACCAGCTATCACTGTGTTGAATAAATCTTACTGTTAACAACCTCTTGTTTGCCCACCAAGAAAACAGTGTCTTAGGGGCGACCAATGTTAACAGAAACATATCATTTAGTTCATAACTATAGTTGAACAACTGCAATATAGCCTCCTCCTTCACATTAAACTCTAAAAAGCAAAGCAAACTCGAAGAGCAAGCAGATTATACCGGGGAGCCCAAAAACGCGTCAATTCAAGTGTATTGTGTGCGAATTCGCGTATTCTTGGTCTCACTTTACACATTTGCATATTGATTGGTCGTAGGGACTGCATTTTTCGACTTACTACAGTAGCAAATTAGTATTCCTGCTATTTCTAAACAAAGTTGTCATAGTAGTAGTACAGTAGTTAGCCGAATAAAACTTATACAATAACCTCTTGTTAGCTTACCACTCCAGGCAGGTATTGATCATTACTGCTAAGGTTGAGTGACGATCGCTTTGATAATTAAAACCAGTAGCTCTGGTTTTCTTTCTAAGTACGGGAAAAACAGTTTCGTTGATTCTTTTTAACATGATTGTGCTCCTTATACCTTTTTGGATTGTTAAAGTTACACGAGGTTCCTTTATAAGTTTTATCCGGCGAACGTTTCGATGCCTTCGTCTTCATCAGAGTTCTAAGCAATCCAAGGACGTATTGACCGCTACTACCGAAGTTAACTGGCGGCCGGTTTGGAGATTATGCTCTGTATAGTTGATCTATGGTATCGAGTCCTAGTGTGCAGTTCTTTTTTGGTTGATTTAATCAGTACGATCTTCTCGTTTGTTTGCTTGTAAAGTCTTACAACTAACAAAGGCACTATAGGCCATACTTTTACATCTCAGTCCTCTTACTTCCATCTTCTTTTTTGTTTTTTGCTTCATTTTCTTAACCGCGCATGTCGCTGAAGTATTTCATTGTGAATTTTGAGTTCTCCCCATGTTTCGGGCGTTTGCTTAGTATTTATTTCCCTGTAACATTCCATATCATTTCGAATGTTAAGATGTCTTCTGTTGCTGTTGTCAATGGCCAACCACGTGATCCTTCAACTTCCACTCCGAAAGAAAACAGTCAGACTCCAGGACCTCCACCTCCGGCCACGCCTCAGAGCCAATCAGGTGAGTTATTTTGTTGCTTAATACTTCTGTTTTCATTTGATTCTACGGATTTCTATAATGTTTTTCATGCCTTAATATTCTAAACTGCTGTCTTAAAGCGCCAGTTGTGAGTCAGGGACAAGCATCACAACCACTCAGCACTGTTCCTGTATCGCAGACAAACTCTGTTCAGCATAGAGACAGCAGGCGAAGTGAGATATATAGGTAAGGCTTAATTTTAAGTTGTTTTATATATCGCTTACTAGGGCTTTCAGGTGATATCTAGCTTCTGACTACAAGTAGGCTCTGCCAGTGTCCTTAGCGTTAATTTCAAATTGTTTTTTTATATCGCTTACAAGGGCTTGCGGCTAATAGCTAGTTTCTGACTTCAAGTTAAGCGCCGGCTCTGTCCTTAGAGTCTCACCGGAACAAGTTTTCGTCGTTCTAGAAATTTCTTTATATGATGCTTGCTTTATGTATGTTCTTTATTATTTTGTGCTTTGGTGGTGACAGATTGTATGTTTTTAAACGATGACGACTTTTTGCATTCTAGTGCCGTTTTTTCTTCTTTTTCTCTTCTCTTTTTTGATGGTATAGCTCTAGGCTTGAAAACTCTTCAAGTGACAACATTATTTGACGATATCCTTTCATCCAGTTATGAGTGCTCTTTATAATCATTGCTAAGAGAAAGCCGAAACGAAGGGCTCGGATGGTGTGGTGGTGGTGGTGAATACGTTAGCCCCAGGAAAGGGTAATAATAGCGGGTTCGATCCGGAGTTTCGCAAATATGTCCGCATCATTGTGGTCTTTATAATAATCTGCGGAAAACTTCTGTAGTTTCCTAGTCATGCAATGTCGACGTTGTTTTATTTATTATTCTCTTAGGAAGTCGTCGGAACCGTAAAGGTCATCCATTTTTTCGTTAAAACATTTTTCTTTTATGATCTGGTTTCTCGAGTAGTCAATTTTTACTTAGGCATCTCCATAAAGTTCTTATGCGTAATTTATGAAACATGAAGTGACCCAAGCTTTAGTGGCAGTTGCTTAAAATCTCTAAATTACTTGGCTTTGCTAAGGTATTCCGGACCAAAGACTCTTTTTGCCGCCGCTTGGGCGAATAAGAATGACAGGAGATTTCGTTTGGCCGTTGGTAGTATTGTAGAACGAGAGCAAGGCAATAATGTGAGTATGTCTATCATTCATTTAAAAGTGCTTCTAATTTTATGAGCAAGTCCTTAGTTTGGTTTTTTTTTCTACAGGTGACCCTTATTGAGTTAGACGAAACGCTTGGATCTTTAGTGGAAAGAGGAAGCTTTAATCATGAATTTCCTCCAAATCAAATAGGATTTATACCTGATCTAGTTGGTTTCTTCCTGTCGTTTTGCACTTTTTCTTCCCTTAACACTCAGTATTATCACGCTTTGTTTTTAGGAAAATAGATATCCCGATTTAATAGCTACAAGTGCAGATTTCCTTCGCTTATGGAGAATTCACCCGAATAATCTAGTCACTGAGGAGGCGGTTCTAAGTAGTGTACGGTCCACTTGTTGTTAATCTGCTGACTAAATCAACCCTCGTAATTTCTTTCTGAGATCTTATTTTAGAATAAGTCGTCCCAGTTTACTGCTCCGCTAACGAATTTCGATTGGAATGAGGTTGAACCAAGGTTAATTGGTACGTCAAGTATCGACACTACTTGTACCATCTATGACATTGAGGTAAACTTTAGTTATTTTTCGTTAAATTTGGTGTTTACAACCAACTGCATTGACATACATACTGTCCAATGAAATTTCCAGGCACAACAAACAGTTGGGTTAATTCGTCCAATCACATTCAGCGTTAAAACACAACTAATAGCTCATGATAAACCAGTGCATGACATCGCGTTTAGTCGGATCTTCAACGGAAAGGATAATTTTGCCACAGTTGGTATGGGCTATTATGCAACCATTATTGTTAGCTTTCTTTAAAAAAATTTTCTTGGCGAATGTTTTTTGACGGGAATCTTCTGTTCACCATTAATAAAGAAAGAAAGAGCCCTTGGCGTTGGTCGATCCCTCAGGGATAAGCCTCATTGCGTGTATATCTGGCCTACACAATGGCTCACCGTTGCTACCGATCCATCGAGTCAGTGCGTGCTATCCTCCCAGACAAATCTGGTACCAATTTGCCGACCCGGAGGGTTGGAACGCTTGTTGAGTCTGAGGCATCGGGATCGATTCCATGTGCATTGCAGGGCGCCTATGACAACCGCGCTGCGCGCCCCGCTTGTTTATCAAACAAGATTAAAAACCTGAGAGCCTAGAGAAAAGTTGTTAGGAAATTAAAAACAATTTGTCGTTGTGGTTAGTTCTTTTTTTTCCATAACTTCACTGTTTTGCTTTTCTTTTGTGAAAGTACGAAAATTTTACACTATTGCTACTCTCTTTTTTGTGCAATCTTCTCTTTTCATTTTCGCTCGCCAAGTTTTTAATGATGCTTTTTATGTCAGAAACCGAAACATTTCTCATTGTGATTTTAGTGTAGTTGTGTTCCACTCCTTCCCTCCCTGCCTCCCTCTCTCATTAAGTTCACTTTTTTGTTTAGTTGGACCATGAGGTGCTAGTTTCTATTTCTAGGTGCTGATGGAAGTGCTCGTATGTTTGATCTTCGCCATCTGGAGCATTCTACTATTGTTTATGAAGATCCGCTTAAATTACCTCTGATGAGAGTTGCATGGAACAAACAAGAACATTATCATCTTGCTACATTTGCTCAGGATTCAACTGAGGTTATCATTATTGACATACGAATGCCATGCAGTCCTCTTGCTAGACTCAAGAATCATAACGGAGCAGTGAATGGTTTAGCCTGGGCGCCCCATAGTGCGCATCATATTTGTACCGCGAGTAAGTTTTGAATTCCGGCTACGATTTGTGACCTATGGAAGATGTGATGCATTTCCTAAGAGTTAATAGTGATATAATTTGATGAGGAAATAACTCACCCGATAGACTGGTATGTTTGCCTTGAAATGACTGAAAGATGGATGTGCGAATGAGGTTCTGTGACTTACTATTGTTTTGATTATTAGGTGATGATGCACAAGCCTTGATTTGGGATCTCCAGAACATGCCACGACCAGTGGAAGATCCAATTTTGGCGTACTCTGCCGGTGGAGAGGTTTGTTTTTGCTCCTATGTTTATTCATTCAGTGTGAATTATTGGCTAGACGTTTTATCCTTACTTTGATTTGGTTGGTGATTTGGTTATTACCATGTCTAGGCAATTTTTGCTGATTAATCCCCTGCTGAGAATACCCTCGGATTGCTTTGTTTGTTCGAGTCTACTAATTCTTTGTTTAGGTTAACCAAGTTCACTGGGGTCCGGCACACAATAACTGGATTTGTATTTGTTTTAATAAGTCTTTAGAGATTCTTCGAGTATAGTTGGTATTATTTCGTATTTAGGAGTATATTAAAGGGCCGTACGTTTGGTCTCTTCGATCTCAGTATTTCTTAAGAGACCCTTTCACTTTTCTGTCACTTTCTTTTTGTTTTGTTTACGGATATTTTTTTATATACTGCACACAATATGCGCTCATTCGAGTGTTTCCCGGTGATTTCCATCGTATTTTATTTATAAGCTGTCTTTATTCTTTTATGATGCATCTCATGTCTTCGTTGTCTTTTTTACTTTATTACACTGTCCGTAATAAATTTCCATTTTTGCTTCGTTTTTTCATCCTTCTTTTCTATGCGTATATCGCCACCACTTATCTCTTTGGATTGTCTTCAGTGTTTTCGAGTCAATATCCTTTCGAAAAATGTTTTAGTTTGAGAAATACTGGTTTCTATTTCTTTTGGGTTTGCGTGTATCTTTTACGTTAAATGGATAGGACAGTCCTCTAGGTTCTTCAAATGCAAAGTGTCGGTGGAGTGCTGCGTTTCATTGCTCCGAAGGAATTCCAGGTATTTGTTTTAAGAAAGGTTGTATGGTTGAGTTTCATATCGGTTGAAGCCCTTTATCGTAGTCTTCAAATTTGCTGACAATGGATCATTCGCAAGCTCATGGCTATGGGATGCATCATCACAACAGTATGCCCATGGTAGAGCAAGGTATGTCTTATTTCTTTAAATATGTTTTCATTTGTCTTAGTTAATTCTGTGATAATTTCTACCAAATGCGCTCAGGTTCGTCAACAGTGAATATGATGCTAGGTGGCTATGGAATGCAGCCTCAACAGGGGACATATTTAACACCTCAGCAACCGACTCCTCAACTCATGCAGACAGACATTTATGATCCTATGGACGCAGCTGGGCCATCAAATCCGGACGTTAATTTGGGTTCAGCGGTACGAGAGGACGACAAACGCAAGGTCAGTATAGGTTTTCCCCTCGGCGTAAAATTTGTGGTTGGCGTTGAAATAGTTTAGGCTCTTAGGAGATCTACGGGTACGATGCACCGTATAGCTTGTACTCTAGCGCTTGGAGTACAGCCACTGATCCACAGCGACGGTTTCGTCTTGCTGTTAGCAGCTTTATAGAGGAGTATAGCAATAAAGTGTCTATTGTACAACTAGATGAAGGAGTTGGTGAACTTGTTTTGCGGAGCACGTTCGACCATCCGTACCCAGCAACAAGGTTGATGTGGATTCCTGATTCTAAAGGGACGTACCCTGATTTGTTAGCCACTAGTGGTGACTATTTGAGGTTATGGAGGGTAAGCACTCATTTGTTCATTACGAAGCACTCATGAATCCCACTTATTGTAGTCATATACGTTATACGATCTTACTTTAGTTGGGAGTTGACAACAGCGCTAAGATAGAAACTCTTCTTAATACGAATCGTACAGCAGAATATTGTGCACCGTTGACTTCTTTCGATTGGAACGAATTAGACCTCAATCTTATTGGTACTAGCAGCATCGACACAACATGCACTGTGTGGCAGCTTGAGACGGGTCAAGCGATTGGTACAGCAAGGTCGAAAATGGATGGAACAGTTCGTACTCAGCTAATTGCTCATGACAAGGAAGTTTTCGATATTTCATTTAGCAGGGGTAATCGAGATGTATTCGCAAGCGTGGGTAAGTTATAGTTTTCTTGCATTTTCGATTCTATCTGTAAAGTGGATTATGTGGAGTTACTTAATTACTGCATTGTTTGCTAGGACTTCATTAAATCACTTAACCGGATTTCACCCAGCCTCACAGGTGGACCACCTTTTCATTAGTTGGTGGAGTTGGCAACCTAGGCTTACGAAGATTTTATGGGGAGGTCATCCGATCCATAATGGCTAACGATTTCTATGGGTGATGAGAATACCTTAGCACGGTATACAACGATTCCAGGGAAGAATCGACTAGACAAGTACTCGACGGCATTCATAGAGAAAGCCAAAATCTTTGGGAAGCAGCTGAAACTGTATGCAAATCGGGTGACATTTGTAGATGGTAGATGCTAGAAAACATGGAAAATGAATGAAGGAAATGCTGAGAACTGCACAATATTTGGTTTCGAGTCATGTGAAAAAAAAAACAATGCTTAGGTTCAAAATTCGACGTTTCTACAGTGTCCACCCTTTTACCGGGCTTGTTTAGGAGCTGATGGAAGTGTTCGTTTGTTCGATCTTCGACACCTAGAGCATTCCACTATTATTTATGAAGATCCAAAGCGTACACCGTTACTTAGATTAGCGTGGAATCGTAATGACCATAATTATATTGCAACATTTGCTTGTGAAAGTAACGAGGTAAGCAATCCGCAGCGTGAAATCGAAAACTTTTTTGGCCATTTTTTTGGAATTATTTTCAAAAGCTGCTTTGAAAGTTTCTTTAATGTCGCATCATTCTGTCTAATTATTTATTTCCCTTATTCCTTATTTATGAGGAATTATTTTTGAGGTGATAATCCTTGATATGCGACTTCCATGCCATCCAGTTGCGCGGTTAGCGAATCATCGTGCTCCTGTCAATGGAATCTCGTGGGCACCTCATTCAAGTACTCATATTTGTACAGCTGGTGAGTGCTATATTTGTAGTTTTGTTGGTAGTGAATGGAACTGTCGACAATTTTCATGATAAAATTTTAGCCGATGACGCTCAAGCATTAATTTGGGATGTTCATGAAATACCAAGGCCTATACTCGATCCAATTTTAGCCTATCAAGCAGCTGGCGAGGTGCGTTCACTGAAACGTTTCCATCCATTGAAGCCTTTCAAATTCACATTTAGTTTGCATAGGATACATATCGTGTTCATGTGATTATCAGCAAATGTTTTGTAAATTCGCTGGCAGTTTTGCTTGTAGTCTGATTCCTCTTTATTATATTTTTGTCTAGGAAGTAGTTCTCAATGTTTTAGTAGTATTATTAAAGCAGAATTCTGAAAAATGTTGTAGAGAAATGTAGAGAAGCATATCTAAATGCCAAAGTTATAAGCAACCATAAAATTAAGAAACTGTGGTGCCACGTGGGTCACTGCAAAACTTAGGAACTGTATCGCACGTCCGGATTAATAACAGGGAATTTATACTTCCAGTAAGAAATGAAGAAAGCTCCCGGCGTGATCAATCTCTGAAGTATGCGTCATACATTCGATTCTATTAAGCATCGTTGGAGATGATCGAATAAATATCTGGCCTTTACAATAGCTAGCGGTGGCCTACTGATGTATCGAGCCAGTGCTTCTCTGCTCCTAGACAAGTTCGGTACCGATTTGCTGACTCCGGAAGGATGAAAAGCTTGGTGAACCTTGGGAGCCGAGATCTATCCCATGTGTATTGCAAGGCCCCTATGACCACTACGCTACACGCGCTCATATTTCCACTGCACTTCGAATTTTTGCTTTGCTTCCAATTGATGCGGTATAACCTGGAGATCGGAAACGCCCTGCACTACATTTGGGATCGACTCCCGTGCCACAGGCTCACCAAGCCCCTCCTCCGCAGTCGGCAGATTGGTACCAGACTTGCCCGAGAGGACAGCAGCACTGGCTCGATGCTTCGGTAAGCCAGCACGGTCACTGTAAAGGCGAGGTGGACATTCACTCACCTCCAACGATGCTTAATAGAGTGAATGTATGACGCATGCCTCATAGATTAATCAACGCCCGGAGCTTCATCTGTTTTTTATTTACCAATTTCTTGAAGAACTATATATATATATATATATATATATATATATATATATATATATATATATATATATATATATATATATATATGCATGCTGTTTTTTTTCCATTTCTATTTCTGGAGTCTACAATATCGGATTTTTTTGATGGGCCTGCTAAGTGTGGAAGGGTAAAGTGGTTAAAAAAAGGAAATATCTATTTAGAGAAATTTCTAAGAAAAGAACCACTGTTGACCACTTTGTCTAATAGTAATTTCCAGGTTAATCAAATTCATTGGTCCACCACGTTCCCTGACTGGATATCAATTTGCTATGCGAATCGACTTGAGATCCTACGAGTTTAGGATGTACTTTTGATGTATTGCTGGTTTCGAAATTTCTCAGAATTTTATTGCTTAAGAAATAAAGTTTGTTTCACTAAATTGACTAATACGTGCATCAGAATTCTATCTTGTAGCCTTTATTTAAAGTGCACTTTTTGTTGCTCATACCTATTATGATAGGGATGTTTTTAATGTACGACTATCCATAAAGCTCATTGTTATGGAGCGAGCCATTTCATAAATTGTGGTCATAACACCATTACTAACTAGTACGTGGTCTCAGTTTCACGAAAATAGCACGTTCCACTTTGCATTGACATCCTAGCGTGTGTAATTGCAGTGGAGTCGAGTTTACTTCCTTTACGCATCACCTTTGCAATATCATAATTTCGATGAGTGCTGTATTATCATCTTCTTGTAAATAGTTATTTATACGTCAGATTGTTATTTCAAGATGTTTTTGTGGTGCTTGAATTATGTAGGATAAAATTGAGATCGACGATTCAGCCTATCGTTACTATATCACTTTCGGTTCTTTTTTCACTGATTTGTGCAGCTATGTGTGGAAGTCGCACCGTGATGCGCAAAACTGGACGTCAGGCGAGGCGCAGGGATCGCAGCGCACTTCATTCGCATATGCTAGCCTGTCCGCCATTCTGAGATTTCTCTCCTTATGTCAGGGGTCTGAGAAAATCCATTCGATTCCTGATCTTGGGAATTAGTGGCCCTTTTTCCGCAGTGTTCCATTATCGTTCTAGGTCTGCATGATAACACCGAGAATGATCAGGGAAAAACATGGGACAACCAGTAATGTTCATCGTATCAATGAGAGAGATGGAGACTCTGGAAGCGGTAGCGGAGTCCACACAATAGACTGCTTTTTGTGGTGATTGCATGCATGGCGACCGAACAAATGAAAGAATTCGTGTGGCCAGAACGTCATTTCATGACGAGTGGTCTGTCTATCATTTCTAGTAGCATGAACTAAGTGAGTTTTCATACAATTTTTGCACAATAAGCTACGCCGCTGGGGGAAGAGCTGTGTTGGCAGATGATTTCAGCAGGCGGATAGGTTAGGCTTTGCGAAATCAATGATGTAAAAGGTGGGGGGTTGGACGGATGGCCGAGTGGTAATGACGGCGATTATCACGAGTGTGGGATCGCTGCGATCACAGTGCGGGCTCACCAAACCTCTCTTTTCTCAGGGATCATGGAGTTGTTATCGGACTTATCTGGGAAAAAGTAACTCTCTGCTCAGGACTCCAGGAAGGATCGACTCGACCAGAAGTCCACGACAATCAAAAAAGTTGGAAGACATTCGTAGGTGATCGGTGCGAGGAAACCAATCGAACGAGAGAGTTCCTGGAATCTGCACAGTAAATGTGGAAATGGGTAATGTATGAAGAGAAACCTTTGCGGTAGATATAGCCCCATGAAGTACGAAAACATACTATGAAAGATTAGGAAATGAGTAGTACGCAGAAACTGCTTACAATTTAGAAGCATTGCGGTGTATACCACAAGTACAACTCAGGTTAAACTCCCTAGGTAAAGCAACTAGTTTGTTAAGCATCCTAGTGATGATTGATGTTGACCTGCGGCAGTCAACACGACTACACTGGAACAAGCTAGCATTTCAGAGTTTTCTAATTAAAGCACATCGCATCCCGTTACGATTAAGAGCAGTTCGTCTATCGTAGGTTGCAAGAGAGCACATGGTAGTGCATCTGACTTATTTACTTGAATGGCCCGTCCTCACTGGTTGTGCGGGCTCCCAGCATAATCTCCGTTTTTCGGAGATTTGCTGGTTAAGCCATCGTGGTTCCCTGGAATCTCGAGGTCAGCCTGGCCAACAAAGTCTGCCCTAGGTGTACACCACCACAGGCAGTCGCAGCCCTTGTGGATCAGAGGTAGATTTATCATCATGAGACTTTAATACCAGGACAGTAGTGGATCCTGGTATTGGTTTACTCTTAGCTGGACTTCCTGATGGAAATGCCGGGCTCCTCAAATTGGGAGACGTTGCTAGGGGGTGAATCTCCACGTTGAACATCGCAGCCTGACAGCTAGGAACACCTCCCAGCCACGATGAGGCGGTAAACCGTTAGGAGGAGTGTCACCAGTCTAATCAGTGTTACTATCACGGGATAAAGCATATTCGTGCTCTATTGTTTTATTTCCCTAAATCCCAATAAAAATGTTTTAGCACATTAATCTCTGAACAATTCTGATGACGTTGTAGTGGAACTAGGCACACATCACACCATCAAAATTATTATGCCTACTAGTAAAGGAAGACTTAGCTTGGACTGCTTGTTCTCTTAGAAAATTCACTGAACATTGTACTCACACTATTATATCTTCTAATCTATCTTAACAGACGTCAAATAAGTGATTATCAGTTAGAAGAAAGTATGGAAGCCATGAACTGTTGAAAACATACTACGATGCTGCTTTGTATAGCCGATGTCATTGTTGTCCCAAAGTTCTACCTAGAACTGGACCATCGTCTCCTTTGTGCAGGATTGTTTTTTTTCCAAAGGGGAGCAGCGAGTTCCAAGAACCAAAACCCAGTAATCATCCTTAAGTGGAATTTACTCCGAACTTTAGTAGGACTGGTTAATCGATGCTCTACAGTATTCATAAGCTGATACAGATTTGGTATAAAAGCTTTTACTCGGCTAAAGTTTCGGCGCCTTAGCCTTCTTCCGAGCCGTTTCGATCAAATTGTTCACAGCCGGTCTTTTTCGGCGCTATGGGTTTTCATCGCATCGAGTTAATCTTCTGGACACGTTCAGAGCTCGAATGAAGAATCCACGAAAATATTGATTACCTATGCTGAAAATGGATGAGAATTGGTTTCTAAAGTACTGTGTGCCACCTAGTAATGATGGCGCACGTTGCAGAAGGTACTGCTGTCGAAGATAGTAGATCAAGTCCGATGGCAGTACATCAACGGCCGCTCTATACAAAACAGTGCTGCTACCGGGATTGGGCGCCAAACCACTATCTCCACTTCGCAATAGTGCGGTGTTTGGCCTCCATACTTGTTTCCCAAATGGTTTGGGAAACTTTCCTTTAGTTCGCGCAACCGAGTATTGCCTATATTCTTCTTGGCCAATCAGGACTTGTTACTGTATTCCCTCATTTGGCTGAAGCTGACTTTTAGCCAGTAGCACTTTCTTCAAAGCCTAGAAAGATAACTTTAGTGTATCTTAGATAAGTTTGCAAAAGCATTACATACTTGATGATAGTAAGTAGAGTAAAAACTGTCCATATTATTCAAGAGAATTAGAAGCCCCTTTGAAAGAGACCAAATAAAAATGACTGTTTTTTCCGGACTGGACAAAAACGCGAAATTTCTGCTGACTTTTCTTAGTTGTTTGTCGTCTTCTTGATTTTTTTGCTTCTGTAGTAATGGCGAACACTTCCAACGGTTTACCGCATCATCGTGGCTGAGAGGTGTTCCTGGGTGTCGTGTCGTACTGCGATGTACAGCGGGGATTCATCTGCCTGGCAAGGTCTCCCAAGTTGAGGAGTCCGCCGTTTCCATCAGGAAGCGTAGCTAAGAGTAAACCAATACCAGGGTCCACGACGGTCCTAGCATCAAATTAGTCGCATGGTAGCAAATCCCCCTCTAATCCACAAGGGCGGCGACTGTCTGTGGCGGTGACGACGTGGGGCAGACATCGACTAGGTTGACCTCGGGACTGCAAACAACCACAATGGCTAAAGCAGCAAAACTCTGAAAAATGGAAATTTTGCTGAGGTCCGCAAAATGAGGACGGGCCATTCAAGTTTCAAATATCAAATAAGTAATGGCGAACACCGAAGACTCACCCCCTGTTCCCATACAACGCGCGAAATTATGGCTCTCTAGACAAGGATGACTCTATGAAGGAAACGATCTTTAATAAGTTTTTCAAGAATTTCAGTATCTTTTCAACGTTTCATGGCTTTCATACTTTCTTCTAATTGATAATTCCTTATTTTTAGTCTGTTCAGATCGCTTAGAAGATATCACAAAGTCAGAAGAAAGCCTAAAGAAGACTGGCTAGGGCTGATCTCGGGACTTCAGGAAACCACATTAGCTAAACTAGCAAAACTTCTAAAAAGCTGAGGCCCGCACAACCAGTGAGGATGGGCCATCCAAGTATCTGAGCAAATAAGTAACATAACCTCACAATGCGTGTTCTTCCTTTATCAACTGCCATAGAAAGTGCTGAAATTCGCGAATTTTTGCCAATGTGATACAGGTTTGCGTAATAGTCACGGCATCTACTGGACTGTTTGGAAATTCGCGAATTTTCTCATAGCGTTCTCAACACTCATTGGTCATAGAAGGCTTCATCGGCAACTACGTGCAGAAGCACGGCGAGAAGTCTGGGCAAAATTCCTGATGGGACAATCTCACTTTGTTTGAGCATTGTAATAATCAGATGCTGCACTTCCTAAAGTGATTTGTAGATTTCTTGATAATTCTACGCAGCAATGATTTTCTGAGGATTCGAGAAAATATGGTAGGTAGTTTCATCTGTCAGCAGAGGAACCACATTCCGTACTACACGAAGCCGGCTTTAGCAAGCGGTTTCGGTGCTTGGTTTTCAATAGTTACTTTAACCACTCATCGCACACGATCCATTTCTAGATGTACGTCACAACATGACGAAGAAACGAATAATCATTGCTGCTTACGAGAGGCATGGAGTACATCTAACAAAACCGTAAACTCGTTTGTTCAATTCAAGTACAACCCAGTTCTCGACTTTTCTATCCACAATCGAAGTTAACGTCTGCCCAGTCATTTTAGATGCCCTCGAATCATTGTTTAGAGTTCCGCTTCAAATAACACCCTAAAATGTCCGTGTTTTTATTTATGTGGTGACATCCAAACCAGCAAAACTCCAAAAAGTAGGAATTATGCTGGGGCCCGCAAGACCAGCAAGGATGGGCTATCCAAGTATCCAAGACATCCATACATATATACATACACACTGTAACGCTCAAGCGAACTGTATCGTTCATCGTCTTTTCACGGAATTATAAGCCTACTTGTTCAGCAATCGCGAGGTTGTTAAACAGCATACATTTACTTCCCTAGAAAAACACCATACAATACAACAGTAGCTGACGTTTCGGCACTACCGCCTTCTTCAGAGCCTGGAAGGGTATACTGACATACAATTTACTAGGCCAAACGCTTCAATAACACTTACAAAAAGACGAAAAACTCTATGGCAATTACACGATCAACAGCTTCTCGAAACACCGCTTTTTTTCGTAACTTGAAATGAGGAGGGTTAGAACAGCTGATTATAGTCGTCTAAGGTTGATGACTGCACCACCCCACATCAGACATTGATGCGAACATTCTGGCCCAGGTCGCGTCTGAGCTCTGGTCATTCCTCCCTGTTATTCTTTGTGGGGTTTTTTGGCATTTATCCAAAAAGCCTCAAGCAGTTTTCGCGCTGGTGTTTTAGCCTCCTGAGCAAGGATATTGACTTTTACTTCAAAAATCTCGTCCCCGCTATGTTTGCCATATAGGTGTTCTTTAAGCGCACCCAAGAAGGTCTGCCCCTTTCGCCAATAAATTCATCTCCGCAATTACTGCAAGAGATCAGGCATATCGTACCTGAACTTATGCAGTCACCGTCCTTGCTGTAAGGGCAAATTACGCAATTTTGTGTTTCACATAGATGGTCATTTAGGCGATTACGAACTAATTGACAACAAAGAGTATTCGGTGGTGTTCCAATTATCGCTACCGATTCCTCTAGACCTGCCCTTCTTAAGCATCGTTTATACTTCATCGCTAATAAAGGGCAACATAAACGGGACTTTCTTCTTGCCAAATGTTTCGTTTGTGGGCGCGTCGCTCTCTTTCCAAACTTGTCTCGTGGGGTTACTATTTCGTAGCCATTGGAGATGGCTATTTCCCGACCAAAGTTGCGCGATTCTTCCTTTACTTCCCTACTTGTGCACACAGAGGTGGCTGTTCGAAACATTTTTCTCACAAGCGCCCTCTTTGTGTGAAGGGTGGGAAGAGAGAAAATGAACGAGGATGTTCTTGTTTCTTGGCTTTCGGTACCACTTTGTCAGGTAACCGCTACTTGATAGGTATATTTGGACGCTTAGAAACGGAAGCCAGTCTTTTCTCGGTTTCTCCCGAGTGGAATTAATATACTCAGACTGTTCATTCAATAATTCAAAGCATTCGTCCATCTCTTCCTGAGTAGAGAAGATGACAAAACAATCATCTATATATCTGGTATGTCTGCGGTGGGGAACGAACGCTCTATTACCACTCCGAGGGTAACGCGTTCACCACCACATGATGTGCGTCATTCACTTCGCCTGTTTCTCAGCTAGTTCTTCGAGCAGTGCCATCAGCAATCACCCATCAACATGATTGATCTCAGCAAACATCGGCATTGAACCCAATTAAGCTGAGGCTGCAGTTGAAATCACAATGTTCACTGTTTAGTGTTAATCTCTTAATTTTATTCAATTTCAGTGCAAAATATACAGAGAGAACAAAATTGAAGCGGTCAGAAATCCAAGGAAACTACCGTACGCGAAAACAACTTAGTTATAACGGCAGTATACATGGGGTTTAAAAATCGGCTACAAATGTAGAATGACACAGTTGCACAAGTCAGCTTGGACACATCTGGAGTATCATTCCTTCTTCAGTGACGTGCTGAAAGAAACTAGTATAAAGAATTAAAATGTTGCTTTTAGATGACATTATACACTTATATATTCCACAACTTTTTATATTGCTAATTAACACAATCATAACGACGCTGAGATATTTGCAACGCTCCGAACCGTGCGTGTCTGCGGTGGAGATCGAACGCGCTACTACCCTTTCCGGGTGCTAACGTGTTCACCACCACACCATGCGGGTCCTTCGTTTCGCACGTCACTCAGCTAGTTAAGTTAATGAATGAAAAGTTTTCCAGAAGGCTTCTACTTCCATCTACTACCATCGCTAAAGGAAACTAAACGTACTGATCACTACGTCCAGATCCACTGAGAACGAGATACGGTGTTTGTAATTGTTCCTGTTTCCTTAACTGTTTAGACAGCGTACCGAGAGGGGTGTCGGAACTGTTCATCTTTAAAAAAACAGTGACATTAATTGAACAATATGAAATCCAAAGAAAAAAGTTTGAAACTAGGAATTGCTACATTACAGTACAAGTAGAGCGATTAAAACCTGTTTTAACATCTCTTTCTTGTCCCGTCTAGAAATCCGCTTCTCTGTTTGTTTCTTTCCAGGATTACGACCATGAAATCTGAATAAAAGTTAAAAACAAAAGGAAGCAAACACCCTGCTAGGAAATGTATGGGGACCAGTGTCTAACTGACTTATAGGACAGTTCCCGGTAGGCATCCTTCTGATCCATAATACGGCCTTTCTCATCAACGTATTGAATGTTAACCTGAAAAATAAATGCACACTAAAATCGTTAAACACTAGCGCCAATGTAAATGACAATAAGGAGAAAAAACCAAAGTTTTCACCTCTGGATGGTAGTCCTTCTTTTCTGTGAATGGCATGATGGGACCACGCCCAGTAGTGCCTAAGCGATCCAATTTTTTCGCGTACTTGTCCTCGATATCGTATTTCCCTTGTTCCACCTGGGTCTTTGATTGATTCCGAAGATGATCCAGATTCTGCCCAGTTTTCTTTTTCACTTCATTGTCATTCAGATAACCCTATAACATCACACAACACAATAATAAAGGTTATCAGTTACTCACTCAGTTGCAATGTTAGAATTAGTACGCACTGAGTGTAGAAATACTTCATACACTAGTAAAATTTGATTTCAATGAATCCAACCATCTAAAGAATCTTCAGCAAGTCAGTCGTGAGGTGATGTCATGTGTTCCAAGTTGACTAACCAAGCGAGCAATATAATAATGACAATGAGTTCGAGAGATAGCTTTACAGTACCTGCGCCAGAATCACCCAAGTACATCTAATATTATGCTTGTTGTGCTTTCGTTTAAAGAAATAGGGGAGCGATCTACCGATCCAGGACGTGGAGTACGCTCGGTGTTGCCGATAGTTTACAGGGACAAATGCAAACTACAAGTATCTTCTCAAGTGCTACTCAATAATTAATGGATAAAAAGTGGCGCAACTGAATACGATACGAATAAATCTCTACTGAACTAAAGTTCTACAAAAGACGAAACCTTTTGTGCTGCAAGTTTCAGCATTGCACCAACTCCTTTGCTGACATCCGCTTCTTTTCCAAGCACATTTTCATACTCGTTCTTACTGTTAGCAGCGCCCAAGCTGTCATCGTCATCATCGTCCGAGTAATCCGCATTTCTTTTGGCTTCTTGTAGTTCCCTCTCATCGTCGCTATCCAGAACACCGCTGCTACTAGGCTTATCAAGCCATTTACCCTTGCTATCCTTAGTTCTTTGACGTTCCTTACGTCGTTGCTCCCTTTCTATTTGTGACTGCTTCCATTTCCTAAAAATTACGTTTCAATCTCGACCTGGTAAATTAATCATAGCTTTCTAAAATTAGAACATAACAAATAGGTGGCATTATAAAACAATGAGATCTGACGAAGTACCGAAACTAACTAACTTAATTGCGTTTTCATCTCCTTCATCGACTTCACCTTTCATGTCAGAAACATCAATGGCATCTGTTCGATTACCAGCCAATCCGTATGTTGGAATTTCTCCTATATTCCTGCAGTATTCCATTGTGGAATCTAAGGTCACGGCCCCATCCTTCGTAACGGACTGGTACACATCGCTAAAGTCGTCAACTTCCATCTTGACTTGATGTGATGAAACCATTTCATGGACCTGGTGGACGTAAGGCTGTCAGTTTCATTGAATGTGATAAAAAAAATAACTGTATAGGTAAAATCCATATGTAAATTTTCTACGAAAAAAGACAAGGAAACGAAAACAGACGTCAAACGAGGCAAAAAAATTTACATTTCTGGAACAAATTATAATTTCAATTACACCGATAGAATGGATACACAAACCTTTTGTGCAATATCATCATCCTCCCTCTTAACGACGACCTGCCTAAGACGACGAGTTTTGTGAAGGACATTAAACAACTCATCTTCCGCATCATCATCTATTACGACACTATCGATATCCTGCACAACGCCATATTCTTCTACAACACAACATATAAAAATATTTGTCAGACACACCACAGATACAACCATGACGATGCTGAGATATTTGCAAAACTCTGGGCTGCAGGTTTCCGCGGTGGGGAACGAACACGCTATTATCCTTTCCAAGAGCTAACGCGTTCACCACCACATCATGCTGGTCCTTCGTTTTGCATGTCTCTCAGCTAGTTTTTTACCTATTATTGCCATTAGTAATCACCCGTCAATAGGATTTATCTGGTGAACACAAATTGGCATTAAGCTACAGATATTTTACGCCTTCACAGAATGAGGATCACGGATATGCAACGAAATTTGTTCGTCTCATATTCATTATCTTAGTGAAAATATAGCAGTAGTAGCATCGTACTGAACTGCTACCTTGATGTATAACGTCTGGTAAAAAATCTCAAGCCATCAACATTAATCCTGGATTGTAGATTAGACGGAAGGAATATCGTGATGCTTATTACGAAAGCTTTTGATAAATAGCACGACTCACCATCACTATCTTCAACACCACTATCGTTGCTCTGATTTATAAGAGATTTCAATAAATCAATGTTAACCGCATTCTTCGTAGCACGCTTCCATGGTCCTGACGGTTCACTTGCCTCTTTGCCGACGTCATTTTTACGCTCAGTGTCGTCTTCTGTCAAACGAACGTCACTTTCTTGCTCGTCCTCCATTTTAATCTCACCTCTTCTTCCTGTTCTCCTATAAAAATTCCATGTATACTAGCATTTTTCAGATGCGACTAATGGTGCAATAAAGACTTAGTAGTCAAACAAAAAGATAGATAAATAAAAGAAGATAATCGAGAGGAAATATGTACCTACAGATGCATAAACCTATGAAAATACCTAGAGCCTAGATCACGTCCGCTAGCTGGTTCGTCCGGTACCAAATCCTCTGCTTTGAGAATTTTTCTTTTTCGTGTAGATTTCTCCTTCGTTCCTTTCTTAATTTTACGAAACGCAGTCATTTCCTCCTAAACAAAATAAGCTTACGATGCTGAGTGGGAAATACTTTAATTAAAAGCTCATCGCTTTAGAACGATGCTATCAACTATGGATGAGTTAAGTTATTCTTATGTATAATTTTCCAATTTTAATACTTGTTGCATGTGTATGCCGTGCTCAAATATCGAATGAGGACTTCTATGTGGTAACATGAAGAATGGAAATAAAGCTAAAAAGCTCTCGGTGTTGATCAATCCGTGAGGAATGCGCCCTGCACTCGACTTCACTAAGTATCGTAGGAGGTGAATGAATGCATATCTGGCCTTTACATTGACTCGGGGTGGCCTGCCGATGGATGTATCGAGCCAGTGTTGCTATCCTCCCAGACAAGCCTGGCACCAATTTGCCGACCCCGGACAGATGGAAGTCTTGGTGAGTCTGGGGGCAAGGGAATCGATCCCATGTGTATTGCAGAGCACCTCCGACCACTGTGCTACACGCACCTTATTTGGTAACATGAAAAAGTGGAAGTATGGAATTAAAACTGAATTGCAATAACTATTTTAGCCTTTAAAATTCGCTGAACTTCAATTAGACGCTTAACGACTAAACATAGAAAATAGTCCAAATAACACTGAAAGTTCAGAGGTCAAAATTTATCCATGATCGTCTCACCTTCGTGTAGAATTCGCTTCCTACTTGATATTTCTGCATCTCCAAGTTGACAAGTGTCTTACCAGCCAATTCTAATTCACGGCGCATTTTTTCATCTCTCTCGTCCTTCTCAAGATCGTATCCTCCTTTATCGTCAAGTCGGAATTTCTCCCTCCGTACACCTTCAAGCTCTTCGTCGTACTTGTTCAGAACACCATAGCTTTTTTGCTTAAACAATATCAAGAAGACACATCTTTGTAAAAGGAACCTTCCCATGGTATGGGGGACTAAAGACTTGATTAAATTGAGAAATATTGAGCCGAAATAATGAAAATTTATAGAGAAGCAATGTAACCACGGCATATAGAGATATTAGAAATGAACCTACCACACCAAATTCGTCCACATCATCGAATCCTTTCTGTAATTCCCTACGCTTTTTCTGTTCCACGTTTCTCGCATACTTCTCATTATCAATCAAGTTCGGATTAATAAGAACTTCGTCTCCCACGTCAAGTACGTCTTAACAACATTGATGAAAATGACAAACAATGGGCTATAAATATTACAACACATCGCTAAAGCAGACCTTTATCCTCCAGAACGAGGATTTGGTTCGAAGAGTCAAGAAAAGCTTCCTTAGAATGGCCAACAACTAACCCTCCAGTATCCGAACTCATTGGTTTCTGGTGAATAAAAGTTGGTGGTCACGAATAAAAAGTACAGCAATAGAGCTACATTCTATCTAGTAGTGCAAACACTTACTTCCCTTCTAGCCTTTTTTTTAGCCTGTTTTGCTTTTTCATCCGCAATTATACTATTTATCCCAAACTCCTCGTCCATGGCATCAAGAGTTTTCGCCCGTTCTTCAGCTAGCCTTTTCTCTTCTTCTTGTTTTCTCATTTTTGCTACCCAATCAGCAGCATCTTCATCGTCATCGGAATCAACTATGCTTTTCGTGGTTAACACCCGCTCATAGATTTGGCGCTTCTTCTTCGCGATCTAAACATGTGAGGGGATGAGAAAAAGCAAGAAAAAATAGGGAGAAAGATAAGATGAAACGAAGGAATCTACTAGAGATGCTAATAGTAACACTGCACTAGTACTGTAATACGGCTGGAATGAAAGAAAGACCGCAGGAAAAAAAAGAAGGAAAAACAAGAGAGGACAATTATATGACAACCTAGTGCATAAGTAGCTTGACAATGGGTTCGAAATTCATGTTTATTTCCTTGCCTATTGCATTCAACTAACTCGAATGACATGACGAACATCACACCTCTGACGCAAAGCCTATTACCTTCATTACTTTTGCCAAAAATGCACGTGCAGTCTTAGGTTCTGCCGCAGGGAATGGGCACTGTCACAGTTCAAATCATGATGGAATAGATGTGCAGTTTAATTTTTTAGAAGTGACTCCGATGTCTTCTAGTTACCATCGAGAGTTCGACCGCTGGCTTATGGGTGAGTTGAAGGATAAAAAGGATAAAACTCTTGTAGTCGATCAAGCCCTGAGAGATAGGCCATGCATTCGACTTCATAAACATCGTTAGAGGTGAATGAACGCATATCTGGCCTATGGAACGATTCGCGGTGGCCTACCAATGTATCAAGTCACTAATACTATCAACAATACTATGGTCATAGGTAGATACATAGACAGGCACTGGTAGATAGAAAACTAGCCGACAAACAGGTGAAACGAAGGACCCGCATAGTGTGGTGGTGAACGCTTTAGCCTCCGGAAAAAGGTAATAGCGGGTTCGATCCCCACCTCAGTATCATTATGGTTGTACTTCACGTAATAATCTGTCGTGAAAAATTGCAGTACGTAGCAAATAAAAACGTTAAACTCTTCCCAGAAATTTTTGTGAGCTAGTCAGCAGAGCTTCCAATGGAACCTTTGCTCAATGTGCAAGTATCTGTAACAGCACAACCGAAGTTTAAAAAACCCCAACTGCTGGTTTAAAACATACCATTCGATGAAAATCAAGACTACTCAAGTAACTCTCTATAAAATGGTAAGAATAGAAGACAAAGATTACCCTCGAATCTACATGAGCCCACCTCCAACTTCTCCTTCAGTTCTGATTCTTTCTTCTTATCACCCCAATTGTCGGGCTTCTTATGTCGAAATTCGAAGCCATCTTCAACATGAACAGTCATACCATCTTCAGCCTCTTTCGTCTTGGGAGCATCGTCGATCTCGAGTGGGGCCAAACCTAGCTTTGCGCGAAGCTTGTTCGTTTCTTCAATAGAAAGCGACTCTGCGCTGAAAAGAAAGGAAAAAATACGTAGAAAATAGATGGAGAACTATCATGGTTAAGACGTACTAATCTTCCTTTGGTGATGGAGATGACTGCTTTTCCTTTTCACGTCGACGAGACCTAAAAAGTTTAGGAATACGAATACTGGCAGAAGCTCGCTAGTAGGTTCGACATGAAAACACACCAGTAGACAGGACATCAAGGGTAAAGAAAACTCAGCGAAGCACTTTATTTAACGGTAAGTAACTAAAGTAAGCAACTAACTAGTTTAAGAGTTAACTGACTCTCACCTCTTCTGTCTTGGTGATGGTGAACGCGATCTTGACCGAGAATCCGAACGATACCTGTCTCTGGTTCGACGCCCGTCGTCAGAGTCGTCATCATCTCCACGGCGTTTTCTGGACTGACGTGATGATGTGCCCATAATAAGTCCCTGGAAGACGAAGCAGGATCAAGATATGTGGAACCCTTCCAAGAAAGTACCGATAACCAAATACTACAGAGCTACTATTCAAAACATCGCTAGATTTTACACAAAAGCTACGTGAATAATGGACGGGTCCCTCAACTCATAGTACCACGATGTTTCACAACGATATTGCCTAACAACAGGCTAATTGATGATGGTCCCAATCGACTACCGTAATTGAGGAAACTCGTAAGCTAAACGTTGGTTACGGACATACACATAGAAAGACGCACAAATGTCAAGGGTGGCCTGCTTTGTTTAGCTGAACATCGTTGTTTGTTTCTTTATCCGTTTTTTTTTCTAAATAAGACAGCCGTATATAGTCACGTTAAGCTTTAAAGTAGTTAGGGAGTTTAGGGCAATCCGAATTAGACTTGATATTGGTGAGAAAAGGGCGCATGTGGCGCATTGGTTGGAGGCGCCACAGTGACACATACGTGGAATCGATTCCTGCACCCATGGCCCACCAAGCCTTCCATCCCTCTCGGGTCGAAAAATTGGTACCAGACTTGTCTGGGAGGATAACAGTACTGGCTCGATACATCGGTTGGGCACCCGTGAGCCATTTTAAAGACCAGATATGATTCGATCACCTCCAACGATGCTTAGTGAACTCGAATGCATGGCGTATCCCTCAGGGATTGATCAACACGGAGAATTTTATCATTTTTTTTATTGAGGTGGTCGGAATCCTGTCCGTCGTTTTTTCTGTACTTCTGTTTTATTTTATTTTATTTTACTTGGCCCGTTTTCACATCTATTGTGCGCATCCCAGCACTCCTCACATTTAGTTCGTTTCCTCGCATCCATTGTCCACGAAGATCTTCCAACTGTACGTGTGGCTTCGGTTGCTGCTTGAGGATTTTCATTTCATCTTGAATGTCGTAGAGTGCTGGTCGAGCAGTTCTCCCTGGTGTCCTGAGATAGCCGGGCCGGAGCGTTCTCAGTTGGATTGCAGAGAGTGGTGTGTTCCCAGACAAGTCCGGTACCAATTTCTCGACCCCGGAGAGATGACAGGCTTGGTTGGCCCAGAGCAGAATCGAACTAGCACCATGCTTGTGATGACGGATATCGCTAGCACTGTACCATCCGCCCCCTTTTGTACCTGTATAGGTTTTTTAATGGGGCGGTTAGCACAGTAGTAGTGATGGCGATAATCACAACCACGGTGCTGGTTCAATCCCGCCTTGAGTTCACCAAGTCTCTCATTCCTCCGTGGTCGGAAAATTGGTACTGAGCTTGTCCGTGGAAAAATCGCTTTCTGCAAACCAATTGAAAACGCTCTAGCCCAACCTGTCTAAGGAGTTATCAGAGAATCGACTCGGTCTGCATTCTACGACACTAGTAAGGAAGACGAAATCCTCAAGTAGCAGCCGAAATAATGCGCATAATGTTCGAGAAGCACTGCGTACGTTGGATGCGAGGAAGCGAGACGAATGTGAGAAGTGCTGGGATTCACACAATATGCGTGAAGACGGCTCATATAAAAAAGAGGTAATATAAGGAAAAATCCGGCTCTATACAATCGAGGTAGTTAACTGATGTACCAAGTTAATGTTGCTCTCCTCCCATACTTATCTACTTCCAGTCGGCTAACCCAGGAGGGATGGAACATTAAGTTAGTTCGGAGCGTGGGAATCGAACTAACCATCGATCCAATGCGTATTGCAGGACATTTATAATCACTGCGCTACACTTGTCCATCAGACATACCTCACAAGTACATCCAGTCTACGACATCTAGATTTCGAGAAGGGTGTGTTGTTCTGTAACTCAGTTTCTTCCAGAACGGTTACAATTTTTGACATTAGTTTGTTCTCATCTGTTTGTTCGGTGCTTCAACGTAGATGATTTGGCACGGTTGCACATCGCAGTTCAGCGCCTTCAGCAACCCTTCGTAACATCTAGGAGTTAAATCGTGGGCTAAAATATTCGACATAACCATGCAAATTAGTTTTGGTAATAACTATTATCCAGTACGTATACTTTAGCGCCGAAGAATGAATTCTAACGGCACAATTGTAGAACGTTTTCTGGTTAGAACGCCATAAAGTTAAGATATTCAAGCACATATGACTACTCACCTTAGCGTTAGAGAGTGGGTGATACACGTCCTTTATTCTATTCATTTTCAGCTCCCAAGCTTTGTGTATGTCAGCACTGCTACTCAATTTCTATCTTCGAATTATCCGATTTCTAAAGACAATTGCTAATTTTCATTTTTTTTACCAACATATATATATATATATGTATATATATATATATATATATATATATATATATATATATCAGTTCTTCGGTCTCTACCACATAAAGTAGATGTCTGACGTAGAACTCACTTACTTGGATACTTGGATGGGCCGTCTTTAGTGGTTGTTTGGGCCCCAGCATGATTTCCATTTTTTTCAGGGGTGTTGCTGGTCTAGTCATTGTGGATCGCTAGAGTGCCGAGGTCAGCCCTAGCCAAGGTTTGCCCCTAGGTCGTCACCACCCCAGGCTGTCGACGCCATTGTGGATCAGAGCGAGGTTTACCACGATGCGACTAGATTGATAACAGGACGGTGGTGATTCCTGGTATTGGTTTAGTCCTAGCCTCCGGTTGGTAACGTCGGACCTCTTCTCGGCTTGGGAGAACCAGCCGTAAGGAAGAGCTCCCCACTGTGCATCGCAGCCTGACACTCAGGAACACCTCCCATCCTCGTTGAGGCGGTAAACCATGCATACTAGGTCACACATTTAGTTCATACTTCTACGATTTTCATAGCCAAGGTGATAAAAAGAGACTTTAGTAATGAAACTCGAGGTTTGTTAGTGAACTGCAAAGCGTATACTAAGGAAACTTGTGTACAAGCAATTTTTTAGTCGACATCTTTATGCTGTTCATTATTTTTATTATCGAGTTTAGTGCAATACTTCGGTGTGAAATCGTGAATGCTAAAGTCGGGAACAAGTGGAAGATTTTTCTAAAATTTATGTTTTTAAAGAAAATGAAAATGCGGAACTACATATTCATCATTGTTAAGTTGCATACTTTTTTTCGGAGATCACCATCGACATGTTGACGCCATCTTTCTTTCCATGCCAAATAACAAACCTTAAAGTGGTTCTGGGATTTATTAAAAAAGAGAAAAGCAGTGCTCATGCTTTGCTTTGCTTTGCTTTACAAAGCAGCCGCCCAATGGTCTGCTGCCTCATGGTGGCTGGGAGGTGTTCCAGGGTGCCGGGCTGTGATGCACAGCAGGGAGATTCATACCCCTGGCACGGTCTCCCGAACTGAGTAAGGAAACCCAGCTAAGTGTAGACCAAGACCAAGATCTGTCACCGTCCTGCTACCAAACTAGTCGCATGATGGCAAATCTTGCAACAAACAATATTTCGTATCTACACAATGATGAAAATCTGTGGTATTGCGTGAAATATTGCTCGTAATTGTCATGGGGAGCGTGTGGTGCAATGGTCGGGGGCGCCCTGCAATACACACATAGAATCGATCTACGCGCAGAGCGCTCACCAAGCCTTCCATCCCTCCGGGATCGCCGAATTGGTCACTGGCTTGATACATCGTCAGGGCACCGCCATTCGCTGTAAAGGTCAGATATGCATTCATTCACCTCTTACGATGCTCGATAAAGTCGAATGCATGGTGCATCCCCCAGGGATTGATCAACTCCGAGAGCTTTTTCCTTTCTTATTGTCATGTAGTGTATTCGTAGAACTTCCATTAAAAGGCTCAAGAGGAAAGTTAGGAAAGAATTGATCTGCTAGAATTTGAGATTTCTATGAGGTTTTTGTTATTCTAGAATTTCCTTTGTTAAGGCTTATGCCGATTTAGATCTCCGCAAAAGTCTGGAAAACTTCGCTACCGCGGAAGAAATAACTGTTGAGTTAAAGAATCAGATTTCAGGAATATCAAACGATGCCAATGAAGCCGCCTCCTTCTAAGAAAGCGAGGAACTCCCCCAGAAGTACTGACGTCAGTATAGAACAGATAGTTGAACAAGCTTTGCTTAGTAAGTTTGGAAATATTTCCGTACTTGATGTCGTGTTAGTAAAATAGATTAATCGTTAGTGACAGCAAAAAATGGGGTAAGAGTTATTGCGCAGTACCGCTTATTTTTCATTGGGTTCTACCCTGGGGGAACTGGAGTTCTCTTTTCTGTTTTCAACGTCCCATCCACTTTACCTTGGTTGCCAACAGTGTACTTTAATCCTTTCTTGCAGACTATCGCAGAGGTCTTTTAGTCCAGTATTGATGTTCTTGTTCCCATTATAACGTTTGGTGGTCTGTTTTTGTTTTACCGTTTGACGTGAAAGACGAAAGGTACTGGATTTTGCCCAGGTTACGCAAGCATCGTTTTTTCTTTGACTATTAAGTAGTTCAAGATCCAAGATAACCGTGCAGGGTTGTCGTACGACTAGCTCTACGTATTGCGACGGATGTTCTTGGTCATAATGTCTTGGTTATTTTGTGGTCATTGTAGTCGGTCCTTGGTGTATTTCTGATTCCAAGGCTTTTCATTAGCGAATAGAATTTGTTTCCAAATCTCAAACACTTGTCTACATACTTGGATAGCCCATTTCCACATGTTGCGCTTTGCTCAGCGCTACTACTCAAGTCGATTATTGCGGTCGTCAAAGACGTGGTAATGTTCATTTGTGGATTGGACTCTGGCTTGACGATCTGTTATGTCGGTCTTCTTTGACATGTAATATATTGTAGAACGTCAAAGCGCGCAAACTGAATTTCTAGCATTAGCGACGTGGGCCGTGGAGTTATGTGTAAAAACATAAAGCTCTGGTCGATGTTGATCATTCCCTGAGGGATGCGCCATGCGTTCGACTTCACCAGGCATCGTTGGAGGTGGTTGAATGCATATCTGCCCTTTACAATGACTAATGGTGGGATACCGATGTATCGAACCAGTTTTGCTATCCTCCCAGACAAGTCTAGTACCAATATGCCGAACCCAGAGGGACGGAAGACCTGGTGAGCCTGGGGCGCGGGGTTCGATCCCTTGTGTACTACAGGACACCTCTAACCACAGCATACACGCGCCCTAGTTGTCTATAGTTGGAAGTTATCTTCTTGGAGTGAATCGTAGCCATTTAGATCCGGTGAAGATTGCTTTGTGATTATGTGAGTTTTCGTTAAGCTTGGTTTCTCCTGTCATTCCGAGATATCCGTACGAAGGCGTTCTAAGAACTTCACATCGCGGATGGTCAGTGGGGGGCGGACTGGCTTGATGCCTTGCAACTCCATTTCTTTCTGAGTGGTTGCAGTTCCAGCGATCCATCAACGATAACGGGAAAGCAGAATCACATTTCACGTACACGTTTAATTACTCCCCCAGCAGGGTCTACTAAGCTGCGAAGGAATCCAGTGTTTGCATTAGGAAGCCCAGCTAAGAGTAAACCAATACTAGGACCCACCACAATCTTGGTATCAAAGTCGCATGGTGGCAAATCACCTTCTTATCCACATGCGCGACGACTTCCTGTAGTGGTGACGACCTAGGGCAGAGTTTGGCCAGCCTGACCTCGCGGTTCCAGAGAACCACAATGGCTAAACCAGCAAAACTCCGAAAAAAAATGAAGATTATGCTGATGTCCGCACAACCAGTGAAGACGGGGCGTCCAAGTATTTTAGTAAGTATTTAATTACTACAAACTTTGATTGCTCTTGCTGTCATTTCGACAAGTATCTGTATCATTTTTTGGAGCTTCGAGGTGAGTCTTTATGTATGTCGTCACATTTAAAAAATATTTTTTGTGAATGGTCGGACTACATAACCACAAATGAGACGTTCTTCTACCTGAACGTTGAGTTTTATCACCAATACACATTCGTTTCTTGGAAAGAGGTTTCGAAGCTGAAGCATGGGAGATCCCTTTGCTTGACTAAACAGCAAATTGATTTCTTTGTTCCACTTTACTCTTGGTGTAATAACGATCTGAAATATAAGTAGCGTTAGTCAGCGGTTATTTTTTTGATATTTCTTCGTTTTAAGTGCCAGTATGTTTTTTAAAGGGATCCGCCTAGATGTTTATTGAAATGTTTTACAAGAAAGATTTTTTTCCTGGAAACCTTTTGGTTCGTCCCCCTTTTCTCTTTGGTTCGATTCCGTCTGCGCAACTTTTTTCGAACTTTTTAGGATTTGTTAGCTTTTTTTTTGTTATAGGTGATGATGCTGCATGTGAATCGTTGCTTCGGAGGTTGACCGGCTTTGAAAAAGAAGTTGTTGACGCAGTCGTAGTGATATCGAAGGGTGTAAATGTGGGTGTTCTTGATCCAATGTCTGGTTTTTTTAACTTTTATTTACTGTTCATTACTTTTTTTGTGGTAAGGTATTATGTGAAATACAACCATAGTGATGCTGAGATATGAGCAAAATACGCAAACCCAGGTAACTTTCGAACCCGCGATTACCCTTTCCGGGTGCCCACGTGTTATCCACTGCACCAAACGAGTCGCCAGCTTTGAGCCGAAATAATAGGCAGTAGTTAAAAGTTAAGAATTGTGATTTCAATTACAGGTTTAGCTTGACTGGGTTCATCGCCGAGGCTCTGTACTCCCCAGATCATTCCCGTTAACGGGGATTGCTGATTGCACCGTTACGGTAAAAAAAAATGGTTGAGAGAAGGACAAAGCAAGGGTCTCGTTGGTGCATTACGTAACAAGTGAGCCGTCGAAAAGGATAGTCGCGGGTTCGAAACTCACCTGTGGTCCCTAGTTTTGCTCGTATCTCAGAATCGTTGTGGTTGTAATGTTTGAATTCTTCAGTATTTGTTGTCTTCAGAAATCAAGTTATTCTTTTTTTTGCATTACAGCAGTAAAAAGAAGCACCCGATTATTTAGGCTTCCAAAATTTATCTAAGAGGACCATTTTCCAAGGTTATCCGTGAGCACTTTACATTGATTGGTGTTGGCACGGCCATTGATCGTCTCAGAGAATTTCATAGTGTCATAGTCGACAGTGCTGACAGTGAATGCGTTAGGTACGTCGAAGTGCTTCTTCATTAGCCTCTTAATTCTCTATAAATTTTCAGGTTTTAAAGATGCTTTATGTTTTATCCCTGTACTCGACTCATAGGACGCGTGTGGCGCAGCGGTCTGAAGCGTCCTGTAACACACATGGGATCGATCCCCGTGCCTCACGCTCGCCAAGCGTTCGGTCTCTTCAGGGTCCGCAAATTGATGCCAGGCTTGTCTGGGAGGATAGCAGCATTGGCTCGATACAACGGGGCCACCGCTAGTCGTTGTAAAGGCCAGTTATGCATTCATTCACCTCCAACGATCCTATGAATGGAGTAGAATGCATGGCGCATCCCTCAGAGATTGATCTCGCCGAGAGCTTTACCCGTTTTTTTATTTACTCGACTCATTTGTTATTTAATAGTACGTGTAGAGATATATGTTCCACATCTTATACAATATTTTTATAGTAATTTTGTATATCTACTGGGAATCCTGATTAGTTCCTCACATGCATTGAGACATGATAAGTTTCGTAAGGAAGTCTGTTATTATCTGCCAGTTACTGTCAGGACACTGTGGAAGAATAACAAAATAGGTAAAATGATGACGTATAGTTTTCATACTTCGAAAACCGATTTTCTTTTAACCTCGGCATTAGGAATCAATGTGTATTCTTTCATTGGTAAGCCAATACGAATGGTGATGGACAACTTCATATGGCTAACGTTTCGACGTCTTCGTCTTCCTTAAAGCCGATGATCCGCAGTCGTTAGTAGTCGCAATGTGGTTTCTTCGTTGCCCGATCAAGTCGAGCCTTCTTCAGTGGATCAGCGACTCTTAGTTGGACTTAGACGTCGAAACGTTAGCCGAATGAAAGTGTCTATCTCCTTCGTGTTAGCTTATCAATGAAAGAATGCATAATTTTTTTTGCCTCGATTCCTATGTTTTATACCATACATATTTTGTATTCTAGCGGAAGCATGCCAGACGGCTAGGATTCTCGTAGAGGTCCTATTCGCAGCTGACTTTTATCACGAAGAAAGTAACTCTGCCGAGATATGGTTCAGTAAAACTCTGTCGAAGTTGAGAGTTTACCAAGTTTTTGTTTGCTGTTACTTGTGAAATTTATATTACTAATGGTTCTATTTCCCAAAAAGAAGAGAAAAAAGGGATTTGTTTACAGACTATGGGAAGGCATCCATATATGGCTGCGCTATCAATGCTATTAGACTTTTCTCACTCCGATATTTCTGATAGGATCATCGAACTGATAACTTTGCAGGAGCTGCCAGCACACGAAAGGAAAGAGGTATGCTTGCGCACGGAAGTTTCTTTTTTCTTATTTTGTTTCAAAAGTTTACCATTTAATATCTATTCATCGGTTCTGATTGCGGGTAATAAATGAGGTTCTTCTCCTTTTTTTCCTCTTCTTTCTCCCTTGTTCTTCTTTTTTTTCTTCCTTCTTCTTCTTCCTCTTTTTTCTTCATCGTAGCTTTTATTGCAGCGTTTTTAGGCAGCAGATCTTATTGTCTCGTTTCTTCCATCGTACTGTAGTCGCTGCTCTAATAAGCAGTTGCAGATATTCTTGGAATTCGTTATATCAGAGCGTTCGGAAGAGGAAACTGTGTGTTTTGAAAGGTTTTTTTCATATTAGATTTAGTTGTCATCATAGGCGTTTTCTCCTTTTCTTTTTGTCTTCCTCTATTTATCCTTAAATTAGATGGGATTCTTAACAGATTCGCTACCGTAAATTTAAAGTTCCTGATAACCGCTGAAGGTTTTTTCGATGTTTGAGGTAGTGTACACTCAAGAAACTGTATACAGGAGAGTTTAAACTACTACTCTGGAAATATGTGCACTTTTCCCATAGTCGCTAGTGATATATGAGTCCTAGCGGGGAAAAGAAATTCTGAACTGCATTAGATTAGTATTTTACTATAGAAGAAAGGGAAAACTTATTTCTTTTAATAACAGTCTACAGATTCCATTGGGTTTTTTGAACAGTTAAAGTGCACCACGAGGTGGAATATACCTGTTGTATTTCCTAAAAACCCAAATTATCATTGGCCATGTATGAGTTATATATGACTCGTAAGGTAGCGAATGTGTTGTATACTTATTATGTTTACTAATAGCCTAAATAATTATCGGTTATGTATAAGTCGTATATGACTCTTGAGGTCGGGTGTATATTAAATAGCGGATAGAAAGAGAAAGGGTAAAACTCTCGGCGTCTGTCAATCCCTGAGAATATGCCATGCATTCGACTTCATCAACTATCGTTAGAGGTGGTTGAATGCATATCTGACCTTTACAATGACCCGCAGAGACCTATCGAGGTATCGAGTCAGTGCCGCTATCCTCCCAGACAAGTCGTTCCAATTTGCCGAACCTGGAGGGATGGAGGACATGATGGGCCTAGGGCGCGGGAAAGAACCCATGTGTGTTGCACGGCGCATCTAACCACTGAGCTACTCTCACCTCTTAGTAGGAAATACTAGTAAAGAAATGGTGGGTAAATGTCGTTTTATTAACAAGTGCTAATATATTTACAGCCGTCATTAATAAATGAAATAAGGCTAGCCACAAATGTACTGGCCGACGATGCTATCATTTGGGACGTGGTTTTAGAGGCATTCGTTCACACACTGGCAAAAGAGTTATTGTTGAAGGCTAGTCTTTGATCCTCCTTTTTTTTAAACGATTTGCCCTTTTTGCAATTAGCAGTTGTAAGAAAATGTTTCAGGACCCCAAACCGTTGTCCATCCATCACTACTTAGCTGAAGCTCTTCAGACTCTATCGTTTCTGGAGGCTGATAATTCAATGTGATTGTATTTCTATTGCATTTTTTCCTTAAAAAGAAGAGCTGTTGTTCTCTTTCTTGATTACATGTTAAGAAGGCGGTCTTTTTTCATTTTGTGAAGCTCCTTTTTATGATATATGAATAATCTTGGGCGTGCGTAACGCAATGGTCGGAGGTGCCCTGCAATACACATGGGATCGATTCCCGAGCCCCCTAGCCCACCAAGCTTTCTATCCTTGCGGGGTCGACAATTTGGTACCAGACTTGTCTGGGGGGCCAACAGCACTGGGTCGATGCATGGGTAGGCCACCGTGAGTGATTGTAAAGGCCAGGTATGCATCCAGTCACTTTCAAACGATGCATAAAGAAGGCGAATGCATGGCGCATCCCTCAGGAATCGATCAACGCCGAGAGCTTTTTTAATGAATAATCTTTCCGTTTCAATGTCAAATATGGTTACTAACAGTGAAATATAGTGTTCTTAGGTATTCGGAGGTATTCAGTGAATCTGTATGCAAGTATTTCCGGCATGGTATAAAAACGAAGTGGAAGTTTGATGAGGTGGTTTTTGCAGATTATCGTATCACCTCTTTTGAACCATATGGTCCCTTTCTTCTATTTCTGCCAATTTCCTTTTAGGTTCTTTCATCGAATGAAGAGTCCCTACTGAATGCGTTTCTCAGCATACCTGTGCAGTCACTCTCTTCTTTCGCAGCTGAACAGTATGCGGTAAGGGTTTTCATTTTTCAGCAACAAACTTTCGGTAGGCCTGTACGTTGGTATAAGAAGGCTTGATACTAGACGGTTTGCTTCGCATTCCAGTGTGAAGCTAGGTTTCTTTTTAATAGCTTTGTGGGCTTTTTAGAAATTTTTCCGTCCTTCTGTTTTCCATCTAAAACGACATTTATTTTATGGACCAGACTTGTTGAATGTTCCCAGTTTACCTAAAATTCATTTGAGGTGGTTGCCGTCATGCTTGCTTCAAGAACTCAGTTTACACATGAGGAGTTATTTTCGTCTAGCATACATGTGCTTGGACTTCTCATAAGGTATGCGGTTTGTCTTCTTCATGTCTCCACTTAGATAGATAAGTCTAATCACGTCAGTTCTTTAGCATCACACTGACGTGATATATCCACATATATGTTCAAAAGAACTGACTTTATTTGGTTGACGCTAGGTTGGTATAGATCTTCTTATTGTTGTTGTTCCTCAACTATCTATGAAGATCTATACCAACCTCGCGTCAGCTAAATGAGGGCAGTTCGTAGGGGATATATATATATATATATATGTATATGTATATATATATATATAGTATATATATATATATATATATATATATATAGAGAGAGAGAGAGAGAGAGAGAGAGAGAGAGAGAGACAGAGACAGAGAAAGCGAGCGAGAGAGAGATATCGATTATTCCTTCTAACGATTTACTGTCTCATCATGGCTGCGAGGTGTTCCTTGGTGTCGGAATTCGATTTAGATCTGTGAGATTCATCTCCCCAGCTGGGCCTTCCAAGCTGAGTTAGAGTCCGGCGTTTCCATCAGGAAGTCCAGCTAAGAGTAAGCCAATATCAGGAGCCACCACCATCCTGATATCAAACTAGTCGCATGGTGGCAAATCTCCCTCTGATCCACAAGAGCTGCAACTGCCTGTGGTAGCGACGAGCTGGGGGCAGACTTTGGCCTGGTTGACTTTGGGACTCCATGCAACCACAATGGCTCAACCAGAAAATCTCAGAAAAAAAGGGATTATGCTGTGGCCCACACAACCAGTGAGGACGGACCATCCAAATATCCAAGTATCCACGTCGGTTATTATGCCGAGGTTTATAGAAAGTCAGGCGTTTGAGTAATTAAGAGATGTGTTAACAAAATCCTGACACGAGTTTTTTCGTGTTGTGTGCCATAATGCCTTTTCCCCATTTATTGGGAACGGGCAATGCCGTTGTGTCAGTGTAACGGTCTAGACGACATTATCAACGCGCATCTAACACGTCTGGTGTGTATCGTCTACAACTTTTTTTTTCAATTGATCCTCAATAGAGCTGACAGAACGTTGGACGCAGAACAGCTAAGCGAGCAAGCCGGATTTTGGATCACCGGAAGGTGTAGACTCAGTTGAGACAGAAGAGGTTATAATGCTCTGAATAAGAAAGGTGTCCATTTTTAGCGTACCGACATATTTTTAAGATGTATAGGACCTTCGCAACCACCTTTGTTCTTTTTTGCACATTAATATCGATGTAAAAAGGGGACTCCGATTATCAGGTACCGTTTCATCAAAATTGTTGAACACGCTAACGAGAACGTTGTATGAAAGTTTTATGCGATAACAAAATAGCGGGATTCTGAACTCGGCAGTGATACCATCTTCGTTTGCTGATGATGTTTCTCGGTAAATGACATGATTAATATCACTCATGACCCCAGGTGAACAAAAGGTATTCGGTTTGGACATCTGAAAGGTCTATGTTAACTCGATTTTCAAGAGACGATGTTCACGAGTGGCTTTCTATTCAGGCTTACGTGGGAGACCTCTAAATGCTTTAGACATCTGTATTTTGGTCGGATATTATCAAGATGAGCGACCTGGGCATGCATGACCGTTTGATAAAGCTTATAAATAGTAGTTTTATACCTCGCCTAGCGCGAAACGAACCGATAACTATCAGTCTAATTATAAACCCCCTTAAGAAGATGCTTAAAGGGGTTTTCGTCTGTCCGGCGCAAGCGGAACCTCATAGACAATTCTGGCACAGGCTTGAGACATTCAAGAGATTGGTAATGCAAGTGGTGCGAATTTGAAAAGTTATTTGAGAGCAGTGTGCTAATATTTGATTTATATTTCGATAAGTTGTTCTCGTATCAAAACCATTATTTTAATTCTGACTAGCAGTGGCCTACCGACGTATCGAGTTGGGAGCACGCTGCGCAGTGGTTAGTGGTGCCCTCAAATGCACAGGGTTTTGATCCCGCGCTCCAGACTCACCAGGACTTCCATCCCGGGGTCGGCAAATTGCTACCGGACCTGTTGGGAGGATAGCAGCACTGGTTCGATGCATCGGTAGGCCGCCACGGGTCACTATACAGATATGCATTCAATCACCTCCATCGCTGCTTAATGAAGTGGAATGCATCGTGCATCCGTCTTTGATTTCATCAATGCTGAGAACTTTATCTTTTTTTTCCTTTCTAGCAGATCTACAAAGCTGCATTTTTTGAGAGATCTGCATGGTTTGGATCATACGCTGTTCGAATCTTGGTGCACTGCTATAGAGGGTCATTCAAATGCTTCCCTAGTTTTAAAAGACGCCTCGAAGATTATTGCCAGAGTAGTTGAAGTGTCTTGCGCAAGGCGAACTGATAAAGAAAGTTAGTTTATAGCTATGGAATTCGGAAGTTTAGAAATGACTAATATCACGACAGGCTGTAGTATTAATAGCTTTGAAGATAGGTATACAATTAGCAGTAGGTCAGAACGGTGCTATTAATCTGCTTTAACTAATGTCAAAGTTCTGAAGCTTATTCAGTATAAGCGTTAGCCTAGCGACTTCCTGAGAAATGCGCATTTGATGTTTTGTAAACTTCGTAGGCAAACTTTTTGATGATTATTTCAGCTAAAACGGATAGCTCTTGCCACCTTCTTATTGTTAAGCTGGTCGAATTATAAAAACTAATTGAATTACTTAAATTTAAGCTTAAAATTTTGCGTCAAACTATGTTTACCAATCATCTGATTTCAGAATACAAATCTCATAAGGAAGAGTGAATAGTAAGGGAAAGCAAGAGTTTGTAGGAATATAGTTGCATGGTTCGTATTGTTGTAGAAAATATTTTGCGGCCTTAATAGCTCACTTCTTAAGTTCTGAACTCAAATGGTCTTATCAAAATTTCATCCATTCGGCCAAAGCAGAATTAGCCTTTACTTGTGGACTTTAGTTGGTTGCTTTTCTTTAATAACGCCATATTTTCAGTTTCCCGATTTGAATGTTGCTTGCATTATTTTTCCTTCACATACTGTTCTGACGACCACTGAACTCTTATTCACCAAGATTTTTGATTTTTTTTCCCGTTGACATAGTGAATAATATTCGATTTAGCAAAGTTATTTATGTCCGCAATATAATTCTTATTGTTAACTTTTTCATTTACTACCTACTACAGTTTTTCATGGCAGGGTATTTTGTGTGATACGACTGCAGTGATGCCGAGATATTTGCAAAACTCCGGACAGCAGGTGTCTGCAGTGGGGATCGAATACGCTGTTTGCTCTCTCCAAGGGGTTGTGGATGTGCAGTCTCTTGTAAAGCACACGTGAACGAACACGTTGGTGAAATGAATAAGGCCACTCTGCGTCTGTATAAAAGCCCACCTAGTTGGAAAACTTAAATCCAAAAAAACCACTAGAGGCACAGAGGATGTAAAGACATAACGGAAAAAGTTTTGAAGTAAAAGCCACTACCCTCGTGAAAGAATCTAGAACAACTGCTCCAAAGACTCATTAAGCAACCATAAAGATGCTGAGATATTTGCAAAACTCAGGACCATAGGCATCTGCGGTGGGAAGGGAATCCGATATTATTCTTTCCGGGCGCTAACGCGTTCAAGACCGCACCATGCGAGTCCTTCGTTTCGCCTGCATCTCAGCTAGTTTTTCCATCTACCAGTGTCGTCAGCAATCACGCGTCAACGGAATTTATCTGGGAAGCACAGCATAATTCTTATTCATTTGTAGACCCTTATTTTACCGATTTGCAAAGGCACAGAATATGATGTAGCACAATTTTTTTGGTCGTTTTCGATGAAACCGTCCAGTGTAACAGCTTCATTTGGCAACGGTAAGCTTCATTATTTATCTAATTATATACATTTTTCAGGAAGTCCTAGAACGAGGTTTTCGCAGTTAACGCTCTTTGGCTTTAGAAAAGGGTAAACTTATCAAGGAACCCTCAGTAAACCTTGCTGATTTAGCGCATTATCTGTGTCCTGCATTGACGTTCTTCAAAGGGAACGGTTCAGCGTGGTGCTCCTGGACGCAGATAATAAGGTAGGCGAGAATTGTCTTTCACGACTTGTTTTAGTCGATGAATTTTAAAACCCTGTAACGATGACAACCCAAAACTCGGGCCCTTAGCCAGATTCCAACCAGCAATTACCCCTCCTGGGGCTCACGTATTATCTACCACCGAGGCTCTCTTTGTCTTACTCTAATCCAGTTTTCTTACGCTAACAGTGCCATCCAGTGGGGATTCGGCCCGAGTTTTGCAAATATTTCTCCATCTTTATGGTTAGTTGCATTTCATGCAGCACCCTCCCTTGAAAGAAAGAAACAGTCCTAACGGTTTACTTCCTCATCGTGGCTAGGAGCTGTTCCTGGGTGTCAGGCTGCGATTTACAGCGAGGGTTTATCCTCCAGTAGGGCTTCCCAAGCTGGGAATGGGTCCAACGTTTCCATCCAGAAGCCCAGCTAAGGGTAAACCAATACCAGGAGTCACCATCGTCCTGGTATCAAACTTGTCGAATAATGACAAATGTCCCTCTGATCACAAAGGCGGGGCTCAGCCTGGGAAGGTGACTACTAGAGGGAGACTGAGGCTAGGCTGACCCTGGGACTCCATGAAACCACGGAGGCTAAACCAGTAATTCTCCGGAGAATGGAATTTATGCTTAGGGTAGCACAACCAGTAAAGCCGGTCCATCCAAGTATTCAACTAAGTAACGGTGGCATCACCACTCAGGCGTCAATGGGATTGACCTGAGAGCACAGACCGGGATTGAACCCAGTTAAACTGAGGCTACAGTCCAAATCACAATGTTTCACTTTTTTATTTGCTGTCCATTATCTTTTTTTTCATTCCATGGCATCGTATTATTCGAAATATAACCACAACGATCCTAAGATAATGTTATCCCTTTTATTTTCTGCCTTCTATAATTTTTCCCTAGCAGGGTGTGATGTGAACACAACCACAACGATGCTGAGATATTCGAGAATGAACCCCGGACTAGATCGAACCACGATTACCCTTTACAGGGGGCTCCCGTATTACACATTGCACCATGGAGGCCGTTGCTTCGCGTTTCTGTCAGCTAGTTTTAGTCCTGACCTGAGATATTTAACGGGGATCCTGAGATATTTGTAAAAATTCGGACCCCAGGAAAATGGGTGAGAGAAGGACAAAGCGAGGGCCTCTGTGATTCTTTGAGTAATATGTGAGGTTCCTGAGAGGGTAATCGCCGGTTCGGAGCTGGCATGGGGTCCGAGTTTTGCAAATATCTCACTATCGTTGTGGTTGTATTTCACATAAACTATGACAATTTTAGATTTTCTGCTTTACTCGTGACAACAAAATGGGAAGCATTATCGAAATCTCCTGAAGAAGTACAAACAGAAATTCTGGAGAAGGTTTGGTGGTTCGGTGTTTCAACGAAATTTTACAATATTTATTAAAATGTTAGGGTTGTGCAAATGACTTTGGTCAATAAAACGACAAGCACATAATCTTTAGCTGCATTTATAGCCTACTACCCAACGAAAGAAGTAGTGATTTCTTGTCTGGCCACCGTGTGCCGTAATTTTGAAAGAGTCGCACCCACAATTAGGGCTATTTCGATCCATAAGAGATGATCCATTGATGCAAAACTTCTTTCGTAGATCTACATAGTTGATTTTATGCCTCATCAATCTTCTAACTTTAGATCCGAAATAAGTACCTTTGCGAAATACTACACAGTATTGATTGGAAAAATGCGGATCGAGTGCAACCCTCTGCTGAGAGGTGGTCAGTAATATTTTCCTGTTGGGAAGATATTCCTCGGTTTTGTCGCAGATTAATGGTGAACAAATTACTCTTTGGTGACAACGTCAAGTCATTGAGGAAGTTGACCAGTTCTATAATCGCAGGGGAATTTAATTTCGACAAAATCGTCGTAGATCGAGCTCTTACATTCCAGCTTAAATACCTTCCTTTTGTCTATGAAGGAGCCCGGAATTTGGAAAATATTATAGATTGGAAAGTATTGCTGTATTTACAACGTGTTGGAATTTCGCTCGATGTACCGATCTCAATACTATCTACGGAGAGGGTTAGTTAATTTAAGCGCTATTGCTACAAAATGTATGGGTTTTGTTCAATCCTTGTAGAATATGCTCGTTTGTCCTGTCAATAAGGATGTGCCTTTGTCGCCTTTCCTACTGATCATACTTTTTTCGAGAGGCTACAAGGGAATTTTGATTCTTTTTAGACACCAAATTTGCTCAGATTGATTTCGCTCGCATGAGGGCACGAAGAGTGCCACTTTTGTTATATAGGGACTTCGTAAATAACACTATCCATCTAGTTCCTGGTTTTGCTTTGCTTGACTGCCAGTGAAAACAAATCGCTTGCGACTATTATCACTTTACATAATGCTAAGCATTCCTACTATTGGTCAGCGAATTGTGCGTTCCATAATGCTGTTTTTATTCCTGCGACGTATCATTCTGATTGCCCGATCCGTATAGTACATATACCTATATGTAGTCCATATTCAATTGATATAGATTCTTTTTCAATATAATCAAAGGATTACTTCGATGATAGGCATAAAGAAGTTGCTAGTACTCTCTCCGACTTTAACTCGGACGAACCGCTGGGGTGATACAGCAGTTCTTCCTGAGATTGTGTAAAAACAAGTAGATTTGGCTGTCGATCGAGGTAGAGGATATAGACAACTTTCTTGGATCTTGTATATCTTGCGGAGGTTGTCATTGTTTTGCCTTGAAATGCAACGATAGCCATCTTGGTTTTACAAATTGCGAACTCCTTACTGGTGTTGCGGTTACTCTTTCAGCCTTTCCAGCTTCAGCCTGTGTTGTTGCTCATTTCTCCTTAAATTTTAATGTCCTCTTTTTATCGTTTTCCTACAAGGAATTGCCGATTCGACGTAGGTTGGTAGTTGTCTGCTTGAGTGATGTAATACCTTGTTTTTCTTTGGATACCGTTAGGTGATTAATTAATAATTTTCTTGTATGGCTCACTATAAATCTTTAGAAATGTGCACATTCAATATAAGTAGTGCCATAGGATGGTTTCTGTTACATATGTTGTTCACAAACTTTGTGCGCTTCTGTGGTAACAATTTTAAATTTAACGACTACAAAAAGTACTTCTCTTCATGTGTTGTCATTAGACAGTTGAAGTTCGCCCATTTCAATGGTGACTCTTGACGGACTCACTGTGTATTTGAAGTTGGAGTTTCGACGAAAGTGGTCAGAGTAACTAATAAATATGCTTACTTGGGTTGGATGGCCCATCTTCACTGGCTATACGGGTCCCAGCATAATTTCCACTTTTTCGGAGTTCTGGTGACTTAGCCATTGTGGTTCTCTGAAATCCCGAGGTTGGCTAGCCAAAATATGCCCTAGGTGGTCACTACTCCAGGCAATCGCCGCCCTTGTAGATTAGAGGGAGATTTGCCACCATGCGAATAATTTGATACCAGGATGGTGGTGGATCCTGGCATTGGTTTACTTTGAGCAAAGCTTTATTATGGATATACTGAACTTCTTCTCAGCTTGGGAGGCCCAGCTTGGGAGATGAATCCCTTCGCTGTACATCGCAGCCGGACACCTTCCAACCACGATGAGGCGTAATGTTAGCATTTCCAAGTGAAGTGGGGACTTGGTTTCTGGTTTGAAATCTGTGGTTGATCAAGCCTTTTTTAACATTATCGTTAAGGTATTGGAGTTGTTGGCAATTTGTTCAAGCGAACTGGAAATAACAAACGAGACGCTTTCTGTTGTCGCTAAACTTATTTCGCCACGTTTGAAGTCCGTAGCGACCACTTGTCTAGTATCACTAGCATCAATTTTCGAAAGAGCTGAGAACTGTACTGAGATATTAAGTTGTGCTGCTAGTGCTCTTGAGGTACGGAATAGTTTTCATTTAATATTTTTTTTGTACTCATAAACTGCTGAAAGTATTGAGATCAATTTTAATTACAATCTCAGTCATTCGGTCATACTGATGTTGAGCGTGATGTCGTTGTGCTGTGTTTGGGCATAGCCTCTTCACAACCCTTGAATGACGCAGTTTACAACCATATTCGTGGAGTGCAAAAAGTCATTCAAAATGCTATGCTTTATGCTCACCATGCTCTTAATAACGACCAATGTGCTTTATTTGCGTGAGTTTCTTGTAATATTTCAGCAAAGATAGATAGATATTAAATAATAACGAAAGATAGAGCTCTCGGCGTTGATCAATCCCTGAGGATGCGCCATGCATTCGACTTCGTTAAGCATCGTTGGAGGTGAATGAATGCATATTTGGTCTTTACTATAACTCGCGGTGGCCTACCGATGTATCAGTCCAGTGCTGCTATCCTCCCAGACAAATTTGGTAGTAATTTGCCTACCCTGGAGGGATGAAAGGCTTGGTGAGCCATGGGCGCACGGATCGATTCCATATGTATTGCAGGGCGCCTCAGACCACTGGGCTAAACTCGCCCTTCACTATTAAATAGGACATTAAATATTAAACATTGTATGTGCTAAGTACAGTATCTCATTGGGACAACACTGATTGACCAAGTTTTCAGTTTATCTTTCGCTGACGAAATTCTGCTACCAGTTTACCATATGATTAAGAAATGTGGGGTTGGTTGTCCTGCAATGCGGTTAGATGCATTAGCAGCATTTTTATTGTATTGAACACCTAATCGGCCATAAATTTATCGCGAAATGTTTGAAATGAAGGTCGTAAGGTATCAAGTTGTGAAGTGAAGGAAACAAATTGTTACTTTTTGACTGTGTAAAAGTGTTATAATAACATCTGCCTTACTGCTCTATCTGCCTTCCCTTTTTGCCATCACTTCACCTGTACCACCTGTCATCCAATTGGTAGTCAAGTGATTCGAGCGGGCGCCAATAAATCTTCCAGTTTTTTCCCAGTAACGTCCAAGAGTAGCTCAGCGGGTTCTGCTCGCTTTAGGGATTCGTTGAGCATCATACCTTTCTTCTAGGCTTTTCTTGAAAAACTGCGACCATCGGGTCGGTGGTCTTCCAGCAGTACGTTTGACATTGCAATAAATCCAGTCACTAACGGCCTTTTTGCCACGTTAGGTGAAACTGCGTTCTCGAATAGAATTGTTGTTTCATTTATTTCGTTTATTACGAAGAGCAAATTCAATTTTAGTGTGGTTAGAAGTGAGCAATCTTTTGTGTTCTCGTCACTCTACTTAATTGTATTACTACATCACTATTTATTCGACTGTTTTCTCATTCTTTTCCAGACAGCTGTTTGTAAAAGTGACCAAAGCTGTACAGCGATTTATAATCAACAAGCTTGGAACAGCAGAGCAACTGGATGAGTTGATCCACGCTTTAAACAGTTTGGCGCACAATTTTACACAACATAAAGTGTACTACAGCAGGGGTGAGCATGAATGAATGTTTCAAGGTTTTAGCGGAGGAGAAACTACTACATATCTAAGTAGGACCCAATAACATTTTTTAACAATGTGCAGTACTTAAATCTATCACCTGTCACTTGTAATGTCGTTAATCCTCTAGAAACTCGAAGGGAGTACCATTAAATTTCGTTTTAATTTCCCACATACTAGAACTGTGTAGTGTGCCCAACTCGTTCATGGTAGACACAGACGATAACAATTTTAATGTCCTACTCCTTTTTGCAGGGGCGGATAGCACAGTGGTGGTGATGTCGATCAACATGAGCACGGTGCTGGCTCGATCCCGCTCCGGGCTCACCAATCCTCTCAACCCTTCGGGGTCGGGAAATTGGTACCGGACTTGCACGGGAAAAACCACTCTCAGCAACCCAGTTGGGAACGCTTCACCCCGGCTGTCACAGGACTCCAGTGGGAGTCTACTCGACCAGCATTCTACGACATTCATGTTGTCATGGAAATCCTCAAGCAACAACCGAAGCCGCACGAAAATGTTGAAATACCTTCGTGGATGGTGGATGCGAGAAAATAAATCGAATGTGAGAAGTGCTGGGATCCGCACTGTAGACATGAAAACGGGTCATGTAAAATAAAGAAAAAAATTCTTTACTGCAGTTTTTGACGAGGTGGCAGTCATAGATAAATCGTCAGGTTTGTTCTTGGTGTAGACTTATTCTTTGCTGAGATTGCTGGTGGAGGTTTTTCATTTATGGGCTTGGATAACACTGTTGTGGAGATGAACATCCACTCTGCATCGCAGTTCTACACTCAGGAGAATCTCTAAGCTACAACGAGGCCATAAAGAATTTGGGCAATGTGAATTTCCGTATATAACATGAAACCTACATTTAAAAGTTTGGTAAAAAAAAAAGTACCTCTGCAGAAAAAGTAGATTGGGATGCGAACTCTTCTTTTCTTATAAAATATGTTCTGATGTTGGTGTAACGTTTTATTTCCGATGTCCTAGTCGGTGCACGTATATAAAGAGCAGGAAAAGTAGAAACCGATTTACATTGATAACCACTAATTTTCGGCTTTGAAGGGATTGTTAAATGTTTTAAAGTCGAACGTGAAGACCAAGGCAATGTGGCTAGTGATCGCCCTTACGATTATTCAGGTCGTTGGATCAATTCTTTCCCAAATCATCAAACACTCTGGCAAGACGGAACTCACTGTATGGAAACTTTCCAGTATTAGTGATAAACACAGGTGCAGATTGATTTCTTTGTGTCTTTCAATTTTTGTGCTTCTTTTCTGTGATTCTATTAAACACATAGTGTTTTAAATACGCTGTTTGAAGTGGCTTCTATCTCTGAAGATTAAGTAAATTTGGCTTGATTAGCCTTACTGCTACTTCGAATTCTGGAATGGTGCACTTAGGTAAAGCAATATAATTAATGCTTTGACATACGACTCCCATTTCTAATATAGGGGGGATTGCCATCGTAATGACCCAATCTCCTTCTGAGTGTTGCTTTTACAGCACATGCTTCTCATTTTCATACAATAGTTCTCACGTTTAATCAATAAATTACTTTTGCACATGTTGAACTCAGCCTTGTCCGAAAAAGCGGCTATGTTTTATACAGCAATTTATGAAGAAAAACCCTTTTATGAGGCAATTATATTCGTCACTATAAATTCCTCGGCGATTTTTTGGTTACCGTACAAGGTATAAAGAGGTGATTGCTCTGAAGGCGTTTTGAAAAGATTTAGGTCCTTATGACACACTGCATCGTCCAAAAATTGTGTCATTGTGATTATGTTAAACTAAGTATTATTTAACATTCATGCAGGCATGAACCGTTTTTGACTCATACGTGCCGAAAAATGACTGGCAAACATGTCAAATCATTGTGGACCTTATTTTTTCCATCTCAGATCATTGCTAACAAGCTGCAGTTTTATTTATTCTTAAGAAAACAAGTTGCGATTCTTTTTGGACCTGTTGAATGTCTCTTCTCGGTTTTTCTTCGTCGAGACTTATTTTTCATCAGCGAGGTATATGTATATCGTAAGCGGAATTTCGTCCATCATTGGATGATGGAGTGCGCCAATTTCCAATCGCCTTTCTCTAATTAAAAACTTTGGAAATTAAAATTTCTATTTCTGGAAATTAAAGTCTTAAACAGATCCACCTACGTCTAAGTGCAAGAGAATGCTGTTTGGAAATGAAATTAAAGATAAATCTATTTGCTCATTCTAATATCCTAACGAGGAGGTCGTCAGTGTTTACGTACGGTTCTGTTCTCAGAGAAATCGAATACCAAACTGTCGATAACGGGACAATAAGGGCTTCCCGTGTAGAGTCAAACCAACAGCCAACTGTCCTTTGCGACGACACCCATAACCGCTAGGCTGTTTGCGCCTCGCGCTTTGTGTTCCGTTTCTGTTACTTCTTTTTTGCAGTTCATCCATGCTGGCAACAAATCTTCCGCCTGCAGAACGTTTACAATATAAAAGAATGTTTACAGCACATAAGAGAATGAGGAAGCTCATCGTTTAAGTATATGTAAATAATGTTGTTGATTTGTTCTTTTGTTTCTGTTTTTTATCTACGTGTTCTTCATCAGTCGTATTGGCGAATTGCAATTGTACTTTAGGCAAACCCGAGGTGTTACTCTGTTTTTTATTTTGTTGAAGCTGACGTTTCGGCAGTATCGCCTTCTTCAGAGCTGTTTTCTTCATCAACCATGTGCGTCTCTAAACAGCTGTTCTTCTTCAGTGGAAGGTACTTAGAAATGGCTCTGAGGAACGCGATACTGCCGAAACGTCACGCGTATTGGTATGGAGAAGAATAAAGTAATACCTCTGTTTGCCCAGCAAGAATATCGAGAATTATATGACCAATCCCGAGATCAATAGAAAGTCGGTTTTATTGGTTTCACGTTGTTTTTTTCTGACAGTCCTGTTAATCGCGTTGTTGACAACTATTTATGCTACATATTTAAAAAATACTCCGCACTTGTTTTTGTTGCACTTCTGTGAACTAGTAAATTTTCCAGCGTTGTGACCTTACTGCTCACACTCCGATTACAAAGATCAATGGGCTAAAAACTGGAAAGAAACTTAAATATTGTCCTTAGAAGAAAAGTGGTTTTTACATGTTCATTTATCTACATGTTTAACATTTAGCTTAGATCATACAATCTTCATTTCTTTCTTCTTCATTGTTGATTCAACTTTATTACTCATTGTGTCGTAAAATTCCACTGAAGAGCTCCAAAAATTTCCAATGTCAATAGCGGCTTCTTATTGTGGACGTTGCTAAGGAAGTTATGGTGAATAAGACCCGTATGGTTATGGCAAGGTTATATTAGCCACCAGCTATTCCCTATGAAGGATTTTACGATCTAGGATTTTACGATCTGCTTGGTGAAAATCGGAATTCCCAGAGCAGCGTTCCGCGTCTCGAAAAGAACGTTGTTAAGCTGTTCCTGCACTAATTCTGGAAGTGTTATTGCTTGTTCTAAAATTGTTTCCACGAATTTGTCTTTGGATCGCTAAACTATGATTTCATCTAAAAGGGTATAAGTTGACGGCACAAGCAGAAACGTTTCTGCAGTTACATGAAATGATGCTATTTCAGTTAAAAGCGTTTTTTTGAATGGTCCGACGACTGATTGTGATAGATAATTGATGCTTAGAATTTGACTGCGATTTCCCAGAGTTTTCAGCTGACAAGCTTACCAAGCTTGAAAAGGTTCGACATTTTCGCAATGTCGGGGCTAAAAATGTACTGCTACCATGGTATGTCGTTGTCTTAGAGCGGTTATAAACACCGTTGAGTTACAAGAATGACAATTTCTTTAAATGAACATCGAGGATCACTTCAGCCTAACTGAGGAATTCAGAAGGTAGGGACACACAGCAGTCGATGAATAATTCCATATACTTGTGGTGAACAACATCAAAGAAGACATGAGAGATAGCGATTACACATCTCGAGTAACACCGTTCCTATATTCATTATTTGAGCAACACCTACTTCAAGCTAAGTATGCTCATTGCAACTAATTGAAATCAAGATTAAATGGTATGTTTGTGAAAGCAAAAGAAACAATTATGGATTAACCCACGATGAGTATCTATCAATGACCTACTTTTGTGCACACCAGTTTCCGATTATATGAAGAATTTTGGCTCTTCCGCGTCTATATGGCATCTTGAATCTTAAAAGACGTCTCTTCAAATTTGGATTTACAAAATTACATTACAGATGTTAACCCAGTAGTTTAAGTTAAATAAGTTAAGTGATCTAAATCTCCTGTCAGTGCGTCAACCTATTGCAGGAGCTGCCATCGTTCCGAAAGAAGTTTATTTACTTAATAACAAGCTTCTGTTTGACCCACAAGGGCCACCTGCTAGCGCTCTGGTTAAGACCTTTGAACGCTCTAGCATGGCTACCTCAGAAGTTAAGGAATATAACTCTTGTGTGAAGACAAGCAATTTTTGGAATGACCCAAGACTTGTATTGGCTATGTCCTATACAGCGGAAACATAAGCTGTGCAAGGTTTCCTTTTTAAGATAAACGTAGTGATTGGAGGTGGATGAAACGCACACACTGCGTTGGTTCGACTTAGCGAGTAACCAACCTGTAGCCGGGTCAGCAATTTGTTACAATAGTTGTCTGAAAGTAGCTGTCTGCGACCTGCAATGACCACCAACTGTCAATGGTGAAGATGCGTTTTCGTAGTGTCTTTGGTGAACACCTAAAACATGAAGCTGCAGTGGGAACCCCACACAACTTCGAAGACCTCCATGGATGATGGATAGAACGTAGTAAAATGAATGAAAAGAGGTGCTTGAATCCGCTTCAGCTCATGTGAAACAAAATGATAAAGGTATAACAAGTGTCGCGTTAACACTTCTACAAGATATTAATTGTTCTTTCCGAGGTTCAACGAAAGGTCGGGTTTGGAAAAAGAACGTGCCAATATTTTGCACCCAACAAAATGGAGAAGAATCTGATGAAATCCGAAAATTCCGACATCACCACTGCAGGGAAGAGTTTTTCAAAGGTATTATTTACTATTTATTTACAAGATCCGTCTCGACATCTACTATTTGGATCCCAGCAGTTCTAGCATTCCGTTTCCTCGTATCCGTAATCCACGAACACATTTCACGCATAGGTTCGGCTATTAATTGAAGATTGTTGCCCTGTTTATGAATTCCGTTGAATCATAGTCGAGTGGATTCTTTCTCGAGTCCTGGGATAGCTGTGATAGAGCATTTCTGCGTTAATTTGACAGAGCTGGGCCTGAACATGTAAATATCTCATCTTCATTGTGAGTGAGGTTACTTCATTCGAACGATGATCCACTCAAGAGGATTCTACTCCGTACGATCGCGAAGATCCAAACTGACAGGAAGAACGGCTGTGGATCAGCGACTCGGAGCATCGGTTTTGAAGAAGAAGACCCCGAAACGTTAGTCATACAAAGCTCATATAACACCTTGTAAGCTGAGCAATCTAAAGGAATATATGTAGAACTATCCAAACCCTGCAAATTATTATGATCTGGAAATGGATATTTGAAATGTAAGATTTTATTGTCGGGGAAGATAGCTCGTTTCTCTTAGTTGAGTTCTTCCTAGATGTTTCATTGGAAGCACTAATCATGTTTCTTATTCGTTCTCATCTTTCCTCTATGGATGGATGTGAGAAGCGTTACTGTCAGATTTTTTAGAAAATCTCTTCATTTACTTTTTAACGATTTCGTGAGTTGTTAAAAATCTTATGTGCTGTCGTAACTGTATATGATGTGTGATGATAAAAGCTACGTCTTGTTTCAGTCATGTTATTGAATTCTTTAATATTACTACCATATTTTGATTAAGTCATCCACGCATTATCAAAATAGATTTTCGGCGAGAACTAGTTCTAAGCGAAACAACTGTACCACGCTACAATCAGATTTCAGTCATAAACTCGATCATAAAGAGTACTGGTTACATTACCACAATGATGCTGAGATCTTTGCAAAACTCCGAACTGCAGGTCTTTGCGGAAGGGATCGAACTTCGTTATTACCTTTTCCGGGGGCTAACGTGTTCACCACTCCACCATGCGTGTCCTTCTTTTCGGCCTCCACTGATTACATAGTTCATGAACATAAAATTTTTGAACTTTTAACGGTAAAAAAACTTGATGTATGCTTTGAAAAGTTAATTGAGAATTGGACAAGTCTGCAATACGTTTTTTTCCAAAGACCACATTTTTCTTGAGGTCCATTAAGACCTCATTTGAAGAGTTTCGACCCGGCTAGTGATATCCGGATACGTATCGCTTTTCCATTAGCGTCCAAGGGTTTGAAGGTGGTCCTAAAACGATCACAAAGATTTTGGAACCAAATGGTGGTCGCTGTCCTTTGAGAAAGCGTATTTAATGAATGTTTTCTGGGACGTTTTTGCAAGAAAAAACTTGCCACCTAAAAAATGTAGTCCGTTTTTTTTTCGAATTTGGATTGAAAGTAAAAGGTTTTAAGTTGACCACAATGATGCTGAAATATTTGCAAAACTCCGGAGCGCAGGTGTCTGCGATGGGAACGAATGAGCTATTACCCTTTCCGTGGGGTTGACGCGTTCACCACCACACCATACGGGTCCTTCGCTTCGCCTGTCTTCCAGGCCAGTTCAATCCGTCAGCACTATCAGCAACTACCCGTCAATGGGTTGATCTAGGGAGCCAAAATCGCAATGAAGGCAGTTATGCTGAGGCTGTAGTCAAAATCACAACGTTAACTCTTAGGTCAGTTTGCCAGGAGAATACACCACTTTTATTAATCTTTTATTAATCTGTTAGTTGAATCTTGAAAAGAAAATATGCCTTTCTTACAAGATAAAAAAGTCTGTCAATATTTAGATACCCTTTTTCATTAGATGCTGCACCTAGCATTACTTGCATGCAACTTCAATGAGGTAAGTTAGCAGTACAACTTGTCTTGAACTAAATATTGTCGTCAAAGTGTTGAACTTTGTCGAAATCGATAAAAGCCGACAGAATATTAGATTTGTAAATCACCGGCAGTACTGGTGTCATTAAAGAGCAGGTATAAAAGTGTCCTCATCTAAAAAAGGGAAAAAGGATAAAGCTCTCAGCGTTGATCAATCCGTGAGGGGCGGGCCATGCATTCGACTTCATTAAGCATCGTTGGAGGTGATCGAATGCATATCTGGCCTTTACAATGACTCGCGGTGGCCTACCGATGTATCGAGCCAGTGCTGCTATCCTCCCGGACAAATCTGGTACCAATTTGCCGACCCCACAGGATCGATTCCACGTGTGTTCCAGGGAGCCTTCGACCACTGCGCCACACGTGCCCTTTTTCTAAAGGCAAACAATTTCTCTCTGTGGAAAAAAAATCCATGTTCTAAGCCTTCGCTATGTGTTGCATTGTTTATTCTTTCGAGGGGCATTTGATAATGCTTCAAGAAATGAGCGTCTTTGAAATAAGTTCCTTTTTTTCAGCAGTACTAATCCTTCCTAGTAAGGGTTCTTTCTATCTTTACGAGTATCACTAAGGTGACTTTCAATTCTCTGCGTTGTTGAAAGCAATTAAGAATTCAAATCCACCGGTACGAGTGTTCACGAAATGGGCCGAGTCGTCGTTTTCGCTAGGGAGCTCTCAACGGCCGAGAAATGGCTCTCGTTGCGTTGTGCGTTATGTTCTCTGTCTCGATGACTTCGTTATTCATAGATATCCTAGACCTTGCGTTCCGCATTACGCAACTGTCTTTAAATTGCCGATATTTTTCCCATCGAGAAATTATTCTCTATCATTTTCCTTCGGCTATTATTTCTTCACTTTTTGGGATCATTAGTGTTCCTCATGCATTATTCAGCGCTGGAATAGCTTAGGGTTTGGAACTGGCCCAACAATGCAAAATGAGGTCTCTAGTTCGATCCCACAGCTCTGGCACACGATGCGTCTTATCCTCGCACGGCAGGACAATTTAACATACTTACGTGATAGGATAAGAACACTGATCTGGTACATCTGAAGGCCACGGCATGTCATTTTAAGAGCTAAATGTATACAAATTGCGTCTTTAACCACCTCTACGATGACTGATGTCGGATGCTGGTGCATCCCTCAGGGATTGGTCAGTGCCTGATGCTTACCCTTTACGTGCTCCCCTTTCTTGTTTTCCTTGAATTCTGCGATCACGTGGATCTATTATGTGGATCTCTGTCTTCTGCAGTGATAAAATAGACTAAAAAAAATAAAGCTCTTGGCGTTTGATCAATCCCTGAGGTATACGCCATGCATTTGACTTCACAAAGCATTGTTGGAGGTGAATGAGTGCACATCTGGCCTTTACAATAACTAGCGGTGACCTGCCGATCTATCGAGCCAACGCTGCCATCCTCCCAAACAGGTCTGGTACCAATTTGCCGACCTCGGAGGAATGGAAGGCTTAGTGGGCCATGGGCGCGAGGATCTATTCCACGTGTGTGTTGCAAGGCCCTTTTGACCACTGCACCACACACGGTAAAACAGATTGCATCTTCAACCAGCATAAAGGCATTTGCATAATTTGCATATTTGTTAATTCTTTTAAACAGCGACTGGGTAAAAAACACATGATATAATTCTATAACTCCATTGAAAAGGAACAGAAATAAGTTCATGGAGTACTGAAAGGTTTCTTGATCAACATCCGCATCACATAATGAATCATCCGTCCTCTCGTTGATCGTGGAGTAACTCGAGTGCTCTCTAGTGAGCACTCTATCCCTCTCTGTTGCGTGGAAGAGTACGTCATTGGATTCCGTTAGCTCTAAGGACTCCCAGATCATCATGTTTCTCATCGAGGACCTTCGTTAAATTCGCATGACATCATCTTCCGGTTAACATGATTTTCGACATTTTGGCAAGTATAGCAGAGTGTCCGGTCTTTGATCGTCGGCATAAGTCGAGACTTGGAATCCTCTCTTTCGATACATCATGTCTTTTTTTGATCGTATGGGTTATGGCATGATTTTTTTACGACAATCTCTTTTTAATGGATGAAATCTTAAGCATATTATTCTATGATCTCCCAGTTTCCAAGAAAAAAACATGCTGTACGTTATCCGGCTTTCTAAAATTAGTTGTTTAATCACTTAATTTTGCTGGTGTTTGATGTTCATGTGGACTGATAACGAAGAAGTTTCAGAATACGAAATTGACACTGAGATAGAAGCGACGTTATTATCCGCTAACATGATTTCCGACGGGGGTACTAAGATGCGCTATAGTCGTACATTCAAGTTCCAGCACGGGATCTTAGAGTTATGGAATTCCTTTCCATCCAGCGTATCCTTTCAAACATTTTGAGTCCTTAGCGCTTATTCTCATAATCTCTCACTGATGTTCCCAAAGAAAATTTGACAAAGAAAATATGTCTTAGAATCAACAATTTTTTGCGATCTGCGTCTCCCACATAGAACTTACTTTTCTTACACGCACTCTAGAATTTGTTCTGTAGAATTTGATACTTTTGCGGCTATTATAGATTCCAGGCGAAGAAAAATCTTCGCTCCACTAACTGCATCTGGCGCTGATCTGCTTGGCAGCTACGGCAGGAGTCCTGGAGTTGTCCGATTTCGATAAATTCTAACAGTAACTAACCAGTGGATTGGATTTTTGGCATCCAACCAGCTTTTTAGAAGACATGAAGAATCGTGGTCGTCGAAGCAGTACCATTTCTTTAAGTGACGCAGCGCTTCGGAACCATTGACCGAAGTTCTCACTGCGTGTTCATTAAAGGGATTTCATGAGTTCACGTTAAAGCGATTAGCTGAAAAAAGGAGCCGTACAGAAGATCTAAGGCGCAGGTAAAAAAGTGTGCATGAGCTATGAAAAGGCGAAAATTGCGTGTGCCATTGAATTTTTTTAACCCTAGCTAATTTTTTCTTATTTTCGAATCGTCAAAATAGGGAATGGTTGCCGCATGGAGTAGGAGGATCTTTGAAAAGTTATAGAAACCTCAATATTCAAAGAATTTTTTCGAAACCGGCCCGTAAAGGACGCAACCGTGCCTGGGTGGTAAACAAGATTTTTCCTTCTACATACGAGAGATTCAGGAATTTAAAGAACGGTAAGAGATACATAAAAACATAGAGCAAATGTGGAAGATTTTAAAATGACATGAGTACTGGAATTTTTTTGTGGAAGCAAATTGGAGTACACAATAAACAGCATGGAAAAAAGGGCATGGTCACGTCGATGGAAAGGCGGAGCATTACGGGTCGAGGCTTGTGAAAAATTAATCATAGTCCCATGTCGGCCATGAATTGGAAACTAAGTAACGTGTCAAAGACACATGTACACTCGAATAATGCTCCTTCTGGTGTCTTCTAGGTTTAAGTTTGTCATTTATTTTATCCTTAAGATAGCTGCTACTTTTATTTCATTTCACATGAACAGACATGAAACATTGTGAGCTTTCCAGCAATTGTTGCATTTGAAACGTTTCCTCATCTAAGATTCTTTTCAACGAGAGTTGTTCTAAGACAATCCCACCACATCTTTACCACTACCGGTCGCCGGCTTATGTGGATCTGTGCGAGCTGTCCCAAAACAAGTCTGGTAGCATTTCGTGGACTCCAGAAGCATCGAAGGCTTGGTGCGCCTGAAGCGCGAGTTGGAACCAACGATCACGTGTGTATTGTGGCATACCTCTGACCACTGCGTAACGTGCTCTTCTACTATATGACGGTAATCTATCAGGAAGATACCAGCTTATGGCTAAATCAGATCTTGACATAGAAACATCGATCTGAATATACTGCAAAAACAAGTACTGCTATTTTGGAGACCTATATTGAAAAATCATTTCCTCGTTTAAAAATGACAAAATTGTTGTAATATCAACTTTGAGACAAAGTTCCAAGACGAAAAATTACATTTCGAGAGAAATTACCTATCAGGTTGCCGATACTATCTCAGGTGGGCTTCCATGTAGGTATTTAGGTCTGTAATAGGAGTGTTTCTGAACATCTACAGTTGATTGTTGATGTCACGACGCAGAGAATGAAAATAGAGTGGCATGCATTATGATGAAATTAAGAATTCCTTAAAATGACGGTGTTAACCACAATTTGAGGTTAAATATGGTGCATGTGGTACTAATTGTTATAACGTTAATGATGCTGAGATATCTGCAAGACTCCTGACCGCAGGTGTCTGTGAGTGGGGGAACGAACGCGCTATTGTCCTTTCAGTTGTTGTTAACACTAATTGTTATAACAAGTAACATGGTGAATCGAAGCACCAATCGATAGGTAGGATTTCTGATGCGGTAGTGTTTCTTAGTAACTCCTTTCGCAGTAAGCCCACATGTTAGAAGAGAAGTTTAGGAGTGAGTCTGGTCATCATTGCTTGGCACTTTTATGATTCTTTTGTTTTGTCTACAAAGGACTCGACTTAATCTTTAAAACTTGTGCATTTACCTTCAGTGGTTACTAAATTGGTCCATGTTATCATCTCTACGTAAGCACTAGAAGATGACCCTATTGCCTTTTGAATAACAATCGTCTCAAAGAAAGTGCATTCCGCGTCAAGAGCTGCTCAATATACAGCAAAGTTAGCGCTTTGATCTTTCTCCTCCTTGATGAGATTTTTGAGTCAGATTTCCGAATTCTATCTCCGCGGCACGTTTGGGTGCAAAACCTAGTTTTTTTTAGACAGAATATTCATTAGTTGCAATGTTTTTAATGAGACTTTTCACCCATGTGAAGGCGTGACCGAACCTTCCACTCTTTATTGCGTCGCTGTATTTTCTAACGATCGATTTACTTGCTGTAAAAGAACCGTTTACGTCGATTAGTTTTTTTTCACACCTCTATAGTCTTCTGGTTGGTTACATTTACGATGACTGCGAGATTTTCTGCTTCACATTCTCACGACGAGCTGTACGTACGGATGTCACAGTAGTTTAGCGGGTGTGGCCGGCAGGACACCTATAAGTCTCATTTTCTTTCCGGCGGTCATTTTAACACATAGGACTGTTTTATTATCAAATGATAGCTTGTAGAACACAAGTGTTGTCTTGGGCTTTGGTCTGGAAGAGCTTTTTGTGCACTTAAAAATATACAATGAACCATTTTCCAGACGAGTTCCCCAAACAGAAATTTGGATGCTAATGGACTACTATTTCAATTCTAATTGCTATAGTCAGTGATAGTTATCGTATAGAGTGTGTGGCTATAAAAAAATGCTTGAATGGAGACCCAGAAGTTGCAGAACATTTCCAAATGTTGACAGAAATGTGCATGTACAATAGATCACAGTAACATATAGTAAATAGCACGATAAATATCATTCATACCCATGAAGCCATAGCACAAATTCTTTCCTACAATGCATTCTTGTTCGTTCTCGAAGTCCTCTGGCTATCGAAAGGTAGTTGTTTATTTTCAAAAAACCAGCAAGACCATAAAGGCTGAAAATTAGGCGTCGTCTAATCCGCAGCAAATCCGGGATTAGGCGTTGTCGCTAGAGTGTTAATTAATTGTTTCATAGTGTAAACAATCTAATTATATTTCACTAGCTAGTTACCTAGAGAAAAAAAGAAAGTCGCCAACTGTAAGGTTCATTTTAACCGTCTTCAGCATGAGACCAGCGCGATCTGTGTGTTTACACATTTTTTGTGACTACGATAGAAGAAATCCAGATAGGAGGTCTTTTTTTCATTGGCTATATCTCATATTGATTGCTTCTTTTATTACGTATGATGGCAAATCTGGAGCGTGACGTTTGACGATCTTAACATATTGGTGGGAAGGGTCGCATTATGCACTGTACCACAAAAAAACATAGTATATCACATAACAGCTTTTTCTTTCTTCCATGTCGGCACCACTATAGTGCTTTTATTTCGTCGTTGAGCTTTCATGGAAAGCCTTTTTCCTTTCCTTCAGAGCGTTGCCATTAGATTGGTTTTCCTAAAAACTGACCTTTTTGTCAAATGGTATACTACTTGTCGTTATCTGGATATCTTCCTTCATGCAACGAATCTGCTAGAAGCTTCATACACACCGGCTTCCACATCTTCATTTCTGATTCATGGTAGTTCTACATATGGATCTGCCTCTCCTAAACCATTGGAACAATATTGATCTATGCATGTATATCCTTTGTGGGATAAAGTGTTGGAAAGTGATTTTTTTCTCTAAAATTCACGAAAGACTACTTTTTTCCTAAAGAAAACTTGGCTAGTTTCGTGAAACCTTTCTTGCTGTTCGTATGTTGAGTAACCAACCAAATTATTGTTAGCCAAGAGCACTTTAGATATCTCTCTTGGGATTGTTCAGGGTCTAATGGAACATCTTTCCAAGAACGGATTGGAACTCCAGTAATTCCTTAAACATGGAAAAAAAATTCAAACGTCGTCTTATGCGGCCACCACCGAAAATGTCAACGTGTTACGAAATTGTGTTCTGCCACATATGAGACATATATTGCTCATCCCGTCAATTATTTGTCAAATAGCTAAATTTTTTTCTTAAACTTTCAAAATCAGGGTCTTTCACGCCATTAAGTTCTAAGTTTTCAACTTTATTTAATTTAAGAAAGCACAAAAACACCCTCGTTGAAGAAAAGCACCTTATACGATTTTAATCATTCCATGGGATGTCCGAACTTCCAATGGTTCCAATGGCTTCACTGAAATTGGGGATGAGTGAAGAGTTGTGCAGTTATTCTGCTTGAGAGAACAATGTGGTTAGTGGTTAAGAACTTATGTCATCTATAAACACGAAAAGAGTCGATTTTGGAGCTAAATTAGTTCTTAGGCTCACCTTTCTTTATCGCATTACATCTTGGTATAAAAGACGACTGGTTGATCACTCAAGATAAGAAGACAGTCCGAATCAAAAGAGTGACCGCTTTGATGAGGAAAGATTTGGATGCACGAATGCAACTAGAACTTTAGTCCCACCCGAGAACTACGGGATACAAGAGAATAAATCGATGAAATTCCAGGCATCTGTATATGCCTTTAGGACGGGTACAAACAATTGGACATGGCTATAGGCATTTTGTATAACTTCTTTAATATGACTAACAAAGAGCAAGAACGCCGAAATGACTCTAGCATTCGTCAGTTGTTTCGACCTCCGGTTAAGCCGTGCGTTACCGTCGATGTGACCAACTCGAATTTCGAACTGGTGTTTATGCATTTATTACCATTTCTACATCTCACTTATAACGCAAACAACATCAAAGCTTTTTCATCAAGTTGTTGTTCACTTATTTGTCATGTCTTCATGTGAGTAATCTTCCACTCTCGCGAAAAGGGAAGCGTTGAAGATGGTGACTGGAGAGGAAGGTCTCATTTGTGGCGACATAAGTCGTTTTGGAATTTTTCCCCATATTTCCAATGCGGCACTTTTTGTATGACGATTAGACTTCCTAGGTTCGGCAATCTGCTAACATGATTACCAGAAAAATTCAGTCATAGAGCTAAGTCACAGAGCTAAGTTTTCATTTGCTGCCTAGTATAGTTTTTTTCACGGCAGGATATGATGCGAAACACAACCACAATGATGCTGAGATGTTTGCAAAATGCGCTATTACCCTTTCCGGGTGTTAACGCGTTCAGCAAAACATCATACGGGTCCTTCGCTTCGCTTGCCTTAGTCGTAAGTTCTTACCTTTCGTGGATTCTCTTAAAGAAACACGCGACAAATTTTGTTATACTGTTGGTTTCATAGATGACTGAAGGTTTACTTTACTGCTTTCTTGTACTGCAGTTGTCTTTCTTAAGTAGAAAGACTCCTTACTTACCAGCCCTAAATGCCTTTATGGTGCTAGCTTTCCGTAGTCGTCATTGAAGTGCTAACTTTAGTGTGATAGATGACAACTATGCTTTTATCTGCAGATGTTGAAATGGTTCAGATTTCACCAACTAACCTAGCTTTGAAGTGTTATGGATAAACGTTTCAATGGAAATTAAACAAAAGAGAAAAGATACGGTTGGCTAGAAAACAGCTTCAATATGTTGCCACACAATCAAATAAACCCTTGAAGAAAGTCTACCATTCGGTCTAGCATTGTCACTTTCTGAAACGTCATGCAGAGCTGAAACATTGTTGGTGCCTACTATATGCCTTTGGAAAATCTTTTCTGTTGTCTTGTTTTTTATTGTAAGAAAAAAATTTTCTAATAGTCAATAAGCTGCAGAGTCAACTAATGAACAAATCGATTTTTCTGACTTCTGTGATAGAGATCCCGATGCTTGCTCGGTTGGTTGCAGTGGACCGTTCTCTATTGAATTACAAAAGTTCTCACATTCTTTAATCAAAATGAGAAGTTCAGCCGAGCATCACTAAAGATTACTTTACCGTTTCCTTTTTTTCAGGCAGCATTTTATCTAAAACGAATAATTTCTTGGTGTAGAATAACTCCCATCTAGGGGTAACGGCTATAAGTTATTACACTTCAAGACAAAATTATTTTCATAGAAGTTGAGAAAAAAACCCTTCCAGCCTCTGATGACATATGCAGATGAGAACGAGTAGTTGAAGTGCTCTGTCGATTTCGGAAGACAAGGCAAATTTGTCCAATTTGTCCATGAGCATGAATAGTAATGTTAATGACATGGGAACGCCGTGACACGATTTATTTCAGGACTCCAGGGAAAAGCTCGAAGCAACAAATTGCCAGCATAATGAGAATTCCGCCATGAGTCTCAACCTCATCTCCACGCCCATCTTGTGAAGATGATCCATGGATTATTTTCCCCAACACCAAAGGCAATTCACTAATTTTTCGACTGTTTTTTCGGCCCATGGGCAAGTCATAGTCATCAAGGGTTCGTCTTTTGTTTTCTAATAGATTGGTATTTAGAACCTACATTCCTGGTGAACTAATCCTACAAAGTTCTTCGCATACGCTAACCAAAGTGCACGTGCATGAACGTAGGCAATGGACCCCATGATTGTTTAGATAATCACCAGAAAAAAGAATCCCTTAGTCGAACAGTATCCACCGTGCTGAGTGTTTTACGTAAAAAAGAAACAATAGAAGGTAAAATCTATGAAACTGGTAGGTGTGATGAGATTCCAAGATGGCTGTGCATAGGTGGTTAGGTTGTTAGCATAGGGCGGATCAGTGAATGTTCTGTTTTCAGGCACCAAAGATACTTCCAAGCTAGTGATGTTTACTGCTATTTTAGCTGACCGCGCGATTGAAAATGGAGTATACATGAATTCTAGAAAAAAAATTGGGTATAAGTTTTCTGATGCTGAAAATCTAATCGATGAGCTTTGCTCGAAGGTATTTTAAAGCAATACACCTCCTTCAAAGTAGAAATTCTCACCGTTTGCCTTGTGTTTGTTACAACATATTTTAATGGACTAGTGGTTCCTTTATTTAAGCAGTTCACAACGTACAGTATTTCTCCACCAGGCTGAAAGAATAATCATAGTCTGCAAAAGCGCTTATGAGTTGCTTTGTTACATCAATTATATCTTACCTTCGACTGTGGTTTCCTAAGAATGAATGTGAATTTTTTCGCCTCTGACGACAGCTGAACCATCGTCAACAACTTGACTAGGCTGGAAGTACGTGTTCATCGTGAGCAACAATGAGCAACACATGAGCATTTCTGAGGAAGAATTGAGTGGCAAGCTCATTAAATCTTGTTCGACTTGAGTATTTCCATGAGTGAAGTGGACATTCTACCATCTATTAATCTCTTGACAACCACTGACCGTCATCAGATTGAAATTTTTAAAAAAAAGAAGACGAAATATTATGAAATTCTAGGTTTCGTGTTCTCTATAAATAGCTACAAATGATCCTATGTGAATGACGTTCTCTTTATGGTTGTTGACGTATTCTGGATGTTGTCAGTTAGATGTGGCATAGACGTGAATGAAAATAAATTGGAACACATGAGCGAAAATAACTGCGACTTTCACCAGCAACTAGCATATCCCTGGTCTTAATAGATTTTATTGAAAAATGAAATAAATGTATAAAGACCAGTGGATTCTACAGATCTTTTCCATCATAGCATACGACTCCCTATTTTGCCATTTTTTATTTCATTCTTTCTGCTTTTTCTCTCGAAGCCATTCGTCCTACTCTAATACTAAACAGCATTTGATGAGCACTCCAATGTGTCGTTAGTGCTTGCGGCAGCCACACTTGATTAAGAATTTTCTTCTTCACTAGTGGGCTATAGTCTGGATTTCGTGAAAGTTCGTATTTTGAGCAAGTTTCTACTAGAAGTATTATTTTAAGAAAAAATTTTGCATAGTTTCAAACGATGCATCGAAGTTTCTTCTATGGTCTACAAATACCTCCCAACGGTTTACCGCCTCATCGTGGCTGGAAGGATTTCCTGGGTGTCGGACTGCGATGTACAGCGGGGGGATTCGCCCCACCGGCAGGGTCTCCCAAGCTGAGAAGGAGTCCGGCGTTTCCATCAGGAAGCCTAGCTAAGAGTAAACCAATACCAGAATCCGCCCCCGTCCTGGTATCAAAGTCGCATGGTGGCAAATCTCCCTCTGATCCACAAAGGTTGCGACTGCCCGTGGTGGTGAAGACCTGGGGTAGACTTTGGCCAGGCTGATAAGCAAATCTCCGATAAGTGGTGGTTATGCTGGGGCCCGCACAACCAGTGAGGACGGGCCGTTCAAGTGTCAAGTGTCAAGTGCCTACGAATACTCGGGCTTTAAAATGCTCTAGCTGTCGAAAAGTTATCTGTGCTTATCGAAAAATCGCTGTCACTGCGAATGTGCTAAGCGGTCGACTGAACCTGACATGTATATTTAAATTCTTATTTTTCGTTTTATAGCCTTATTACGTATATTGTTACCTGTACTTTTTCCACTCTTTTCGTTGCCTTGCATGCGTCAGTCAGAAGGTCTTCGGCTTTGCGTGTGTGTTTGGCTGGAGGACTTCGTCTTCTTCATAAGTGTTATTGAATGTTGGTCGAGTTGATTTCCTTGGAATCCTGGAAGTCCTACTGGGCTGTAGCGTTCACTAGAGAAATCTGGTAACAATTTCCCCTCCGGATAGGGTGTAGGCTCAGATGTCTCCAGGTGAGGAGAACCTAAGGACCATGTGTGTGGTTCCTTGGGATTTTTAAAAAGATCATTGCTCTTCCTTCACCACCTACTGATAGGAATGAATGTGATAAGGATGGATCATGGAGTTTCGGTGGACTCCAATTTATTATTTCGTCTGTACACATTATGTTTTCTAAAATGAAAAGTATTGAGAAGGACTTTTGAAGCGATTGTAAGAGTAAATATCATCTCGAAAAGCAGCGGAGCAGAAGACGCGTTACCCAAGATGGCCTTATTGTTTGTTCCGCATTGTTCTCAAGTTTTTAAACAATGATCCATTTCCCAACGCTTGAGTTCCATTTCGCTAAGCCTGCATCAAGACAAGAGTCTACTTAGCAGTTAGGCAAGTTCAATTTGCTTATCTATAGAGTCACCCAACCCAGTGTCCATGGTAAATTCTAGGAAAAAATCCAATTCGGTTACATAATAGTTGGAAACTCCACTGAAGAGCGAGTGCTTTATAGCTGATGATTCAAATCACAATAGCAGCAATGACTTGGTGATTGTTTTGCCTGCTTATAGACATTTGTTTCTCTTTTTTAGTACCCTTGAATAAATAAGAACGCCAAGACATGAAAGCTTTGATGATGTAGGGCACTCTCGTTGTTCTTCCAGCATTCTATTAGGTTGATCGGAAAATAGTAGCATATTTCAATCTGTATCTTTATAACGGCATTTACCAGAGCGAGCTTTATTAATCAAAACAAAACCCACCAGAATCGACACATTTTTTGGCAACGAGAAGCGTTTTTTATTTGTACCACTTGCCGAAATACTCTGCACTTCGGGACCAAAGAGGCCGTTGAAAGCATTTTCTCTTATAATCAATGTCGAATTCAGTATGATGAAATTTTTGAAACAAACATCTCAACCACAATGATGCTGAGATATTTGCAAGACTCCTGACCACTGGTTTGCTGCGGTGAGGATCGAACATGCTGTTACCCTTTGTGGGATCTAACGCGTTCACCTCCACACCATGCAAGTCCTTCGTTTCGCGTTTCTCACTGCTTGTTTCCTATCTGGTAGAGTGCCATCAGCAATCACTCGTCAACGAGATTGATCTGGGGAGGCAAATCGGCATTGGACTCAGCTAAGGTGAGGATGTAGTCGAAATCACAATGTTAACTCTTTATTTACTCCCTGCTACAACTTTTCACGGTAGGGTATTGCGTGAAATACAAACATCTCACTTTCTACTGGTCAATATTCGTTGTCTTTCGGCCCATTAACACTGCACTATAACCGAGTTCGAGTTCGTAGAAGTAGATTGGCTGAAATTTCTGTCTTGATATATGATATTCTAGCCTTTACAATTAGTACATAACATAATGTGTGTTATAATTCAATTGCACAGAGTGAAAGTGCATAAAATTAGCCTTAAGATGATATGCAATAATGCAGTATAAAAAGAACGCTATTACACAAGAATAATAAAAGTGCAAATCCCACAGCAATTTCCGAACAACCTGATTTAAAAGTGCTCGCCGAAGCATTCGAGCTATTGCCCTTGTTCAGGCACTTTTCCTAAGCTTTGAAACACTTGTCCTTTTTCGGTTTCCCACATAAATAACGAACAGCAAAGTGTGCCCTGAAATAATTCTCTTCTTCAACTTCTAAGTAAACATATCTCAGAACTTCGTTAATTGAAATGAGGCCCAATGGAACGGTCAGACTTATACAATACGGTTTTTGCATCAATTTTTTGCCCTTTTCGGTTTCTCGAAACATTTTTAACCTTCTCCTTGAAAGCTTCTATTTCGCACACCGGTGTTGTTGAATTGCGGGAGTCTCGTCCAGAATAACACGATAGCGTCATGTAACGTATTGTTAATCATTGGGGCAATTTCTCCCTTGTTGAAATATTTTTAAAAATATGAAGTTTACCTTCGTCTTTTTTTGGATCCAAATTTCAAGGAACTCCAAAGTTGAAAAAAACTTTCTATAGAAATCATTTGTATCCTTGGAACCATTAGGTCCTAGGAACCATCTCTTCTAAAAGTTCATTAAGTTCCGAATTTCTTGACTACTCTCATTATTAAGAAACTATCGACAGTTATAAGAAAACAGATGCGTTAACCGAAGACTTCTTTTCTTAGTATCAGAAGGGAAGCTCTTCTACAAGCGAATGATTTCTACACTCTGCAACTTTTCCGTTAAGCTCGACACCAGCTGGTCACGTAAGTGATTCAGTTCATTCAATGACGGGTGCGATTTTATTTTATACCCCCCTCCCGTGTAGCGTTCGTAAGAGGCGGGAGTAAGGTTTCGAGCTGACACTACGTACTTTCTTGTTTTCTCTTATACGGCATGTCATCGTTTTCCTCTTGGCGAATACAAATCTTTTCCTTTGCAGACCGTTCTCCTAGGGAATAAACAATTCACACATAACGCTGGAAAGTAGTTTTTCGATAGCTGACTGTAATTTCTCGCTAGAGAACAAAGACGTCATCAGTTAATTGAAATTTCTCTTTTGCCTTGACGTACTCTATTACACACTCATACAAAAGACTCTTAAACTCGATGGGAACACTTCTGAAATTGTGAATTAGCATAAATAGTCTTCTTCGATTTTTTTTTACTTTTGTATGACCTACAGAGGCACGTGTGGCGCAGTAGTCGGAGGCGCCCTACAACACGCACTTGGAATCGACCCCCGCGTCCACAGCCCACCAAACCTTCTATCCCTCCGGGCTCGGCGCTCGATACATCGGTAGGCCACCACGAGTCATTGTAAAGGCCGGATATGCATGCAGTCACCTCCAAACGATGCTTAATCAAGTCGACTGCATGGCGCACTCCTCAGGGAGTTGATCAACGCCGAGAGCTTTATCCATTTTTTTGTCCTTTTATATGACCCATAATTACATTTACTGTGCAGATTCCAGCACTTCTAGCATTCGATTCATCCTCCTCGCAGTCATCGTCCACAGTGGTCTTCATACATTTCGCGTGCTAGCTTTTCTGCTACTTGAGGATTTCGCGTTCTTTATGAATGTCGTAGAATTTTGGTTACTCGATTCTCCTTGCAATCTTAGAGATAGCCGAGCTAAGGCGTTCTCACGTGGATTGTAGGGAAGCATTTACTAGGGTGTCGAACTATTACCGGGTTTCCGGATGGACTGCGTCACTAATCACTGCGCCACACACCTAAACACCCCCTGACCATATATATATATATATATATATATATATATATATATATATATATATATATATATATATATATATATATATATATATATATATATATATATATATATATATATATATATATGATATGTACGCATATTTGTGTACGCAAGCTATGTATTTATAACATACTCTAAAATATTCTTCATTCTCGAGTTCGGCATTCCAGTTCTCAGAAAACTAACTGCGAAAACACGGCGCTTCATAACAACTTGCACTAAACTGGGGGAACACCGTAGAGTGCTGTTCAACGCAATTTTGCTTCTTTATTTGCTTCCGTGTTCGCACTGAGAGTCCCGACGAGAGAAATTTCTGGAAAAAAGTGCGTTTGGTCAGGTCCAGGAGGTGAGAATTCCGTCTTAGTTGAGAGAAATTAAACTTGGGTGCTATAAACAAACATCAGCAGATTTAATTGCCTTATTGCTTAAGTTAAATATGAACCGGAAACCTAAAATTAAAATTGAAAGAATTTATTATCTTTGTGTTATAAGATTTATTGCACTTAATAAACGATAAAGGGTAAAGGATAAAGCTCTCGGCGTTGGTCAATGCACTATGCACTCGACTTCATTGAGGATCGTCTGGAGGTGACTGAATGCATATCTGGCCTTTACAATGGCTCGTTTGGCCTACCGATGTATCGAGCCAGTGGTGCTATCCTCCTAGACAAGTCTGATTTCAATTTGCCGACCCCGGACGGATGGAAGGGGTTGATGAGTCAAGGGCGCGGGGATCGACCCCATGTGTGTGTGTCGCGGTGCGACTCCGACCACTGCGCCACATGTTTCCATATTATACTCAATACCTGTTTAGGTGTTACTGCACAAAAGCAAGATGCATTAACCCTTTCACGACCGTACGTCTTGATTTCAATGCGTACCTTAAGTGGGGTCCAATGACACGCCGTCCGAGCAGACAGCCACGCGATAATGGCCGAGGTAGTGGAAGGGTTGAACCTTTTGTGTTCTAACAACTATTTAGTGCGCAGGATTGACCAAAACGCTTGTCTTTCAATATTTTCACTTACATTAATCAACTTTTGATCAAATAACATTGTTATGACCTATTGTAATCTATCGATGGCTTGTCAATGACAGGTTTTATACTATTGTTGGTCCGTGAATAGCTCTTCTCAGTTGTACTTGCAAAAACCCGTTGCGCACGATGGACTGGAATCGATAGATATAAGAAACAAACAATAGACACAGAAAGTCTCTTCATCTATTACATAAAGCGATGCGAAGAGCTAATAAGATCATGGCTAGATAAAAGATGGATTTTTTTTTCATCTCACACAAGACATGGATCACAAGGTGTCCGAGAACATGGGAACATACACAGAAGAACATACCGGCCGTGTAAATGTCAGGGAGATATGGAAAAATGTGAGGTAATCGAGCAATAGGACAATAACATCTAGAAACCAGTGCGCCCTGTCCCTTCCACGGACTTACGGAGCGCACGTGTTCCTTTCAGTGCGCATCTCACTTGCTCTACAATGATACGTTGTCGTGAAAGTGTTGAAAACACAACTATACCACAGCTATGTGATCTTCACGTTTGCTCTCTTTCTCTAGTCCATTCGTCTCCCATCTTCCCTTTTCTTTTTTTCTTTTTTTCCTCTCCACTTCTTTTTCCCTTCTTCCAATTTTTGTCTCCCTTTTTTCCTCTTCTTCGTGCTTCCTTTTTTTCCCTTTCTTTTAATTTCCCCTTTTTTCTCCTTCCCTTTTCTTTATTTTCTTCCGTTTTTTTCTCTTGTCGTCCCATATCTCTTCTCTTTTTACTCCTTTCTTTTGTTTCATTTCCTTCCTCCTTTTCTTTTAATTCCTTCTCTTGTGCATATACATCTACGATTTTTGCTCACCCATCGAAAAGGACAAGTTGTCCTGTTCATATTATATATAGCTATATTGACTACTAAACTTATTACGGGTCACTAATCTCTAAGCATCGCCTCGAATTACATGAAATGGAATCTATTGCCGTTAACGAGTTTTTCAATTTTACATGGTAATCACAAGCCAAATATTCATTAGTTGTACGACTGTTCCTGTTGGCCGTATATACATACATTTATATTCACATGTATTCACAGGGAAACGGGTAGCGCAGTGGCAGTGATCGCTTTCACTATAGGGCGGTTCAACTTAGCCATGCAGTACTTCTCATCCACACGGAGTAAGGAACTTGGTACCAGACCTATCTGGGGCAAGTTCACGCTTTCTAGTCCTCGTGGGAAGGCTCTAGCATGGCTATCTCAGGAGTACAGGAAGCACCTACTCGAACAGCGTTGAGCGACATTCATGAGGGAGGCAAAGAAATCATCAAGCAGCAGCAGAACCCACGCGCCAAATAAGGTTCGAAAATCTTCGTGGATGGTGTAACTGAAGAAGAAAAGACGAGTTCAAGAAGTTCTGGGATCCTCACTGTGCGATACATATGATGTCAAGTCATGTAATAGTAGTAACAATAGTCACCTCATATCTATCACCTGTCGCGCCGTTAATGGTCGACTGGCTCAAGCGGGCGCCAGTAAATCTTCCATCTCTCCCTGTCGCATTCAAGAGTGTTCCAATGGGTTCTGCTCACTTTAAGGACCTGTTGAACATCATATCTTTTTTTCTGGAATTTTCGTAAAGAATACTGTTCATCGGATGTGTGCTTTTCCTGTTGTGCGCTTAACATCTCGAAGAATCTAAGCACTAACGGCTTTTGTCCATCGAACATAGCCATACGCGCTCTACTTGCGGCCCACTTTATCTTCTACAGTTTCGTCTATAGAACAGCGTCTTCGATTTTTGCTCGTTGGTGTAGATCGAACCTTCATATCCTTTCGCTCAGTGGCGTGATGCGGGATACTCCTACCATTATCCTTTCGACTAATAAGTAGTAATAATGATAACTAATAACAATAATGTGAAACAGATATTAACATCCATTAGTTTGTTTGGGGTTTCCAAAGGTAAGGGCTCTGACCTGCTATTTAATAGTACATTTGTTGCGATGGTTGACAGGTTTTCAGAAGACCATCAGTGGACGTTTCGGCGGATGTCGGCTTTTCGAGTCTGGATAGGTGAAGTTGACATCAATCTAGTTGACGAAATGCTTCTATAACTGCAAGAGGAAAATCCAACGCCTAAATTTGAACCGCATTGGACATCATTTCTCCAGACACTCACCGTTTTTTCCTGAGTGTTTTGCTTAATAATGGAGGCTAACCACACAGAGTTTACACAGGTGCAGATGGTCAAGTTGCCTTTTCAAGCTCTTAAGAAGGCGAAATCCGCCAAAATGTCACCTTCCGCGGCTTAATAAATAGTAAGCTAACAATCTGGTGTTTGTTCATCAAAACAACAGCGAATTATTGATCAGTGCCGAGTTTGATAGAAACTTGGTCCTTAGGATTGATCACTATGAGCAAAGCATTTAATAATCCGAAGCCCCTGACATGCCCATAGCAGGGACTATGCGCTCTACCTATCCTACGAAGTTATATTTCTTTTCCTCCGAAAACCTTACTGTCCTCTCGAATTCATTTAAAATGCGAAAGCCCTGACTGTTTTAAAAAAAGAACTCACTCTGCTCCTTGTGGAAAGGATAAACAGTTTTGGTTAAAGCTGGATGATCAATCCAATTTCATGCCAGTCCGAGTCATATGTGACTCATACTGTGGAGAATGTGTTAAACATTGGTAACAATGAGCGATTTTCCTGCTTTTTACAATAAACGTAAAACATTGTTTCTTGCATAAACGGCTAGATGACTTCTCATATGCTTCAATATTCGGCCACTGACACAGTGATAAATTCTTCTATCGATTCATTGTCGATGTTGCTTTTGACAACCATTAAAGGGGGGTTCAGTTGCACTTGCTCTTGGTTACGCTTAAAGTACACTGCTGAAATTTCAAAGCCTCATCAAAGCAAAAATTGTCGCTTCTTCATTTAAAGGGTAAGAATTATTCCACATTTTGATCGTTGTTTTACTAGACAACAAATTTTCTGGACGACAAATCTACAGTTGGGAATTTCCATGTAGTATTTTCTTTCAAGTATCAATTATTTTTTTTCTAACAGCGTATTCCCTAACTAAACACTTTTCTTGAGTGGAGTAGTACAAGATATACAATGACGAATGTACGGTTTACAAAATGGCCCGTTATTTCTGGGCTCTAAAACTTCTTTAGCTTTTTCTTCTAGGTTTCATTTACAATTTTTTTAAGAGGACTAATGTTGCGGCAGATTGTTTCCCCCTACTCGGCAGCGCGACATCGTAATATCATTTCTGTTGCTAATATTCTCAGATTAGAAGCAAATAAGGCGATTATAAAAAAAGACTGTTATGCTTCTGTGACCGAACTACAAATTGAGCCCCTTGCTGCATGAGATTTCTGATAGTTCATCTACTGAAAAGCTCAACAGGTGTAAGGATCAAATTAACTGTCATTGTCTTAAATAATGGCTTATCTATTTTATATCATCCTTCCAAGCAGTTCCGACGAACAATGAGTTTTGTGATTACTGAAATTCCTATCAAAGAAACGAAGCTACCAAAAGGATAAAAGGATAAAACTCTCGGCGTTGATCAATCCCTGAGGGGATGCGCCATGCATTCGAAGCATCGTTTGGAGGTTATTGAATGCATATCTGGCCTTTACAATAACTCTCGGTGGCTTACCGATATATCGAGCCAGTGCTGCTATCCTCCCAGGCAAGTTTGGTACCAATTTCTGTTGATAAGGCTTTCCGCGTTGATCAATCTCTGAGGAATGCACAGTGCATTTGGCTTCACGAAGCACCGTTAGACATGATCGAATTCATATTTGGCCTATACAATGACTTGCGTTAGCCTGTCGATCCTTCAAGAAGGTGCTACTTTCTTCTCAGACTATTCTGGTACCAACTTAGGGACCATGGAAGGCTTGGTGATCCTGGGAGGGAGAATAGAACCAAAGACAATGTGTTTATTGGAAGAGTTCACTAACACTGCGCTACATGCATCTTAATATTGTAAAACGAAAACAACTCAACACTGCACACTCAGTAGTAATTTTTGAACGTATTGGACATAAAAGATGTCTTTTATGCTGTCCAACACTACAGGTTAAGTCCCCCGCAAGTGGAGAAGACATGTCCAACTTTCGGCAAGCTCTTTTAAAAAATACCTATTTAGCAAACGAGTATTCTGATAAAAATATATATATATATATATATATATATATATATATATATATATATATATATATATATATATATATATATATATATAATTAACTTTTTATCCTAACGAATCGCGTTTATTAATTCATTTCAAACCCTCTTTCAAAGGTGATCCATCATTTCATCGCTCTGCAATACTTAATTGAAGACTGAAATAGCGACCAGCTAGCGCTAATTTTCGCTAGCCTACACCGGTTCATTTTGAATTGGCTAGACCTGTCCAGCATAGACCCTCAAGGGCCATACATTGCATAGACCCTCAAGGGCCATATATTTTTTAAATTACTGGATCGAATAAAATGTTTTGCTCAGAGCATTGCAAAATATATAGTTTCTACAAGGATAGCCACTGGATTTCATAAGGTTGAAAGATTTTTACGAGGCTTTTTGGCTTTGAAAAACCTTTTAGAGGGTTTTTCGCCATCAGAGTAGACGCGGCTTGTGTCACTTTTAGTTTCATTTCAAAATTCTAGTTGACTATCTGTTGTTGACCATTTTGATTACTTTTTTCATTTTGTATTTCTTTTCGACACAGCCCTCTCTGGTAACCAAGATGGGTATCTCTTCGGGGTTGGCATGTTGAATTCCTATGGGTTTGACTAACACTAACAATACATCTCTGCTCGTTTATCTCCATCGGAATTATTTAGACGAACTACGTGCTAGAAGCTCCTCAACTCACTGCACTGCATGACTGTTTTCGTAAAACCTCAATTCCTTTTTTTAAAAAATTAGTATCATCTTGAACGAAGACGGAGCTTTTTCCGACTCTTACAATAAGTCAGGTTGATAATAGACCACAAGTAAATATTTTCGCGTCCCTCTACAAGTGCAAACAACTCCCAGGTTTGAGCTCGTTTTGTAAGAGCTTTTTGTACTTTCGAGATACTTCTTTTTCCATGTCGAGTTTCCTACTCAGAAATTAAGGGCATTGACGCTCTAGTGTTTATCTCTTCGAGTCACCAATGCTTATTTTGGAACAGTTAAGAAGAAGCTGACTAGATAATCCGTTCAGCGAATCTGGTGAGTTGATCATAGAAGGCCTACTCAGTTTTCTATCCCGTTCACTGTGTTCTAATTTTTCATCAGTGACCAATTTAATGGTTCCATCGTTACATTACGAGCTGCTTGTCTACATAGAAGCAGATACTCCTAAGCCTCTATCACTAAAGCGACTACGTAAGGTTGATGGTGAGACGTGGTAGGAATTAGAGCAAAAAAAAGCATGGTAAGCAGTTCGTGGTTGCCTACCGGGGCCAACTTCTACTCTACCGCTGACATAGAACAATAAAAAAAGTACTATAAAGAATGAACGACAAGTCCAAGTCCGTTATAAAGTCTGATATAAAAAATTACGAATGTTCTATCCACTTTATTACATGTTTGAAACAGGAGAACAAATGTCTTCAATGATAGCAAGAAAAAAAATGATTAGGAGAAGTGGTGAAATTCTCTCCAAAACAGCCATTGCAAACGTTAGTGATTGAAGAGAAATGAAACATCTACAACGTCAATATGTCGAACACGTAATCGAAACCTCAACTGCGAGCTGAAGATCTTTTTCCTCCACTAAAAGCGCTCGAATTGATAAACACCACGTATCAAATCACATTTACTGAGCTCTCTAGACCTTCACATCTTTTCGTCCAACTTTGTGGGGTTCGGCACATTTCTTGGTGGATAGAAAAAGAGCCTAAGGGCATCAGAAACCTATTTTTTAAGCAGATAAGATGATAATTCAATTTTTTCGCTCTTCTTTAAACGTTAGGATACTCTGTATTCTTACAGTGATTGATTAATGTTAATTGTCTTCCATCTACAGTAGCGCCTGTCTCTCTCATTTTCTTCATCAACGCCATGGCACACCGAAGGAAGGAAAACACGTAAAGCAAGCCATATTTGGAAGGGAATTCATAAGAGCAATCTTATATAATTTTTGATAAGTGCCACAAAATTACAAGGATATTACAAACATATTTCCTTCTAGAAATTCCTCAGCTTGAGAAAAATATTCGGTCGAGGGAAAGGCAGCTATTGCTACATGAGACTACATGCTAAAGGAAATATTCCCATACCGCAATTCTATTACTTCTGCTCTGAAGTGAAACAGTGTTAATCACAACAGACATTAGTAGGCAAAACTAATATCTGCTCTAACTATTCACCTCAAGATTTGGTAAACCGAAATTGTGCTTTTGTTGACCCATCGAGACTGCTTGTTGATGAAATGTTTATCTCAAAAGGTTATGAGGTTACCTACGAGTCCTTCATGGTCTAAATGAATTCTGTCGCTAGCTTCACAAATTAGGTCCCCTTGTCGGATGCTCTACTCAAATTCGAAAGGTGAACGAACATCGCGTGGCTTCCAGTTGCAATGAGGTACTAGTAAAGGTTAACAAGGCGAACGTCACTTTTCGAACCTTATAAAAACCTCCGCCAAATCTACTTTCACTTTAATGCGTTCTTGTAAGACATAGCAATCGCGTAACGGAAAAAAAAGTGCATCGAACGTTAGTCATCGTCTTATCTAGTGGGGGCTATTCTTGGAGTTAATCGCTTCAAGTGGGCCAGCTAAGAGCTCTGCAATTCCAACGTACCTCGAATACGCGCAGCTAAGAAAACCTATTTCATGCAATTCCCTTCCGCTCTGTGATCAAAGCGGTCAGTAGATGACGAAAGCGATTATATTATTCTTAGCTAGACTCTCCCTATAGGTGCACTTAGATTGCAGATAGCGCAATTCATTAAGCTGCCACATGCATCCAGTCCAGCGTTTAGTTTAGTTTCTGAACCAGTTAAGCTCCATATGTATATGGCGTTTCTCATTAGGGATGGTAACCTTGTTTTGAGAGGAAAATAAAGTCCTCGCCGTTTCGTCTGCTGACTCCGAAATATAATATTTTTAAAGGCTAGTCAGTTTTAACTGCCTGAACGAATTTTCAAGCGTTGCGGGATTCTCTGTCTCACTGAATTAATTAGTTATTTAACATTTGCTATCGCAATGCCGTCTATTTTTGAAGTTTAAAAGTTTTCTATTCGATAGACACATTTTAGATGGTGGATAGATTTTCCTTGATGTATACAAATTACTTCACGGATACCCACTTCCCGTTTTGGGACAAGATTTCGCCTAGTACTTTCGAGTCTTCAATAGAAAGAAATCTTCCACATAAAGATTTCAACTCTTCATAACATTGGATGATCATACCTCATGACGGTCTTCTTTATCTCACAACTCAAAACCAGAAATCCTAACCTTGAAAAGGCGGAGACACGTTGGCGATCTCATATTTAATGATCGCTGGGAAGTGGTAATTGTTTAAAAGTTCATTCATTTTCGTTTCTTCTTTTCTTCCATTCATTTGGTTGCTTTTCTGGTTAAAGTCTTGCAATCATAACCCATAGGTGGTTACACGTCACTTACTTGAAAATCTGTCATCTACTTTCCTAATTGTCATACTGGTTGCTGACTGTTTTTTTTTGTGGAATTAGAGAAAACCACATTAGGACATACCTCTGTCTTCAACACAAAGCAGACTTCGGCCAGCACGTTTGGATCGGTGTGAGAATGTTGCTTCCCGATTGGGATTCTTCTAGGATGGCAGCGTTTGCTACTTGTGTCTCTACTTTTAAAAAGTTTCTGCAATGATGTCATCGCACCTTTCTTTTTAGCTATAAAAGGGGATATTCTGTACAGCTTTATTAATTGCAAAGCTGATTATTCAAGTATAAACGTATAGAGGACGAGTGATTGAGGACGCTTTCACGTTGATGTGTTGTTCCGGTTAGTGGCATTTCTATTTTTTAACCGCTAGCCCATGGTAGACACGTGGTGATTGATGAATTTTTTTCCTTTTGTTTGTTGTCAAATTCGACCTTTTCTTTACCGTCCTCGTCTGTTGGTTTGAAGATGGCGTGGATTCCTGAAAAATTCTTATGAGCTGGTATACAACATATCAGTGAGGAGAGAAGACTATAGATCGTAAACCCGCAGCCGATCCAAAACACAAATCCCAACCATCTCTATGCAAGACGATTGAAAGTCAGCTAGATGAAAAAAAATATCACATTATTGATGCCTGAACGACATATGAGAAGGCGCCATCGAGGTATTAGATGTCCGAAATAGCTTATTCACCTTATAGACATCTTCTTTCTTTGAAGATTAGGATTTTCTAGAGCCAATCAACAAAAAGCCTGATGATGCTGCTTAGAACTGAAGTACTCGACTGAGTACTCAGATGGTGTTTGTTTTCATCGGAGCTTTTAGTCCAATGTCGGGTTTCTTTTCGACGATGTAACATAGAGATGGTGGTACTAATATCTTTCGCCACGGTGCCAAACAAGGTGCAAGCGAGGTGAAATCGCGTCGGTTTGAAGCCAGCGGATGATGGACATCATCTCCTTGTCACGTCCGACTGCCAGTAGTCACAAAAGTTCCCTGATACTCTTTAAACTTGAAGTTTATTACTTATGACTTTTCAAAATGTCTTTCTCTTTTGGTTTGGTTGAATGAACTTTTACTCTATTGATTAATCATGACACCGTCATAGTTAAGAAAAGGCGAAATTGAATTATCCTTGAGGGTACAACTTTGCCCAACAAAATTCTTTTTTGCGATAGAATTTTGTCGTTGCTCAGTGCATCATATGCCCTCGTAGACGTTTTTGTAATAGATCGGTCATTCTGAGGAAATGGGTAGTTTGTTGAGTTATGTAACAAGTATGAACTTCTCGTCGAAGGCGAACTACTTAGAGAACATCCAGTATTTGTTCATGTGAGAAAATCCAAGGAAAAATGAAGATACGAAGCAAAAAATGTGTAACTGTGTGGTAATTTCTATACTGACGGGAACGTGCTACTCGAAAAGCTCATATGTTTCGTTCTCTTAGAGAATTTTCGCTTACAATCTGATTGCGTCGTTTTCATGTTCAGCAATCGCGAGGTTGTTAAACAGCATACATTTACTTCCATAGAAAAACACAATACAATACAACAGTAGCTGACGTTTCGGCAGTATCGCCTTCTTCAGAGCCTGGAAGGGTATACTGACATACAATTTACTAGGCCAAACGCTTCAATGACACTTACAAAAAGACGAAAAACTCTATGGTAATTACATGGTCAACAGCTTCTCGAAAAAACTCACCGCTTTTTTACGTGCCTTCCAATGAGGAACATTACAACAGCTGATTATAGTCACATAAGGTTGATGACTGCACCATCCCACATCAGAAATTGATGCGAACATACCCCGTATTTTTCGAGAAGCTGTTGACCATGTAATTACCATAGAGTTTTTCGTCTTTTTGTAAGTGTTATTGAAGCGTTTGGCTTAGTAAATTGTATGTCAGTATACCCTTCCAGGCTCTGAAGAAGGCGATAGTGCCGAAACGTCAGCTACTATTGTATTGTATTGTGTTTTTCTATGGAAGTAAATGTATGCTGTATAACAACTTCGCGATTGCTGAACAAGAAAACGACGCACTCATATTCCAATGCCGAGGTTAAGAGAAAGTCGATCCTGGAAACTGTTACAATCTGATTGTTTCCAAGATTAACACAGCATTCGATATCCAATTTGAAACCGTCTCTGGTGGTTTCTACTGGCGATTCTACTTTCCTCTCAGACTATCCTCGTTTTTTACCTCTTGAAAAGATGTTGTTCCATAAAGAAAGAGCTTTTGCCTTAATCCAATGCAGTTCATTGAGAATTATAATAACGCAATGAAGCGTTAATGATTGCTCTCCGAAGTTTCTATAGCGTTTTTGTCAAACACTGGAACAACTATGTAGATCCTTTCCTGCGCAGTACCTTTCACGTATCATTTAGAGTCTTTCCTTCATTAATATCTTTTTTTACTTTTTATTCATTAAATATTAATAGAAGAGAAGGCGTAGTTGTTTCCATTACCATTTCTTCTTTATGAAACGAGTTTTTTCTATGGGAAGATTTCATCATTCTACGTTATGCTGTTCAACTAAAACAGAATAAAGTTGGTCTATTTTTTTTCCATTCAGATACAATAATGTTGAAATATTCACGATATTTTCGCTACACATAACACCCTGCCGTGAAAATTGTAGTAGTCAGAAAATAAAAAAATAAGACATTGTGATTTTGACTGCAACCTCAGCTTGACTGGGTTCAATGCCGAAGTGGGCCCCCCAGATCAATCCCGTTGGCGGGTGGTTGCTCATCGCACTGGTAGATAGAAAAACTAGCTGAGAGAAACGCAAAGCAAGGGCCTTCGTTGCGCAGTGTGTAATACGCGGGCCCCCAGAAAGGGAGGTTGTGGCTCGATGTGGCGCGGGCTCCAAGCTTTGCGAATAACTCAGCATCGTTGTGGTTGTAATGTTCAAATAATTTGAAGCTTGTGTGATGTTTTACACATCTAAAGTCCACTTCGTTGGCAACTGTAGGTGTACTTTTTACAGATAATATTCTATAGTGAGAACCAACCTTCTAACCTACCTCTTTTTTTCCATAAATTTTTCAAAAATGGCTGAACTATGATAGCAAACACCAATATATCTTCAAAAATGTCTACCGCCATTGAATGATTAAAGTTTCTCTATTCTTCAGAGTAACTGCTTTTTTGTTGCTGATCTTTTCCGAAATATGAGGGAGGTGTTGATCTCAAAAGACCTAGTCTACATAAATACTGTTGTAGGCCTTCATCACAATGAGCCAGTGTCATTGCACTTAAACTGACATCTTTACTGCAATTCTTTTTTCCGGGGCTGGGAAGCGTAATGTGGTATTGGTGCCGCTCATTAAGCACGGTGTTCATTTGACGCACAGGTTCATCAAATCCCTACTCCTTTTGAAAAAATTGGTTGCATGTTTATCTAGGGAAAAGTTCACTCCCTGCTATCCCAAATTGGAACTCTCTAGCACGGCTATCCCACCACTGCTGGGAAAATCGGGTAGTCTCACTATTCAGCGACATTCATAAAGAGGGCAACGATTCTCAAGCAACAACCGAAGCCAAACGTGAGAACATCAAAGATTTTCGTGGATAAATGATAGGAGAAAATGAACTGAATTCAGGAAGTGCCAGGATCCTCACAGTCATTGTGAGGATTGGTCTATGAAGAAGATAAAGCTGAATTTTCGTGTTTTGCATAGCTTTCAGTTCATATCTGAGAGGTAAATTCCAAGAAATTTTAGTATTGGTTAGGTAATCATAGTTCGAGCAGCAGTTTCTTCATTAAACCTAATTCCCTTAGAAGATTCGCATCTTAAAGGGCCACTTTACATCTCTGTCTTCCTCTCAAATTCTTCATATTTCTTCACTGGAAAAAAGGGTGCTCATTTTTACTAAGAAGTGTTTCACTACTTCACAATAGTAGGAAGAACGCAAACGATCTGAACTTGTAGCTTCCTACTGGTCGGTAGACGAACCGGCAATTAAAAACTGTAAATTGTGACGGGCGATTGCTGATGGCATTGATCAATAGGAATAAGCTGAGAAACAGGCGAAACGGAGGACACCGCATGGTGTGGTGATGAACGCGCTACCTCCCGAAAAAGGTAACAGCGCGTTTGTTCCCCACCGCAGACACCTGCAGTTCGCAGTTTGCAAACATCTCAGCATCATTGAAACTATTAATTGTTTTGTGCAGTCTTTTTTAACCTAAGTTTTTACCACATTTATATTGTTCTTTGGGAAAAAAGTACACACTGGGTGATCAACGTCGTTTTCTTTTTTGAGTTCTATTAAATGGGGGCTTGAGAATACTTGTTGATGCATTGAAATCGGGTTATTTATTTATTTCGTCAAACTTTATTTCTTACTGACGATTTTATTAGTGCTCCAGTTTCATGTTATCGATGTGGCACCGGAAGCGCTATGTTGTCAAGCAGAAAAAAACAGGTTGTTGTATAATGCTGGTTATGGCGGGTAGCACAGTGATAATGATGCTAATCGTCAGGGCCACGGTACGGGTTCGACCCTGTCTCATGCGTCCACCAATCCTCTCATCAATACGATATTGGGACACTGGTACCAGACTCATCTGGAGAAAATTCACTATCTGGAATCCAAGTGCGAGTGTTGTAGTCCTGCTCTCTCAGGATTCCATCGCATGTTGACTTTACCAGCACTGTACGAGATTCACGACGAAGACGAAATCCTCAAGCAGCATTCGAGCAAACACGCGAAAAATCTTCGGAGACTTTCGTGGATGATGGATACGAATAAACAGTGGAATGACACAGTGGTATGCCTATTGTGGTAGTGATGGCAGTTTTTTTTTCCCGTAAAGTAAAATTTTTTCCCGTGTAAGAATTCGTCTATTACAATTATAATAGGAGGTGATACATGAATAAAGAACCTCGTAAATGATCCTTTTTTACTTGATTGATTCGGAAGCTTGGAGAATCTTTAGGATCTTTAAGGAATTGATCAATGTTGAACTCCTGATCTTTTTCTCTTCATAGTTGTCAAATGTCAATCTCCAGTTTCTTGATTCTCATCGTATTCTAAGTTTTTTGCGTATATATTCGCGATTACAACAAATATTTTACAGCTACAGCATTTGCTTAAGTTTTTCTCTAGTGTAGTTCCCTTGGAGACTTTTATTTAAGAAAAATAAAGCTTTCGGCGTTGATCAATCCCTCTAGGATGCGCCATGCATTCGACTTCATTAACTAACGTTGGAGGTGATTTAATGTATATCTGGCTTTTTACAATTACTCGCGGTGGCCTACCGATCTATCAAGCCAGTGCTGCTATCCTCCCAGATAAGTTTTGTACCAATTTGCCGAACCCAGAGGTATGGAAGGCTTGGTGGGCCATGGGCGCCGGGATCGATTCCACGTGTGTGTCGCAGAGGCGCCTCCAACCACTGCGCCACACGTATTTTTTATTTACTAGAAGGAAATACTACTTTTTTTCGCTCGCTTGTCTTTATCTCGTTTGTGATCATCAGCTCGAAATAACTTGTTCGCTTGAAATGAACGTTCTTCGTTTTTGGAATCAAGTCCCTTCATCTTGTTCATTTATCTTCAAAGCATTTCGACTTTTCTGCTATAGAAGACATTCCAGTTCCATCTGGAAAAAGTTTATTTTACTCAAAATTGGTTGACTGTTTCCTAATTAAACATTGAGTAGAATCATAAGTATGAAGTTTTTCTACGAAGAGGATCCAATTCATCGTGAATTCATCATTTTTTTCATCAGATTGCGTGCGTTGTCATAGAAAATGAGCCATAACGTTCCTCCCGGAAAGCATGAATGGCCTTTAACCTCCATTCAACCATTTTATGAAGAATAAGACATTTTTCACATTAGTAACACTTTCTCTTATCTTAGACATTTCAGTGGAGTATAAGAGCCACTTAACTACAATAATTAATTGGATTCAGTTACGTTTTGTAGCTTTCCATGGAGATGTAAAACACACTCTTTTTTCTTCACATACGCATCTGTGATGAAGCTGAAGTCGTTTTATTCATTTTCGGGCAGAATTACAATGTCAGGGAATTCTTGATGTTACTACTATGTTTTCATTTCATAGGATCGAAAGAATTTTACTTGTGGAAGACTTCTTTGGTTGGCGATCACATCTGCTATTATTGCGAGGCTCCGATTTCTCTACAGTATTTTCATGAGGCTTTTTAATGGGTTGTTGGAGTTCCTGTACTTTTCCGCATCGTCGATTTTGTACTTTTTCTTCGAACTGGAAGATTTTTATATCTCTGGGAAAGGTTAGCATAGTTTGCCACTTCATGTTGAAAGTACATTTACAACCAGAGATATCAGACTATAGCTCTGTTCTCGAATTTTTCTAGTCGGTGATTGATGAGTAGGGCTTTACTGATGAGGGCACAAAATTTTTTGTCTGAGCGCTTTCCTAACCAAATCTCGTTTCCGTCCCATTTCACCAAGCCATTATGTTCCTAGCACATTACTGGTATAATTGGCTACCGTACTAACATTTCAATCCTTGAGGTCTCTAATTCATTTTGTCGACAATGGCGAAGTTTTCTCTGTGTTTTTTTTAGCCGAACACCTTATAATCGGATGTCTTTGATCGTTTGTGTTTATTTTTAAAGTATTTCCTTTAAGCTCGTTTTCGTTTGCTAGCAGTTCTATCCACCTTGAAACCATGGTGTCATCCTCATGGCTATTAATAGAACGGGACTGTAACTATTTCGCTTTCCCTAACCTGCTCTTGTCCTGACAGTATTTCGTTTGTACTCGACTTCGTTTATATCTCTTAAAATCGTAAATTCCAACACGGGGTAAAAGGTTCAACGATTGAAAGGTGCTAGTTGATATCATGCAATTTCGTTTTCCAGGGTACAATTATGAAGTAGTTAATCAAGAGAATAAAAAAAACGCTCTTTATCATTCCACCACTGCTACGTTTTGCTTTAGGATTACTACTAGTCTAACTAAAAAAGAACACTTTTTAGGGTGTGCTATACTTATGGAAGAGGATTGCCGAAAAGCTTTATGAAAGCCACAACGATGCTTAGATAAACGTAAAACTTCGATACCGAGCCACATCGAGCCACGATTTGCCTTTCCGGGAGCTCGCGCATTACACACTGCACTATGGAGGTCCTTGCTCTGCGTTTCTCTCAGCTAGCTTTCTATCTGCCAGTGTCATCAGCAATCACTCGTCAACGGGATTGATCTAGGAAGCCCACATCGGCATTGAACACAGTTCATTTAATGGCACTGGTAGATAGAAAACTAGCTGAGAGAATCGCAGAGCAAGGGTTTGCGTGGCGCAGTGTGTAGTGCGCGGGCGCCTAGAAAGGGAAATTGTGGTTTAATCTGGCCAGGAGTCGAAGTTTTGCGAATATCTCAGCATCGCTGTGGTTGTTTTCGCACAATACTCTGCCGTGAAAATTGCAGTAGGCAGTAAATAAAAGAGTAAACTTTATAAAACAAGTTTATGGGATGGTCCGACATCACATTTTGTGCTGATTCTAGCATCTGTTCGATCGGCTGCATTCCTTCGTATCTTTGATCTACGAAAGTTTGCTGACTTCAAGTGTGACCTCAGGTGCTGCGTGAGGATTTCGGTCTCTTCATGAATGTTGTCAAGTGCTGGTTGAGTCGATTCTCTTTGGAATTCTAGGGCAAGTGTGCTAACGTGTTCCTAGTTTTTCATCACACTCAGGCGTTATCCCTTCTCGATCGGAGGAAATTTTTCCCTATACATGTAGGATGCCTTCTTTCCGGCACCGACAACACGTTGTATTACGGTTCAAATAGGTTTTTATATAAATTAAGTGTTCAGTTTCTTGATAAGACTGACAAACTCTGTTGAAAAGACATTTACCTCTTATTGGCTAACATTTCAGCAGATGTCATCTTCTTCAGAGCGTAGAAATGGTTTCGATCGTGTGTGTTCTATATGGTCAAACCTCCCCATAATTTTGAGCGAAAAACAACTCAAGACAAATATTTCAATATCACGCTAAGCTACCTTCATTGTACAACTTTATGTGCCTGCGTAGAGCAGTGTTCAGGAGTTGCCTTGCGAGTGTGCATGATCGTTGGCTCGATCCATCCCCCGGCTAAGATTTCTGTTTGGAAAAAATTGTACCGGTCTTGTCTGTGAGAACGAAGCACTAACTTCACATATCGGTAAGCCTTCAAAAGTCGTTGTAGGCTTAAATACGCATCTAATCATCTCTGTAATTCTTATGGAGTGGAATGCAAGATTTCTAGGCGATGTGTGAATGCTGAAAACTCTTACGCTTTAACACATTTAAAGACAAGAAACCACTCTTGGGAAGCTCATATAGGATGATAACTGCCTGCTTTTTCGCTTCACAGAATTCAGTTGTTTCTTTTGAAGTTATGAAAAGCGATTAAAAAAAATATAGTGAGCTTTACTACCTTGTAATCCACTGGTGAATGTAGTTCCAACTCATTTAAGGTAAGAACGTATAGAAATGAAGTTTACTATCTTATGGATGTTTTGTTGTTCCAGTGGCTTACTAGTTTATGGTTAGGATATTGCTAGAACTTTAACTCCAATCTGCAGCACGGTGTTCAGGAGAATCGCACAAGCGAAAAAAGAAGCCATACATTCATCCTAAAACGTAGTCAGTTGTAGTTGTCAGAAGGACTAGTCCCAAGCTAGGAACAGTTCCAAACTTTTTTACTTGTCTTGTTTTATACGACCCGTCTTCACATCTATTGTTCGGATCCCAGCACTTCTCACAATCGATTCCTCGCTTCCATCATCCACTAAGGTCTTCCTACTATTACATGTGGCTTCGGTTGCTGCTTAAAGATGTTGATTTCATCTTGAACGTCAAGGAATAAGTCTGGCGGAATTAGTATGAAGTAATTTTGTACTAGCTATACTGAGACTTTTACAGTAACAGCCCTATAATCACCTCTATGAAGGTGCCCCAGTTGTTTGACGTTGGTCGAGCCTATCTGTTTCTGATCCAGGAAAACCGTGTGAGAGAAAACTAAACGACGAAGCAGCACAACAAATTGCTTAAATCGACAGCAGAACTCTTTCCATCGACTTCAGTATTGTAGGAATGCGCAGAAGACAAGTTTTGAAGCTGAGTAATCGCTGTTCGATTCGTGTCGTTGAGTAAGAATTTCTCAAGGTGTATGTAAGGGCATTCTTCATCGGTGTTTTGATATCTTCCTTCTCATCCGGTATGTAACAAAAATTCAGTGCCCGTTGTGCCCGCGCATTCTTAGTTGATTGTCCAGTCTTCCTATGATGATGTCGAAAATCTCTTTGGGTTGCATGACTCTACTGGTGAATGACGCCCCGCTGTAAATGACAGCAGGACATCAAGAAGTATCGCTGCCCACAATGAAACGCAGTAAGGCGCAAAATACATCTACAAGAAAGAAGCCACTGAATTTTATCGCAACTTGATTTTCCTTTATCTAATATGAACCTATATTTGTCATGGGCCTGCAAACTGTCGCAACCTTTTACATTTTCATTCTGCGTTGATTTATCTCTGAGTGACGCGTCGTATATAGTGAAGTTGTTCATTTTCCAGCATGCAGGAGTTTTCAGTTTTGTTGTAAAGCCAGATCTTAAACTTGGATAATTAGACCGTTTGTAAGCAATGTTAATAGGACAACCCCAAAAGGCCGACTTTCTATAAACCACGGCACAAATAATCAATATACCTATATATGTTTTTACGAACTGCCCTTGTTGAGCTGATGGGAGGTTGGAATAAGTTGTCGTTGTGGCTGTTGTTGTTGCTTGATAGCTGACGTTTCGGCTATTTTACGTTCCTTAGAGCCGTGTTGTTGGGAGTGGAACATAACGATAAAATGACATTAGACTTGAGAAATATAAACACTAAAGTGATCAGTAAGTGGAGATGACGTGAAGAGTAACAAGGACCACTAACAATAGTAAGCATTGTTTGCGGTAGTGTTAAAATGATAGGATGAGATTGTAGAGAAATCATTATATTGTACGTTTTTAGTTGCAAGGAATGGTCGAGTGGAAGTGGTATATGATGTTGGTAGATTTTATACACGGTCTGTGAATGAGGGGGAGCCTGCAGTAATCTAAACATGTGATCACTGGATATACGGAGAAGTGCAGAAGCAGTGGTTACAGATATAGGGGTGCAGATATAGATATAGGCATAAATGGAGTGCTCTTATCCTAGGTCAGGATGAGAACGTGCACATGTTACGAAAGTGGAATTCAGCCATTTGAGGACAAGTTGCGGAAGCAAATTTTTTAATACCACAATTACTTGGATACTTGGATGGCCTACTCTCACTGGTTGTGCGGTTCTCAGTGTACTCTCCATTTTTCGGAGTTTTGCTGGTTCAGTCATTGTGTTTCCCTGGAGTCCCACGGTCAGCCTGACCAAAGTCTGGCCCAGGTCGTCATCAGCACAAGCAGTCGCTACTCTTGTGGTTTAGAGGGAAATTTGCCACCATGCGACTAGTTTGATACCAGGATGGTGGTGGATCCTGGTTTTGGTTCACTCTTAGCTGGGCTTTCTGACGGAAACGCCGGACTACTTTTAGGACGAGATACCCTCCCGAAGGGATGGATACCCCTGCTATCCATCGCGACCCGACATCCAGGAACACCTCCCAGCCACGATGATGTGGTAAACCGTCTGGGGGAATACCACAGATGAGGATAATTAACTACACCAACTTCACTTAACCTCGGCTTGTGTAATCATTACACCTATTTAGATTGTTCAGTTTATACGAGGTTGATAAAGATGTTTGTTCGGCTAACGTTTTCTTCGTCTTCTTCACAGCCGATAATCGAGTCGGTGGTCACTGTCGTTTCTGCGCTCCTCATTACTCTGGTTGCCTCATTACACTTATTTAGATTGTTCAGTTCAGGATAGAACCCATATGTATTGCAGGGCATCTCTAAGCACTGAGCTACATGCGCCCTTAATCATCACTTACAAACAGTTATTTCACAAAGCGCGAAAGCAGTTCCAAAAAAAGTACCATTCGACCATTCTTCCTTATTTTTCTTTGTGGCGACTTTTTTTTTGAATAATTGCTCCATTCTTTTGTTCTCTCGAAAGCGATTTGGATTCCATCTTTTTGGAAGAAAAAAAGGCTCGGTAGAGCAGTGGTCGGAGGCGCCCTGCAATGCACATGGAATCGATCCTCGCGCCCCACGTTCACAAAGCCTTTCATCCCTCTGGGGTCAGCAAATTGCTAGCACAGTTGTCTGACAGGATAGCAGCACTGGCTCAATACATCGATTGGCTACCGCGAGTCATTGTAAAGGCCAGATATGCATTAAATCACCTTCAACGATGCTTGATGAATGAAGTTAAATGCATGGCACCTCCCTCACAGAATGATCAACGCCGAGATCTTTATCCTTTATTTTATGGACATTGTTCACTTTGAATAAAACTTATCCTAATGACGAAATCAAATCTTGAAAAGATTTGAGTTCTTTGGGAAAAAACTATGAACAAGATGGGTGTGCCTGGAACATTGCTGGATCCATGTATTGGATTTGATCAACTGTTGAAAGAAATTTGAATGTGAGAACAGCAAAAAAAAACTTTTTCTTATAAGCGAACGTCTAGAATCTCACTTCAGGGATACTTTCCGATTCTAGACTCTGCCTTCCGCTACAGCTTTCTACTGAATGCTCTCACTTTTTGCGAAGGCACGGAATTCATCATTTATATAGGGTTGTTAGTGAATGCTAGGATACTAGGGTACTTGGATGGCCCGCCTTCACTGTTTATGCGGGCCCCCAGCATAATCCCCATTTTTCGGAAATTTGCTGGTTAAGCCATTGTGGTTCCCTGGAATCCCCATGTCAGCCTGGCCGAAGTCTGCCCCAGGTTATCATTGCCGCCCTTATGGAACAGATGGAGATTTACCACCATGCGACTAGTTTGATACCAGGACAGTAGTGGATCTTAGCATTGGTTTACTCTTACCTGGGCTTCCTGATAGAAACGGTGGACTTCTTTTCAGCTTGAATACGCCGCTGTGAGGATGAGTCCCTTGCTGTATTTCGCAGACCAACACCCAGGAACACTTCCCAGCCACGATGAGGCGATAAACCGTTGCGAGGAAAGTTGTTAGCGAATGCACTAGAATGCATGATGAAACCGCTAAAATGTAACTACGTCAGCGTTGGGTAATTGTTTTTTTCAAAGCTTTGCTCCGCAGATGACACAAAGTTTTGCGATATTGGAAAAAACCTCTCGAAGAGCTGAATGTGACAAGGAGATGAACTACACTCTCAAGAAAACCGCGAAAGAATCTGCCAGTTTACAGAGAACGCCCGATTTTGTAGGAAAAGGAAGTGGATGTAATCAATAAATTTGGGATAAAACATTAAAGCGAAAAAAATTCGGTGTCACCTGCATCGTCGCGCCATGGTTTTTCACTATCCTGTACTTCTCTATCTCTTTTCATTTACCGCTAATAAGGCTTTTTTTTAAACTTTTTGTGCAGAATGCTAGGAAAACATAAAACGTTCGCCTCTCCGTATACGCCACTTTTGAAAAAAGAAAACTTTACAACGCGTAAAATCCCCAGGAAATTAAATATGGCGTGATGAAATGTATCGATATTTAACGAATGTTCAGTTAAGTGCCAGAGACGACTGACTCAAGTGGAAAATGTTATCCAAAGCTTCTAAAATCGCAATCGAGATTTTAGAGGGTGATTAAATGCATGCATGGACAGTATGCGGCGTGTGTGCCGCAGTGGTTGGAGGCGTCCTGCAATGCACATGGAATCGATCCTCGCGCCCATAACCCACCAAGCCCGACATGCCTCCGTGGTTGGCAAATTGGTACCAGACTTGTCTGGGAGGTTAGCAGCACTGGGTCGATACATCAGTAGGCTACCCCGAGTCATTGTAAAGGCCACATATGCATTCAATCACCTCCAAACGATGCTTAATGAAGTCGAATGCATGGCGCATCCCTAAAGGGTTGATCAGCTCCGAGAGCTCTATCTTTTTTTTAATGGACAGTGTAATGAAATGCGGTAGTCTGCTGTTGTGTAAACCTAGTGTCTTTAACCTCCCCCGACATTTCTGATTTCCATTTTTCACCTGGAGAAATTAAATTTTTGGTTAAACCGTATGTAGATTCGACCCGACAATAAGGTGTGTATTCTAGAGCACCCTTAACGACTGTTCCAGGGGCGTTTAAGCCTAGTTATTGTCCATTTTAGATAAGTTGCAGCACAGTACAAGTTATTTGAAAATTCCGTATTTGGAGCATCTACTCAAAATGATGGAAAAAACAGATCGGGCAATAATCAAATAAAAATACAGGAACCAGGTTGTTTAGGATCACCATATCAGACGTGAACGCGGAAACAGGGGGAGAACGACTCAAGGATGAGTGTCACAAGAATGAAATCGACAGACCGGCCTCTAAACAGAGTAACTAGTATCATTAATAACATAATTCAGTACATGTCCGCTATGTGGTCTACACTCTCGTCGTTTTTAAGGACTGGATTTATATGCCGAATTGCGATCTATATTTGAATGTCCATCATCCAACAAGACATACCAAGCTGAGAACAAATCCAAGATTTCTTTTCAGAAGCATACCTAAGAGTACTACTTCATGGTAATGTTCGAGAGAGACACCCATGGGCACCATATACCCAAAGGGAGCAGGGAATGAAGAGTGGAGTACCAGAACTGTTAGGCACCACTTATCCACGAACCAAGCCAGAAGAGACCAGTGTGTAGCTCTAATCTGAATTAGCCCGCAATTTAATGATGATCGCTTGAGTTACTCGACGGTTTATGGGATTACAGATGAAGTAAGTGGTAAATAATTCTATTCCGAATATAAAGCTTTACTGTAGAGATTCCTTTTTCACGGAACGGAAGAGAAAGGCTAGCAAAGCAAAAAATTTTAGGGGCGTAATTCGCCATTCTTTTTCTCATTTACGTCCAGATGTAACTCATCGCCCCTTTTTCAATCAAATTTGAATTTTTCAACTTTCCTTCCTTTTCTGCTTCTCCTCGTTCTTCTTCCTTTTTTTCTTCTTCCTCCTCCTCTTGCTCTTCTTTTCCTTACCTTTTTTTCTTTTGTTAGTTCCTATCAGGGAAGAACAATTGGTAAATTGCTGTGGTTGCCTTCACAGTTCTCCATTACTGGCACCCAGTTCTCAGTGCAGGTTTTACGCGGCTTCGTATACTCTGCATGACGTGTTTTTACCACATAACGATTGACTCAAACTTCTCTCTGGAGACTTTTTTCGTTCTTTCTAGAATTTATCGAATTTAAAATGTACAAGATAGGTGCCATGACCCACGTAATTTTACTCCGAATTGGAATATGTTTGTCATTCATATTTCCAATTCTTGCTGGGAACAAATCAAGAGTTGCCTTTATTCCTTCTTGGATGTTTTGTAGGGCTTATGACTTTGTGTGGGTTCGACTGCAACTCAGAGCCAAATTGGCTGACTACTTTTGTAAAGTCGAATTACGCTGAAGGATGCAGATCATATTCAGATAGCGACGACATAAATTCTTTCCTTATTTGCTTTGTTTTTTTGTTACTTAATAAGTTTGGCCTATCACTTAGCACGTCTACAGTACAAATATGTTAGCGTGTAGGTCTTTTTGAATTTAACAAGGATGCGAACGAAACTCAGGCGACTGTAGTATAACAAGGAAAATTCGAACCCAGAGATTCTACTGAAGTTTTTGGACAGAAGCAGACCTTTTTCGAAGGGTACTCAAGCTTCACGCTGTTGTCATTTCATAGTTAAATAAAGACCTATGTGAGAATCGTTTAAGGAGCTAAGTGAAAAATATAAGAGCTCCGACCTCTATATAGTTCTTGGTTGTCGGTGTGTGGGCGAACCATCGAAATCTCTGTGATCCTGGAAAATTTCTATTCCCATGTAAGCAAACTTCACGCAAATGCACCTGGTGACTGCATGTGAGGAAAACCCCAGAATAACGTTCTTATAAAGAAAAAAAGGTTACAGCCCTCTAAGCTTAAGCTAAATTCGTTTACGTGGCAGGATAATTCTTTGGATGGCTCTTTCTATATGGTAAAACGAATGCTAGAATGTTAATGGACCACCACACCATGTTAGGACAATGAAATTGACTACCTTGAAATAAACTAAAAAGCTAAAACTTTCATAAAACTTTTCAGGCCGAATGAAACTTTTATACCAACTTCATGTTAGTTTAATAATCTAGGAGAACACTAAACAAACTATCTATCCATCCCTAATGATATTATCTGTTTCAGTTCATTCATGGTTTTAATAACTGCAACAATTCCCTACGACTTGATCACTATAATGGTACTAACCTTTATGCTTTGTGTCTTTTGAAGAAAATATTAGGGGGGCCATTATATCTACTTGCTTTATTTTTTTTGTCTGTTGAATTTGTTAAGCGTTACGTTCACATTCACTTTAAATTACTTTTACTTGTCTATGGATATTTCTGGAAAAAAAAGGTGAAGCATTTCCTTGAAACCTGAATGCCTTTTTCCTCCTCTCTAAATTTTTTTTCTTCTCGGTAGTTCTTTCCAACTATCGCCCTTATAGGAGTTCCCAAGATCGACTTTCTATTAACCTCGGCATTGGATTAGAAATCTGTTGTTCTCTTTCTTACAGCAATCGCGAGGTTCTTATTCAGCACACCTTTGCTTCCTTACGATTATAACATATACAACACAACGGTAGCTGACGTTTCGGCAGTATCGCCCTCTTCAGAGCCTGGAAGGGTACACTAATACACTAGGGTGCACTATCGCCCTTATCGTATTCACTGTCGCTCAATGATTTTCCCATATGTTTCGTCCTTCTTATTTTCACTGGCACTGCGCTATCATGCTTAGTTTTTGTTTTATACATGGGCAACTAATGAAAAACGACAACGTATTACTGAAATCGACTTGTATTTGACATCGTTACGAAATGTCAACATCTTGTTGCATTATTAAGCCTAGTTAAAAAAATATTCCATGTGGATCTCAGCACCTCTCTCATTCATTTCGTTCATCATCCATAAAGATCGTTGAACTTTCTGCGTGTAGTTTCGGCTGCTGCTTGAGGATTTTTCCCTTTTATCATGAACGTCTTTGAACGCTGATCGAGTCGATTCTCCTTGGCGTCGTGAGATAGGCTGATTTGGGTGTTTCCACTTTGATTGCATAGAGTGAACTTTTCCAGAGAAGTCCAGTGTCAGATTTCCGACCCCGTAGGGATGAGGTGCTTAGTGAGATCGGGGCGAGGTCGAACCAGCAACGTGTTCGTGATGGCCGGCATCATTACTGCTGTGCAACGACGGCTCCTGGACGATATTAAAAAATCTTGTTGTGGTTCTAATTCTTCCGCCTTTCGCCTTTTTCAAAGCCGTGACTATTTAAGTCGAGTGCCAACAGGGGTTGTTTCTTCTTGCGATGCAGGTCTTCGTAGTCACATCGAGTCGCGTTGAACGAAGTGAAGCACCGAACGAACAGAGTGACCTCAAACAGCACTCTCCTTTTTGCATAGGAGCACTCAGAATTGATTGTGCTTTAAACATCGAATAATTGTTGTTGAAATATTTGTTGTAGAAAATCGACTCGACTCAAATCATTGTGGTTCTGAAGAAGGCGAGCACACCGAGACGTTAGCCACAGCAGAAAAAAATTTCTTTCAAAACATCCTTAACAACAGATGCCAATAGTTTAGTAATTCAAACTGTTGCTTAGGTGTATGTCACCTTTCAAAAATGATGTTCCGTGTACAAAAATTCGCTTACAAGTTTACAACAATTCACGTACCGTTTCGTAAAATTTACTGATTTTTTCTCACAAGCACCATTTGAGGCAGAAATCGTTGAAAAAAACTATTCTGTTATCGCCTCTTAAGATTTGTAACACTACTAGATCTATGGATAGATTTTGTTTTGCTGTTGAGATTCTGCATTGTCCAGTATCGCCAATTTGTCGATATTTTTTAAATACTACGTTAAACCTTCTTGTTTGGTTCGGAGGTGTCGTTGTATTTTTTATGTTCCATCAACTTGATTAATCAGTCATTTATGGCTAAAATTCCGGAACCCTAAGACGACATAAGAAATTATGCACAGTATTTCACTCTTTTTTGAGTTTAATCGTGAGTGAAAGTGCAAATTGGAAAACTCAGCTGAGCTACGTGCAACGAAAGACTTTGCGAATAAAATGACTGCCACTGGATGACGTATACCTTGCCTAGGTGGAAACTTTTCTTCTTTAGCCACATATCTGACCTTCCATTGGTGACAATCTAAGCGGCAAAGCGATTTTGATAACATTTCGAGACGCTCAATCTTCTATGGAAGTAAAACAATCAAGGGGGAACTGTTCTGCCACAAACACCTGAATGCCTACATTTTGGAGCTGGTCTGTCATCAATCAAATCGTTCGCTTGAAGAATTGCGTGAAAACACGTCAAACGACCAAAATGAAGTAACTCTTCAACACGAAAAGCTCCATCTTCACATCAGATATTCTGTAAAAAATTGTTCTGTATTTGTAACGCTAATGTGAGTCTACTCGGCACCGACCGCACCATGCAGTTTTTGCGCTGCAGGTTGCTCATTATTTTCGTTCCCTTCCAAATTCATTTACTACAAGTATGCTTAGTTTTGATGGAAAGTCTTTGATGTGGTTCAAAAAATTGATAGCCTTTAGAAAATTCGACAGCTTTAGTAGTTTCTTGTGTTATTGAGCAGAAATGAGACTGGTATGAAATATTTATTCGGCTGTCATTTCGACGTCTTCTTCGGAAGTGCATTTATTCGAGTCAATGATCCAGAGGTGCTCGTCTTCGCGATGTGGGTGTTCGTTATCGCGCCGAGTCTAACCCATCGAGGTGAAGCTAAGTGACAGAACAAGGCAATAATCATTTCTCCCGAGGTTAAATAAAAGTCAGTTTCTTAAAGACGTATTGCTACGTTATGTGCAGCTAGTTTGCCACCGACTGCTACAGGTCGCATTACTCATCAAACACGAAATCATATTGGATAGCGGGAATCCACCAACATCCGCCGTGTATAAAAGTACACTGCTAAGTGAGATTATTCATTAGGTCACAACGAACACCCATATGGCGTGGACAATCACCTGTGCATCACCTACTCGGGTCAAGGTGGCTCTGAAGAAGGCATAGACGTCGAAACATTATCCAAAAAAATATCTCACACCAACTCCGAGTCAGCTGAATGCCACAAAATTTTTTTTAACATTGTTTAATGATAGGTAAGAACTGAGCTTATCTTATGGAAAAAGCTGATAAAAAATGTGAACGATATGTAATTGATTACTTCTAATTGGACTAAAAAGACCTAGTATCTATCAAGTGGTCGACACGTTTTCTGTGACATCGAATTTTTTTGGAATCTTATTTGCCCACGTCGGGAGTAGAATGTTACCCATATGCATGAAATACACCTAATCTAGCACAGAGTAGAGGTTGTGCATTCTATGCAATCATACGCGCCACTCCTAGTGACCGCTACTAGCTATCAAAGAGGTAACCTTCTTTTGGTATTTCAGTTTGGCGTGCAGAACATTTTTCCTACCGTTTTTCTAGTCCATCGATAGCATATCGAAGAAATGATATGGCAAGCATAGATTTAAGAAAAAAAACTCCATTCTGCACTTGACGCCATAAAAAACCTTTTCTTGAACGAGTTCATTGACTAGTCATATGACAGGCAATTGACTGTCATTTAATTTCTATTTCCTATAATGAATCACAAGGACACATGTGGCGCAGTGGTTGGAGGCGTCCTCCGACCCATACATCAGACCGATCCCGGCGCCCATGGTCCACCAAGCTTTCCATCCCTCCAGGCTCAGGGAATTGGTACCAGACTTGTCTGGGAGGATAGCAGCACTGGCTCGATACATCGGTGGAGCACCGTGAGTCATTGTAAAAGCCAGAAATGCATTCAATCATCTCCAGACGATCCTGGATGAAGTCGAATACATGTCGTATCACTCAGGGACTGATCAACGCAGAGAGCTTTATCCCTTTTTTATTTATAATGAATCACGGTCATTATATAGAATGTGCAAGTAGGCAGAATACGGTCATAAGGCAGCCTAAGTTGGAAAACACTTCCGAGTGCTGACAGCTGTTCACTTGAGTGATGATCATAGTAATATTTAATAAAATGTAGTAACAACGAACTTAATATTTATACGCATATCTTCTCAAGGAGTCAAAAATGAATGAACGAGCGTACAACTATAATTCTGGGTTTCCACTTGATCATTTTTTGAAGGCCTGTTGTTAGTAAACGAATCCTCAAAGCAATAAGACGACTTTCCTCAAGTAGAATCACTTCGAAATGGAAGTTATTATGGAAATCTACACCTCGATGATTATTCAAATAAAATTCTTTGTAGACAGCTTTGAGGATATCGTTCCAACGTTTAAAATATAATGGTAGAGGTGAGCTTTCCTGGATAGAGACTGAAAATTTTTAGTTGGTTGTTGTTTCAGATACAGGATGTACACAACATAGTAGTTAGAGGTGTCCCTTAATAGACTTGACCTGGTCTAACCAGACCCTCGATCCTTCCAACATCTGCAACATTTGTACTAAACCTGTCTGCCAGTATTAACATACTGATGCATCGGTTAGCCACCGCAAATTAGTATAATGGATAAATATCCATTCAGATGTGAATTTAAGGTGCTTTATAGAGTCGAATAAATGCCGCATTCCTAAGGGATTAATCAACGCTGAACCTTTTTTAATTCATTCTCACATACTAAAAGTTGCCCATCGTATCCAGCGTCCATCATATATATGTATTATTGTGAATTTTCCTTTGGCCACCGTCTTCTTTTCCACAGTCAGTGTTTAGATCTATCGATTTTTCCACGAGAAGAAGTCGTTAACAGAGCTAATCCGCTCAGAACCAGTATATCTATGTGGTTAGGACGTTTTGAATTTGTTTTGAAAATTTCCATTTTGCACTAAGGCTGAAGGCTCTATCCTTTTACAACCTTACACATGTGTTGTTATATTTTGTTTCCGACAGTAGTACCTTCCTTGTTTTCCAATCTTTGACATGTTCAGCAATCCAATGAATACAGATAAGTTTTCGAACATAAAAGCTTTTCATTCGAAATTGTGTCGTTTCATATACAAGTCTTTTTACGACATTGTGAACTACGCCTGATCCATTCGTGGAATTTTCAAGGATTTGCTTACTAAACTTGTTCAGTATGCTTATTATGTGACTAGATATCTTTGTTTCTTATGGTCCGCACTTCTTTTTCGCCTTTTCATCAGATTCCCACATCTACCTGGGTGGTTTTTCACTCTATCAACGTCAATAATTTGTTGCCCAGCAACATCGTTGTTGCTTGCAACATTATCTTACCATGTATTTAAAAGCGCGTGACATTCTATCACCACTGTTAAGTTTAGAACCGCTAAGTTAGGAACGTTCATTAACTCACGTCTCGTTATTTTTGAAGCAAGAATTTACTTATTCCAAATTAAAGGGTTCGATGATGCTGGGAAGGTGGCGAAAAAAGAAGCATATGAATGCACAATTTCATTTCCAGAGTTCTAGCTGATTTTTTATGACCTAAAGTATTTTTGGTCAGCTTTAAGCTCCCTTATGTATCTACTAGGAACTTCTCTTTCTTCCGAAGCACTGATTTTTTCTTTCAGTGAAAAGCAGTTTATACAATCCGAATCGATAAGTATTTCCAGAGAAATCGACTGGGAAATAATGATATAAAGAAGCATTTTGCTACTATGTTTTTCTAATCCATTTTTCTGGGAAGGAAAGTGTTCATTAGTGGAAACAGTACTGCAGTTGGAACAAACTGTGTTTTGATTCGATCACGTTCAACTGCTGTAAAGGCACATATAGCGCAGTAATTAGAGATGCTCTGTGATACATCTCGTCATTGATTTGATCTCGCGCTCTGTGCTCATCAGCACTTTATAGTTATGGAGTAGTCAGCTTGGTGCAATACTTTTCTGGGAGTAGCAGTACTGACTTTATACATCGGTAAGTCATCGCAATTCACTGTACGGGAGAGATATGCAGTCGATCACATCTACGATAAAGTCATATGCGTGGCGTCTTCCCTAGGGTTCGGTCAACGCCGAAGCCCTTTAGTCTTTACTGTAAGTGTGGTTGACGAGTCTATTATTTATAAGAGCACTGCATTTCACAGCATGACGTGGTACTCAGCCCGTTTCCTTTCACTGATGATAAACCATTTGTTTACGGAACTCATTAATTGTGTTTTTTTGTGACTGATTAGGTTATCATTCATCTACATTAGTTCTCTGAGAAGCGCTAGCTATAAATAATTGTTGACGTATCGCCGTAATTTCACCAAATCGTTTTTTTATTTCGAAGAATATTATCATTTACTCCCTCTTTCTTCACTCTCAAGTTCCGTCTTCGATCAGTTTTTTTATCCAGAACCTTTCCAAATGATTCTGATTATTTTAGCTTTTTTCGTATTGAAGAATGGGGAACGAGCAATCGGATCCGATGAAAGGACGTCGCAGCCTTGACGGGAATTTTTTTCGACAGGTTGGTACGCTTTAGTAGCAATATGGGATTCAGCGCGTTTTCGTTGGTGCAAGGGATGATTATCACTTTTCTTGTGCTAAACCAAGTCCTCAGACTTGGGTTTTTGGAAGTGCCCAGATATTTTATATAAATGTATATGTATGTGAGTCGTATATGTGGATCGGATGCAGCGCAATGGTTAGAAGTGCCTTGGAGTCGACTCTGCGCTCGGTGCCAAGACTCGTCCGAGAGGTTGAAAAGAATGATGTGATATATCGATAGGCTCTGACAAGCAATTCTGTAATAAGTGAAGGATAAACGATAAACCTGAGACTACGATAATTTTTTTATTTACTCCTTATTCTTTTCTCATGGCAGGGTGTGATGTGGAATATAACACAATGATGCTGAGATACCGTCAGTTTTGATTTAGCGTCTATTCTTTTATAATGGCAGGGTATTACGTGAAATATACTATCGTCCCAGACAAGTCCGGTACCAATTTGCCTACTGTAACGGCTCACAGCACAAGAGTATGAAGAGCGTTCGAGGGAGCGAATAATACCTACCTCGGAGGGATGAAAGGTCTGGGGAGCTTGAGGCGTGAGGATTGATCCCATGTGTATTGTAGGAACCTCTGACCACAGCGCTAGCTGCGTACTTCTTTCTGTTCTATAGATGAAACATTTATTTAGCCACTTCTGTGATGCTCTGTAGAGTCAAAAGCATAGCGTTTCTCTGAAAGATAGATGAACTCCGGACGCTTGGTCATGTTTTCTCGCACATCTTGCCGTAAACACTTGTATTGTCGCGGGAATCAGTAGTTATCACTTCTTTGGAACAATTCAAGGTCAAAGTAGTCTTGCAAATTTCCAAATCAGTGAGGCCTGCTGAAGTTTATGGTTCTTTAATTGTTTTGCCTCTCTATAGAAAATTCCTGTTACTTGAGTTGCATTCTAAAAATGTTGGTCCAAGAGACCGTTTCTTGTCTTTAAGTTTTAACAGCTATGCTATGAAAAATTTAGCACCAGGAAAAAATTGTTGGATTTCCCTGTCATCAAATACAAAAAAGCCACATTAGCGATTAGGGCCTTTTCATGTGAATTAAACAACTGCGTTGTAAGTAATATTGTCTTCGCTGATTGAAAAATCACGGGGTAATTTCAGTTTTCGAGCATAACATCATTGGGATGAGTGTTACTTCTGGCGCTCAGGTAACGTAGAAAGGCGACTTAGCCACATCGAGGGTTGTGCTCATCAACCACAGATCTTCCGAATAATGCCTCCAGAATTGTTGCCGACACCTACAACATTGAGCTGAATCCTACAACAACGAAGAACTTCGGAAATCTCCAAAAAAGGCACCACCTCTTTTTCATGCAGTAGAGCATTCTTATAAAGCTAGACGATGATGCGGCGGTAGTGTAATGAGCAGAGTCAACGGGAAATAGATGAGAAGAATAGGGAAGTATAACTTCAATCTATCACCTGTAGTCCCGTTGATCGTCGAGTGACTCGAGCGGGCGCCAGTAAGTGTTCCATTTTTCCCTGTCGCGTGCAAGAGAAGCCCAATGGGTTCTGCTCGCTCTAGGGACTCGTCGAGCATCATATCGTTCTTTAAGGCTCTTTGTGAAGAACTCTGACCATCAGGGTCAGTGGTCTTCCCTGCAGTACGTTTGACATCCCGAGGAATCCAGTCACTAACGGCTCTTGTCCATCGGTTGTCATTCATACGCATTATGTGTCCGGCCCACCTTATTTTCGATTGTTTGGCGTACAGAGCGACATCTTTGATTTTTGATCGTCGACGCAGATTGGAGCTTCGGATCCCTTCCCTTACTTGTGCGGAACGGGATACTCCTAGCATCGCCCTTTCGACTGCGCGTTCGATAAACGCTGAGTGATCATTTTCATCTTGCTTACGCAGCGACCAGGTTTCTGACGCATACGTTGGGGTAGGAAGTACCATTGAGTCGAAAAGGTGGGCACGGAGTCGGTGTTCCTTCTTCTCTTCACTACATCCTCGATGCTCTTGAAAGCACCCCAAGCCGCTGGTTTCCTTCTGCTCAGCTCTGGAGCTAAGTCGTTCATCATATTGATTTCCCGACCTAGCTTGACATAACTGGAGCATTCGGAGATATTCGTTCCGTTGAGCGTGAATGGGGCGTAGGAAACCAATCCGTTCTTCTTGAACATCGTTTTTGTGAGGTTTAATCGAAGACCAATCTTTCCACAGGCTTTATCAAAGTCGGCGAGCATACGTTCCGCTTGGCTAATGTTTGGTGTTATAAGGATGATGTCATCAGCAAAGCGAAGATGGTGTAACTGCCGACCACCGATTTTCACTCCCATATTATCCCATTCCAATGTTCGCATGACGTTCTGGAGGGTGGAGATAAATAATTTTGGCGAGATGGTATCGCCTTGCCTAACCCCTCTTTTGACATCAATGATGAAACCGTTGTAGAATGGTGATTTCTTGGTTGTGAAATTTTTGTACAGCTCACGAAGAACCTTTATGTACTGAGTAGGGACTCCTTGACTATCCAGGGCTTCCAAAACCGCATCTATCTCGACTGAATCAAAGGCCTTTTGTAAATCGATGAAGGTGAGACAGAGCGGTCTTTTGTATTCTCGCGATACGTCGATGAGCCTTGTTACCGTGTGGATGTGGTCCATCGTACTAAATCCTTTTCGAAACCCTGCTTGCTCATATGGCTGTTCTTCGTCTAGTGTTCTGTCAATCCTGTTTAGGATGACTCGAGTGAAAAGTTTGTAGACGACAGACAGTAAGCAGATTGGACGATAGTTGCCGATATCCTGTAGGTCACTCTTCTTGAACAATAACACGGTCTTGCTGGTCTTCTAGAAGGTAGGGACCTTGCATTCAGACAGGTAACGTGTGAAGAGCCGTGCCAATGTGTTTATGAGGACTGGCGGAAGGTTCTTCAGGTGTTCTGATCTTATCCTGTCCGGACCTGGTGCTGTTCGATTTTTCACCGACGAAATGGCACGTCGGATTTCGGAAGGGAGAACCGGTTGTACAACATATCCATCCTCTTTATTTCATATGACGGAAGGTGGACGTGGCTATGGAAGAGATCTGAGTAGTATTCGTGAATGAATTTCGCGATTGCCTTTCTGGACGTTGTAACTGTTCCGTCTGGGCGTCGGAGTGCATTCGTCTTGGTCTTGTAATTGGCGAAGTATCGGTGGACTTTGCGAATGCTTTTCCCACTCTCTGCATCATCGACTATTAATGCTGCTCTTCCCTCTGTGAGATCTTCTTTTATCGCCTGTCTGCACTGTTTTGCAAGTTCGGACGTTAGTTCGCGGTTGCCTGCAGCTCGTGCGATTCCACGCTTTCGTATTAGCACGAGTGTTTCTAGAGCCAAACGTCTCTTGGTAACTTTCGAACTCCCAGCTTTCATAGCGCTAACGTGAAGATTTTGAATGGGCCGATCGTATTCTTCGTCGATGTTATCGGCAACGGCATCTTCCCAACAGCCGACAAATGAATTGAATAAGTCCCAGTTTGCGGTGGTTCCGGGACTTCGGTTTTTGAATTTAGCTGCTTTTTCTCCTTTCCGCGAGAAATAGAATCTTGCACGAAGGAGACGGTGGTCTGATCCCGTGTAGAATTTTTGGGACAACAGCGACATCGGTTAGGCAAAACCTTCTATTCACTATGATGTGATCCATTTCGTCGTGGTACTCTCCATTGGGAGACTCCCACGTCCAGCGCTTAGGGTGGGGCTTCTGGAATTGTGAGTTGCCATGGATTGTCTTGATCGCCATGATAAAGTCAGACAGCCGCTCACCCTGTTCGTTCCATTCTAATCCGTGGGTCTCAATGTAACGTTCTTCAGACGTTCTTCTTGGTCCAGTCTTGGCGTTGAAATCTCCAATGATGACCTTGAAGGATGTGTGGTCTTCTCTGTAGAACTTCTTCAAGTCCATTTAGAATGCTTCGACTTCTTCTTCGTCATAATCTCATGTCGGCGCGTAAACGACGAAGATTGTCAAAAGCCGGTATCCACATCTTTTTAATCGTAAACGTCCGATTCGGGTTGTAAGTTGTTCGAATGAATCGATGTTCATGGACAAACTCGTGTTGACGAGAACGCCGACGCCGCCGACTCCTCTAGTCTAGTCGCATGTTCCGAGGAACAGTTCTTCTCCGGTGTCATAGGCGGAATTGAAAGGCTAGCGTGTTCTCATCTGGGCCAGGCCGATGACTTCGTACTTTATCCTTCTTGCTTGCGTGAGGAAGTCTTCTATCGAGGACTCGGATGCAAGAGCACGTGCATTGTAGGTACAGATCGTCACCATAGTTCTTCGAAATCCAGGCAGCTTCCATTGGCCCTGAGATTTTAGCAGCCTCTCCGTACTCGTCCTTCCCAACGCTGCGAAATTGGGGGCTCTTTCGGGGTCAGGGGAATGAGGCCCGTTTTTTTTTACTGTGTTCAGCATTTTTGATACCCACGTATAGCTTACTGGGCTCTGAACGTGGGGGCTGGGTATACTCACGGGTAGCTTGCCAAGCTCTCCCAGACTGGACAGCTTACTTGTTGGAGGCGACTCCTAACGGCCTCCCATATACTTCTCTGTCACTTGATTGCAGGCTTTTGGCCGAATTGACTCGTAGAATACAATCTGCACAAACCAGAACGCACCCACACACGCGTGCATGAATACGCCCCGTAAATGCAGAAAGTATGTGCCAAATCGGCGTAGCAGAAGCAGGGAGTCCATCCCTTAGGTCCATCTGCGTCTCAGGGAAGCAAAGGTCGCTTTTGGTCCGCGATTAACCCCCTATCCGCCACCTGGGGACGCGCCACGTAGCCTCGCGACTAACCGGCTCGAGATCCCTCATATGAGGGAGATCCGTGGATGAGGAGATCCGTGGCCTTCAATAACTTCAATGATGCTGAGATATTTGCAAAACTCCGGATCGCAGGTGTCTGCGGTGGGGAACGATGGCACGGATCGATAGAACTAGCTGAGAGACAGGCGAAACGAAGGACCCGCATGGTGTGGTGGTGAAGGCGTTACTCCCTGGGAAGAACAATAGGGAAGTAGCTTAAGAGACTAGAATCGTCCTCATACGAGGCTATCTGCCGAGTAGAACGACTAGTTTATCACCCACTTGTGTCAACTACACCTACAGTTCGGCACGATGTTTGGAAAAAAAGCAGGATGTCGAAACAAACGAGTGAAACTCAGAAGTGAAGAAATTGGCAGAAATTTCGCTGGATTCCGTGCGATGTTAACAAGTGACATCCAAATGTATGAGCGTTCAACCGCTCAAGAATTTTAGAAATGATGAAAGTAGGTTGTCTGATCACATGCTGAAAACTATAATGTGACTTGTTTTACGGAATGTTGTGCTTTATTTATGAACGGCTGTTGAACTCGGATCATTGCTGCTGTGAAGTGGAGGGTGCCGAAACATTAACCGCAACGAACAATTCATTTTAAGAACCTTAAATAAGCTTACGAATACACTAAAATACTACGCTTCCTTTTAAGCAATATGTATCTCGTTCTTTCACGACGTTTTAACTTTTGTATGCGAAGCCTACGAAACATACTAAAAAATGTCCCGTCTAGAAAGCGCGGCAGTGGTGCTGGTTGCTTGTAATTATTGGTGAGCCTCTTCTAATAGCAGGGTCGGTTGATTTCATAAATTATCTCTGCAGATGTCACATGGGCTCCAAGTGATATAAAAAACATCATCATTGTGTACATGAGAAAGGCGTCGAACCCTTCATGGTCTCCCATATATCACAAATGAGTTAGAATTTACCGATAGTGAAAAAAAACTTGACTGTGCCTGAAAAAAACGCACCAAGCTCTCGACGAATGGGAGAAAGTGGAAAGCAATTAAATTCAGCTAAAATGTCTCATAGCGTGTTTTAAAGTGCTGCACAAAGTGCTTCTGGTGGTTATGTGATTAAAATTTGATGAGTTGTCACTTTGCATGATCTCTTTTCTATTCTATTTTTTCCGAGTTCTTTCTTCTTCTTTCTTCTTCCCGTTCTTGTCTCTCTTGTATCCTGAGGATCGCCGTCGATGAACAACTCCACTTTTCATGTGTCAGCTTCGACCCGCCGATTATTCGTTTTTCGTTTCGCCTTAGTTCTGTCTGTAATGATATTTGCCGGCAATTTCTAACAATTTGTTCCTTAAATTGTTCCCGCTTTCCGACATGCGATCGTAACAACCAAGTCCCCGAGCTGTTTTTTTTTCCGATCGATGCAATCCCGGTTGTTGAGTGCACATATTCGTTTCAGGCTCCATCATCATACATGAGCTTCTACATCCATAGGAGTATTACCACCTGCGTTGTGCCAAATGTCTAGTGGTGTTTTGAACTTTCCAGATAGTATGCAGATTCAAACTGCGAACTAGAACATTTTACCGGACAGTGGACCGTTCAAATTTTGCTAACAGTCTTCCCTACACTAGGAAAGGTGTTCTGTTAGTTGATATAGAGTTCCGTCGTATAACTATCCAAATGATAACGACCATATCTTACCTCCGTAGCTATACAAGTCATGCTGAATCCAACTATCGAGTTTTTCCAACACATCCAGCCGTTCAATAGTTGTTCGGTTCAAGACTCTCGTCTTTAAGGCTAAATGATAGTTCTTCCGTGATTTCAACAATGGTTTTCAAATCACGTTTGCATTAATAACTTTAGGAATGAACCGGACTACCGATCGAAATAATGCTGCTTTCTCTTTTTTGTGTTCAGCCATCCGCTTTGTTTTCTTTTCCGGTAGCACATATTTCCGGTGGATGCTTAAAGGCCCTCAAAACTTGTCGTTTTTTTGTGGTTGCGGTAAGAATCGGATCAGAAGTATGTTGTCGAAGAAGATGGAATATGCAAAGGGCAGGTGATTGAAGTTATGATGATGTAGTAATCGGAAATAATTGTGAAATTGTATCCCTTGGCCGACACTTATCTAACACCTGGTGCAAGTTTTGCCACCACCCTAAGGAAGTTGAGCTTGTTTGGTGGAGGTTTCTATAATCTCTTTTTTGTTGTAAGAAAAAGCAATATCTGGTCGTCAGGTACCAGATCTAAATCTTCCTACGGGATGCAAATGTGTAATAAACGATTATTTTCCTTCCAATCTGCTTCCTCGTAAGAAGACGAGATGCACCAGGATGCCACAGTGTCGATTAATTCACGTTGACTCCTGAGCTTTACGCTGTTGCAGAATGGACTCTCAAGAATTTGGCTGACCTTAACCATCCAGTAATACTATATAACCGTGGTAGTTGATGGACTGTACAATTAATCACACTTCTTTCCAACTTAGTATTACTCAAGTAGACGGTCATCAATCCACTGACTTTGAGAGAATTAATAAGCTCTCAACTTCAACAGCTATATTTTAAATTTTATTGTTAATGTGCCAACATTGAGAAAGTTAGTGTTCGTTTTAATTTGGTTGTTAAAAAATTCTGTTCTAGAATTCATGTGAATGGTGTTACAATGGTCATTACAGGACTACCAACAACGGATGTGGGAATTATTTGCTGCAGATCTTGCGATTTTTGCTTAGACTGTGAGAAAAGCATTACACAGTGATGATGAAATATAACTATAATGATGCTGAGACATTTGCAAAAGCTTGACCTGTAGGTGATATCAGGGAAACGAAGGACTCGCACGGTGTGGTGGTAAACGCGTTAGCCCCCGGAAAGGGTAAGAGCCAGTTCGATCCCCCGGAGACCACAGCCGGGTGGAATTTCGCAGATATCTCAGGATCATTATGGTTATACTTCACATAATACCTTGGCATTAAAAAAAGGAATGGGCAGTAGATAAAAAATTGAAGACATAGTGATGATGAAGTTTCTTGACTATAAAAAATGGCTGCATTTCTGCCGTCATTGCAGGTGGTGATCATAACCCAGTGGATCCGTTCTTAGCAAAAATCTACAGCAGCTTAACCTCTTCACATCTCACTTCAATTCGTATTTAATTTACTACGTCACCACTTGATATGGCATTGATATCGAGATTTCTTTCCGTCAAAAGTCTAGTGCAACTGAAGAGCAAAATGGAGTTGGTACCATTCATAGTAATTTCGGCTCCAAACTTTAACTTCTTTAAGTGGAAACTCATGTTAAATATCAGCAGTGGCTGCAAATTCTCGGAGCCACTCAACCGGAATTGACGAAAGTGTGAGACAGAGTGTTTTTTAACCGATTTGCCACAAGGTAGCAAAATAGGTTCTCACATAGTGTATGCATCGGAGTGAATGCATGAACATCCATATTAGTAGTGATTCAGGGCCGCTTGTCTTGCAGGAATCGTCTGAGTTGTTAGAATGACAGGTTTTTAATTTTGCTCGAACTTCAATGCAATTGATACGACCGGCATGAACGGGTGCTCATGCAATGGCCATAGCAACGATGAATGACCTTGATGATGCTAAACTTTCATTTCAGAACTGGCAGCAACACTTTCTTATTTTTGCTTCTTACTTTTTTTATTTTTTTCTATGTGAGCTGTCACGGCAACTCCTGTTTGAATGAGGATTTAGTCTTCTATATGAATGCCGTAGAATGCTGGTCGAGTCGATTTTTTTTGGAGTCTTGGAGATGGCCATGCTAAGACGTTTCCACGTGGGTTTGAAGAGAGCGTCGGGAGGGGGTCGGACGAGTGCTTTGCTTCTTGATGAATTGCATCACTAACGGCCGTGCTATCCTTCCCTCCCTGTTGAAAAAAAATTCGAATAAAACATCTAGCAAGAAAAAATCTCGTTGAGGAATAATTTTACAACCATCTTTTTTGTGTGCATGGATACTTTCCACTAATGAGCTGAGATTTAATATACATGCCGCATCGGCTCCTTAACTATGATGCCATCTTCTTATATTCCACTTATGACTGGACTTGAATTCCTCATTAGTGAGAAACAGGAGACGTTCCATATTCCCTCTAGCTTAAGCACTTCTACTGATTTAGTACAAAGAGGGAGATTTTCGTGATTAAATGGTGCTTTCTAATTTATAGCAAACAGTTCATGCAAGCATACATAAGGAAGCCGTATTCAATCTAATGCAGGGTTAAATTCATATTAAATGAATCAACTGGATAATCTTCAAGGGTTTACAACGAGAACGCATCAGTGAAGAATGAGGATGTCATATAAATCAACATGTTTTTAAATTGTTGAGCTTACACGAGCACGAAGTTAATAAATAGATCTATTTCGGCTAACGTTCCGACGTCTTCATCTTCATTAGAGCCGATGATCCGTTTCGGTTGTCAACAGTTGCTCGTTATCTCGAAGTGGCGTCTTCTTTGTCGTAGCGAGACGGGATGTCCTTCAGTGAGCACCGCAAGAATGAGCCATGCACAACGGGCAGTGTCCTTTTATAGAGGGCGGTTGTTGTTAATAAGACTATCCGGTGGTTATAGTTTGTTTTAAATTTAATCAATCAATTAATTGATTAATCAATTTAATCAATCTCAACAATTTAAAAAACATGTTGATTATTTCACTACCGAGGTTAAATGACGATCGGTTTGAAAATTATGTCAATTAGATGTTCACCTGTATGGGAAAGGAAATGTGGGACGTCTAATGAAAACAGATATAGCGATAGAAAGAAAAGACTCAAGTTGGAGCGAGGGCGAAAATTAAAATCATTTCTATTTCGTGCTTTTTTAAAAGCCTTCTATGCCTGATGAATCTAATTACTACATATCGTTTCAGGAATTTCAACTGTTTCTTTGAAACGTTTGTTTTTTTCATGTCATACACAAAAAATGTTTTTTATATCTTTCTTTTTTACATGTGTGGTAAAATTTAAGTACCACAGGTTTAGTAACCACAGGCTGTCAAACAAATTTGCTTTTGAATCATCGAGTATGTCCGAATTCCGAATACCTTTCTTCCCCCAGCCTGTTTGGTTGGTTCGCTTCTTTCCTTAGTCCACTATGGTGGAATTTTTTGAAAACTGTTCGGAGTTTCCTGGACAAGTACAGTAACGCCTCGTTTTGTAGCAGTAGATTCCTCTGCTACCGAGATCAATGGAGGCGAATGTAGCGCAGTGGGTAATGATGTAGTCCATCAGTTGCAAGGAAAATCGACTCATCAGCACCGATTTCCATAAAAAAGACGAAAATCCTCAAGCAGAAACCGAAATAATACGCGAAATGTTTGAAGACCTTTGCGGACGATGGATTCGAGGAGAATGAACCGAATACAAGATCCAGAAATTAGCCGTGACCCGCACCATAGACGTGATGACGATTGGAATAAAATAAAAATTGGTGAAAACGAAATCCTTAATGGCTCGCTTTTATTATGCTTATATAATAAGTTCAAAAAAAAGGAGAAGATTTTAGCCTATTCTATGATTTTGTAGTCGAGGATTTAAATCCATTACTGTTCTGCTGCGCAGAGCAAAACAACTCAACAAGCATGTTTCTGTTTGAGATGAAGTAGTTCCATGAACGACGTGTTGAATGGGTTTTATGAGTCTCTGCCAAATCACTTCCATTTTCGTCGTGTTCATTTCCGAGAGTTGCTCATCTTGGTCGACAAAGCTATTCAGGAAAGATATCCCCCTTTCTCTATGTCTGTTTCACTACATCTAGTTTTTCCTTGGCTTTGTTTCTTTTCTGCATGGGCCATATTTAGGTAGTATGTGGATCACGGCACTTCTTTTTTCAGCCCATTGTTTTGTGTCAGTCACTCACGAAAGTCTTCTTGTCTTTTTCGCAAATTCCATTGAATACTTGTCAAAATAATTCACTTTGTAATCCTTGCTGCCACGGTAGGGCGTTCCCCATGCCTGGTGTTAAGGTTTTATAGATCGTCGGCAGCTTTTCTTAGACAAATCTGGTAAAAATCTTTGGACTCTGGAAAGTGGGAGAGGGTTGGTAGACTAAAGATGGCTCGAATACGCTTACAGAATGGATCATAACCTCGAGATATTAGATTAAGTGTGAGATTATTATTGTTCACAAGAGATTGTGCAATGTAGCGAACACATGTAGCAGTAAACTAGCACTGTTGTGATATTTAACCTTATTAGGCAACTAAAGTGAAGTTGCAATGTTCGACTTTTATCTACTGTGTAGTATTTCTTTTTTTCATGGCACGGTACCATGTGGAAAAAAACCACAATGATGGTGAGATGTTTGTAAAACTGGCAATTCCGGGCCAGCTTCGAATCTGTGATTATCCTGTTCGGGGCTCACGTATTACCCATTTCATTCTCGGTGATGAGTGATTGCCAATGCTGCTGTTAGAAGTAAAAGATGGCTGAAAGAAACGTAAAGGTAGGGCATCGGTGATGCAGTCGGTAAAACGTGGGTCCCCGTAAAAGCTAATCGCGTGTTCGAAGCTGGTGTGGGAGTACCGAGTTTTGCTAATATCTCAGCATCATTATGGTTGTATTACACATAATACCTTGCCGTGAAAAAAGTGCTACAGGCAGTAAATAAAAAGTTAACATTATCCCAGCATAATTTGAAGCTACCTACCTAAGTAAATTGATCAAAATAATCCGATATGTAACAAGAACTTTAATTTTAATGGAATATTCTTGGTTTTTGTGGAAGAATTTTAATGGAAGATTCCTATGTTCCTACCGTTTTCGTCTTCTGTTTAACGCCATTCCACCTTTTTTTGATTGATTTTTACTAATGATGTGCAAAGAAAAGATTAAATGAGAAACGCTCCGGAGAAAGGCAGGGAAAAAGAAGCATTGCACAGGCTTCGAGTTGAACTTCTCCGAGTCTTTTTAAACTTCGTATGAAAGAGATAACGCGGCCGAAAAAAAGTGACAATGTTTTAATGGACCCCGTCGTCCATCTCGTTCATCATATTGATGGTTCATATAACGTATGTACTTCTGCAGTTATAGTTCCACCTGAAGTAATTCAGCTGTCCTAAAGAACACGAAATAGTTAGTTGTTACCGACACTTATTTCATTTATGGTCACACTGTTATTTGATTTAGGTTGTTATCCTAGAACGGTCTCGCATTCCGAAATGCTAATTCGCAATCGATCTTTTGCTATGGGCATTTGAACTTCATGGTTCACATCGTCATAGCTTAGTTTCTTGCTGTCATATTGAACTTTCCGCCCAAAAGGTTTTATACGGATTCATTTAAGAATATTAAGCATTTTTTTTCAATGATCTCATAAACTTGTATGCTTGATCCTAACTACTTTAAAAGCCTCCTTAAACTTTGTAATGAACACTTTGATTCGTATTACGCTAGGTGCTGCGAATCTATGCTGTTTGTAGCGTTTCAAATAAGCGGTCCACTGTGAAATTTAGTGCTGCTAGCAGGAGTATTGAAACCGAAGTGCGTTGTGCCTAATAACACAGAAGATTAGTATATGAGAAGTAAAAGGTGGAACGAATAATGAGAATAGATGTTAGATGTCTAGAGAGAAATGAACGGAAGTATGGTGTAGACGGATATTTGATGATACATAGGTGTACATATTATTATGATACATATCGTCACATCAGAAAATGGTAAAAATAAAGCATAAGGCTCTCGGCGTTGATCAATCCTTGAGGGATGCGCCATGCATTCGACCTCATTAGGCACCGTTTGGAGGTGATTGAATGCATATCTGGCCTATAAAATGACTCGCAGTAGCCTACCGATGTATCCAGCCAACGCTGCTATCCTCCTAGACAAGTCTGGTACCAGTTTGCCGACCCCGGAGGTATGGAAGGCTTGATGGGCCATGGGCACCAGGATCGATTCCACGTGTGTGTTGCAGGGCGCCTCCGACCACAGTGCCACACGCGCCCAGTGATGATACCTATATGTAAATATTATTGGTCACATCAGAAGGACAGTAAAAAGCTAACATTGTCACTTCTTCTCTAGCCACTTCCCTATGCCGTCTGTTCGCCCATACTCATTTTTGATTCGAATTGTTTCATTAAAGCTTTTCTTTTTTTTTAATCTTAATTTCCCATAAAATTGGCGATTCATTCAACGAGAAGCAGATTAAAATTGCTCTGAGAGAAACCGTTTGCTCAACAAGAATACGAAGAAACCTGCCTGTTCCAAGCTAGGCAGCTCTATTCTCATGAATCCTCTTCGCAATTTTTTTTATGTGACCCGTCTTCACGTCTGCTGTGTGAATCCCAGCACTTCTCTCATTCGTTTCGTTTCCTCGCATCCATTGTCCACGAAGATCTCCCAACTTCTACCTGTGGCTTCGGTCGCCCTTTGAGGATTTTCATTTCATCTTGATCATTGTAGAATGCTGGTCGAGCAATTCTCTCACGAGTCCTGAGATAGCCGGGTTGCAGCGTTGCCAATTGGATTGCAGAGAGTGATTTTTTTCCCAGGGCTTGGTTGGCCCGGTGCGGAATCGAACTAACACACTCGTGATGACGGACATCACTACCACTGTGCTATCTGCCTCCTTTCCGAAAAATCAATACCGCAAACCTCTAATTGTATTGAAAATTAATCGTTGGATACGTTTAAGAGGATTAACTGTATTATATTGTCAATAATCCACTTTTTATTATCCTTATTGTGGTTTTTCAAGCCTGGTTTCCCAACCGGGATATTTTTGAAATTTACAGGAAACTCTTTGAATTCGATCAATTTAAGTTATCACTAACGAAGAGTGCTGAAGTGCACTTTCCTCGTAAGACCGTGTTTCTTGAGAATCCTAGATTCGTCTTTTGATGCGTTCCTTTTTCGTTTCACAGTATTCGTTTGGTCTGTATCATTTATAGAACTGTTGAACATCAAGTAACTGAATGCAGCACTAGTGTTTCCATTCACACATCCCGCATTCCGTATTCAGTTCACTACTCACTCGAAAGCACGAGTGTAGTAATTCTTTTATTCAAGATCCTCTCTGGGAATTAAATAAACGTTGACTGAATGTTCTCCGCCATCCGTCTCAGATCCCGTGAATCTCTGTTACTAACAGCTTTAATTCAGCGTTTATCGAGCATTCCATGAAGTTTCCGAAAGATCTCGTTCACTAAATCCCTTCCGAAGTGCCACTCCTATTCGTCGACTGTCTATGCAAACCATAACTTTAGACTTCTTTCCTTCTATGAAATGTTGTACTACGATCATTAATTTTTCGGATCCGAAGCCTGTTTGGGAGTTCAGGGCCGCATTTTCGTCTCGCATAGTTACTGCTGAACCTTCTGAGAGACAAGAGTAGGCGAACCGGTGGTTTCAAGGGATAAGCACGGAGCCGTGCACTATTTTTCACTATGTGCTTCTTCGAGTTGCTCAAATCGATTGCACTTTCTTGTTGAGCTCGGTAACTAAGTCGTTCTTAATGTTGAATTTTCCATGACATAAATCTAGGAGGACATGCAGGCATTTGTTGTTGAACGTAAGTAGATCGTCAAAAATAAAGTCATTTCTCATCAACGTCGTCGTTTTTTTAATTCGAACTTTCACACATACGCAGTTGGATTTGATCAGCATTTATTCAGATAGCCTGATATTTGTTTCTATAAGAAAGGTGTGCCCAACGAAGCAAAGTGGTATACATTGCCAATCATCGCCCTGCTCTACCATGTCACAGCATCATAGTTTTTCGGGCCATATTTCGGAGACCGACTGAAGCGTTACTAGGCCTTGTAGGATTTGATTTTGATTTAAATGAAGGTGTCTTTGCAATATGATGGTTTTCTTGCAAGCCTATAAAGCACTATGAATTTTTGCGGACTCGCAGCTCTGATCCTTGATTATTATCCATGGTTTCAATAACAGTTTTCGTCTCGACAAAATCGACGGCCTTCTTTAACTCGACGAAAGGTATGCATTTAGGTCTTTCGTACATTCGCGTTGGTTACATGAGTTTCCAACTGCATAGTTGAGATCTACTGTACTTCACTCTTTCTGAAACGCATTTTGTTATGACTCCCTTGTGTGTAACTCTGTGTTACTCAAACAAAGAACTTGAACTTAACAACTAGTAAACATGTGGAGCGATGACAGCCGTTATCGTGGATTTTTTCCTTCTTTTGCTCAACGTGATCCTTGCGGATTTTTCACTAGCCTACATACTTGTGCTTTGGCTGATAGATCGTGAAAGTAGGAGTAAGGCATTGATGAAGATTTGCAAAGTGTTCTTTAGATCTGTTGTTCTCTTTTTTACAGCAATCACGTGGTTGTTATTCAGCACACCTTTACTTCCTTACAAACATAACACATACAACACAACGGTAGCTGACGTTTCGGCAGTATCGCGTTCTTCAGAGCCTGGAAGGGTACACTAATATGTAATTTACTGGGTCAAACGCTTCAAAAAACGCAGACAGAAAGATGGAAATCTGAACAATAATTGCACGATCACCACCGGCTTCTCGAAAAGCCCACCGTTTTTATCTGCTTTCCACCAAGGAGGAACAGCCGCTTAGAGTCGCATGTGGTTGATCACTGCACCACCCCGCATCAAAAATCAGTTCTGAGATGATCATGCGTTATCTCAGGGCATTCTTCCCTGCTATTCATTCTCGGAATTTTGGAAATTATCCAAAAGGCCTCGAGAAATTGCGCATTGGTGTTTTACTCTCCCATGCGATGACAGCGACTTTTACATCAAAATCTTCTCCGCCATGTTTTTTCTATCCTATGCGTGCCTAGTGGAGTGCCTTGTTTTGATTTTCGTTTGCCATCTAGGTGTTCTTTTATGCGGATACATAATAGTCTGCCCGTTTCGCCGATATATTCGTCACCGCAATCATTACAAGAGATCAGGTATATCGTGCCTGAACTCGTGCAATCACCGTCCTTGCCGTAAGAGCAAATTGCGCAATTTGGTGTTTCACATAGACGGTCATACAGTCGGTTACGAACCAATTGACGACGTAGAGTGTCCGGTGGTATTTCAACTATCTCTACTATCTCAACAGGGGCTTCTATCTTAGACATAAACACAATGGCAAGGCTTGGTGCTAGTCGCTGTCCAATAGCCAACCCCCTTATTTGCGCGAAATCTTTCCCAGACCATCTGAAAATCGAGCAGTTTAGGCACTCCTTTAAGAGAGACACTAGCGCTGGATGGGCTATGGGACAGCGAGCACCAAGCCTTGCCATTGTGTTTATGTCTAAGATAGAAGCCCCTGCTCTCGATCTCCGGCCACTACTCTATTGCAGATATGTAGATGGTTGTTTTGCCATCTTCTGTACGCAGGATGAGATGGACAAATGCTTTGAATTATTGAACGAGCAGTCTGAGTACATTAAGTTCACCCGGGAGAAACCGAAAGAAAATTGGCTTTCGTTTCTAAACGTTCAAATAAACCTATCAAGTAGCGGTTACATGACAAAGTGGCACCGAACGCTAAGTAACAAGAACATCCTCGTCCATTTCTTTTCTTGCCACCCTTCACACGCAAAGAGGGCGCTTGTGAGAAACATGTTTCGAACAGCCATCTCTGTGTGCACAAGTAGGGAACTAAAGGAAGAATCGCGCAACTTGGCTTGGGAAATAGCCATCTCCAACGTAACCCCACGAGATAAGTTTAGAAGGAGAGTGACACCTCAAAACGAAGGGTTTGGCCGAAACAAAATCCCGTTTATCTTGCCCTTCATTAGCGATGAAATAAGTGTAGCGATAAAGTGATGCTTAAGAAAGGCAGATCTAGAGGAATCGGTAGAGATAGTTGAAATACCACCGGATACTCTACGTCGTCAGTTGGTTCGTAACCGACTGTACGACCGTCTATATGAAACACCAAATTGCGCCATTTTCCCTTACGACAGAGACAATGAATGCATGAGTTCAGGGTACGATATACCTGATTTCTTGTAGTATTTGCGAAGACGAACATATCGGAGAAACGGGCAGACTTATGTGTGCGCATAAGAGAACACCTAAATAGCAAACAAAAAATCGAAACAAGGCACGCCACTCGGCACGCATAGGATACAAAAACATGGCGGAGAAGATTTTGATGTAAAAGTCGCTGTCATCGCACGGGAGACTAAAACACCAACGCGCAAATTTCTTGAGGCTTTTTGGATACACTCCAAAAATCCGAGAATGAATAGCAGGGAAGAATGCCCCGGGATCACCCGGGATCTTGCCCCCGTACCTTCGTATCGATCGTTGATGTGGGATGGTGCAGTCGTCAACCATATGCGACTCTAAGCGGCTGTTCTTCCTTGGTGGAAAACGGATAAAAACGGTGGGTTTTTCGAGAATCTGGTGATCGTGTAATTACTGTTCAGATTTTCATCTTTCTATCTGCGTTTTTGAAGCGTTTGACCCAGTAAATTACATATTAGTGTACCCTTCCAGGCTCTGAAGAACGCGATACTGCCGAAGCGTCAGCTACCGTTGTGTTGTATGTGTTATATTTGTAAGGAAGTAAAGGTGTGCTGAATAACAACCACGTGATTGCTGTAAAAAAGAGAGCAACAGATTTTTTAATCCAATGCCGAGGTTACTAAAAAGTCAGTCTTGGGAACTGTTCTTTAGATGTTGGCCTTTAAAGTTGTCAAAACCAGGCGCTTTACGAATCTTCGTAGAGATGATGGCTCTGTGAAAACAGGACGCGGATGCAACATGCTCCGTAGAGTGCATGGAGAAAAAAACGTATGCCTTTCTCCATGATCTTTTTGAGTGAAGTGATCTCTTCGTGTAATGATTCAAGGATTTGCGTCTTAGTCCTTTAATTGGTGAACTACCAGCCAACTTTCTTGGTATTCTGCATCTCCTCCGCGGTTTCAACTGTTAACACCTTCAATACTACGAAAGCAGGGGTTTTGAAATTCTTAAGGCATGCAAACACCTGGAAATTCACAAACTGATAGGTGAGTATAAATCTTAGTGAGGGGTAGGCAAGTTCTGCGTTACGCTCGAGCGTGCAAATATTTGAGAATAAGTGTTAAAATAAGGCTTCGAAGAAAACGAATTACTAATTCGTACCCTCCAAATAAAATTAATCTTACCCTAATTCGTGTTACCGATTGGAGATCGTTTCAAAAACTGCCCTAACGAACAAGCCCAGGGGCGCAATTTATGATAGCATAAAAAATTAGTTTCCGAAAATTGTGACCCTCGTTTCGTGCAAGAGGTACGTCGTAGCTAGTAATCGGTCATTTGTAGAGTTTTTGGGGGGAGAAGTGGATAAGCAATTCACCAACTGTGAGGTTCACATTTCCAAAATCAAAAGGTGATTCTGAAACTGTGAGACATAAGAGTAGCTTTCGTCATCATGGTGAACTGAAACAGTTTCCTGGCTTGTTAATTTCATTTCAGCTCATGGATTCTTATGTGAGCGTCAGCAGATCTCTTTCTCTCTCTTTCTCCCCCCTCCCTCTCTCTCTCTCTCTCTCTCTCTCGCTCAGATCGATCCTGGTGTTGAGACCTCCAACTATTGCTTTAAACATTTCGATTTTCGTCAGTGGTGAACAAGTTACCAAGGTTGACACAGCTATTAATGATCCACATAGTCTGGTTCGTGTGCCTTACTAAGTGGGAATCGATTTCAGTTTCAAAGCTGGTGCTGACAGGGACGCCAATTCTTAAACTGTCTAATATTTCACAAATCAGTACCAATGCCTTCAGAACCTTCCTCAGTTTTCTGCACTATCACATACCAGGAATCACCACTTTGTTGCTACCAGACTAATCGCCTAGTGGCAAATCTCTCTGCTCCATAAAAGCGGCGATTGTGTGAGGTGTTGACGACCTGAAGAAGACTTCGGCTAGGCCGACCTCGTAGCTTCGTGGAAGCATAGTGGCTAAACCAACAAATGTCCGGCCAAATGGAAATTGGTTTGGGTCCTCCACGGCTGGTAAACGAGCCACCCAATTATGCAAGTAGGTAGACAATATTATAAACAGCGTTCGCTGGTAGGTGTCACCTCTCAATCAGTCTGATGCTTGCATGCTCAATCTTTTTAGCACACCTCACCAGGGCTTTCAGGTAGCATAGCAGCTTCTTGATACTCTTTCTTCGGAATTTTTCGTTTCGAGGACTCTTTTTAGGGAAACACAGCCAATTTCTTTGTTCTCACTGATTTCCCTGGTTAATTGCCTATGTGTGATATATCGGCTTTCTGCAAAGTACGTAACGAGCTTGTTTATTTGGCATGAACTTGAAGAGCTAATTGCGTACTTCTCAACCAATTGGATACAGGATTTCAGTGAAAATGGTCTGACCGCACATGCTTAAGCTCATTCCTGCATTAATACGATTGGTTACGTAGTTGCTTGACTGCGTGGTTACTTGGATACTTTGATGGCCGCCTTCACAGAGGATGTGAGACCCAGCCCCTTATGTTTTATTCGTTGTGTTCCTTGAAAAATTCTTCAATCTTGATGCACCGTCTCGAACATCGTGGCGTCTACCAATATAATACGGATTCGTGACTCCGTTCCACATCGTAGTTGATGTGGGGCCGCTCCAGATGAGCATAGACATTATCCGCAGTTATTTCGAAGGGCAAATCAACTGGTTTAGAAATTTCTGAATAAATGCCAGTGAATCCAATTTCATGTTGTTACTATATGCTGCGCTACTTCGTTTTGTCGGCTATGACTTTGCCATGTGTTTTGAGGGACGACTTCCTCTTCTCCACATCGCGAACGCCGAAATAAGAGCTCATTAGGCGATTCTTCTCAACAAAGAACATCTCAAATCACCGCCCCTTTTTTTTCTTAGTCATGCTTTGAATTCAGAGCTCACTCTCAGAGTAGTCTTCATTTTCCAACTATTTCGTATTCGCTCATTACAGAGTGTCTAGGAAGGTTCACACAAATATGAGATGCTAAGCTGCTCTCTTCAGGAATAACTGCTTAAAACAGATTTCTATTGCTTGAATTTTTGCTTTCCATGCTGTTAGAGTCTTTTTTTTACTCTAGTAGGTTGACAATACAAGTTTATTGTTGACCTCTACTCAGAAAGCTCGTGCATAGATCGTGCGCACTTATCTTGCACACAAACGTGCCAGAGAAAAGTCCAGTGTACATCAAGGTGGCTGCTTCTCAACTCACTTAAAGCGCTTACGTAGTAGGATTACATAGCTAGCATCATGAGATGCATCTCTAAGTTTGCTATTGGGGACATTCACTCGAGATTTATTGGTCGATCTACCAAACTTTGCAGCATTATGAGCTTCATGTGATTCTTGTAGTTGTAACCATTTATCGAATCAATGAAAGTAAAGCAGTTTGCGACTGATGTCATTTTCTTTCCAGTTCTGCATCAGTGTTTTAATGGAGTTAAGCCATGGCATGCCATCCACTTTGCCTTAAAGCTATTGCAGATTCGTTAGCCATGCAGAAAGAATGACACTAAAAAAGCTGCAGCCGCATAGACCAGTTTTCCATTTTAAAATGCCAGCTGACCTCATCTTCTCATTCTAAAAGTAAGTAAAAAATAAACTAGCAATTTCAACTGCTGCATCTGGATCCTATTTTCATGCTTCCATTTCAACCAGCATCACCGGCTTAATAGAGCTTCTGCGTTGCTAGCCCTCTCTCATTTTCAGTCCTACTACACATTCGCAGAATTCGTAGCCTTCCGATGAAGCTCATGGAAGAATCTTTCGATGGCTCTCCATACAAATAAATTGATAAGTTTCCATTGTCATAGTTACTTGTAGTGAAAATTGCTTACTGATTGAAAATTGATACTTAATACTTAGATGGCCCGTCCTCACTGATTGTGCGGATCCCAGCATAATCTCCGTTTTTTTTGGAGACTTGCTGGTTAAGTCATTGTAGTTTCTTGGAATCCCGAGGTCAGCCTGGCCAAAGTCTGACCCAGGTCTTCACCACCACGGGCAGTCGCAGCCTTTGTGGATCAGAGGGAGATTTGCCACCACGCGACTTTGATACCACCAGGGCGGTGGTGGATCCTGGTATTGGTTTACTCTTAGCTAGGCTTCCTGATGGAAACGCCGGACTCCTTCTTAACTTAAGAGACCTAGCCAGGGGATGAATCCCTTGTTGTACATCGCAGTCCGACACCCAGGAACACCTCCTAACCACGATGAGGCAGTGAATCGTTGGGAGGGATTGAAAATTACTTATTAAAGTTACTCATTTACTTAAAAACATTACATGTAGCGTCTGCGGTGGGGAACGAACGCGTTATTATCCTTTCCGGGAGTAACGCGTTCACCACCACACCATGCGGGTCCTTCGTTTCACCTGTCTCTCAGCTAGTTCTGTCGATCTTTCGTCATCAGCAATATCCGCACTGACACCGCAGACACCTGCGGTCCGGAGTTTTGCAAATATCTCAGCATCGTTGTTGTTATATTTCGCATTATACCCTGCCATTAAAAAATAGTAGGCAGTAGATAAAACGGTTAAGATTACTTGTAGTCTGCGTCGTTTTCTTGTTCAGCAATCGCGAGGTTGTTAAACAGCATACATTTACTTCCATAGAAAAACACAATACAATACAACAGTAGCTGACGTTTCGGCAGTATCGCCTTCTTCAGAGCCTGGAAGGGTATACTGACATACAATTTACTAGGCCAAACGCTTCAATGACACTTACAAAAAGACGAAAAAACTCTATGGTAATTACATGGTCAACAGCTTCTCGAAAAAACTCACCGCTTTTTTTACGTGCCTTCCCAATGAGGAAGATTAGAACAGCTGATTATGGTCGCATAAGGTTGATGACTGCACCATCCCACATCAGAAATTGATGCGAACATACGGGGTCAGGTCGCGTATGACCTCTGGGCATTCATCCCTGCTATTCATTGTAGGGTTTTCTGGCATTTATCCAAAAAGCCTCAAGAAGTTTTCGCGCTGGTGTTCTAGTCTCCTGCGCAAGGATATTGATATATTGACCTTTTACTTCAAAATCGTCCCCGCTGTGCTTTTGTATCCTATGCGTGCCTAGTGGGGTACTTTGTCTTAGTTTTCGTTTGCCATCTAGGTGTTCTTTTTATACGGATACACAAAGGCCTGCCCGTTTCGCCAATATATTCATCTCCGCAATTATTACAAGAGATCAGGTATATCGTACCTGAGCTCATGCAATCACCGTCCCTGCCATAAGGGCAGATTACGCAATTTGTTGTTTCGCATAGACGGTCATACAGGCGGTTACGAACTAACTGACGACGTAGAGTAGCCGGTGGTATTTCAACTATCGCTACCGATTCCTCTAGACCTGCCCTTCTTAAGCATCGTTTAATCGCTACGCTTACTTCATCGCTAATAAAGGGCAACATAAACGGGACTTTCTTTTTGGCCAAGTGTTTCGCTTGGGCGCGTCGCTCTCCTTCTAAACTTATCTCGTGGGGTTACTATTTCGTAGCCATTGGAGATGGCTATTTGCCGAGCCAAGTCGCGCGATTCTTCCTTCAGTTCCCCGGTTGTGCACACAGAGGTGGCTGTTCGAAACATGTTTCTCACAATCGCCCTCTTTGTGTGTGAAGGGTGGGAAGAAAGGAAGTGAACGAGGATGTTCTTGTTACTTGGCTTTCGGTACCACTTTGTCAGGTAACCGCTACTTGATAGGCTTATTTGGACGTTTAAAAACGGAAGCCAGTCTTTTCTCGGTTTCTCCCGGGTGAACTTAATGTACTCAGACTGCTCGTTCAATAATTCAAAGCATTTGTCCATCTCCTCCTGCGTAGAGAAGATGACAAAACAATCATCTACATATCTGCAGTAGAGTAGTGGCCGGAGATCGAGAGCAGGGGGCTTCTATCTTAGACATAAACACAATGGCAAGGCTTGGTGCCAGTCGCTGTCCCATAGCCAACCCCCTTATTTGCGCGAAATATTTCCCAGACCATCTGAAAATCGAGCAGTTCAGGCACTCCTTTAGGAGAGCCATTAGCTGCTGAATGGACAAGCCATGCATATTTATTCTTCCTTCATGTTTAACAAGAAGTTCGAAGATGGCTTGCATTGCGGAGTCATTCGATACGTTGGTGTACAACGCAGTAACGTCGAAGGACTCCATCACGTACGCGTTATTAGGAGACGCGTTACGTAGACGTTCTAGGAACATTTGGGTGTTTGTGAGGTGAGCTGGAATATGGTTAAGCAACTGGGTAAGTATTAGGCTTAAAAACCAGGTTATTCTATCCGTTGGCCCGTCTACACAGCTGATGATAGGGTCTAACCTTAAATGATGACGGATTGGTTGACGCAAGATCATCAGGTGATACCAACTTATGTGTTTTAATAAGTAGGTATAGGACGGGACATGTTGGTGTATCGATTTTAAAGTGCGAAATAACCGATGGTTTTAAACCTGCAGCCTTTGCCACACTGACCCATTGATTGTTTAGCTTTCGGTATTGACTTTTGTATTCCTTTTCAGAGGATGGGCGATAGAGGGTAGCATCACTAAGATGTTCCTCTGTTATCTCAACATCCAGCTGGCGAGGAATAACTACGAACTCTCCCCCCTTTATCACTAACAGACAATCTTATTCTTTTTGAGTTAATTAATTCTCTAATTTCTCGCATGCCACATTTTTGTGCGGCTGTAAGGTTAGAGATAAACTTTCTATCGCGGTAGTGATTAAGGGTCTTGAGAACGCCGTCCGAAAACATGCGGAATTTTATGTCAACTCCATCGTTAGGGGTCCTGCTGTCTGAAAAAACGTCTTTGGGAAAGGAGATGGTGGTAGTGACGCCGCCTCTTGATTTTTATCTCTGTTTGATGTTTCTTGCTTGGCCTGATAGCGGAGTCGATCTTGAAGCTCATAAAGGTTACATACTATCATACGCAGGGTCGTTTTAGAAATGGGCTGTGATGGTGCAAAGCTTGGGCCCTAATTCTAATAGCGAGCGCGTACTCTCAGGTATTGTTATGCCCCCCAATCACGGTGACCCTAGATTTTACTGGTGCATTATCAACCCTATTTTGACTATTATCAGAACCGTGAAGAATTTGTTTGCGGTAGAATTTTTCTTGAAGCTGAGACATGTGAATTACCCAAAAGATTTTCGAACTTTCGTCGTAAGGTTATTTTGGCATTAGACCTAATAAAATCGTATATCAATATTGACCCACCAACTATTCTCGTCCAAAGGCGATCCTCCAAATACAAAGCACAAAAAATGTTCCTTCGTCGCACACTTCTTCATTCTGGCAAACATCTCGTTCTGCTTGCTTCGTAGTGCAGCTCGAAGCAGTTCCATTTCGATGCCTCGTACTTGTTGGCTGTCCTCTGGTAGACCGCATATCTCGTGAAGTCGCTTTCTTTTTATAAACTTTGGCACGACTCGATGTTGAAAGCAGCGGCGGAGAAAGTTGATTTTGTTGCCCGTTTATGTTGCCCTTTATTAGCGATGAAGTAAGCGTAGCGATTAAACGATGCTTAAGAAGGGCAGGTCTAGAGGAATCGGTAGCGATAGTTGAAATACCACCGGCTACTCTACGTCGTCAGTTAGTTCGTAACCGCCTGTATGACCGTCTATGCGAAACAACAAATTGCGTAATCTGCCCTTATGGCAGGGGACGGTGATTGCATGAGCTCAGGTACGATATATCTGATCTCTTGTAATAATTGCGGAGATGAATATATTGGCGAAACGGGCAGGCCTTTGTGTATCCGTATAAAAAGAACACCTAGATGGCAAACGAAAAACTAAGACAAAGTACCCCACTAGGCACGCATAGGATACAAAAGCACAGCGGGGACGATTTTGAAGTAAAAGTCAATATCCTTGCGCAGGAGACTAGAACACCAGCGCGAAAACTTCTTGAGGCTTTTTTGGATAAATGCCAAAAACCCTACAATGAATAGCAGGGATGAATGCCCAGAGGTCATACGCGACCTGACCCCGTATGTTTGCATCAATTTCTGATGTGGGATGGTGCAGTCATCAACCTTATGCGACTATAATCAGCTGTTCTAATCTTCCTCATGGGAAGGCACGTAAAAAAAGCGGTGAGTTTTTTTCGAGAAGCTGTTGACCATGTAATTACCATAGAGTTTTTTCGTCTTTTTGTAAGTGTCATTGAAGCGTTTGGCCTAGTAAATTGTATGTCAGTATACCCTTCCAGGCTCTGAAGAAGGCGATACTGCCGAAACGTCAGCTACTGTTGTATTGTATTGTGTTTTTCTATGGAAGTAAATGTATGCTGTTTAACAACATCGCGATTGCTGAACAAGAAAACGACGCATTCATATTCCAATGCCGAGGTTAATAGAAAGTCGATCCTGGGAATTAGTACTTGTAGTGTTTTCATAGATATAGTGATGCAGGTGTATGAATTTCTGACTAGATATCGAAAACAATGAAAAAACTACTTCATGCTACAATGGGATAGTGGAAAGATTACAACTAATGCTATATCGTCAGCAGTGTTTTACGATATTGACATTAATAAATATGCCTTCAGTCATTTTTTACAGCTACTAGGGCATTGCATATGGAAGTTCGTTACATTCGAGGAAGACTTCTTTTAATCCAGTTTCATTTTTAGGCGTTAATAAAGTGTTTCTTTTTTCATAGATATCTCGGATTGCAATCAACGCTCATTTTCTTTCAGTTCTTCTAGACTCAGTCTGACTTCTCACAGAAAGTCTTTAGCCCCTTCGTTATCCTTCGCGTTCATTTGCGAAACGATCGCTTTATCAGGAAAAAATAGGTTGGTCATCAACGGCAACCACATTAAGCATGGAAATTTTGCCGCTTCGTTGCCCCGAGGCTGTAATTCCATGGCGTCTTTGTAAACGAACAAAGTCAGCCAGTGGTTTTGCTCGAAATAATGAAAGATGTAGGGCGAAAACCTGAGAAAGTATTTCACAGACTACAGTTACTTTCAGTGGTATTTGGGGGTTCAGGATTTCTCAGTTCTCTAATTCATCTTTATCTAGAGTTTTTTCTTCTGTGTGAATTTGACCGAGTACCGTAATCGATTCATTTCATGCAACCATGAACAGGAGTGATAGGATTTTGACAAATTAACCCTCAGTTATGTAGTAATTTTATAAACAAAGTAGGTTTTTCTACTCCCTTTATAGTGATATTTCGATAGAAGCTTTCTCGTAAGCCGTTGCAAAGTCTCGGTGCAAAAATTTTTTTACTCGGCCAAAGACTGTGACCATGAAAGCTGCGCTATATAAGCTGATTAATCAGAGATAGCGTTAATTAGATAGGATTGGCATTTGGAAATTATGCTCATTCATTTTTTGTTGCTAATTGGAAATTCTGTTTAATTAAATCGAACCAGCCTTTGCAGAACACCTTTTCTAATATCTAAACTGGTAACGACGACAATATCCAGAAAAAAAGCAACTAATCACATCCAGGAGAAAAAAAACAACTGTTGGAAGTAGAACTTGGCTTTGGTTGCTCCCCAGATCAATCTCGTTGACGAGTGATTGCTGATGCCACTGATAGATAGAACTAGCTGAGAGACAGGCGAAACGAAGGACCCGCATGGTGTGGTGGTGAACGCGCTACTCCCCGGAAAGGACAATAGCGCGTTCGTTCCCCACCGCAAACACCTGCAGTCCGGATTTTTGCAAATACCTCAGCACCATAGTAGAATTAGGCACAAATATTTTACTTATTATAAAAATAATTAATTAGGGTGGATAACTTGAATAAGGTATTGATTTTCTGAGGATGAAATTCGAATAGCTCTGAAGAAAACGAAGGTGCCGAAACGTGGAGGCGGAGAAAAGCGTTCACACCAACTTTGTGTTGGCTTATTGATGAAACAGTACATTTTAATGGAAAGCTTGAATGTATAAGGCATAGCTCAAAGACCAAACACTATTAAACAACGAACTGTTGCTGACCTGCGGTCGCAATAGAATGGCATTTCTAAGATTTTCCATTGGTCTCTCACACTTCAAATTGATGACAGAAACTCGTACGCAACGTCATCATCTTGTCGGCACAGTGTTGCTGTGGATGATGCAGTCATTGGAAAGAGGTGTAGTACCGAAAAATATTAAAAAGCTTTTTAAAAAGTTTAAAAAGGTTTCCTTAAGAAGTTTATGACACATCAAATGCGATGGAGAACCAGGACAAATAGTAGTCAATCACGCAAATAACTTTCCTGCATGTGGAACAGCTCGAGCTCAGCTACGCTATTGCAACGAGAAATACAGAATACATTGAGTAATCTAACACGCTGATAGGTTTTTTGAAAGAAACTAATAATAATTGTTAATCCAAAAAACACAGCCCTTTCGTTCGTTGGACTAACAGTTCCTGGTATTCCACTACAGTCCAAGCGAGGATTGACGGAGTAACACTACGAAAATGTTGACGATGTGACTACATCCGATGAAGTTTCAAGAGAAGAAAAAAGAGTACTTTGTGTAAATGGAGAGGAAGTTTGAATCAGACTCGGAGCTAGCAAAGTGCAGTGAAGCAGGCTATGTTCTAATCAATCACTAACAACTTTGAATGGTTTGCATTTGTTCATTAGTGGCCTAAAATCTTCGTAATCGGTAACTCACTAAGAACTTCTTCTACTCCGCCTTCAGATTTTGGGCAAGCGTCAGCATTTCCTCCATTCTTTCAATTTTCCTAGAGTCACCATCCATGAAGGTGGGCCAATTCTCATGGGTTTCTGAGTGGCTCAGGTACTCGTCCTCTTTGTTCATTTACATGTCAGATTTTAGTCGAACACTGTACTCTGGAGTCTCGGGATAGTAGTGCTAGGGGCACATTGAGGTCTTCCATCGGCCGTAATATAATAGATCGGAGAATTTTTCACTGCAGTGCGATTAGGACTCTTCGAAGACATCAAAGGTCATTGCGATTAGTCGAGTAATCTATTGAGTTGACTAAATCAACCCGAATCCTTCTGAGAATTCTATTGGCAGCACTTTGCATGCATATCTTAGAGTAAAACGAAACACTTCATATGTGTAAAAGATACTTTTTTTTATCTCGTTGAGCCTATCCAATAAAACGAGATATTCGAAGTCTGGACAGAGCTTACTCTTTATACTCGATCTTTATCCATCAGTTAGTTCTTTGGCTTCTTCTGTGTGATCCTATGCATACATCTCATTACCAATGAATATGTTTCTTTCGGTCTCGCCGTTTTCTCGTATTTATATCTCACTATGCGTAACTAGAAAGCGAATTCATTCTGCTGTTTAAGTTCTGCTCCTTCAACTCTTCACTGCTTTGCTTTGAATTTCTCTGGGTGTCATTAAAGACTTTTTTTCGACTCTTCATTGGTGTAACGGCCAATATACTGAAAGATTTTCGGAGAATCTATGCAGTTTACTGATGGCTCCGGTTTCTCGCCCAAATTTTAGCATTTCGCATTCATATCTTCGGACAAACAACTTCTTCAGTTTAGTCTTTATCCCAACTTATGGTGCTATCCTGCACTATATTACTATTCATATTGCTCAAACATTGACAAAAAATTCATTCATGTATTTGATTGGCTCACTGTCTTCATAGGAAATCTAATTTGTTTTATTTTTATATATTATTTTTTCATAGTTCTTCATGCTACCTATTCATGCATTGGGTTCTGGCCGATTTGTTTGGTATGTGGTTCTGTGGATTTTCCCTGAGACTTCTGAAGACCATCATTCTTCAGCGCGTTAACAAAAGCCATCCAAGTATAGAAAACATGAAGCACAAGCTTATCAGCGAAGTTTATTGTAAATAGAGGAAAACGGAGAATGACTATAAGCATTGAAACTAAACCAGTGGAAATCTTTCGATCGGCTTCATCTGTGCGAGAAAAAACTACTGTACCACTGCAAACCTTCTCAATTCGATTCGCCTGTGTGATAAGGGGTAGTAGCTGAACAATTTGCGGCGTGCTTCCTGTATTTGCACATTTAGAAGCTTTTCGGCAATAGTACATGAAACCTTAATTATCTCGAATAATATGCAAATTTAGGGCAAAACTCTATGATCTTCTAGATTTTCAGTAATTATTTCCGAAAGCCTCCAACAACGAGCATCGATTTGAGCAGCATTTCACTTAAAAGATTTTCTTTTAACCGGTTTAATTTTGCACCGGCGATATTGCCTTTAAACTACAATCAATTTGATCGTAGTAATCCGCTTAAGCACCACTAACGTCTTTAATTGTTATTGTTTCACTGGAGATGTTCAGCGGGTACTTCAGGTTCGAGGAACACGAAGGACACCACTTGCTATTAGAAATTTATTTTTACTACTTCTGCTGAGGAATTTCTACCGTGCAAGTTGCATAACACTTGTAATAGCTTTTAAAACTGTTTCTAAGCGTATGTAGAGCTTATAGAACTTACTCGTTTGGTATAAGCACAAACGTCTTTTGTGTAATTTCCAGCTATTTGATTGCAAACGTAGTGTGTAGCTGCAATATGAGTTCATGCAAGCCAACTCAGCTATTCCAAAATATGACCAAATTTGTCCGAAAAACATAAGGATCGCTGGCTTAAGCACGCATGTTTTTCGAGACGAGTACATGGTCACCTTTGCTCCGTATTTAATTCCTTATTCTTTATTCTGGGACGCTCCACGTACCGTTTCTAATAATCGGTAGAAGGTTCCCAAGATTCCCAAAAATCTTTTTTGGGCAAATATTTGTGTACACAGAAAAATAAGCAAATGTAAGCATAGAAAGTGGCATGAAAAAAGAAAAAATTTGATTTTCAGGCAAATTCGGCGCAGTCAACGCCTCGCACATCGTCGGCAGTACACCGATTGGAGCATAAGTACTCAGAATCTGCGTTATCCGTCAGTCCACATAAAGCGAAGCGATTCAGCTCAGACTCTGCCGAATTGAGGTATGGTGATGGAGCGATCTAGTTGATTGATCTGCTTTTTCTCACAAGAGAGCAAAAGATTTGAGCAGGTAGTTCTGTTGGGGATGAATCTGTTAACTTCACATAACGAAATTTCTTCACCCCATTTTCAAAGTGGTTTCAGACTGTTGTCGATAAAGCGCATGCATGCATTAATGCACATTTCAATATCTTTAAAAACACTTTAAACCTTTAGTAATGAATATTCTGGTCTGGCGTAAAAATGTGGAGGGTAGGGACGAAAGGAACTGACGTTATTATAATTCTGCATACACGAGCGTTTTGAACTGGTTTTACCTGATCTCTCATTAGTAATGTATCCTTACTAGTTGGACCCCCTCGTTTCAGCCGTGCTCAGGGTGTTGAGCTCGCTCTAGGAACTCGAGGAGCGTCACATTTTCTATTCTTATAAAATTGATAATGTCTAATCAATATGTATTTTTCCTTTGATAAGCCCACACGAAAATGATAAATAATCTTTATTCGGCTAAAGTTTCGACGTTTTCATCTTCATCAGAGCCGATTATCCGAGAGGATGGTCCACAGTTCGACTCCGGTGTTGGTCGCATAAAGATTATTTATCAACCTCGTGTAAGCTTATCGAAAAAGGAATACATATTGACTAGTCATACTGAAGTTAAAGGAATATGGGTTTTGAAATTTTGTCATTCTTGAACCTTTGGAGTTTTCTTTATGTGAGCTTAGAGCCTCCTCGAACTCACTCACTGATGGCTATCACGCAGTCCTTGTCATCAACTGGCGTTAGATGATTGTCTCGCTTTATTCTCATTTTAACGTATTTGCTAGCTTTCCTACTATTTGAGTATCAACAGATTTCTTCTTCACTCGTGTGACAACTAACTCTCCTAACACCAATTTTAACATATTATTTACTGCCTACTCTTTTTAACAGCAGGGCATATATTGCGAAATATAACTTTAATGATGCTGAGATATTTGCAAAACTCTGGGGCCACAGGTGTCTACGGTGGGGAACGAACGCGTTATTGTCCTTTCTGGGGAGTAGCGTTAACCACCACACCATGCGGGTCCTTCGTTTCGCCTGTCTCTCAGCTAGTTCTACTGATCTTTTGCCATCAGCAATCACCCGTCAGCGAGATTGATCTGGGGAGCCCAAATCGGCAACGAACCCAGTAAAGCTGAGGCTGCAGTTATAATCAGCAAGTATCTTCTAACACCATTCTCAAAAGTGCTTGCAGTGACACTGACCCACCCTTCATCCTTCGAAATCAATATTCAGATTTAAGGGAGGTAAGCTTCAGAGGGATCGAACAGTGAAAGTCGAGATTGGGATATCCTCATATGATTTCGAGTGAAGCTTTAAACTCGTATCAAAACGACTGCGTGCTATCACTAAAGTGTTGTTGATTAATGAAATGTGTTCCTTGCCTATGCTGTGCCGTATCGACTTTTAACTTCTGTACATGCGTATTATATTTATGCATACGTATATTGATGTGCTTATGTGTATCCGGAGTTTTTGCTGCACATAGATGCTATCTAAGCTTGCAATAGATCCAACGAAAGTGCTGGATGGCGATTCGATCGCGTTTGCATTAAATAACAGGTCAACATCTGTGCTATCAGCACTCATTAGCATTCTAACTCGTATGACAGAGCTCAGAGGGTTGCAGCTACCACATTTTCTCCAAAAACTCAAGAAACAAAAAGAAAGTGGTACGATACAATGAGTATATTCAAAGTAGATATAAAAAGGGATAAAGCTGTCGGCGCTGATCAGTCCCTGAGAGATGCGCCATGCATTCGACTTCATTAAGTATTGTTGGAGGTGATTGAATGCATACCTTGCCTTTAAAATGACTCGCGGTGGTCTACCTATGTATCGAGCTAATGCTGCTATCCTCCCAGACAATTCTGGTACCAATTTGCCGACCCGAAGGGATGGAGGGTTTTGCGGACCATGCGCGCGGGGGGTCGATTCTACGTGCGTGTTGCAAGGCGCGTCCGACCACTGCGCCACATTCGCCCAAAGTACATATAAAGATCCTAAAAGTCTTAGAATGAACGATATCTATTGAGTAGCGTAGGCAGACGAGGTAGATGAAAAGAGCTTGTCACCATTATAGGAATAAATCACTCGGTTCTTGACAGGACTGCGGAATGGGATCTTTCCGCTCCGTTGAGCATGACTTCGACATCAGAACAAATCCCCTTACTCGCAAGCATAATCTCTGTCAAGTTTAGTCATATGTCGTCCTTTTCACACGCGTCATTAGCAAGTATATGTTAAGCCTAGTTAATGCTTGATTTCGCCACATTATGCATTCGGGCACTAGATCAACTCTGTCACGCAACTCTTCCAAAATTCGTAAGACCGGCTTTCGATTAACTTCGAAATTAAACTTGTATTTACCAGCGGATATCCTCTTTTGAGCTGACACGAGGTTGCTAACGCATATTTTGATCCTAGATGGCCAAGCTTCCGGCGACTTCTTCATCATCAGAGGCGCTTTCGTTCTCAATGAATGCAACTTCCTCAGAGTGGTGTAGTTTCAAAAAAAAATCTGCAACTCATTTCAAATTAATCTTAACTTTTTAATTCCTACCTATTACAATTTCTTACAGCAGGGTATCATGTGAATTACAACTACAATGATGCTGAGATGTTTGCAAAATTCCCAGCAGGTGTCTTCGGTGGGGATCGAACGCGTTATTACCCTTTCTGGAGGCTAACACGTTCACCACTACACCATGCGTGTCTTTCGCTTTGTCTTTCTCTCAGTTATCTATCTGGCACTGCCATCAACAATTGCCACTCGGTTGATCTGGGTGGGCAAATTGTCATTGAACCCAGTTAACTTCAAATATTCACCAAATAATGGAATTCGACTTGGTACGTCTGGGCTCTGAAGAAGGCTAAGTTGTCGACACGTTAGCAGTTAAATTTCGAAAGTACATGATAACGACGTCATTTCGTTTCAATAAAGGCAACTCTTTTTAAAATTGACGACTTTTACCTATTATTGCCTGTTCATCCTTTCCGAGCACCTCCTTGGACGAGATTTCTTCATAAGAGTTCTTTCATTCCATTGCTTTCTAGGTTTCCCACGAAGATCTTCAGTTTTGCGCATGAGTTCGACTTTTTGCTTGACGATTTTCGTCTTTTCGTACGTTGTTTAGTACTGGCCTGGACTATAATGCTTCGAATCCTGGAATGACCGTGTTAGAGTGCTTCCATGTCTTTACTACAGAAAAAAACCTTTGTAGTTCGAAGAAAGCTTTTTTCGAGTCTGTTTCTTGACCTTGGTGATGTGTAAGACTTAGCTAGCCTGTGTGAGTTAAATCCATGCCATTATTAGCGACATTTCCACCACTACGGTGGCTACGCACCAGAATTTTAACTGGTCGCTACATATAATGCATGCTTATGTTTAAATCTTTATATATGTGGTGTGTTTTCACAAAGAATAGTCTAGTCTCAAAATACAATTTCTCTTCCAGAAGTGTTTTGCAGATTTGATAAGGTAGATGTTCTACGGTTTCCGCAGGTCCTTGCCAGAGACATTTTGTATGATAGGAAGGTTTGCCTTTCGACTACATTTCTTCTACCAGGGCAACAACTCTTAGTTTCAGCCTATTCACGGTTGCATAACTCAGAGAATCGAAATCTTTATCCTTTACTATACAGTGTAAGGATGAACTCCTCGCAGTACATCGCCTCCCGAGAACCAGGAACATTCCATCTACGCTAATCACCGAGGCGGTAGCACACTTTGGGAATATGTGCGGGAATCGCAATATATTTGCAGGTTTTGGACTCTATGTGATATATCGTTCGTGATCAATGTCTCGACTGATTGCAGAATTTGCTGCTGCTATGCAGGAGTTTTATTGACAAGGCAACAAAGCTACCTTTGCTGAACAAAGGCTGGCGATTGTCTTAGTGAATGCCTGAAATTCCCGTAGCTCGGCCTAATCAAAATCGCAAACGAATCCATTCTTGACCACTATTCAGCGTGTCGGTGAGAAAAGACGATGGATGATCAAGCTGTAGCCGAACCCGTAGAAAAGCCCTGGTGCCATAACAGTGAAGATAGGTCGTCTACGGGTTATCTAAGTGTTTATATAGTTTTAACTGCTTTGAAAATAATTGATTTAATGAATAGTACGCAAGAGTTCAAATAATATTGCTAGTGATATCCTCCTTTGCATTGAATGATTCACTAATTCAGTATATTGTTCCTTCTCTTGAACAACAGCTCTGTCTTTCGCCGTTCTTGAGCGGTTCAGATTACAACTGAAATGGATAATTCGTGTAGAAAATCTGTAATAGAAGAAATAAATGTGCAAAATAAGACGGAGTTAGTAAGTATTACTAGTTAATCTTTTGCTAGACGACGAAAACATCACAAGAAGGTGACGTCGTGTTCTCGACAGGCGTTGATGATTCTGGATTGCTTCGCGATAAGCCCCCTTCTCTCACTGCAAGCGCAAACATCGTCATTTCCATCAGCGGCGGCATGTGTTAGGTAAACCATCGATTTTTTTCGAGTAGGATTAAGAAATGGAAATTTCAGTCAGACTAAGTACTAAAAAATATGCCCACTCGGCTGGTGGTTTAACTTTTATTTACTGCCTAGTCTTTTTTTCACAGAAGAGCAAGATGTGAGGTGTGACTGCAAGGATTTTGAGAGATGAGTGACGGGTGTTGTTCCTGTTGACGGCTGGTCGCTGATAGCCCCAAAAGATTAAAAAAATTGGCCGAAGTAAAGCTAAAACGGCGGTCTCGGTTGGTGAGGCAGATGGAACGTCAGCCCTAGCTCCCAATTAGGGTAATCGCTGATTCGAAGTCCTGATGCGGTTTAGAGTTTAGCACATCTCCAGACATCCTCCTGATCGTTCGTTCATTTTTTTTGTTCTGGATGACAATATGAACATAATCACATTCAACTGACGTCTTGTAGAATTTCTTTCTCTGTGCTTCTAATTGGCGCCACTTTTCTAAATTTCTTCCCGATGTACTACTAGATAGATGAGTGTTTCTCTCAAAGAGTCTTCAACGTCCCTACAAATACAAGTTTTCGAGTGTCTAATTATTGAAGTATTCGAATAAGCTCTTATGTTCAAATATTCAAACACTAGAATATATCACTTGATCAAATGCCACTGGGAGCTGCGAAGGGTGACGCAAGTTATGCTGGTCTCGAAAATATTTCATGTAAGCTCTATTAATATTAAAAGCAGTGGTGCTGTGGATAACATATGAGCAACAGGAAGGAGTAATCACGGGTTCGAACCTGGCTTAAAGTCCAAACTTTGCAAATATCTCGCCGTCATTGTGGTTGTATCTCACTTAATGTACGAACATTTTATTTCATTGATGATATCACCGATGTATAGGCTAGAAAAAGAAAGACTTTTTTCGTTGTAAACCACATGTTTTAAAGGTCCACGAAGGTCTTTGAACTTTCTTTAAGTGTGGCCTTAGGTGCTGTTAGAAGATTTTTTTTTACGTCTTCGTCGTGAATGTCCTTGAATTCCGATCCAGTCGGCTTTCCCTAGTATCCCTGCTATAGCCGTGCCGCGGCATCCGGGCTTTCCCGACTCTGTAAGGATGAGAAGCTTGATGGGACCGACCCATTCGCATAGTGAAGGGGATCGCTGTCACTGCGCTACCCATGTCGACATATTTTTTCAAACTATGGCAAGGACAAACTCCTGAATCTCTATAACCGTGGACGAGTCATAAAATCTTTTGGCCATCTGTAAACAAATATGTTTTTTGCGTGTTTCATATATATATATATATATATATATACATATATATTATATATATATGTATGTGTGTACATATAAACATATACATATATGTATATGTTCCAATGACATTAAGGGTGCAGTCTTTCTCAACATTACGAGTAAGTAATCCTTTCTGATGGAATATTTATAAAGTGGCATAAGCCGATGATGATTTTAGAAGAAACTACTATTGTCCATAGTTTTCGTTTTACCAAGTAAGAAATAAAATTAACCTAAAACCTATTCCCCCTTTCATTTTTTGTAAGCCAAAAGTCATAAGACTTGTAAAAACTCAAATTGTCACTGTCGTGACCAATAGCTGCTCAGGATGCTCCGCTTGTTCAATAAGCACGAAGAGCGTAACCATGGTTGTATTAGGGGCTTCCGTGTGCAAATTTCGAAGCCCTTCGTAGTAGTTCCCAGACATTTCAGTATATGAAACGATGCTTCATCTGAATATTTTTCTGGCTATTTCATTCCCATCGCGTTTACTGCTAAGCGCTTATGCGACAATTTCAGGTGCAACCACATTTAGATGAGTGATTAATGGGATTCAAGCTGGTTTTTTTCCGCATTTCCTCTGGTGCTTATTGCTTAGACAACCTTGCATATCCAAAAGTCGCTTATACGTTGAATGCTTTTGCTGACATTCAGTTAATATGGCGACTTTCCCTACCAACCTTCCTATGAGGTTCAAGTGACGCCATCTATCCTCTGAATTTTTATACCCTACTTTTATAACAAAATATTTTTGAAGGATTTCGTTAAACAATCGTGATGGTTCAGCTTTTCAATCAATAATTGCAAATTTTACTGCTCAAATAGCAAAAAATTTCAGATGTGACAATAATACGCCTACTTATTCCTACTTGAAAGCTTCGTCTCTCTTATTCGTCTTTGCTATTCTTGCGAATTCCAACACATTTTCCACTCCACTTTTGCCATCGCGAATGTCTGCCGCGACGGCTTCGTATTTGAAGCACAGTTCCGTTTGCCATTATCATTCGTGATCCACCCTTCTGTTCAGCAAGAAATACAGATGGTTGATGTAGACCATAAAAAAGTCTTTCTATCACTTAGATTGGAGCTCAAAAGCACGCTTGCACACTCTTGGACTCCACACGTTGTCCTTAGCGCTCCACTTGTCAGCTCATCACCACTTTCAAGGGGCGCGTGTGGCGCAGTGGTCGGAGGCGCCCTGCAACACGGAATCGATTCCCGCGCTCGTGCTCCACCAAGCCTTCAATCCCTCCGGGGTCGGCAAATTGGTACCAAACTTGAGTGGGAGGATTGCAGAAATGGCTCGATACATCGGTAGACCACCGCGAGTCGTTGTAAAGGCCAGATATGCATGCAGTCACCTCCAAACGATACTTAATGAAGTCGAATGCATGGCGCATCCCTCAGAGGTTGATCAACGCCGAGAGCTTTATGCTTTATCATTTTATCCACCACTTTACCTATTCGTCTATGTTTCGTTCTCGAAGTGTGTTCTATGAAATCTTGATAATAGAATATTTCTTGAAAGCCTGGCTTGGTGTCGTGTGTGCCAGCTGTATTACTAGAAACATCGTTCGCTTTCTTTATGGAAACTATTAACTCATGTCTCAGCCGTATAAGAGAGTGCTGAGACACCAAAAGTTAAAAAACTGAGGCAAAAAAGGCGATCGGTGGGTTTACCAGCCGATCAGTGGCTTCTCGAAGAGACCAACATCCTGGCCTATGCTGTTTTCCTTCTTCTAAGCATTTCCTGCACTGTGACGTACTTTCGCGTCTTCAGTTTCTCAGAAACGGAGTTTTTTTTCCCGATTTTTGCGCTGTTCTAGTCCTTTTTCTGACTCATTTAACCGCTTGAGCATCTAGTTGTGCTTCACAAGTACTCCTTCAATTTGTGAACAATGGGCATGCACTTCTTCATCCAGCGTAATTAGGTTGTGAACATATTCCCGAGGATGATGTCATTATGCCGGAAACATTTTCCTGTAGTGAGTAGTCGATGGAAAACCTTTATTTTTTCGAGATATAGTTGCGATAGCTGTTAAGTAAGGTTCTTATGTAGAACGTACCAACTCCTTGATCGGAGAGAGCTGATAGGATGACCTTCGTCTGCACGGCATCAGACGCTTTTTCTTTATTGAATCTCGTCTAAAGATCTTGGCATGGACACTCTTTGTGTGCTTTTAGCTTACAAGCAAGTTAGGTGATAGTTCAGAAAATCCTTCTAGTCGTTCCTTCTGAAAAGAACCGTTTACGAAGTCCTCTGCTTGTCAGGTTTATTTATTTTTGAGTGAATATTGCCTAGTTCGCACAGGATGCTAGTAGTTTGCTGTTTTCCACCACGAGTAAAGTCAGCTGTAACTTTCTTCGTGCATTAAATTGAAACTGGAGTTCGGATGAATGAAATCTAAAGTGATTCTTCTCCAGGGCTAATTTGGAACGAGGTTGCGGAGGAAAAAATGGAGTAGAACTTCTGTGTTGTAATTTTGATATCGTTGAGAGGTAGGTTAATCCTTCGTTGGTAGCCTGACACATAGTGAAGCATTATATTTGCAACGGCTTCTCTCTACATTTTTCCCTTTACCGACATTCTGGAAGGATCTTCTGTGGATAGAACATAATGCAATCCGTGTTAGAAATTTTGAGCTTAGGTTTAGTTCTAGGCATGCGTTATTTTCGAACAGTTATTTGGTGATGGTAGATATGGGTAAATTTTATAAACGTGTGTCGGCCTTCTTGTTTTTAGTCCTAAGTAGAGCGACCACAGTAAGCTTAACATGACCTGCAGACTCAGAAAGAGCGTAAGCATTGAATGGCATTGTTCTGATATTTAAGGTATAGCGGAAGAAATGGTTTTTATGGCACACACTTGTTCACAGTCGCTTAAAAATTAATATGATATGCTGCTTCAAGAAAAGCGTAGGACGTGACGTTGTTCTGGTCCACAACAAACAACAGTTTCCTCTTAATGGACTTTGCTGTTTTTATTCGGTTCCAACGACGTGCAACTCAAACCGAGAATTGTTGACCTCTCAGCGGTTGCCTCTTGACTCGCCTTCATAGACGGTGACAGCCAATGTGTGGTTAAAAGTATGGTTTATCACTGTATACTATTTCTTTATGTATTTATATGATATGACAAACTGATCCTGTTGAGCTGATGCGAGGTTGGTATAAGTTTTTGTTCTCGTAGTTATTGTTGTTGTCGTTATCGTCGTTGTTGGCGTCGTTGGTCGATGGCTGCCGTTTCGGCGATTTCGCCTTCCTCAGAGCCTGGACGTATTTTATGTAACATTAGCCTTGTATTTGGTAAAATATCAATAGTACTAATGAAGATCAGGCTTTTAAATAAACGCCATATTGATCAAAAAGACTACTCACCGTGCTGTTAAGAGTGGGACTGGCCGCGTGTCGTTCACGTGGGGCGATGAACGAGGTTCACCCAGGTTTCAAAAATCATTTTGAAATAAAGCGCCAGATCACGTGTAATAGTGAGGCACTTGTCTTTCCTGTTCGTTTTTGGATCTTTGAGATCTATCCAAAATGCTTCACGGTAGAGCATAATGTGCAATGAAGTCAAAATGGTGCTGAAATATTTGCAAAACTCCGGACCACTGGTGTCTGCAGTGACAACCGAGCATGCTGTTACCCTTTCCGGGGCTAACGTGTTCACAACCGCATCACGTCGGTCCTTCGTTTCGCCTTTCTCTTAGCTAGTTTCCTACCTAACGGTGCCATCAGCAATCACCCGTCATTTTCACTAGTCATTTTATTCCGTTAAGATGATTTTCTGGACCCCATAACATACTTCTATCAAACCACTTTCTTAGTTCTAGGTTGGCATTTTTGATAAGCTAGGGGAAATGAATAAAGGGAATTTCGTCCATCAGATACTATGGTGCTTCCCAATATTTTGCTTCTGCTTCTAGCTGCCGCTTCCCCGTTGAAAATTTTAAAAACCAAAATTTCTCAGTAGTTCTCGAAAAGGTTCTCTTCTAGATACACTTAAATCTCAAAGGATGCTGCATAAAAATTATGTGTGCCATTAATGGGGTAGCGCAAAGTCTGCTGTTTAAAACTGTGAAGTTTTAAGCTCTTGAGATTCTGTAATCATCGAACAATTGTCATTGTTATTGGAAATTCCTCTTCGTATTGGGAGCGTGGATAGATTATCTTAGAAATTTCAAGAACTATCAAATATGGGTTACATGCATTTCAATGCTCAATCATAATTCATAGTGCATTTCCTAAATGGAAAATGTTGTCTTCTATTTGTTCGCGGTTGCACATTTCCTACTTTTCTCCAAGATGAAATGGTCTTAATCAGTTTTCCTAATGAAGAACTTGTTCCAACCCAGCCACATCAGTGTTTTACCAATCCTCTTCAGTTGATGTCATTACAGCTACTCTTTTTTTCTTGAGTCGTCTTCTTGAGTATATCTACTTTAGCACTTAAATCGGCCTTCTTAAATAAACGTTTATAAATTACAAGAAGTCTTCCAGCCCCAGCACAGTTCCCATTTCACTGGTAATTTTCTGGTTATCCAGCTGTTTTTGCTGGAATCTCTAGAGCTATGCTACGACTTCTTCGAATCGTCATCAACTCTCAGTTGGTGAAATTGCTTTTACTAGGATATTCGTAAGATTGGTTTGTCCTTACTTGTCCGTCCTAATGGAAATATTCAACTCCTTCTCAACTCGCGAGAACCGGACCTTAGCTCCATATTTCACTTCAACATCCATGAACACCCCCCAACCAGAAAGGAAGCTGTGAACACTTACAAGATTATAACCATAATAATGCTGAGGTATTTTCAAAACTCTGGACTGCTGGTGTCTGCGGTGAGGATCGAACACGCTATTAGCCTTTCTGCGTGCTAGCGTGTCCACCACCATACCATGCGAGTCCTTCGTTTTTCCATTCTCTCAGCCGTGTTATTGACCTATAGGTGCTATCAGAAATCTATAATATATATATATATATATATATGTACATATATATCAGCATTATAATGGTTTTATTTCACGCAGTACCCTGCCCTTAAGAAATAGCAGGCATAATAAAAATTGACAACATTGTGATTTATACTACAACTTCAGCTAACTAGGTTCAACGTCGAATTGTGCTCTTCAGATCAGTCGCGTTGACGGATTATTGCTCATAGCATCTATAGGTCATAAACACGGCTGAGAGAACGGCGAAACGAAGGGCTCGTATGGTGTGGTGGTGAACGCGCTTGCCTCCGGAAAGGGTAACAGCGTGCCCGGTTGTCACTTCAGACATCAGTGGTTCGGAATTTTGCTATTATCTTAGCATCATTGTGGTTATATTTCACACAATACCCTGATATTTAAAAAAAATAGTAGGTAGAAAATAAAAGTCGACCACATAGTTACAAGATTATTTTTTCATTTTCCATTTTTTATTTATTACACAAAGGAAACGCTGAACGTAGTTTATGGTTATGCTCTCTCAAATTTTCGTTGGATATATACAACACAAAATATTTGCTGACTTTCCTGTTAAAATAAGCTGTTTACTCAAAGCTGATTTTACTTGTCCGTTGTGCCCTTGGAAACTTATGAGAGATGTCGAGCACGGATTACTTCATTTAACGTTTTTTAACAGATATCGTCGACACCGAATTCTTCTTACTGACAATCATTTTCTCGTCTCGAGAATCTCATTGCACTCATAGAACTTTTAAAACCGAACCTGCAAAACAGATACTGTATGTCTTTTTTTGAAATTTTCGTATGGATGTATCCTTACAATGTATCTTTGTGTGTATATTTTTGGCCTATATAGTGATTTGCGGGGGACATTGACGCAGTAAGTTCCACTCTGGTGTCAATTTGGCGACCACGATTGGATGGAGAATTGGTTACGACGGGTGAAGAGATCGAGCCACCGACCACATATATAAAGCAGAACATCGCTAGCTACTGCGTCGTGCACGTCTGCTATAACTAGCTGTATTACTGACAACAGCAACAAAATAATTCAGTATTACCGTAAGATTTCATGAACAATTGCGAATTTCACTTGGAGCGTGGGTTCGATTATTCACATGGTTGAAAAAATTTTGGACAGTTTGATTTATTTCATAGAGGGTCAACTATGTTATAAAACTGCTAGCGTGGGAATTTTCAAACGCAACATTGCGAAGGATTAGGGTTTTTTTCTTAGTATGTGCCTCGGCAAAGTTATTTACATGATTTTGGCTTCAAGAAAATCTTGGTGCGACGAGGGAACTGCATAATTTCGCGCTTTTTTTCTACTTCTTCTGGTACTTGCAGGAGCCATTCTGGAGTAGACTGATTAATGTTTTTCGTGAGTTTCTATCTGAAGCGATTTTCTCATGCCTTCTTCTCCCGATTTTATTAGCCTCTTCCTTACTTGTTGGTATTATTTCTATGAGGAACAAATAGATCACACTATTGATTCCTTGGGGATTCTTCCAGGTATTTCACATCATCGAAGTGTCTGTCCTGTTCATCTGATATGGGTAACCAGCAAGGACGTCGGCTAAGTCGAGCCACTGTTCAGATCGAAAGCGGCGAAACTGGCTCCACACTAGCTGAATCGCTGAAATTTACACAGTACGTCGAAAACATTGTTGTTCTTGCATTTGAGATTTCCTAATTGTTTCTTTGTTTCGTTACGACTATGGAAATTGTACATAATAAATTAAATCGTTTAATATCGACCCTCTGATGATGGAAAGCAGTTTGTGCTCAATATCAAAACTTAAGCAAAAGTATCCAATATTGATGGTACTCGTTTGCCAACGACTTTAGGATTCCTACTCTATACCTCTCCAGCAAGAAAACGAAATTTTTGGAATGTTTTCTACATTGCACCTTTTAATGTCATTGTTGTTGTTTTTAAATGTAGGGAAAACAACGGGGACAGAGTCAAAGGTTGTACGGTTGATCTCAGTTTTCTAACCACCACTTCGAAATATGAAATCAAAAACTTGCTATCATTTCCGTATTGATTATAGCTACTAACAACCACCTTTTGCGAAACTGTACACAAATTACGTGCTTTGAAGTCGTCCCTGTGAAGTTTTGGGTTACTAGAAGAAGATAAGAGATGTGGGGAAGAGCATGACTGGAGTGACGAACCAACTCAGTTTGTCATCTGTTCCTCTAAAAGATCAAATACTACAAGCAAATCATGCCCTCCAGTAGTGGCTACCTCTGACGAAAACTCTGTTGGCGAATTAGAAGTCACCTTTCCTCTATCACTAAATTACTATTATTTTCAGGTATCAGATACATCTATTACAGTTCACGTGGACCAAATTCAAATCCACTGCGACATTCACACAAGTCTTCAAGTACTTTCCTCTCCTTCCTCTTAAGTTGTTTCACTTTATAACTTTGTTCACATTCCTCCTTATATGGGCAACTTTTTTTTGGATTTCAACAACATGTAAATTCACAGGAATTTTCGATAAGCATGCGTTTCCAGAGGCATTCGACTAAATCTAAAATCTTCTAGAGGATTCACTTGTGAGGTAAAACTGCCCAGGGGATTTGTTCTGCCTTACAGAATCCATCCAGAAAAGGATTGATTTAGTAGATATTTTTAATGTACAAGAGAAAAACGAACATCATTCGAACAGCGATTAGATTTTGTTGAGATTTTCATAAAGGCACGAATAAAATGTGAAGACGTGAGTCTATCGAGCCTAATCCTTGAGAGTTTGAAATTTAGTCAAGTCAGACTTTTTCGAATATTCATTTAGGAATGATGTAAGTATTGAGATCAGATCTGGACCTTGTTTTCTCGTTAGATAGTGGCTTCGAAAAAAAACCTATGGGAGGTTGCGGCGAACGGTGATCTATAGTGTTTTTTGGGAAATATCCGTTTTAAAATCGCTTTAATGAGCTACAGTACGTTTTCACATTTCCAGATGGGAGAGGCTCAAAGGAATAAAATACCTAGGAATATAATACCTGGGTTCAGTGCCAGTTTACGCTCCCCAGATCAATCACATTGATGGGTGATTGCTGATGGCACTGTTAGTTAAAAAACTAGCTGAGAGAAATGCGAAACGAAGGACCCGCATGGTGTGATGGTGAACGCGATTGCGACCGGAAAGCCTAATAACGGGTTCAATCGTCACCACAGACACCTGCTGGCCGGAGTTCTGCAAATTTGTCGGTATCATTGCGATTACATAATACCTTAGCCTTATTAACGCTTTTTTTTTTGTTAAAACGGCTATAGTGTTCAATATTTTGACGGTTTTTACTATGCAGTATCACTATTTCGTAGCGCTTATGGGACTGTTTAGATTGCTGTGTTTCAAGTCGGCATTGAGTCGCGAAATATTCCAGAAAATGTCTATCGTTGAAGGATTTCGAACGAATCAATGCTGTGATTTGAATATGCACGCCAAGGTTCGTTGATATCATACCGATTGAACTCCGCGCAATGGGCGTGGTTTCTTGAGATTCATTCCACCAACGTTCCCGGGAGCGAAGCGTAGGCAATTCGCTGACGATATGGAAGACGTGGTTTCGAGAATGACATCGTTGTTGGATTCTTATACTGTTAAGGATGAGGTTATGAAATTAAACTAGGGAAGTTCAAGAAATAACAGGAGAAGGAAAACATACGTGGCGGAAAGAAATGCACGTGCACATTGTCGAATCGCATCCGTTTTTGTAGTGCGGTCGTCAGCAATTATTTTAAATGAGAAGTAAAGACAGAAGTAGAGAACAAAGCCTAGAAAAAACATGAAGCCGGAAAATAGAAAGAGTGAAGGGAGAGGTGAATTGAGAAATAAAGATAGTGAGAAAGAAAGAAGGAAATATGGGAGCAATAGAAAAGGTCGGGTAAATAAGCAAAAAATAAACCGAGAACCGCAATAGTTAGTGGCAGCAGTTGCGAAGTTGCTATGGGCTTTTCTGAACATTACCACATTCAGTACAAGTATTTGAAACAACAGTTGTTTTTTGAGGTGATATCTCCAAATTTCTGTTTTGAGAGTCCGATGAGAGTTTTTGTGTTCTTGGTCATTTCCTCTATGAAATGACGAAGGATACTAATTACATGTTTTCATTGTTAATTCTTAGTCATCATCGAGATTTCTAGAGAAAGATATTGATATAGAGAACATTCTTCATAGAAATAGAATGTTTTCCATCCATTCAAACTGCATCAGATCGCTTAGTCATCTCCTAATGGCAATGTCTTCTGTAAACTTTCCCATGAAGATCTAATAAGCCATATGTAAAAACATTTGTTACGCTGTTATCTTATGGAAACGCTCGCGGGTAAAGTATTACGTGTGCATCTTGTTTTATCAGCATCTGTACTTCAGAACATCAATCAGGCAGATTGTACTGTCTGAGAAACTTTCCAACACTTCTTGTTAGCAAACTATATCTTTATCCATTTTAGCCTCACTCGGCCCACCATTAAACGAATATAAGCAGCCCATCAGTTAGCTTTCCCAGTTTGCTAGGTCTTTCAATTCGTCCAACCAGTGCCTTTCCGATCCGCCTCGTATATTTCGCTTCGCTGTTATTTTGCTGTCATTATTATTACTACAATCATAAAAGTTATAACCGAGTGTCTCAAGGCGTTCGACTCTGTGACTCACACGCAGAAGATCCGCGTGGCAGCCACAAAGACTAATATTCCCAAATATTTGGTATTCATGTAAAGTTGTGAACGCTACAACAACAGTGGGCTTTATCCATGTGAGTTTCGGCGGCTCCTCTGCAACAATAACTGAAAGAATTGTAGGCAACAAAACGACCCTGAAAAAGGCGAATCCGCCGAACCGTACGCTACTATTGAATAAGTTTTGCTCTCAAGAACCTCTTTTCTGCTTAAGAAACTTTATTGAGCAGTGAAGAGATTAATAGAAGGGTAATCGCCGCTCTATCCGGCCTGTGGTTCAAGTTTTGCAAATATCTCAGTATCATGGTGATTGTATTTCACATCTTTCTCTTCTCTTTTTTTCTGCTTTCCTTATCTCTTTTCATTAAGGTTTTCTATAATTTTCTAAGTATAGTCTGTTTCAGTTCTTTAGCAGAGTTTACGAAGTATGTAAGTCATGTAGAGAATTCGTGGCGGAAAAAGAATGCGATGGGAAGGACGGAATGATAGGTCGATCAAATTGAATTGATAGTACATGAGACAGTAGAATGTAGTGTGATGGTGAGGAAGGTATTTTAGGAAAAAAAAAAACAGGGTAAAATCTAGCATAAAGGCAATGAATTAATGGAAGACGCAGAAAGAAGGAGAGTTGGGCGAAAAACTTGGACCAAAAATGGATGGAAGAAGCCAGAGAAGGAGAAAAATGGTATAGGCCGAAGTGAGCAGGAACAGGCAACCGCTGAAGGTTACGATTAAAAAGTGAGCAAAAAAAAAGTTAAAAAAAACCCAGGTAAATCCTATTCGAAGGCTTGCGACGTTATGGGAAAAGACTTGGTACCGAAATAAGAGCGTCAGTTAGGCAATTCGAAACTCCCTGGAGACGGTTTTTTTTACAATGCATAACATCGCCGTAGAATATGAAAATAAGTAAAAAATGATCTGCTATATTTTCATCCTATTGTGTCTGTCATTGTAACCATCTGTTTTTCAGATAATTTGTGATCTTTTCGATTCGATCGTCTCCGATTTGCGCCAGGCATCAAAAATTGTTCAGGTACATCAGTAATGTTAGAAGTATTCCGCTTTATTGAATTTTTTAGGGTGCTTATATCCCCAAGCAACACCTTCTGAAATGTTTTCCAAGGAGAACACGTGAAATATAACCTACGTACTGCCCATGCTTTGATCCGTTCAGCATCATGAACCTCAAACTTGGATATGGAAATCCTGATGTAGAAAGTAACTCCTTTCCAGTGGTTTACTGTTTCGTCGAAGCTGGGAGAGATTTCCTTTGTGTTGAATGACATAGGTCGTGAGTTCATTCCTCCGGCAGAATGACTCAATATGAAAATGAATTCGGCATTTCCATCCAGAAGGTTGACGAAGAAAGAACTATCAGAACCAGTTTGGTTTACTTCGAGGTACCATCTTATCAAAAACTTGGTGCTTACTTGAAACTTGAATGGCCCGTCCTCACCGGTTGTGCGGCATAATTTCTATTTTTCGGAGATTTGCTGGTTAAGCCGCTGTGGTTACCTGGAATCCCGCGGTCAGCATGGCCAAAGTCTGCCCCCAGGTCTTTACCACCACAGGCAGTCGCAGCCCTTGTGGATCAGAGGGAGGTTTGCCACCATGCGACTTTGATACCAGGACGATAGTGGGTCCTGGTATTAGTTAACTCCTAGCTAGACTCCCTGATCTTAACGCCGGACTCCTTCTCAGCTTTGGAGACCCTGCCAAGGAATGAATTCTCCACTGCACATCGCAGTCTAACACCCAGGAACACTTCCTAGCCGCGTTGAGGCGGTAAACCGTTGGAAGGTATCAGAAACGGTGAGGAAAAAAGGGATCATGCTAAAGCTATAACACTTATCATGTCCCATGAGTAGCCAGGGTTCGCTGAACAACAACGTTGTGCGACAAGGCGGATAGAACTTACCGGTTCTTGGAGTTTTCCTTTGATGTTGGCTTGCCCGCAGAGTTGTGCTGTGACGTTGTCAGCAAAACTGGGCGGTAAAGCTAAGTTGAGCAGTCGAACTATGGGCGGCTTGTTACTTGATTCGACGGGATAATTAACTATATCAAAGAATAAAAATGATGAGTCCTTTTCTTGTCAAATAATTTACAATCTCTTGTGTGGGCTAGAAAAGCGAAAACAGAAAGAGCCTTTATGTTGTCCAGTTTTCTTTTTTAAGCTTGCTAGAAGTGACCTTTATGATGGCTTGTATCATTTTTGGGCAAAAAAGGACGAATGGAAGATACTGTGATCAACAATCGGTAACACTGTATTTCGCTATGTGAAATTTTCAGGACTCCTTATTATCCAAAAAATTGTCATGATAGTTACTTCCAAACTCTAAACATACTCGAATTGTTTCTAGGCTCGTTGCATGGACATTGGTGGTTCACATGTACAGATGAATGAGAAGTGCTGCGGAGCGTTGTGGGACCAATTAGGCGAATGTTTGGCTGAAGTGATCACAAAGGTGGACTGCGTGCGCTCAAAACGGGAATGTACTAAAGCATGGATTATGCTTATAAGTTATGTGGTAGGTGGAATGTCTTCGGAAAATATGAAGCCTTAAACCACAAGGTTAGAACAAATCTGAGAACTTGCAAAAACAAAAAGAACAATGTGAAAGCCTGAGCTAGGAGGAATCTCGAACATTCTATTAGTAGCTGGTTACGGAGAAGTTTCTGCATAAATATCACTCTAAACAGACTTTAATTTAACCTCGGTATAAATGACCAATCCATATGCATTGTTTCATTGATAACCTAACAGACCTGTCAAATATTTATTCGTCTAACATCTCGACGTCTTTGTCTTCTTTAGCCTATGATTGGAGTCGATGTCTACAGTTACTCTTTTTCTCAATTAGGTGTCTCCGCTGTCGTATTGAGTCGAATCTCTTTCAGTAGAGTTCCACTCAAATGAGGCAATGTAAAGCGGCAGTGCTCTTTTGTAGTTTCCTCATTTGAGCAGTGCCCAGTGAAGAAAATTCAACTCGATACGACTACGGTGGCACCACATCGGGAAGAAAAACAACTGTGGACATCGACCTTTTTCCTGTTTTCGTTTATTTTACTCTTCGCATTCAAAAAGAAACAGCAAATATTGTTTTGTTGTTGGTGTTGCTCTAAATAATATCTGGAGGTTTAAAGCAAATCATCGTTCAGTAGTAAACTCCGTTACTCCGATACTTTTTGAGCATTTGAATTAGAAGATAGAAGGCTCCTAAGAGGTTCCATCTTTTTCATTTTCTTTTTTTTCCCAAAAGAGAATACGGCTTTGTATCGGCGATTCGTATGTTTGTCCTTGATCCATAATATGGATCCATAATATAGAAAACCTATATAGATCGAATTCGCAGCGAGAGTTGTGTGCTCAACTCTTCACTTATTCATTTATTTCTTGTCTCTATTATGATTGACATATTAATGACTTCAACGACAGTTATATAATCTGCATGCGGCACCAATACTTCTTGTGAATCTTAGAGAACTTCCCAGACAACTCTGACACCAATAGCCGATCCTAGAGAGATCGCCAGTTTGGATGGCCAGAGGAGCAGTCGATCCACGATGAATAGCCTCGTGCTATATGCTACAAATGAGGCAATAAAAATTCTGGTTTTTTTTTGCTTATCTTGAAGGTGATGGGGCCATAAAACTTTTTTTTTGCAAGACTGTATGTTGTTTCGACTTTTGTTCTACTTAGTATTAAAAATCCGTTTTTCGTACAACTTTGGCCACAAGCACATATATTCATCAGCATACTTCATAACATGGTTTACCACTAGCTGATGCTCGCTCAGCATTTGAAGTCTAGAAATGCTGTTCTTTGGCATTTGAATTAGTCCAATCTTTCAGTAAATAAAATTCAACCTTTCCACTTTTGCCATCTTCCAGCTTTTTTCACAACTTAATGACATGCCATAAATGGAATGTACGGAACTATTCGATTTCATGTCTTTCGCGTGAGTCTTTGATTGGCTGTAACCGTCCTTTATTCTTTTTATTTCTCACAAAAATTGCTCCATCTGGAAATTTTATTTCTTTCTTATCTATTAGTTTTCTTATAGGTCTGTCTTTTTTCACCGCCTTCAAGCAGTTGCGCAGCATTTTATCACCACATTTTTCTGCTTATACTGCCCTTGTATTTAGAGATCACTTGGTCCACCAAGAATCGAAAGAATTACTGTTGGAGTTAAATTCTCCTCAAGTCAATAACGACTAGCTAATGACTTTTGTGAAGACACAAAAAGGCCATAGGAAGGCTACTTTGGGACTCCAAGGAAAAACAAGCCGCAAACCATCAACAAACGATCTATAGTGCCCAACAAAATGAGCGCTTCGTCCAATACGTTAGTAGATGAAACAACTCAAAAAGAGGCTTCAAATCTCGAGTTGTATAGGAACCCAATAGAAGGGGATCGGAACATCGTGTGCAAACTGGTTGAAGAAAATAAGGAACGACTCTTACAATCTGTGTAGAACAGATCCTGTCACAAGTGCTGGTGTTTTTGGCGGTAATCCACTTCTAACTATGTTGTCTCATGTGATCTCCTACCACTTCCCTTAGCTGTGCACCACTTTTCACACTTCGCGGCATCAATATCATCGACTTCTAATCTTCAAAGCGTGTAGCTGATCGGAGTGAATTGTGTCCGTGATATTAGTAGTTGAAGCAGTTATTCCTTTCGGAGGCTTCATCGCAGGCCTTCCAGGAATGATTATGACTCTTGTGCATGGTGAGAATATCACGAGTGGAATCAGATCAAGAAAGAGTAGATTGTATGTTCCAAAGTGCTCATTAAAGGTTTCAAAACCGTTACCAGTGCCTCTTAATACCCATGAAAGTTCGTTAGGAAACAAAGAAAAAGTGGTACTTAATCCTGCTATAACAAATATAAGGTGTCTGCTGCAGAACATCTTAACAGGGCGATTTAATTTGGTACAGGTCGGAAAAACTGTTGGAGGGAACCGCACTAACGTCGGGTGTCTAGCTACCACGAGAAATGGCACAAATGAGAAGATATATAGAAAAACGAGAGCAGCTTGGGTGAAACTTACAAAAAGTTCCGAATTAAGAAAACCGTGAATTCCGAAGTTCTCTTGCGATTTCTCCGCCATAAATATCATCGAACGAGTCGAGAATGATAATAGTATGTAGTTAAGATAATGGGGCTCAAAATGACAGTTGGCCTGCAACTCTCTGTGTCATCAATGATATCACAGATTTTATCTATATTTATTCACTCGAAGGTGATTGTCGATTAGGGTTTCATATCTGAAGCTAACGACCAAAAATCAAAAGAGTTTTTGCTCCAAACTTGTCTGGTTTGTCTTCTCGATACACCAGTAGTATTTTCTGAAATTTTTTCCTGTAAAATGCTTTTTCGATGTCTACGACATCGTTATTTGAACGCAACTTATATATTACTTACTTCATACTTGAACGGCCCGTCATCACTAGTTGTGCGGGCCCCAGCATAGTCACCATTTTTCGGAGATTTGCTGGTTAAGCCATTGTGGTTGCCTGGAATCCCGAGGACAGCCTGGCCAAAGTCTGCCGTAGGTCGTCACCACGACAGGCAGTCGCAGCCCTTATGGATCAGAGGGAGATTTACCACCATGCGACTTTGATACCAAGACAGTGGTGGATCTTGCTATTGGCTTACTCTTAGCTAGGCTTCCTGATGGAAACGCTGGACTCTTTCTCAGCTTGGGAGACCCCTGCCGGGGGGATGGACGAATCCCTCCGCTATACATCGCTGTCCGACACCCAGGAACACCTCCCAGCCACGATGAGGCGATGAACCGTTGGGAGGACTTATATATTAATAATGAAAGTTGGTAAAAAGTAAAAGCGGAATTTTTAAGGCTTTAACTGATACTTTGATCTAAGAAAGTGTACCGTAATCTTGGATGCATTGTCGCGCATTTTACAATCTAAGTATGAGTGCTGAAATTTCCTGCGAGGTTTTCGTTCACAGAATTGTTTTCATTTCTTGAAAAAAAGAAACCTTCAATTTACTCGACGCTTTTATCATAACTTCAAAAATGCGAAGTTTCCTACATACAACAATGATCATCTACGGAAAGGTCTTTCAGAAGCCATCGTACAGCGTCATCTATTTGCTGAATTGATGAAAAAAAATGTACTCGTTACACCGTTACTATTATCACTCGATAGTTTCTCTAGGTTGACGGCATGAAGTGCGGCTACATGGACGAATGGAAACGGAAGGTGAACAGTCGATTGACGAACGGATGTCCGACGTCGAAGGCGAATGTCCCAGAAGCATCTCATAACCGCTAAAGACTTGTTTTCAGTTATTGCTGGCCGTGAATGCCGATGTAGCCGGAGCTTAAGCTTTACTATCAGGCATAAATCACACGCCTTAGCCTTTGTCAGCGACATTGTTTGTTTGTTTATTTTCTGCAGTTTTCACTAATATCACCCAGCAAACCCTCGCACGTGTATAAATTTGCCATAGTTTTTATATTTTGGATCCTATTACTTTGCAACATGTGTAAGTTTGTTCCTCATATTTTCCTTGTTTTCATTCCAAGATCTTCCATCCTCAGATTTCCACGTCACCGCTGATCTCCAGTGATAATGAGCATATCCTTATCATTCACAGCTTTATCGGGTTTGTGTTGCAGATGAAAATTTCAATAGTCCTAGTCTTATCTCAAGCATCGTTCCTTTTAAGCGAGAAGGCAAATGAAAGACACCAGTTTTCAAAGCAGACTTTCGTTCAATCTCGGCTTGAATGAGTTTTGCCTTGTTTAATTGCATAGCCAATACAAGATTTTTTTAAAGCATACAAACGTATAAGTATATCAGTAACAGTAGAGTAGCAATATTCATTCATCCATGTCGAGTTAATGCGGTCCTAAGGAAGGCGATGGCTCGGGAACATTATCCACTAACGTTTTTTGCTCGTTCATTGAAAAAAAACAGCGAGCAGCAAGATCCTATTATGTAAAGCATCTTGGAAAAGATAAAAAACTCATGACTCGTTGTGTGCAAGATATAGGATGATAATTTTGCATGATTATGTACATTCTAAAAAGGAGAAATACTGTGCCAGTACGCTAAAGGACTATTCAGGTTCTTATCCATTGGCAGTCTTTTACCTAAAGGTTAGTTCAAGGATTCTGTGTAGATGGTGGCAAAAATATGCGTGTATTTTTGCGTAATCCATGTATGAAGAAGCAACAATTTACTATCAGGCAATCAAATAGATCTAGGAAATGGTAACGCAAAAATGTGCAGTTTTTTGTGTAGTTCTTCTCTACGTTTGATACTGCAAGTGAGTCATTGTCGTCTGTGATAGACAGATACTATCAGTAGATATTTTTTCTATTTGCAAGCAAGGCAGTAATGATTGTCAGATTTAATGTGGAGCTCAGCAACAGTTGGAGGCATAGTCTTCTCACAACATGAAACCTCGTCTCGTAGAGGACGTTCTATGGAATATGGGCAGCCGTGAAGAGGTGTAGGCCTCGTCGGAAGCCGAGATTGGTTCTTGATTTTTCTTCCGAGTGGATGAATCGCGATGAAGAAGGTTGACCATTTGGGCAGGGCTAGACGATAGGAAATTCGTTTCAAAAAGGAATATAACCGTATAACAGTGTCTTTCAAAACGTGGGTTTATTTAGTATGGCCGGCTAGAAATCTGAAGTTCTAGAAGTGTTGAACGCCTAGTTATTGACCATTTTCTTGGAAACATCTAGTTGTCGATGGCATCGATTATTTCTTAATCGGTTAGCCAGAGGTTCAGTTCATACGGATTAGGAAGAGTTTTGTATCCCCAGTTCAGATAACTTCTTACAGCTTAACTTCTGCAATGTAAGGTCCAGCCTTGATATGCGAAAGAATTAGACCTTTTCTCTTGAGAAACTCGCCATGTACATGGTAAAATATGTGGTAATCTCGTTGACGGGTGAATGCTGATGGCGCTGATCGATAAACCTAGCTGAGAGACAAGCGAAACGAAGGACCCACATGGTGCGGTGGTGAACGCGTTATCCTCCGGAAAGAGTAAACGCGCGTTTGTTCCCCATAGCAGACACATGCGATCCGGAGTGTGAAAATTTCTTAGCATCATTGTAGTTATGTGGTGATTTTTAGCTGTTTCGTGGTAGTCATTATTCACTGTGATCATTTGGCCAATACTAAGATATGATTTGATCTGGTATTTTTGCTGAACACGTTTTTGATACACCCTTACTTTTCCTTCATTACATTGTAATAGTTTCATAGTAGGCCTCATGCGAAATGAAATAGGGTGGACATGTCGCATCACTTGTTCTCCCTTCCGAAATCGTCATGCTCTTTTATAGGTGAAAAATCGAATAACACCTGGTCCGACAAGACAGCACTTCAGCACCTGGGAATCTTCCGCCAGGGCTCACCAACGCGCTGGCTAGGCCCTCCATACATTACCTTCCAGAATGAAAGGTTACTATGTAATGAAGGCAAAGCAAGCGTGTATCATTGTTCAGCAAAAATAGACTCTGCAGTATAGGCAGCTATCGTCTATTCAGATTGCGTACTTGGATAGTTGGATGGTCCGTCTTCACTGGTTGTGCGGGCTCCAGCATAACTTCGATTCTTCGGAGAATTGTCGGTTTAGCCATTGTAGTTTCCTGGATTCCCGAAGACAGTCTGGCCAAAGTCTTAATCAGGTGATCACCACTACGGTCAGTCGTTGCCCTTCTGGACCAGAGGGAATATTGGAGACGCCGGACTTCTTCTCAGCATGGGAGGCCTTACTGGGAGATGAATCCACCGCTGTACGTCGCAGCCCGAAACCATGAAACACCTCCCAGCCAAAATGGGGGCGGTAGAACGATGGAAGGAGTCTGTCTGTGTTCTATAAAAATTTTTTAAGCTTCTTCTAGAGTCATCCTAAACAGTACCGAGAAAACACTAGACGAAGAGCAGCCGTTTGAGCAGGGCTGGTTCCGAAAAATATTCAGTACGATGGACCTCTCATATGTATCACCAATCGCCCCATTGATCGCCAAGTGCCTCGAGCGGGAGCCTGTCAATCTTCCATTTTTCACTGTCGCGTGAATGAATAATCTCGTTTGAGAACTCGTTAAGCATCATGCCATTTTTCTAGGCTTTTAGCGAAGAACTCTGACATTGGGGTAGGTGGTCTTCCTGCAGTGCGTTTAACATCCTGGGAAATCCATTCATTAACGGCTTTTGTCCATCGGTTGTCATTCATACGCACTACGAAACCCGCCCATCTTATCTTCGAGTGTTTGGCGTCCATAACGGCAACTTTGATTTTTGATCGTTGACGTAAGTTGGGGCTTAGAATCCTTTCCCTTACTTGTGTGGAACGGGGTACTCCGTGCATCGTCCTTTCGACTGTGCGTTTGATGACGTTGAGTGATCTTTCATCCTGCTTTCGCAGCAACCTGGTTCCTGATGCATATGTTAAGGCGGGAAGAATCGGGGAGAAAAGTTGGGTACGGAGTCGCAGTTCTTTGTTCTCTTCACCACATCCTCGACGCTCTTGAAACCTCCACAAGCCGCCCGTTTACTTCTGCTAAACTCTGGGTCGAAGGAGTTCGTCGTGTTGAATTTCCCGACCTAGATAGACATAAGTGGAGCATTCGGAGATATTCGTTCCGTTGAGCGTGAATGGGGCATACGAAACCAATACGTCCCTTATGAACATCGTTTTTGTTAGATTTAGTCGAAGACCAGTCTTTCCACAGCCTTTATCAAAGTCGGCAAGGATTCGCTCCACTTAGCTAATGTATGTTATAAGAACGATATCATCAGCAAAGGGAAAAATGATGTAATTGCCGAGTATCCATTTTCACTGCCATATTGCTCCATTCCAATGTTCGCATGACGTTCTCAAGGGTGGTGGTAAACAATTTTGGAGAGATGGTATCGCCTGCCCAACTTTTTTGACATCGATTTTAATATCGTTGTAGAATGATGAAATTTTAGCTGTGAAATTTTTTATGAAGCTCACGAAGAACCTTCATGTACTGAATAGGTATTACCTGTCTATCGAGGGCTTCCATAACTGTTTCTATCCCATTTGAGTCAAAAGCCTTCTTTAAATCGGTGAAAGTGAGGCAGAGCGGTCTTTGGTACCCTTGCGATACTTCAACGAATCTTGTTATCGTGAAGGCGTGGTCCATCGTGCTGAATTCTTTTGAGAAACCCTGCTTGCTGACGTGGATTTCCACAACCCAGTGTTTTGTCAATCCTGTTTAGGACGACTCGAGTGTAACGTTTGTGTACTAGAGACAGCAAGCAGACTGAGCGATAGTTGCCGACGTAGAATTTTCACGACCAAGATTTCACCGTCACGTCACTAACAAGGACCTCACAGGAGGGGTGAAGGCGATACCATCGCGCTAAAATTAGTTGCTAGTTGCAGCCACACTCGTTAACGTCACTCTAGCATTGGAATGGGACAACATGGGAGTGAAAGTGTATGGTCGGCCATAATATCATCTTCACTTTGCTGATGATATCATTCTTGTAACAGCAAACATTAGCAAAGCAGAGCGAATGATTGACGACTTTGCCAACGCCTGAAGAAAACATTTTTGTTCTAGCAACTCTCATGAGAACGATGTCCATGAGGAACGGCCTGGTTTGACATGCGCCAACAACGCTCAGAGGAATATATATTTTCCAATCTGCCATTTACCTCTTTCTAGGTCTAGGGATGAACACGATAAATGATCCAGGTACAGACTTGAGCAGGGGAAAAGGTAACGGCTTGGGAAGCATTCAAGAACATCGACAATATAATGAAGAAACAAACAACACCCAAATTGACGGCGTCCTTTTCGATTCTCGCCTCCTCTGCCTTGACGTATTCGTCAGAATCGTGGTCGCTACTCAAGCAAAATAAAATGTCTTTCAGTGTTATAGAATGCTTAGTCAAAGGAATGATGCTAAGAGTATCCTTTTGTCGTAAAGATGAAGGAAGGAATCGGAATCTTTTATCTACTTCTACGGCAAAAAAAAATCGAAGACGCTGTTCCACATGCCAAACCGCCGAAGATAAGGTGGCCCGAACGCGTAATGCGTGTAAATAAAAAACCGATGGATAAGGGCTGTTAGTCATTGGATTTCTAGGAATGCCAAACCTACAGCAGGAATACCGACGACCGGTGGTCAGAGTTTTTCAGAAAAACCCTAGATAGAAGATATGATGCTCAACGAGTTCTTAGAGCAGGCAGAACGCACCGGACCACTCTAATATATGATAGGGAGAAGTCGAAGGATCGCTGGCGCCCACTCGAGTCACTCTACGATCAACGCTGACCACGGGTGATAGCTGACAAGCGACGACTATGGACAAAAGATAGGGCTGATACTTCAAACACCTCAGGAACAATGCGTATGAATTACAGAGTGCTTTAACAATTTCTTCTGAAAATCTAGCAGGCATACACATCATTTTGTTAGAATCTGCATCTCAGATCCTCGTAATCCATCACATCCTCGACAGTTGGGAGATTAGATATCGATAGCCAAACATAAATGACACAGTAATATAATGAGAACAACGGACGCAGACTTAAGGAAAGAATTGTAGAGGGGATTTTATGAGTATGCGGAACGTGTTCGTAACCAAGATCAAGAAGTTCTACTCGCAGCTGCACTTCGTCCGCCGTCCTTTACCTCGATTACGAATCAAAGAAACGAATATTAAATCAGCTGAGGTCGACACAACTCGTGAAGATGAGCTAGCCAAGTGTCGTCTGAATTCGAACTCCAGTTTCGAAATGGAGACCTCTCAGCATCTCTTCATAAGCACTCATTCTCCATTATGCGGTCTTTTTTCGGCATCAACTGTTTCTCGCTGTAAAATGGACTAGCCCTAATTAAGGTATTTTCTAAATCCCTAAGTGTAGAGACTTTCCACAAGCAGTGCTTAACATATAATCTGTATTAGACAAGATACCGAGATGAAACAAAAGCTGCGGCGAAAAAATTCTACGAACTACTGAGCAAGTGCGTACGAATTTAGGTCCACGTTATCCGGTATGTGCTAAAGCAAAACAGAAGACTTACCATGTGAAAGCAGTAGTTAATCCCATAACCGACAATGACCTCTCTGACTTTGGCAATGCAGACGCTTTTGTATTATTCCCAGCAATCGGTGGATTGAGGCTGAATGAAGTAGTGGTAATTTTTTCTTGCGGCGTGGAATTTTGGCCGTATATGTTTTTGTGGTCCCGCAATGACGTTGTTCACTGCAGTTACTGTGACACACGACTTGTTTACTATAAATTTATTTTCAACTAGAACATGGGGGAACGATGAAGGGGCAAGCAGCTGATGGACGTGGATGAGCGTGGTAAAAACGTTTAGGAGCTCTGCTTACAATGATTCCGACCACGCTTATATACAAAGACAGGACAAAGACTTTTCTGTTATACATGCTGTTTTGCCATGGTTATATGATTCACAAGCAATGAGTTCATATGCGGAGGCACTCAAGACAGAACACGGACATCTACAAAAAGTGTTAATCAGCCATGTTCTGGCTAGTGGGAGACAACAAATGTCCCGCTTTGTACGACAGAAATTCTGTACAACTAAATCTGCATGCGATAAGTGTGTGTGTAGTCGCTTCAAATGGAATTTCGTAGAGTGAAACACGAAGAAATTAAAACACCTCTATCAGCAGTGCCCGATTGTACAAGGTGGTCCTTCACCTATTTCCATCCAGTGTGGCCTCTTTTTCATGCCGATATCGAATTCAGAAGAAGATTAGCACGCAACATTTCTGATTCATTCGTTGCTCGGCTGACTAGTAAAACCAAGTTTATAATCGCTGAGCAAATTGCTCAGTGGATTGAAGAAGCTAATGTGCCTCGAGTCTTCGATACGTGGGTACGAAAAAAGGTTAAAAAAACAGTGAAAGAAACGAGCCTCATTCTCCTGACCCCGAAAGAGCCCCCAAATCGCCAGCGTTGGGTAGGACGAGTAGGGAGGGGCTGCAAAAATCACCGGGCCAAAGGAAGCAGCCTGGATCACGAAGAACTGAGGTATAAGACGATCTGTACCTACAACGCACGTGCACTTGCATCCGAGTCCTTGGTAGAAGACTTGATCATGTAAGCAAGAAAGATGAGGTACGACGTCATCGGCCTGGCCCAGACGAGACGGCGCGACCCGACTAGACTAGAGGAGTCGGCGGCGTCGGCGTTCTCGTCAATACGAGTTTGTCCATGAACATTAATTCATTCGAACAACTTACAACCCTAATCGGACGTTTACGACTAAAAAAGATGTGGATCAATTCCGGCTTTGAAAAACTTCGTCGTTTACGCGCCAACATCAAACTATGACGAAGAAGAATCCGAAGCATTCTATATGGACTTGGAGAAGTTCTACAGAGAGGACCACACATTCTTCAAGGTCACCATTGGAGATTTCAACGCCAAGACTGGACCAAGAAGAACGTCTGAAGAACGTCACATTGGGACCAACGGATTAGAATGGAACGAGACAAGGTGAGCTGCTGTCTGGGTTTATCATGACGACTAAGACCATCCATGGTAACTCGCAATTCCAGAAGCCCCACCCTAAAACCTGGACGTGGGAGTCTCCCAATGGAGAGTACCATGACGAAATAGACCACATCATACTAAATAGAAGGTCTTGCCTAACCGATGTCGCTGTTGTCCCAAAATTCTACATGGAATCAGACTATCGCTTCCTTCGTGCAAGATCCTATTTCTCGCGGAAAGGAGAAAAGCCGCTAAATTCGAAAACCGAGGTTCCCGAACCACCATAAACTGGGACTCATTCAACTCATTAGTCGCCTGTTGGAAAGATGCCGTTGTCGACAACGTCGACGAAAAATACCACCGGCTCACGCAACATCTTCACATTAGCGCTATGAAAGCTGAGAGTTCGAAAGTCACCGAGAGACGTCTGTCTCCGAAAACACTCGAGCTGATACGCCAGCGTAGAATCGCATGAGCTGCGGGCAACCGCGAACTAACGTCCGAACTTGGAAAACAATGAAGGCAGGCGATAAAAGAAGATCTTAAAGAGAGAAGAGCAGTAGTAATGGACGAAGCTGCAGAGGCTAGGAAAAGCATTCGCAAGGCCCACCGAAGCTTCGCCCAATTACAAGAACAAGATGATTGCACTCCGACGCGCAGACGTTTACAGCGTCCAGAAAGGCAATGGAGGAAATCATTCACGAATACAACCTAAGTCTCTTCTATAGCCACGTCCAATTTCCGTCGTATGAAATAAAGGAAGATGGATATGTTGCACCAACGGTTCTCCCTTGCGAAATCCGACGTGCCATTTCGTCGATGAAAAATCGAACAGCATCAGCTCCGGACAGGATAAGAACAGAACACCTTAAAAACCTTCCACCAGCCCTCGTAAACACACTGGCTCGGCTCTTCACACGTTACCTGTCTGAATGCAAGGTCCCTACTCAGTGGAAGACCAGCAAGACCGTGTTATTGTCCAAGAAGGGTGACCTACAGGATATCGGCAACTATCGTCCAATCTGCTTGCTGTTTGTCGTCTACAAACTTTTTACTCGAGTCATCCTAAACAGGGCTGACAGAACACAGGACGATGGACAGCCATGTGAGCAAGCAGTGTTTCGAAAAGGATTTAGTACGATGGACCACATCCACAAGACTCATTGAAGTGTCGCGAGAGTACAAAAGACCGCTCTGTCTCACTTTCATCGATTTAAAGAAGGCCGTTGACTCAACTGAGCTACAAGCCGTCATAGAAGCTCTTGATAGTCAAAGAGTCCCTACTTGGTTTTGTATGCCCCCTTCACCCTCAACGGAACGAATATCTCCGAATGCTCCAGTAACATCTATCTATTTCAGGGAAATCAACATGTTGAACGACTTAGCTCCAGGGTTGAGCAGAAAGAAACGAGAGGCTTGGGGGAGCTTTCAAGAGCATCGAGGATATAGTGGAGAGAACAAAGAACACGTGACTCCGTGCCCACCTTTTTCGACTCAACGGTATTTCGTGCCCCTAACTTATATCAGAAACCTGGTCGCTACATAAGCAGGATGAAAGATCACTGAGTGTTATCGAACGCGCAGTCGAAATGAACGATGCTTGGAGTATCCCTTTTCACACAAGTAAGGGATGGGATCCGAACCTCCGACCTGCGTCAACGATCAAAACCCAAAGATGCCGTTCTGTACCCCAAACAGTCGAAGATAAGGTGAGCCGAACACGTAATGCATATGAACGACAACCGATGGACAAGAGCCGTTAGTGATTGTATTCACTGGGATGTTAAACGCACTGCAAGAAGGCCTCCGACCCGATGGTCAGAGTATTTCACGAAAAGCCTAGAAGAAAGATATGAAGCTCGACGAGTCCCTAGAGCGAGCAGAACCCACTGGGCTTCTCTTGCACGCGACAGGGGAAAAATGGAAGATTTATTGGCTCAAGCTCGAGCCACTCGACGATCAATGGGACTATAGGTGATACAGTTGATATAAGTCTTCGATCAGATGAAAAGCCTAGTGATGGGCTGAAGTACTTGCATTTAACCAGTCGGATTTCCATTGGAATTTGAACAAGAATGTCAATAGTTCTGAGAAATTTCGTACAATAATGCGAATGTTTGCCATCGACTTTATCTGCGTCTTCAGATATGTTTACTGATGATTCCAATGATGAAAATTCTGGTGATCGTGTCGAGCTGATTTTTGGAGTTTTAACCCGTCACCACTTGCTTAAATGTGACATAGTCATCCCGCACACTTCAAAATAACACATTTTCTTTTATTTTTTTTTATTTAGCATCATCTTTCAAATGCTTGTAGTAGCATTGAAACAGCTGCATTGCCGAAGCTTGAGCGTTCAGTGTTAAGCGCATTGATGATCAACTAAATAATGGTAAGTCATCCTTTTTGATTCACATGTTCGAAACTTCATGAATGAACGGTGAATACTGGAGTATCCGAAAAGTTTTCTCGTTCATTGAATCACTATTCCAACCTTATTGAACCGATATTCCAACATCAGGACATCAGTTTTCCCGAGACTACAGTACAAATGTGCTTAGTTCGGAGGAGGGATGACGTGCCTTTGAACTATAGAGACTAATCTCTATTTCACAGAGAATACTCTTTATCCTTTCTCTATCGTTCGTCTCTTATGTTGTTTGTGCATTCTTCAGCTTGCAATCTCATCTAATGTATTAGCGAAACCCTTTAATTGGGCAGTTTATAAAGTGCAAACTGACATCCTATTTCCTTATCCGCATGTTTACTGGAAAATTTTCTGTAGTCAATGCATATGTTTAGATTGTTCAGCTCACAAGAGCGTGTTACTAAAGACTTAATCAGCTTGTAACGGCTCACAGCACAAGAGTATGAAGAGCGTTCGAAGGAGCGAACAATAGTGGAGAGCCGTTTGTAAAGTATCTCAAACTTGGGTAATTAAACTTTCATTTGCATTTACATACTATTTACACAACAATGCAAAGAGGTTATGCACAACAAACTACAATTAAAGTGGTTCAGTGGGTTTCTTATGCATAACAAACTACAAATAAGGTGGTTCAATGGGGTTTTTTTTTCTAATAAAACGCCTTAGCAATAATGCATGCACCAATGTAACGGCTCACAGCACAAGAGTATGAAGAGCGTTCAACGGAGCGAATAATAGTGGGAGAGAAGTTTGTAAAGTACCTGTGAACGATGAGAGCATCGACTCATGTCAACACATATGCGAAAATCAACGATAACATTAACGTAATAACAATGCAAGAGCTAACCATCACAATTCCTATCACTACGACCTAAGCAAATGAATCTGTAAGGAAAGATCAATCGGGAGAAGGGCAATGATGGAGCTGGCGACGGCGCTCACCAAGGCGTCGCCAGGCCAAATGCCGGTGCCGGTAGTCGTGGCTGCGTCCCAGCGAGCGGCTTGCCCATTTTGGCCAGAACTGGACATAGACGCAGGGTACGCAAGCGTCGTTGTAGTAACGCGGTCTCTATCGACCCATGGGATGCATTGATTAGTTAGATAGAGAATTTTATATCTGATAGAGGAATTCTCTATACAGCTATGGTTTTCAACGTCTTCATCATCATCAAAGCCGATGATCCAAGTCGGTGGTCTACATTCATTCGTCTTCTCGACGTCGTGTCATCGTCGTCGCAACGAATCGAATCCTCCTCAGCAGAGCACCACCCTAATGTGGTAAGCTCATTCCACGGTGATTTTATATAAAACGGTCGTTGAATATAAAACTTTTTATCTAGCGTCCATTGTTTTTATGATAGAGTATTGTGTAAAAGCAACCACAATGACGTTGAGATACGGACAAAGCTCGAACTCCGGATCATATTTGAAACCGGATTTACCAGAGGGCTCACGGGTCACCCGCTGGACCACTTCTTAAGTCTTTTTCTTTGCCTTTCTCTCGACCAGTTTTCTATTCGAACACAGTTACCCGAAATCACCCGTGATTGGCGAATGATTGTCGCCTGATAATGACTTCTTTTGATGTCGGCAATTCATTCTATAGCAGACTGTATCAATAGATAGCACATAGTGAAATAATACTTTACTAAACCGATCTAAACAAGTGTATTGATTATCCGTGAAGAGGTTAAGTAAAAGACAGTGTGGTAAAGTACTTTCTGTGTTATTTATGTGTGTCAGCACCAGCACGCTTCTAGATGCACTGCCGAGTCCCATCAATAACGGTGTTTTGTGTCTCCACATAGATGTTAAAGTCCTCACCAGTTCTCAAAATTGTTCATTAGCCCTGCTTCGTTTTCCCACCTATCACCATCTTTACTTCGAGAAACTCGTTTAATCTCGGTTGCAGGTGCTACTTGCTGCACCATCGACGTATTAAAGCAACTCTTTGATCCTCTCCAGATAATCCCAACACTCCTATTATTTTCCCCGAGTCGTTTTTTGTTTTATCACTCGAATAAGCATTTTCAAGTACACGAATGCCACTTAGCAGGTCAGCAGAGGACAAAATATCGAAGTTGAATACACAATAAATGTTTGCGACATCAATGTTATTTTTTTCTTTCACTAATCAGGATTAAGAGATCTACCTTTAGATATGCTCACTCTGGCTCGGAATAAACTTTATTGTTTGAAAAGAAGATTTTTAGAATCTATACCACTTTGCAAGTGAGAAATTTTTTTTACTATCTTCCTAAAAAAGAGTAGTTCCGGTGTTCGAGAAGTCGCTGAAAACTAAATTTTCCTCAATTTGGTTTTCAAAGCATTATCGCACAGGAATTCATCGCGAGGTTTGAAGAATTGGTGGTGAGCAAAGGAGAGATTCTGAGGATACGGTGAATGAGGCAGAGTTTCTTAGCGTAGCTCGTTCAGCCTTTGCAACATCGGTTGTGCGAAGTGTGATTAGGCGTAGTTGTGGCGGAAGATTGTCGTTTTGTCCACCTTTATAAAAGATTCTTTGACCTTCAAGTTTTTTTTAAATGCTCTGAGTTGGTTGAGATAGGCCAATAATATTTATTATAAGCTAACAAAATGTCGTTGTAAAGCTTTTATTAGACTAATGTTTCAGTTGTTTCGCCTTTTTCGGAGCCACGATGATTCGAGTCAATTTTCAATAGCTATTCCTCCTTGTCATATAGGTGTTCGTTGTTGCGCTGAATGAAATCTGGAGTAGAACACCGCTCGTATAAAAGAACTTCACTTAGCAGCGGCTTTTCGTACAGAACGGTTATTGTTTTAGTCATAAAAATTTGCACTACTTTGTTCTAGGCCGGTACGTGCTCAATAATCCTCTCATCTCTCTGAGGTCAAGGAGATGGATGCTACGGGACTTGTCTGAGAAAAAGTTAGCTTTCTGTAGTTCAAATGGGAACGCTCTAGCCCACCTTTTTCAGTATTTCAGGGAGAGTTGACTCAGGAGCATTCAACGACATTTATGATGAAAGGAAAAACCTCAAGCCGCACCTGAAGCCGCACTTACAAAGTTGGTAGATCTTTGTGGATGATACAGGCGAGGAGACCAATCGAATACCAGAATCTTTGGGATCCTTGAAGAATGAGTCGTGCAAAAAACGAATTGCACTGCAAAATAAGGTTTGCAGGAACATGTACTGCGTTGCCAGTGCTCACTCCAAAACATTCAACTCGATACGATAAAGAAGACCGTCCTTCGCAAGAACTAACGGCAGCCGAGATTACACAAACAGAAATTGTTGCTGGTTGTAATTGTCTTTCATTCCATCATTCTTTGTGAATGACGACTTCACCTGGAAATTTTTTTCTCCTTCATATACACTAGTTTGTTTACTGATTTGGTACCTTACAACGCGATCGAGCAGCGGCTGGACGTTTAATTTCTACAAATTCTTATTCATACCGCACTTCGTACATCGGTTCCAAATCAGTTGCTCGATAAAGAATCTAAAAAAGTGCTGTTGGAACAAAATCGTCCTCAACTCAATAGGAACTAGTTAGTGATTGTTGTGAAGACCTAAAAACGCCTTAAGAAAGTTGAGCAAGGAATATTAAATTGCCCTGATATGAGCAAACGATCCATAGTGTTTAGAGAAACAAATGCTGCGTGCATTATGGTAGTGCATGGGAAAAACTGATGTCAGCCTTTGAAATCTTCAGTTGCATATGACGCCAATAGCATGGGGTCCGAATGGCGCGCTTCAACTGGATACGGAAATGAATGCCGTACTTTGCCATACTCTCTGCCAATTTTTTTCTTCGAATCTAGCCTGGGGGCCATGTTTTGCGGACATCTCAGCATCATTGTAGTTCTATCGCACATAATACCTTGCCACGGAAAAACAATGGGCGCTACATGAAGGCTTCACATTTTGATCTTGGCCGAAGTCTCAGCTTAACTGGCCTCAAGCCGATCCCTGCTCCAAGAGGTTGACGGAGATTACTAACGGCACACTTATGCTAAAGAGCTGGCCGAGAGAAAGGAAACGAAAGGCTCTCAGTGGTGCACTGAGTAACACTGGAGTCGGGAAAGGGTAGTCGAGAGTTTGAATCTGGACTGTGCTTCAAGCTTTGCCAACATTTCAGCATCCACAATAATGCTGCCTGTTATTGTCGATTTTGTTACACGATTATGATTGACAGGTGATTGCTGATAGCACTGTTAGATAAAAGAAACCAGCCGAGAGAAAGGCGAAACGAAGGAGCCGCATGGTGTGATGGAGAACACGTTAGCTATCGGAATGGGTAATAGCATGTTCATACCGAATCAGACACTTGCGTTTTGGAGATTTGTAAATATATCAACATGGTTGTGCTTGCATTTCAAATAATACCCTGTCGTAGAAAACTGCTCTCTAAAAAGCTCTCGGCGTTGATCAATCCCTAACGGATGCACCATGCATTCGACTTCATTGGGCATTGTTTGGAGGTGATTGAATACCTGGCCTTTACAATGACTCGCGGTGGCCTACCAATATATCGAGCAGGTGCTGCTATCCTCCCAGACAAATCTATTATCAATTTGCCGACGCCGGAATGATGGAAGGCTTGGTGGGCCATAGGCGCTGGGATCGATCCCACGTGTGTGTTGCAGTGCTCCTGACCACTGCGCCACACGCGTCCTTTAAAAATTGCACCAGACAGTAAATAAAAAAAAGCTAACATTATCTCGTTATCACTGGTTGTTGTGCCTTACTCGAGTTATAGTTAGTCGAGCATTTGAGATATTAAGTTGTTAGGCCCTTCAGAAGTTCATATTTCATCTCCAGTAGCAGTGGTTTACAGAATTCGACTTATTAACGTCGGCTAAAACAGGTTGCCACTTGAAGTTTACGAAATCTTGGATTTAAAACGAAATTTATAGTGAGATTACTTGCATTAAACGAATTCCACTCATCAAATGACAGCACGTCAGCCTACTAAATTGTCATGCACAACTAAATCCTCTTTCAGTTTCTGATTCTTTTCAGTCTCTCTAATGAAAGAAACTGTGGAAATCTTTCGTTAGCGAAGTTCTCTTGACGATTACTTCTATAGAATTAGCAAGCATATAAGGGGAAAAGTATTACTCTTTATTACTTTGTTCACAAGCATTCACAACAACAGTTGCGATTAGGCTAGTTCGGCTTGATGCAGAGCGCTTCGTCGCGGCTACATTTGCATCCATCGCACTTGCAATCTTCGTCGGATTTACACGGCTCTCCGATGGTGTAAATTATACTTCCAATGTAGTTGCCACTAAAACATTCCATTTAGGCACCTTTTTTCACAATGCAGTTTGAAAATATAACTTACGGTGGTGAGTACTGACAAACGACAAGTGTCTTGTCGGGACACACTGCAACACCACAGCCAAGTTTGTATGAGCCTTCCCACACCATCTTTAAAATTAGTGATTGCAGTGATTTGATGGCATCAACATACAGCTTGAATATACTCACTTGGGTATAATGACCGATGGCCATTTTTGGACGATTCCAAAGCTCACGTGTGAGCTTGTTATCTGGCGGCACTCCGTATTTTACTAATTCATCGAACCATGATTTGCTGGCCTTAAAGAAAATAACATGTTAAGGATCTTTACGAATTCATTAAAATTCCAAAACGATTGCAACCAAAAGTTGCGAGGTTAATTTTGATTTTGAAACTGAACACATGAGATCCTCACCCGTGTAGCCATGTCGGTCAAATTTGTCTTTGCTGGCCAAATTACCCAGAGGTTTTTCTCCATTACCACTTCCCGAACTGTGTTTGAATTCGCATTTTTTCGCATGCTGCACGGCGGTTTCCTCGACTTTACAATCATAGATCTAAGAATTAAAATCGATATGAATAGAGTCCCTACAGAAGGAAGTAAGAGGAAATCTGGGGTCTCACTGACCATTTTTAACATGCGGGCCGCTTTCGGTGCATATTTGTTTGTACCGAGGGGATTTTCTGCCAAGCCTTTAGCCGTCAACGATCTCAAGAAATACCAAATTAAACTTTCAAAGCTTGTAATAGTTTAGAAAAGTTGTTTTGAATTCAGCATATGCGATATTTCTTTGAAGTAGTCAAGGATGACTTTTATCAAAAGCACCACCTCAGTCTATTATGCTCAGCCAAGAAAGTGTCTCTGATTACATCATTCATCCCATTGTTGGCCTTACATTTGTCTGAAAGTCTGTTAGCGTAAATGTGAGCATTCTTACTACTACGCAAACACCTAATAATATGGAAAAACTGCGGAACCTCCAGTTGGCTGAGTCGGCTTGGTTGTCGTTGGTTGGGGTGGCCCGCCTGTTGTTGTTTTGAGTTGTTTGCCTTTCGTTGTCTTCTGTGGTTTGACTGTTGTTGTTTTGAGTGGTTTTCCCGTCGTTGGTTGGATTGGCTTTTTTTGTTGTTGGCTCAGTGACGTTTGAGACCTTTGAATCAATGTTGAAGAATTCCATTCTTACGACGAAAGTTTTTGTAAGATTATATCCTGGGAGGACTAAGAGATTTTTTCTCGTCCGTCTCGTCCTTCGCGTGGAATCCGTCGAAGAGAAACTGAAACATTCGCTTTGAGAGTGCTTTGAAGGAATATCTAGTACTAGGTCATGACAGTGAACGAGTAATTAACTGCACTTGCGAAATACTTAAATTTTCGGCGACCTTTGTTGATAGTTCTACTGTAGCACACATACGTGACCAATATTGATTTCTCGAGGTCAAAAAAAATGTTGAACTTCTGCCCAATTTAAGCACGGCAATGCTGGACTTTTCGACAGCGATGGGTAAATTTTTGACAGTCGGAGGTTTTGTGTGGTTGAGAGCATAACAGAGTTACAAGAGAGGCTTTGCTTTATTCCTATGCAGGTGTAGTATTACTACTAAATGCTGAAATTTTTTTTACTATAATTTAGCAACCAAACACATTGCTTTAAGAATTAAGGAGGATTTTGCGGCTTATAAATTGCTTCAACGTATCGCACTACTTCTTTTAACTTTACATCCTATTCAGTAACCACGGCCCTTCTTAACAAGCAGAGATTAGCCTCAGTCAATTACTGGTATCAAAAGCTGCTTCTTCCACGCACTCTGTAATGGGACGACGCTGGTTTTCTAATAACTACGCCTTATAATCTTCAGTAGCTAGAGAGCACTTGAAGTTTTAAAATGACAGTTTTCTAGAAAAGACTTTGCCATTTCACCCAGAAAAGTGGTACCTTTTTTGAGGTTTGCTTTTCACTAGAAGTAACTGACACATTCAAAAGCCATTAAATTTTTTTTATCTTGGTAAAGCAAACAAACTCAAACAAACAAAGTCAACAAAACAAACTCACATATTGCTAGTGAAGTTTCGTAACTTTTTGGTTGTTGTTTATTCCAATCTAAAATTGAACCGGGTTTCAAAACGTCTAGCCGGGTTACGCAGATCAGATCTTGGAAACCCATCCATTCCTCGGGATCCAGCAAAATATATAATACATCAATAGCTAGACATAGATCCCCTTGCCCTCTCCCCAAATGCTATTGGTGGACGTCCTTGTTCATTGTTAATGTCAAGCATTGCGATCGTATAATCGTATCGTAGTTGGAAACGATTTCAGAACTATAGAGTGAGCTTCGCGAAAGTCACGGTTTTCAGAGCAGACCATCACCATGAATGGCGACTGCGTGAGAAACTGACGGAAATTATGCCGGCTCTTCCACAACCAGTGAAAACAGGTCATCCAATTATCCAAGTAAGTTCCACGACCGACTTTCTATTAACCGCGGCACTGATCGAACAACTCGTTATATTCTTGTTAAGTAAACGCGGCGTTTTATTTCATTTCTTTACTTGTGCACAAGCTGACGTTTCGGCAAAATTCGCCTTCCTCAGATCCTGAGAGGTCGAATTGACATGCGATCTACTCAGCCAAACACTTTCATAACCCTAGCAGAAAAGACATAAGACGTAAATTTACATTCGCATAATAAACAGCTTCATTTAAACACCCACCGTTTATTCGTGCAAGTATTCCAATTAGTTCATGGATTGGTGGAGAGCAGCTGCACAGAGTAAAACACGGGCGAGAACTGAGCATAGGTCAGGTCATTGAATCAGCCTGAGGTATGGCGCAAGGTCACGCGCGGTAACGGTTACAAAACAATCTTAACCTTTTATTTACTGCCTATTCTTTTTTAATGGCAGGGCATGTTGCGAAATATAACTTCTATAACGCTGAGATATTTGCAAAACTCCGGACCACAGGTGTCGGCGGTGGAGAACGAACGCGTTATTATCCTTTCCGGGAAGTAACACGCTCACCACCACACCATGCGGGTCCTTCGTTTCGTCTGTCTCTCAGCTAGTTCTATCTATCGATCTCTTGCCATCAGCAATTACCCGTCGCCGGGATTGATCTGGGGAGCCCAAATCGGCATTGAACCTAGTTGGTGAACGCGTTACTCCCCGGAAAGGACAATAGCGCGTTCGTTCTCCACCGCAGATACCTGCGGTCCCGGAGTTTTGCCAATATCTCAGCATTATAGAACGTAACAAGATGCTCATCCTTGCGGATTATTTTCGGATTATTTTCGGATTCTTGGAATTAGTCAGGAATGCCTTGAGAGTTTTAGAGCGCTTGTGTTTTAGATTACTTTTGCGAAGATCGTAACCCCTACTTCAAATTCCTCTCCGTTATGTCTATGCGTCCTATATGTGCCTAGTGGGGTATTCGGGTTAAGTTTACCGACTAGATGTTCTTTTATACGGACGCAGAGTGGTCTACCCGTTTCGCTAATCGTCCCCGCACGCAATCATTTCAATTACGGTTACCGAATCCTCTAGACCGGTCCTTCTTAAGCAGCGTTTTCTAACTGCACGTAATTCATTTTAAATGAAGGGCAGAGTAACCAGGACCTTATCATCGCTATAGTTGTCGTTTGGTGGCTTGGGGCTTCCTCTACCTTCCCGAGCTACGGTGTCGTAGCCATTAGAAACGGCTGTTTGCCGCGCCAAGATCAGGTACTCCTCCCTCTGCTCTCTTTCTGTGCACACGCTGGATGCCGTTCGAAACATGTTTTTTACAATCGACCTTTTTTGTGTATGAAAAGAGAGGTAATGAACAAGTGTGTTTTTACTACTTGGTTTTCGGTAGCACTCCGTAATGTAGCCATTTTCTGAAAGGTTAATTTGCACGTTCGGAAATGAAAGACAGTTTTCTTTGGGTTTCTCTCGAGTGAATTTAATGTACTCTGACTGTACATTCAGTTACTCAAAACATTTGTCCATTTCCTCCTGTACTGAGCAAACGACAAAGCAGTCATCTATACATCTACTGCGGAGTAATGGCCAGAGGTTGGTTACTGCTACTTCCACTTTATACATAATTGCGATGGAAAGCCTTGGTGTCAGTCGTTGTCTCATTGCCATACCCCTCATTCGTGCGCAATACCTCCTACACCAACTGAGAATTGAGCAGTTTAGTCACTCCTTTAAAAGTGTCATCAGCTGCTGAACCGTGAAGCCATAAATATTTATTTCTGCTTCGTGTTGTATAAGGAGTTCGAGAATGACTTGCATAGCGGAGTCATTCGACGCGTTTGTACAGAGAGCGATGACGTCGAAGGAGTCCGTTACGTACGGGTTGTTGGGACTCGTGTTAAGTAGTTGATAAAGAAACATCTGGGTGTTCGTTAAATTTGCTGTAACGTGTTTTAACAACTGGTTGCGTACTAGTGTTGTAAACCACGTTGTTCTCTCTGGTGGCGAGTCTATTTAAAGCGAACAAATGAGAGTGCTGGTAATGGGACAACGACTGCCACCAAGCCTTGCCATCGCATTTATGTCTAAAGTGGAAGCTGTGTAGACGGGCCAACGGATGGAATAACGTGGTTTATAACCCTAATACGTAACCACTTGCTAAAACACATTACAGCAAATCTAACGAACACCCAGATGTTTCTTTATCAACTACTTAACACGAGTTCCAACAACCCGTACGTAACGGACTCCTTCGATGTCATCGCTCTCTGTACAAACGCGTCTAATGACTCCGCTATGCAAGTCATTCTCGAACTCCTTATACAACACGAAGGAGAAATAAATATTTATGGCTTCACGGTTCAGCAGCTGATGACACTTTTAAAGGAGTGACTAAACTGCTTAATTCTCAGTTGGTGTAGGAGGTATTACGCACGAATGAGGGGGTATGGCAATGAGACAACGACTGGCACCAAGGCTTTCCATCGCAATTATGTATAAAGTGGAAGTAGCAGTAACCAACCTCTGGCCATTACTCCGCAGTAGATGTATAGATGACTGCTTTGTCGTTTGCTCAGTACAGGAGGAAATGGACAAATGTTTTGAGTGACTGAATGCACAGTCAGAGTATATTAAATTTACCCGAGAGAAACCCAAAAAGAAAACTGTCTTTCATTTCCGAACGTGCAAATTAACCTATCAGAAAATGGCTACATTACGGAGTGCTACCGAAAACCAATTAGTAAAAATGACACTCGTTCATTACCTCTCTTTTCACACACAAAAAGGTCGATTGTAAAAAACATGTTTCGAACGGCATCCAGCGTGTGCACAGGAACAGAGCAGAAAGAGGAGTTCCGGAACTTGACGCAGCAAATAGCCATTTCTAACGGCTACGAAACTGAGCCATTTCTAACGGCTAGGGAAATTGAGCCATTTCTAACGGCTACGAAACTGTAGCTCGAGATAAGTGTAGAGAAACCCCAAACCCCCAAACGACAACTGTAATGGGGTCCCTGTTTATCCTGCCCTTCATTTAAAATCAAGTAATTGCAGCTATAAAACGCTGCTCGAGAAGAGCCGGTCTATAGAACACGTTAACCGTAATTGAAATACCGCAGAGTACTCTAAGATGCCAGCCGGTTCGTAACCGCATGTATGACCGTCTATGTGTAACGCAAAAATTGCATAATTTGCCCTAGTGGTACAGACGGTGATTGTGTGAGTTCGAGTACAATCCATCTGATCACTTGGAAACCGTGCGGAGACCATTACGTTGGCGAAACGGGTAGACCACTCTGCATTCGTATAAAAGAACACCTAGTCGGTAAACTTATGCCAAATACTCCACTAGCAAGCATAAGGGAGCACAGACATAACGGGGAGGATTTTGAAGTAGTGGTTACGTTCCTCGCACAGGAATCGAAAACAGAAGCGCACAGAGCTCCCGAGGCTTTCTGTATCAATCCCAAAATTCCGAAAATGAACAACAAGGAGGAACGCCTCATTATCACGTGTTATATTGGGCTGTATATAAGCCTGTTATTCTGATGGGACGGGCACATTACGCTTCCATGTGAACTCTGTGCGGTTGATCTCCGCGTAGCATACTCAGTGGAAGACTCAATGAGAGCGGAGAATGAACGTTGAAGCTATTCTGTGTACAATGTGGTTGAAATCTTGGCGTTTTCTCTGTTTGGTTATGGAGGTGTTTAGCTGGGTAGAATGCGGATAACTTGACCTTCCCAAGCTCTGAGGAAGGCGAAATCTGCTGAAACGTCAGATTGTGCTTGAATAAAGAAATAAAATAACACCTCGTGTTTGCTTAACAAGGATATAAAGAATTATCCAATTAAGTGTTTATTTCAACTGATAATTTTCACTATGATGTGACATTTCTGTGTTGAATGGTACAAATACTTTCGCGCTTGTATAAGTAGTAGGTAATGGACGATCAGTAGACACGAACTTGGCAGCCTCAATAAATGCGATTGCTTTCGACGTTTTAAGCAGACAAAGATTATTCACTATTCTACGATTCTTGAGCTACGAGCTTTCTTCATAGAGGGATTCCTTGGCGGTTAGTTGCAAGGCAATGTTGATAGTCCTCAGGTGGCGACTGGGAGGTTAATGGCTGGCCAAAAACGACCTTTTACTTCCCTTATACGCAGACGAATCCAGTCAATGGACTCTCTGCTTCTGCTACGCCGACTTGGCGCATACCTTCTGTGTTTAAGAGAACGTATTCAAGCATGCGTGCGTGGGTTTGTTCTTGTTTAGGGAGGATTGTATTCTAGGAGTCAATTCAGCAGAAAGCGTGCAACCAAGTGACGGGAACTATATGGGAGTGGGACAAAGTGGCAAGCTACTCTTGAGTATAACTAGCCCAATGTTCAGAGCTCCGCAAACTATACCTGCATAACAAACATTAAGCGCGGTAAAATAGGTGGGTCTCCCTCCTCTGACCGAAAGAGCTACGGTTAAGGCGGCTTTGGGTAGTACAGTACGGAGAGGATGCTAAAAGTTTCTCGCTGCGAAATGGACTTGTCCGAAGAAGCTTCTTTCTAAATCATTAATTGTAGTGAGCAGGTGCTTATAAGCGGTACCTAACCCCAAAATCTATATTGGATAAGATGCCTGGATAATATAGAACCTGCGGTGAAAAAAAATTTTCTACTAAGCAGTTAACAAGTGTATATGCATTTAGTTCCACGTTGTTCGACATGTGCTAAAGCAAAAAGGAAGACTTACCAGTATGAAAGCAATAGTTAGTTGTTTCATGACCGACAATGACCTCTTATGACTTTGCCAACACAGACGCTTTTATACCATTCCCAGTGATCGGAGGATTGAGGCTGACTGAAGTAAATATGTTATTTCGAAGCCTGCAGATTGACTATGCACTTATTTAAACAACCACTGGCAGTATAAACTCAACGAATCAATTCATCCGATCACCTGGTTTTTAATCGTTGAAATTGTGTTGTAAACAAATCTGCTGTTGAAGACGAAGACAACGGCGAACCTCATGCGTCGTCACATTGTATGGCATTTCTGAGAACTCTTTGTGAACGTAACATCATTAAAATCTTGTTGAAAATCGGGCAGGTCAATTTAAACACCTCAGTTTTTCATTCAGCTTTTCACTTTGAGCATTGACTTGACACACATTAATTTTTATTTCTCTGAATGCTATTTTCTGCTCGACAACGCAAGCAACGAGTGGTAATCGTCTATTGATAATGGCATTAAGGCAGATGATGAAGAGACAACATGACGACGTATTTTTTAACACCAGTTTTTCATTTTACCGCTACACTAATGGTTAAAACATAGTCTTCCTGGTATGCTTAGTCGGAGTTGTGATAGGAATTAGCTACGCATGGCATCTGGAGAGCATCGCCTTCATTTTGGCCACACTGGAATGACATGAATGGGCCATCTATGGCAGTTTTTTCTTACGATAAGGGATTTTGGCCGTTTAGGCTTACGACGAGTGTGTGTAGTCGCTTCAAATCGAATTTAGGAGAATGAAACACGAGGAGTGAAAGACCTCAACCAGCGATGCCCGTTTATATAATACAAGATGGTGCTTCACCTATTTCCATCAAGTGTAATCTCTTTCCGTGCCGATATCGTATAGTTTAGAAGTCGGAACAAGGTTACCACGTAACACTTTTGATTCATTCGTTGGTAGGTTGATCAGTAAAATCGTATTCAGAATCGCTGAGCAAATCGCTGAGTGAATTGAAAAAGCTCGATTGATGTTCTTCAAGGGCTGAAGTATTTGCATTAACGAGTCTGATTTTCGATGAAATTTGAACAGGAATGTTAATAGCTCTCAGATACTTCGTACAATATTGCGACGAACGATGTTTACCATCGACTTCATCTTCATCGTCAGATATGTTTACTAATGATTCCGATGGTGAAAATTCAATTGATCGTGTTGTGCTAATTTTTTGAAGTTTCACGCCACCAACAGTTGGTTAAATATGTGCATAGCCATTCTGCACACTTCAAAATAACATATTTTCTTTATTCAGCTTCAATCCTCCAAACGCTTGAAGTAGTGTTGGAACAGCTTCATTGTCGAAGCTTGAGCGTTTAGTGTTAAGCGCATTAATCACCAGCAAAATATTGGTAAGTCATTTTCAGTCCAAAGGTCTGGAGCTTCAAGAATAAACTCCAAATACTAATATATCCGAGAAGTTTGCTCGGTTATCGAATTACTATTCCAACCTTATTGAACCGGTATTCCAAACATCAGGACATCAGTTTCCCCAAGACTACAGTGCATCAACAAAGTGCGCTCAGAAGATTCGGACACTTCTACTCTTCTTGTAGAGAATTTGAAACTAAAAAAGGGGCAGTGGTGCACCACTTTTTCCCTTGATAACTTTTTTGTCGTTAAAGAACGGATTTTTTTGTAACCCTCTGCACGGTGCTGGATTCAGTGAATGAGGGTCGGTTGCTTGGTCAATCAAAGAAGCCGGTGTCGTCACACGAGTCACAACTTTCTTGCCGACTCTTTACTACAATGCCCCACACTTCCACCTTCCCATAAGCGTAAATATATGATGGTGGTGAAGACCTTAAAACATGCTAGAATGGGTAGAATTTAGAAATCCTGAGAATAAACCACAATCAACGAACAGTTAGGGGTTTACCAGACGTAACCGAATTCATGTATGAGTTAACTCACATGCCAGTGAACTTCTTGGTTTGGAGGAGGGATGACGTGCTTATGCACTATGGAGACTAATCTCTACTTCATGGAGAGTAGTGTCTATCTCTTAATACTATCGTAGGCCTCTTACGTTTTCTGTGCATTGTTCAGTAAGCAATTTCGTCTAATCTATTAACGAACCGCTTCAGTTGGGGTGTTTATAATGCGCTTTGTGACAGTTGCACTTCTTTGTCCATGTGTTTACTGAAGAAATTTCTGTAATGAATGTATTTGATCAGATTGTTCAGCTTACAAGAGATTGTTATAAAACCTCCATTCGGCTAATGTTTTGATCTCCGTCTTTTTCAGAGCCCATGAACTGAGTGGATGGTGCACAGTCGTTCGTCCTCGCGTTATGAGTTTGCGTAGTCGCACCGAGTCGAATCTCCCTCAGTGGAGCACCGCCGGAATGTAGGAACTTCAATAGGTGGTGTCTTTTATAGAAGTTGGTTGGCGATTTTATAACTTCTCAATTATCCTCTATTATTTTTTGTGAAAGACTGCTGTCTGAAATACAACCACAGTGATTCTGAAATATTTTCAAAACTGAATCCCCAGACCAGATTTGAACCCGCGACTACCCGAGGGCTCGTGTGTCACAAGCCGCGCCACTGAGGTCTTTGACTTTGTCTCACCGTGAATGGTGGGTGATTGTCGATTGGTAATGATTTTTTTTAATGTCGGCAATTCATCCGATGTTTGTGTACGTTAATAGGAGCACGTTTTTAGAAGTGCTGCCTAGCAGAGAGTCTCATTAATTACAGTGACTTGTACTAACTCCCACGTCCGACTTCCTACTAAACTCGCCATTGATCAAGAAATTGTTCGTATTTTTGTTGAGCAAACACGAGGTGTTATTTTTTATTCTTTATCCACGAACAAGCTGACGTTTTGGCGGATTTCGTCTTCCTCAGAGCCTGAAAAGGTTAAGTTGACAGCAATCTATTCAGCCAAACACCTCCATAACCAAACAGAGAAAACGCTGAACCAAAATTTTAATCACATTGAACCCAGCTTTGCACACTCGCCTCTTTCTATGAGGCTTTCACTGAGTATGTTGCGCGGACACCAACCGCACAGAATTGACATCGTAATATGAAGCGTAGTATGCCCCTCCCATCAAAATAACAGCCTTATATACTGCCCAAAATCACGCGTGATAATGAGGCATTCTTCCCTGCGGTTCATTTTCGGATTTTTGGAGTTAATCCAGAACGCCTCTAGAGTTTTGCGCTCTTGTGCTCTCGATTCCTGTGCGAGGATCGTGTCACGTACTTCAAAGTCCTCCCCGCTATGTCTCTGGATCCTATGCGTGCCTAGTGGGGTATTTGGTTTACGTTTGCCGACTAGGTGTTCTTTTATACGGACACAGAGTCTTCTACCCGTTTCGCCAATGTATTCGTCTCCGCACGCCTTACGGGAGATCAGATAAACTATGCCCGAGCTCATGCAATCACCGTCTCTACCATTAGGGCAAACTATGCAATTTTGCATTCCACATAGACGGTCATATAGGGCGGTTACGAACTAGCTGGAGCCTAAGAGTACTCGGTGGCATTTCAACTACGTTTACCGAATTCTCTAGACCCGCCCTTCTTAAGCAGCGTTTTATAGCTGCACTTACATCATTTGAGATGAAGGTAGGATAAAAGCGACCTTCCTATCGCTAGAATTGTCGTTTGGAGGCCTAGGATTTCCTCTACACTTATCTCGAGCTACAGTTTCGTAGCCACTAGAAATGGCTATTTGCCGCGCCAAGTTCCGGGACTCCTCTCTCTGCTCTCTTCCCGTGCACACGTTGGTTGCTGTTCGAAACATGTTTCTTACAAGCGCCCTTTTCGTGTGAGAGGGGTGAAAGGAGAGGTAATGAACCAAGATGTTTTTTATTACTAGGCTTTCGGTACCACTTCGTAATGTAGCCATTTTCTAACGGGCTGATTTGGACGTTCAGGAATGGAAGTCAGTTATCTTTCGGTTTCTCTCGGGTGAACTTGATATACTCAGACTGTTCATTCAACAACTCGAAACATTTGTCCATTTCCTCTTGTGTTGAGCAAAAGATAAAACAGTCGTCTATATATCTACAATAGAGTAGCGGCCCGAGATCGGTCACTGGTGCTTCCATCTCAGACACACCTTGTTTGCAAACGTAAACCAAATACCCCACTAGGCACGCATAGGACTCAGAGACATAGCCGGGAGGACTTTCGAAGTACGTGTCACGATCCTCGCACGGGAATCGCGAACACAAGCGCGCAAAACTCTCGAGGCGTTCTCGATCAATTCTAGAAATCCGAAGACGAACCGCAGGGAAGAATGCCTCATTATCACGCGTGATATTGGACAGTATATAAGGCTGTTATTTTGATGGGAGGGCATAATACGGTTCCATGTGAATTCTGTGCGGTTGGTCTCCACGCGGCATACTCAATGGAAGCCTCATAGAAAGCGGTGAATGTGTAAAGCTGGGTTCAATGTGATTGAAATCTTGGTCCAGCGTTTTCTCTGCTTGGTTACGGAGGCGTTTGACCGTGTAGATTGCTGTCAACTTGACCTTTCCAGGCTCTGAGAAGGCGAAATCCGCCGAAACGTCAGCTTGTTCGTGAATAAAGAATAAAAAAATAACACCTCGTGTTTGCTCAACAAGAATGCGAACAATTACAGCGACTTGTGCCTCCACACAGTCACAGTATACTGAAGTCACCACCGGCTTGGAAAATCGTTCATTCTCTTGCTTTGTTCTTCCACATATTACCAACTTGTCTTCCAGAAACTCCATTAGTTTTTGTTGCAGGAGCCATTTGTTGCACTATCGATATATTAAAAAACTCTTCGATCCTCTCCGGTTAAGTGGTGCACTCTTATTATTTTCCACAAGTCGTTACTGCAATATTATTCAAATGAGCAAGTTCAATAACCAGGCTTTATGTTTACTCTTCAGGATCCATGAAATGCCACTTGGGAAACGAGCAGTAGACAAGAATCCACAATTCAATACCGAATAAATACTCGTGTTCTTGATAGTAGTTTTTTTCCTTAACTTAGTTAGGGTTATGAATCCCACTTTCAAATAGGCACAATCTAGCTTGGCGTAAGCTTTATGCGTGAAAGGAAGGCCATTAAAATCTACATCTTTTTTCTTTTGCAGTTGAAAATTTACTTATTCCCTTCCTATAAAATAGGGATTCTAGGGTTGGAAAAGTCGTTGAGTTCTGTTTTGGCGTTAATTTAGTATCCGATGAACTATTGCACAGAAGTTCACCGAGATGCTTGAAGAATTAGTACTCACCAATCAAAAGATCCACAGAGCACGGTCGATGAAGCAGAGTTACGTAGCGCAGCTCTTCCAGCAATTGCAGCATCAGTGCTACTGCGCATGATCACGCGTTATCCTAGAGAAAGATGGTCGTTTTTTGTTCACCTTTATAGAGCTTCAGCTTTCAAAATTTTTTCAAAACGCTCTGAGTTGGTTGAGATATCTCAGTCATTCTGTTTTTTATTTAAAATGGATAGAAATAAAGGACAAAGCTCTCGGCGTTGATCAATCGCTGAGGGATGCGCCATGCATTCGACTTCATTAAGTATCGTCGCAGGTGATTGAATGCATATCTGGCCTTTACAATGACCCGCGGTGGCCTACTGATGTATCGAGCCTATCCTCCCAAACAAGTTTGGTTCCAATTTGCTGACCACGAAGAGATGGAAGGCTTGGTGAGCCATGGGCACGACGATCAATTCCACGTGTGTGCCACAATGGCGCCTCCAACCACTCCGCCACACGCGCCCTCTGTTCTTTATTTAAAAGCTTAAAATGTTCTTGTAAAAATTTTTATTAGGCTAATGTTTCGGCGGTTTCGCATTCTTCATAGCCACAATGATTCGTGTCCATCTTCCACAGCTATTCATCCTTACGATGTAGGTCTTCGTTGTCGCATTGAGTGAAATCTGGAGTAGAGCACCGTTCCAATGAAGAATATCACTTAGCAATGTCTTTTTGTACAGGACGATCGTTGGTTAACTAATAATGATTTGCAGTGCTTGGTTCGATCCCGCTGCGCGCTCACGAAGCCTCTCATCCCTCGTGGGTCGGGAAGATGGTACGGAACTTTTTTTGAAAAGAGTTCACTTTCTCTAGTTCAAATTTGACCACTCTCACCCGATTTTTTCAGTACTTCATAAAGAGTTGACTCAACCAGCATTAAACGGCATTCATGATGAAAGAAAAAATCCTCAAGCCGCACCCAGAAGCCGCACGTAAAAAAATTAGAAGACCTTCGTGGATGGATAAAGTTGAGGAGTCGAGTCGAATATCAGAATCATCGGAATCCATGGAAGATGGGACGTGCAGAAAACCAACTACACTGCTAAAGGAAGGTATTGCTGGAACTTGTACTGCGTTTCCTGTGTTTCACTCCAAACGATTCGACTAGATGTGAAAACGAGGAAACGAGAACTACTATCTCAAAGACGAGCGGCGGCCAAAGATCACACAAACATAAATTTTTTGCTTAGTTGTAATCATCTTTCATTCCTTCCGTTTTCATAAACGGCAACTTCATATGGAAGTTTTATTTTCTGCATATACATTAGTTCGCTTATCGATTTGGTACCTTACAACGCCGTCGAACAGCTGCTCGATATTTATTTTCTACAACTTCATATTTATACTGCATTTTGCACACCAGGTCCAAATCACTTGGTCGATCAACAACCGAAAACTTTACTGCTGGAATAAAATTCTCCTCAAGTCAATAAGGACCAGCCAGTGACTGTTGTGAAGACGTAAAAAACGCCTTGAGAACGCTGCGTTGACACTCCAAGGGAAAACAGGATGCCCAAACATCAACAAACGATCCGCAGTGTCCAGGGAAATGAATGCTCCGTGCGCGCTGGTCGATGAAAAAAACTGATGAGAAGCGTTCAAATCCCCAGTTTCATAGTTCACTAGTGGAACGGGAATCGGAATAACGTGCTGCAGTTGAACACTGAAAAGAGTAGCGACCTTTGGCACACGTTGAATAGAGATCCTGTTATAAAATGCGGGTGTCGCAGGTTTAATGGTAAATCCAGTTCTAACTTATCATTTCGTTTCCTTTAGTGTTCTAACTTCGTCGTTGGTCGTTCACGATCTTCACCTTTCGCGGTATCAATACCATCGACTTCTATTTCTTAAACTGTGCAGCTCATAAGAACGACTTATTGTGCGTGATATTAGTGGTTGGAGTAAATATTTATTTCAGAGACCTCATTACCAGTTATCCAGAAATAATAACGAAGCTCGGTGGACCTCAAAAATGGAATAAGATGAAGGTGAACAAAAAAGGAAGGCTGTGAAGTGCTTCTCAAGGCTTCAAAGCCGCTACCAGTGCGTCGTAATTTCTAAGTTCCTCAGGAAGAGAAAAAGGTATGAACTCAATCGTACTGTAGCAACCATGACACGGCTTTTAGAGAACATCGAGGCAGGACGGTTACGTTCATACGGCGTGATAAAACTGTTGTGAGCAGCTAGAATAAGAATCTGCCTGAAATGTCTAGCGACCATGACAAATGCATGGAAATGTACAGAAAAAATGAGGGCAGAATGGGTCAGAACTCACAAAAAGAATACCGATCAGCATTTGAAAGACTTAGAGCTCTGCAAACCTCCTTAAAACACAATGTTTTCATTGCGTTCTTCTATGCAATTGAGACGTGGACTAACTAACGCTTCAGTCGCTTTCGAAAACTCTGAAGTCTTCCCACAAAATGCTCGAAACTGAAGTACAATTGACAGACTCAACATTTAGACGAAGTACACAATTTAGATATTCCAGCGTTGTCTCGCTTGTCACACTACGGTGAAAATGGTTCTAAAGCGAGATATTGATGCACTTTAATAAAATGAGGAAAGATGACGGCGCATGGACGAGCAGAAATAGACTCCAAAGAAATCGAAGTGTCATCTGGGAAGGTCAACTACAGGATGATCTGAGTTTTTCGCAACCAGTGTCGGTCGGCTCTATTCTTAGGTGCAAATGTTTTATACATTATAAAGGACGTTAGCACACGTCGCCGTAGTCGAAACAGTTTACCATTAGCGACGGTCGCTAGGGGAAGACGACTGAAAATCTGCCTTATTTCTCATGACCGCTGCATCCATTTGAATAAAAAGTGCATTCCTGCTTAAATGCTGTTCGTTTACAACAATATTGCACTATTGGGAAAGGTGTCCTTGAGCCTCCCTATGATAGTCTCGACAATATTGTAGTTCACCGCTCATTCTTCCAGTGTGCAAGTACATTCTGTATTTTGTCTCCTTTATTTTTTTAGCTTCAGAAGAGTTGAAAACTACGTGCAAACATGTTGCAATCTGTTTGCTATTTATCTATTTCCGAAATTTTTTCTCAGTCGCTTCACTTCACTGTTGTCCACCCCACGAAGAACCGTTTGCCAATGTATGGTGGAGGAACATGGAGGAAGAGGGTGAACTCTGTCTAAAATATTAACTTTTTATTTACTGCCTACTACAATTTTTCAAGGCATGGTATTATGTGTGATGGAACGGCAATAGTGCTGAGATATTTGCAAAACTCTTGACCGCAGGTTTCTGCAGAGGGAAATGAACGTGCCATTACGTTTTCAGGGCTCTGAGATTTTAGCAGCCTCTCAGTACGCGTCCTACCCATCTCCCCATCTCTTTTGTACGTCCACTGTTAAAATCCCCTCTTTTGCAAGTCTTTAAAGTATACAGCATCCAGAACATTAGTTGGCCCTTCTCGAGTTGGCCTTGGCACAACTGGTTAACAGTGGCTGATGTTCGTGATGGTTTCTTGGTCTCTACAAACACCTCTTCTAAAAGAGATTAAATTAGTTCACCCTTGAGTCTAAATTCATAGAGGTACAACCTTTTCACGTTTTTTCCATTTTCCAGAAATTGAATGTTCTAGGTTAGGGGTGCTTTGCAATTCACACACGGCCCTTGGTCCAAACTTTGGTGAAGTACACGTGGCATTTTAATAAACTATATCCTGCATTTGTTCTGTGATATACATTTCCAGTTAACCAATACCAGGATCCACCACCTGGTATCAAAGTCGTGTGGTGACAAATCTCACCCTGATCCACAAAGGCTGCGACTCTCCCGTGGTGGTGAAGACTTGGGGAGACTTTGGCCCTGCTGATCTTGGGATTCCAGGGAACTACAATGGCTTAACCAACAAATCTCCGAAAAATGGAGGATTTGCTGGAGTCTGCACAACCAGTGAGGACGGTCCATTCTAAAGTATCAAAGTATACAATTCCACCAAAAACTGAAGTTAAAAAATTAAGTTCGCCGTCTTCTTGTTCAGCAATCGCGAGAATGTTGATACAGCACAGTTATGCGTTCACGTCCACACAAGGAACACATACAACACAATAGGAGCTGACGTTTTGGCAGTATCGCTTTCTTCAGAGCCGTCTTTTTTTTTATGTGTCTTCTGCTGAGGAGGAAACGAACAGCTGATTATAGTCGCATATGGTTGATGACCGTGGGCATGTGTTCTTTCTATTAAAGTTAAAAACTTTATTCAGGAAGTGTTAACTATGGATTTTCCTTTCAATCACTCCGCATATGATAAAAACGACTCTAAAAAGGCAAACTCTCTGAAGTTGACCATTAGGAAGCAAAGGAACATACTGACGACTTAATGTGAGTTTGTAAAAGACAGTCCGCAAGAACTGAATGATTTGCTCCTCAGTGTGCTGCTCAAATAAATGTTAGCCTTCCGACACTCTTTTTTGCCTGTTTTCACACGTTGCAAAAAATTCTTCATTTTCGATGCAGCATAACAAGTAAGAACGATCTGATAAAGTGCAAACAATCTGTGTTGGTGAGGGTTGTGCTGACCAAAATTTGATGGATATTCTCTCTAGAGTACACCAACCTTACTGATGTACTCAACAGGGTTTCTGTGATGAATTGAATTGTTTTCGTCGGAACCGTCATTTCCTAAAGAATATTCTATAGAATGACGTAGTTGGCTTCTGCAACTCTTAGAAATCATTAATGGCTACCGAAATTTCCACGCAGGATGTGGCATACAACTCCTCTTTCCTTATTGTTCAGCGTTTCGAACAATTTTTGAGTTTCCTTGAATATTGTGTCGTAAGACTTTCTCTGAAATATGAAGGTCTCGTTGAAGTAACACTCGTTTTTATACTGTAGTTTCGCAATCCCTGAGGAGGTCCCGCTATACGTGAACGCTTCGGCTTAGGATGAACTTCAAATCGAATACGCTGAGCGAATGCAAGGACTCATAAAGAAAAAAAGTTGGGGAAGAAATGGGTGGCTAATCAAAGAAAATGGGTTTAAAAAATAAACACTGTAGAACCTTGTCGTTGCCAATCTTTATGTATGCTCTGAAGAATGTGGTCAATTTCTTGGTCAGTTCAGTTATTGATCGTTTAAAAGCCTCAAACTGTTTTTCGTGTTTCTTTGCATGGGCCTTGTACTTATCCTGAAATCAAATATTATCGCAATTCTGCTTATTACACTCTAGTTGCCCCACTCACTTCAACGCCGTGCTTTTTTGCCCAACGCTCCAAAGATTTCTCCATCTCCAGTATGCTCTGGGTGGTGTCCTGAAAAGAAAAACGAGCGTAATACAGTAGTGTTGTGTCAGTAATTAGATCAGCACTGCTATTTATTCTACGCTGCTAAAACAATATGATAATATTGTCTGAAAATTATAATAGGCAGTAAATAATAAGTTAACACTATGGTTTCGTTTGCAGCTTCAGCTTAACTGGGTTCGTTGCCGATTCGGGCTCTCTAGATTAAATATAGATTATAATTAATGTTGACGGGTGATTTCTGATTTCGCTGATCGGTAGAACTAGCTGCGAGACAGGAGAAGCTAAGGAGCCGTATGGCGTCGAGAACGCGTCAGCCCTCGGAAAAGGTAATAGCGCGTTCGTTCCCCATCACTGACACCTGCGGTCCCCAGTTTCGCAGATATCTCACCATCATTGTGGTAATATAATAATACTTATTACTTTGTATGACTAGTACCATGAAAATAGGCGAACTATTCATTCCCACTGGCTGTCGATTGTGTTCAATGCACGGGACTGCATTATCTCCTAGAGAACTTAAAATTCCATTGTTTCCCTTAATTCTTCTTTTCTTCAATTGAGGCTTTGCTTCGGCAGTTGGTCTGTCAAACATGACGATGTAATATTGCTCCAAAGACGTCAAGCTACAGGCAATACTCGGAGCCTCAGTTGGGCTTCAAGCCCGCTATTAACCTTTCTGGGGACCTAAGTGCTATCCAATGCTGAGGCGCTTGCGTTTTCCTTCTCTCAGTCATGTTTGTCAGTAATTTTGTAACCAGTGGTTCTATTTTATACATTAGCTTACCACTGCAAAAGAATAGGCCATAAACAAAAGCTAAGACACTTTGATGACGATGTAGTTTACGAGAAGTTTTTGTCCTCCCTGAGGAATACTCTCTTCAAGACGATGACGAGCAGTAATCGTAAGGTGGCTCTCTTTTTCTGATATTCTTTTCCTGTAGCCGCGAAAAATAAGTTACGTAAGAGTTGACTGTCTTTGGGGATTTACAATAGCAGTTAGTCAAGAATTTCATGTAAAATGTTTCCACATCTTTGCACTTCTTTGCTCTTCGATCGTCAAACAAATCAGAAAAAAGTGCAACTGACATCTTCCACCGTTCTTCATGACCCTTTAGACTGCGATATATAGCGAAACTATTGAGATCTGACATGCTAAATTTGTTATACTCTATACAAATTGGATTAGTTGACATGTGCAAAAGAACGTAATGCCTGTTTTAACCTTTTTGCCTACTGCCTATTCTTTTTGATGGCAGGGTATATTGCGAAATATAACTTCAACGAAGCTGAGATATTTGCAAAACTCTGGACCACAGGTGCCTATGGTGGGGAACGAACGCGCTATTGTCCTTTCCGGGGAGTAACGCGTTCACCACCACCCCATGCGGGTCCTTCGTTTCGCCTGTCTCTCAGCTAGTTCTATCCATCTGACAGGCGAAACGAAGGACCCGCATGGTGTGGTGGTGAACGCGTTACTCCCCGGAAAGGACAATAGCGCGTTCGTTCCCCACCATAGGCACCTGCGGTCCAGAGTTTTGCAAATATCTCAGCTTCGTTAAAGTTATAATGCCTGTTATTGCCCGTTACTGTGGAATCGCAATTCTTCTGGGGTGTCATGTAACCGTAGCAAGGAGGTAAAAAATTGTAGCGTCATTCGTTTTTTACCGCGATGGATGATGTTAAGAGTTTCTCATTAGAACTACTGCAAGCGAAAGATGTCGTTCATGATTGTACGGAAAATGACATTATTACCACCAAGGGAAAAGCGTGGAAGGTCCAACCAATCGTAAAGATCCTTTTCTTCACCTGTAACTCTTTCATGATGGTTATGGTTTTGTTCCAATACTTTTTTCCTCAGAAAGCTAGCATGTGCTTGAGCACCCTTGTTCCTACCTTTGAAGAATGAATTTCACGATGTCGAAAAGCCTATGTTGTTTAAGGACGAAATCTAATCGTAACTATTATTCGGCTAAAGCAACTGTAAAACCCTGGATGTGATTGGGTCTCTCTAAATTCTTAGTAACTGTATTCGTCGTGACACTGGTTGTAAGAACTCGGAGACAATCCTCACTGCTATTGTTCCCTCTGTTATCTGCATGGGTAAAAAAAATGTTTAATGCTTTAATTCCTATGATTCCTTCACCTTCCGAGAAAGTACTCAATTGTTTAGAAGGAATATTGGGCGTGATTATCGTACCTGAGCGATTTTGTAGTATTCCGAAAGAGCCTCTTTGGGCAATCCCTTGAGGAAGTCAAGGTGGGAGCAATCATGATCTTCGTTATTGTCTTCTTCAAAGTCGTTGTACTGAAAACAAACACGTATGTGTTCTAGCAAGGGAAAATGAAACTTTTGGAGTTATAGTCAAGACCCCATAATATTCTAGGTGGACTATTCTTACAAGATTTCTCATCACATTCTCCACTTTTTTCTGTTTTTCAATGCCTGCACTGCAGCAACGAAATCGATTAATAAATCCCACGTCCGACTTTCTATTAACCTCGGCATTGGTCAAGACATAAAGCGGAGGACTTTGAAGTACAGGTCACGATCCTCGCAAGGGAATCGCGAACACAAGCGCGCAAAACTCTCGAGGCGTTCTGGATCAATTTTAGAAATCCGAAAATGAACCGCAAAGAAGAGTGCCTCATTATCACGCGTGATATTGGGCAATATATAAACCTATTATTTCTGATGGGAGGGGCATATTACGCTTCCATGTGAATTCTGTGCGGTTGGTCTCCACGCGACGTACTCAGTGGAAGACTCATAGAAAGCGGTGAGTGTGCAACGAAGCTATTTTGTGTTCAATGTGATTGAAATCCAGGTTTAGCGTTTTCTCTGTTTGGTTATGGAGGTGTTTGGCGAATAGATTGCTGTCAACTTGACCTTTCCAGGCTCTGAGGAAGGCGAAATCCGCCGAAACGTCAGCTTATTCGTGAATAAAGAATAAAAATAAGACCTCGTGTTTGTTCAACCAGAATATGAAGAAATGCACTAAAATTATTTTACCACCGAGAGAAAATACTCACCTCCTCATACGAATCGTAGCCAGGAAATGAAAGCACGGAGCCAATGCATAGAAAAATTGCTAAGGCTCTCATTTTCTAGCCGATTTTTTCACTTAAACGCTAGGAAATTTATGAAATCGTTAAGGATTTGAATGAAAACGAAGACTTGTTCTCGTATCATCAAACGGAGAGAGAACATCAAATAACTATAAAGCAATTAAAAATCTGATGTTTGGGGGGTGCAAGAATTGCCAAGCTTCTTTCGTTTACTGCGCTCAATGGCAGGAATTGTTAGGAAGTTACCATGAGTGGATGTGCACGTTTTTATAGAGACAGCAGTGACCTTTGTTCTGATTAGAAGCAAAACTGTGCGACCCGGTGTTCAAACTCACTCCCACCGTTGAAGCAGCGCGTGATGCAACGTCATCCAGTGCCTTATCGAAGTATCTGCAGGTGTGGACATATAGAAGTTGAGATCAGGAACTTTGACTTAATGTAATAAGTTCCTGCCACACATATGGAGATCGTGTGAATGGTACAACCAAGGAAAATAGACCTTTGGCCTTTGGTACACCCAAGAAAATAGACAATCAGAGTCCTACACATTTAAGTCGAGTTTTTTTTCCTTTTATAACCTTCTAACCTATTGTATGATATTCTCTGTTACTGCACAACAAGTTAAACAGGTGTCTAGATAAATATTACACGAAAGTAGCACGATCATCATCAAACGATTTGGCGTCCTTGAGTAGGGAAAAAAATTGCCCTCCTTCATCATAGCCTTTCGTTCAACTTCAAGCACTCAATGACCTTCTATCGAGAAATAAATTGCGAATTTAAGCACCGTGGTTTTCTTCTAAGATACCATTTCACAAACCAAAGCAAAAAAGACCGAGAAACACCTTTATTATCTTAGGGATGTTCCGCGTATTTTCTCTAGCTGTTTGTCTTCGCTGTAGGAAAGCGGTTCGCGTGAAGCTTCCTCTTCCCGTACAGCATTTGTGCTTCGTTTAGCTGGTATACCGCCTTGGTAAGTCATTTAAGCCCAGATCTGCCAATATCCTTGAATATCATAATGCGTCTGTGACTGTCATCTTTGCTTAGCTTAACTGCTAAATTTATTCTCCAGCACAGGCTGAAAATACCAGGTTTTATCATTGTTTGGTAAGACCAGCTCCGACCTTCGTTAGCGGTAAGAGTGATTCACTTATCTTTATATTATCTTTATCTTTAAAAACTCTCTAGTAATGTGAGACACATGCATTTAAAGTGTTAGACTTATAGCACTTCCTGAATAACTCAGTAGCCCGAAATAGAGCTATTTAAGCGTGGGCCATCGGCATTTTCTCTGTTGGCTTGTAAGTTCAACTATAAAACTGCTTGCTACTTGTTATTTTGCTGCTTCCTATCTATATGACGTGCTCTGCAGTTTTTACTCCTAGGAGGGAAATATATGGAGAGAGTATTAGTATTCTATATTTCTCATCAACTTGTATGTTCACACAAACATAAAAAGCATATATGAGGGCAATACAAGAGGGGCAAGTCTTCTATCTCCTGCACTCCTCTCTTATGTTGTCTAATCTCCTACTCGGCAACTAGACGTAGCTCACATGTTGAGCCATATTTGTGGCTATGGAGCTCAGTTGGTTGTCAAAATTATAGGTTAACTCACCCTCGGGTAGGGAATTTTTCTTATGCAATAAACACTTGAAGTTGAATTCGTAAATCTCCTCTGTGTACGAATAGAATAGGGAGCTGATTTTCAGTAATTGGTTGTTCAAGCCAATTATTAATGCCAAATTTAGAGTTTGTCATCCAAACCCCTTCATTTCTGGATTTTAAACATCCAATGCAGTCTTTTCGAGGAGTTTTTTCTATTCTGAATGCTAAAATAATAATTGTACTTCAAGAGCAATGGAAGCACTTTAACAAGCTAGACCTTCTCTCGTTTCAAAAAACGCTTGTGTCCGCATACACGCCTGCGTGACTTCCTCCTGTAATAGTTTAAGTACTTCCCTTTAATGCAACATTTTGCACACTCAGTAACTTCTTGTACACAGAAATTTAGTGAGCTTTGAGGGCACGGCTCGCTTCGGAAATTAAGTCAACTTTGATCCGATAAAGGTGCATGTTTGCGGCTTCTTTACAAGAGTGCTTCTACATCAAATCTTGAAACTTCGGTGTTTAGCTATTGTTTTCAAACTTTTTAAGATAACTTCTATGATAACAAACTTTAATAGATTGGGAGAAATAAAAATGAGATCAGAGAGAGCATATCATGACGAGTGCACAGTTTCCTTCATCTGGCTGATTAAATTCGTCATGGAATTATGCAACGTAGGCGCAGCTTCAGAACGGCTGCTGTACCAACAGTACTGTTTCAGAGATCAGAGGAGGATTACTAGTTCAAATAGACGAATCTCAAGATTAAATAGACTTGTAGTGTTTCTGTACGGCGATCACCCACGTTGCCATGGGAAAAAAAACCACATCGTTCACACCGGATTCAATAGAACTTCTGAGAATTTTTTATTACATAGCCTGATTTCACTATAGAGTGTGATGGAAAGGAATGGTCGACAAAAGGATCTAATCGATGAGTATGAAGGCCTTTCTAATAAAGTGGATTCCTACAGAAGCGTGGTGTTAAAGCGGTTTCTTCGTAGCATTCACAGACGTCACCTACGTTTTCCGCTAATTTTCGAAAGTGCAAGAGTCTACTAGAAACCGAAATCAGTTTAATGTGCAGAATAGCTAGGATTGAGAGCAGCTACATCTCGTCATAACGCACGCAGGTATCCCGCTTACCCTGCCCCTTTCGCTCTCGAGACAACCGCCTTTAATAAGAAATGTTGTGATATCATAATACATGAAAACCCTCTTAGACTGCTGCCTGTACAACATCCACATCCATTTACTCTCACTTCAGCCCCGGGCAGCTGTAAGTAGGCAGATCACTCCATCCAGCACCACATTCCCTTCTCATTTTTATAGTGCTGGAAAAGGGCAATCGAAACTGCTTCTTATCTAAACTTTCACAGCTGCTATGTATTTCATTGGCTTTAATGATTTTTCTATATTTTGAGATATTGACGTTCGTGGCAAACGCACAAGCACCGATGTCGTTAAAATAACTGGCGCAAGGCAGTTCGTTGGACGCAGCCTTAGTAAACAAGGTTGTCATCCCTTCAAAGTGATAAAAATTTTTTTTAGAAGAGCTCGCTCTGATCCTCTAGTTTGGCAGCGGCTGGTGGTGAAGATCTGGGAATGTCTTAGTGTAACCCTGCATCCATTCCATAGAGAACACACTCGATCTGAATTTGAGGACACTCACGAAGATTACTAGTTCTCCTCAAGTAGGAGCTGAACTCCTGGCGCACACCAAAAGACCTTCGTGGATGATGGATGCGAGGAAACAAATCGAGTTAAAGGAGAAGTGGGATCCGCACAATACGTGGTGCCGAATCCTGTAAAATTAATGAAAAGTTTTTGCAATAAAATATGGCTAGCGAGCAGTACACGCTATACACTATGTTGGTTTCGAATATTAGTGGTAATTTATTCCTGGTGTTACAAGACGTTCTGTTCTTGAAAGTTTTGCACGCAAATAGGAACCTCGCTATCTATCGTTTGGAGACGATTTCTTTTAACTTTGTTCAGATTTGTGACCGTGCCGTCCGTCCATCTACCGTTCGACTACCCCACTACCCTTTGTGAATCTAAAATCAACACTGCGTATAGTTGGTACTGTAATCCTCATTCGAATTCTCCATGACTTGTCTTATTTCATAACAAAATGTGTATCCCTTCCAAACCTTTAGAATCTCATGTAAGCAGAATAAATGGAACTATGCCATGCTGGCTAATTCTCTTAAGTCTACGGTTCTCACTTTGATTGTTGAAAGTGTTTTTCAGCCTGATTGCAACGAAAAAAAATTCCATAAGCAGAAAATGCTCCTTCTTCCAGTCAATTGGTGTATTGTAATTAGGGTAAGTACTTAAACCGGCGAAATATGTAGAATTAGTAGGGGTCTGATTTTTAGCGCGAACGTCACCTAAAGCTTGGAAACACTATCAGTACGTTGTAGATGCTTACCAAAAGTAGATATGATACATGTGAAATCTTTCATTTAACCTGTTCATTGGGAAACAGCACACAAACAACCAAATGCTGTGATGTATGGACGCAAAAATGCGCAGTTTTGTTTGTTCAATTTAAGGTGGTGATCCACTACGGTAGAAAGTTCTATTACTCGCTGCACACACTTTTGGAAGAACGATAGCGATGTTTATTCAGATTGGAAATATTAGTGAACAGTCGAAAGCACAAAGTTTTGCCGTGCATGACGTGGGAGGCTTGATGGAATACCCGGTCCACTATATACGTATTGAAGTTTTCGTCGGTAACACTGAAGGGTAAACCGCATAATTAAAATACAATAAAAAAATCTGAGTCGGAGAATCCTGACTATTTTTTGAAGATAATGTGAGAGGAAAGCCTCATTACGGAATGCTACAACCTTAACGTCCATATTTTAACAGAGCTTCCATTATCGTAGCCTTTTTTCACACCCTCAGTGCTTTGTCAAGGATTGAGAAAAGGTAAATTGCTTCGAGAGCAAAAAATTCGGAAGGAGGGTAAATGCAAGAAAGAGGCTTACTCTAAATTTAGTGATATTTGTGTACTTTTCACGTTCAGTTCCTGTTACCTTCATAAACAGCTATACCTTAGATTTCTATGGGGACCATTCCATGATTTCTTTTGTTCCGTTCTCGTCTCTTCTGCTGTACAATTACCATCGAAACATAGCACATCACTATTATATTGTTCACTAATCAATTCAGGATATTATTCAATGGCTTAATTGTTCATGGAAATAAAAGCCATTGAAAAAAATTTGAAATTTTTGGCTTATCGAGGACTTTGGAATAGGCTCAGCTACTTGAGCAAGTAGGATTTCGATAGTAAATATTTTACTTTGCGGACCACATACACACCGTATCCAAGGTCATACAAATTTGTCCCTTTTCCTAATTTCTGGAGAATATAAAATGGCGTTTGAGAAAATCGAGTGGAAAGTAATCCCTATCAGTACTCGTTGATCAAGGAGTGGCTGCTTCCCACCAACGGACTCTTTGTGACTGTTATCGAACCTGCACCAGAAAAATACAGCTTTCCCATCGGTGCTTCACTACATTCAGAGGGAAAAGGGTATGCCAAAGCGACACCGTTCCATCAAAGTTGTTTAGTGCTGCACTGTGTGGGATAACGAAGCTACTCTTTTTTAACCAAAGTTGTGAAGATGAACCGTTCAATCAATTTCTAAGTTCCAGTCCAAGTGCTCAAATGGAGACATCTTTGCGTCTGCTCACAACCCACAGTCTCAATTCTGCGTACTTCCTCCAACACCAATATATCTCTTCTCAAAATTATTTCGGCCAACAAAGGTTTTTTTCCGAGTTGTTAAGCGTAGAAAACGGCTTTTATGGCCCATGTGATGTCACGTATATCTCTGACAAGCCAGAATACAAAAATTATGGCAAAAAGTGTTTGTGATTCACTGAAGAGTTGTGTTCTTCCCTAAGCCCAGGCAGTCAGATATATGTTAAAGCCAAACAAAGGACTTACCAATGTGAATAAAGTGATTAATTACACAGCCGACATTGAGCCCCTCGTTACTCTGACAATACAGCTACGGCTACTTTTATATTAATTCCAACAAGTGGAGGATTGGGGCTGAATAAAATAAACATGTTACTTAGAAGCTTGCAGATTAATTATGCATGTCTTTAATCAATTGCTGGCACCCTTAAAATCAACGAGTCAATTCGAAGACATTGCCGTCAATTCTTATTTACTGCCTGCTATTTTATTAATGGCAGTATTGCTGGGATATTCGTAAAACTCCGGACTGCTGGTGTCTATGGTGGGAACCGAACACGCTATCACACTTTCCGGGGGCTAACCCATTCACCACCACGCTATGCGAGTTCTTCGTTTCGCCTGTCTCTCTTCCTTGTTATCGACCTATAGGCGCTATCAGCAATCACCCGCCAAAGATATTATTTGATTTTTTAGTGATTGAAATTATGGTGCAAATATATCCAGTGGTGATGGTTACAGCAATGGTGAACATCATGGGTCGTAACATTGTGCGATATTCCTGACAACTCTTTATCGACATAACATTAATAAAATCCTGTTGGAAATCGGACCGATAAATTAAAAACACTTTAGTTTTCCACCAAACTTTTCATTTCACTATTGACTTGAATAATTTTAGAGTTTTCTGAGTACTGCTGGTGCTCGTCCACACCAGGAACCAATTGTAATCGTTTATTGATAAAGCAGTGAAGCACATGGTGTGCAGACAACATGGGACATATTTTTAACACCAGTTTTTCGTCCAACACAAGTAATACTTTGGCCTACTGACATGTTTAGACAGAATCGTCATCAAGCTTCATTAAGGATGACGTCTGGGAACCATAACCTCCATTTCGGCGTCATTAGAATTGTACGAGTCGACTATCTATTGAAGTTTTTTTTCTTGCAATGAGGGTCTTTGTAGTCGTATCAAATATAGTAGAGTGCAACATGAACGAATGGGAAGACCTCAACCAGTAGCCTTATTTATAGAGGATAGGTCTTCACCTATTTCAGTCTAGTATAACCTGCTTCTGTGCCGATCTTCTATCGTGTAGAAGTCGGAAGAAGAATGGATTACAACATTTTTTGATTCATTCGTTGGTTGCCTAACGAGTAAAACCACATTCACATTCTCTGAGTAAGTCGCTCAGTGAACTGAAATAGGCTTGATTAATCTGCCTCAAATCTTCGACCAGATGGAAGCTGAGTTAGTAGTTGAAGCATTTTAATCAACTGGTCGGATTTTCGACGTCATTTGAACCATTCGCGATTACTAAGGTTTCGGCTGATTTCGCCTACTTTGAAGCATGGAAAGGTCGTTAACTTCAACCTACTTGTCCACATACCACCACTGACCTAAAAGAAAAGCCACGACACCTAAATCATAATTTCATTAAACACAAAAATAGCTTCCTCAAATACTCACTGTGCTCTGTGGATCATGCACCGAGTATTCCACAATAAGACCAACCGTACGCACTTCCAAGGCAATGGGTAGTGAGCCCCTCTCACGTTGAAATATATCGGTCTAAAATACTGTGTAAGATACGAATGATAACGAAGTATTCTTCGTTGCGGTTCATTTTTAGTTCCTTGTAAATATCTAGAATGCTTCGAGAACTTCAAATGTTAGAGTTTTTACTTTGTTACTTTTTTAAAATCTACCTTCACTGTGGAGAGGCATCGGATCACTTCATGAGGTTATGAAAATAGTGGCAAATGGTAGACTACTCTGTGTCCGTATAAAAGAAAGTTAAGTCGGTAAATTTGAGATTTAATCGAATACCCAACTAGGCGTATATAGGACACAGGGACGTAACGGAGAAGGTTTTGATTGGAGGTTACCATGCTCACACAGGAATCATGAACTTATTTTTGTAGAAGAATAGTTTAGTTATTCAGTGAAAAAACCACTAATGAATTAATGATGAAGGTTAATTAATTATTTAATTAATTATTAATGAAGATCTAACGTATAAATAAATGCAGTGGGACTACCCGTATTGTACGCTTGGGATGACGAGCGAAACCTACCCGGGGGTCGATAAATCATTTTGAAATAAGGCGCCAGATCATATGTGATAGTGGGTTATCCGCCTTTCCGGTTCACCTTTGGATTCTTGAAATTTATCCAAAACGCCCCAAGAGTCTTGCTCGTTGATGCTTTAGATTCCTGCGCTAGGATCCGCACAGTAACTTCAAAAAATCACTATTGTGGTTGATCATATAGTTTTCACTATTGTGCTTTTGTGCCCTATGTGTACGTAGAGGAGTGCTTTGACGAATTTTAACTCTCCCATCTAGATGTTCTTTTATGCGGATACAAAGTGGTCTAGTCGTTTCCCCAATATATTCCTCACCGCATCACTTACATGAGATCAAATATATTATGCCTGAGCTCATGCATTCCCCCATCTCTTCCGTTAGACAGATCATACAGTTTTCTGAGCTGCACTAATGAGCAGAGAGGCGGTTGCGAACTAACTGACGGTGTAAGATATTGGGTAGGAGGTACGTAATCGCCACATAACTTTCATAACCACTTTTTCTTAAGCCTCGCATCAGCTCAAAAAAGATCAGTTTATGATATCATATAAATAAATATATGAAAGTTGGGTTTTTTCTTCTTGGTCGATGACACTAATTGTTTTCCGGATTAAGGCAGAAAAGAAACTTTGCGCGAAGAGGCAGTGATTGGACCTGGCAGAGAATAACGGCACCACGGATGTGGGGAACTAGGTACCATCTTCTATTAGTTAGGATATGGTCGACTCGTGAATTAATCGTGCCTTTAAGAGATTTCTATGCCCATTGGCTATTTTCTCTGTTCTTGAATTTTCGTGGAAGAGACGCAATTCGGATAACAGCCCAACACACCAGTTCCCATATATCGTTTCCCGATTCTGAATTTTATTATTCTCTATTCTTTTTCGTTGGCTTTTTCTAATCCGACATTGGAGTCTCAAACGAAGCATTCATAGGCGGCTTCTTCGTTGTGCAGTACTTCTTCCGACTTGTTGCAAAACTCGTCCAGTTCGCTCTGATAAGCTGTACAAGATGGTGAATAACAGGTGATGGTAGTTTCTTTTGACGCGCAATTTGGAGAAGAAGAATAGCCAAGCGCGATGATAGAGTTTCCCATGCAGAGAAAAAGATGCGAAAGGGTTGGATGCACAACAAAGCAAACGACTCCCAGATATCGTAAGAGAAATTTCCCCACACTAGTGGCAAGGGTCCCATGATATGATTTGTGTCGGTCTTACTTTTTCGCCTCTTTTATAACGACCACATGAAATTCGACGCGACCAACGGGTACAAGGGGAGCGTAAAGATAGGCGTTTGAAAGAGATTGTTTTGGCCTAATGGGTGTAAAACAAGAAGCGGTCTCCATGCCATGTCGTAGACGTGCTCTGTTGTCCTGCTTCCAGTGGCGTCCTGTGGAACCTGAAATTTGATCCCCTCTTACATGTTGTTGTCTCACCGTCCAAGGCGGTTTGTCATTAGCCGTCCTTTTGGTTGGAAAAGTCAGAGTCTTTCTCTGTTTGGGAAGCTCTCTTGGGCGAAATAAATTCCGCTTTACATCACAGCCCTCCACCCAGAAGGTCTCTCAGCATCGACGAGGCAGTAAACTTTAGGTAATAACGCTCTTGTCCAACAGCAAAAAAAATTATTTAACTCCTTCACGATAAAACGCGCCCATAAGTCACACTATCAATGCTGGAAAACTTGGACCAGTCCGACTACGAAATTCCGCCTCGTCCTCTGTCCCCTGCCTGAATATAGCCTGTCTATTGCCACATCTTCGAGCATTTCGACAGCTATCTGTGTTAGAAATGATTCCAGAATTCCACTAGCTTCATCTCAGGGAAGTTGTGTAAATTTCAATGGCTTTTATTTCCATGAACAATTAAGCCATTGAATAATATCCTGAATTGATTAGTGAACAATATAATAGTGATGTGCTATGTTTCGATGGTAATTGTACAGCAGAAGAGACGAGAACGGAACAAAAGAAATCATGGAATGGTCCCCATAGAAATCTAAGGTATAGCTGTTTATGAAGGTAACAGGAACTGAACGTGAAAAGTACACAAATATCACTAAATTTAGAGTAAGCCTCTTTCTTGCATTTACCCTCCTTCCGAATTTTTTGCTCTCGAAGCAATTTACCTTTTTCTCAATCCTTGACAAAGCACTGAGGGTGTGAAAAAGGCTACGATAATGGAAGCTCTGTTAAAATATGGACGTTAAGGTTGTAGCATTCCGTAATGAGGCTTTCCTCTCACATTATCTTCAAAAAATAGTCAGGATTCTCCGACTCAGATTTTTTTATTGTATTTTAATTATGCGGTTTACCCTTCAGTGTTACCGACGAAAACTTCAATACGTATATAGTGGACCGGGTATTCCATCAAGCCTCCCACGTCATGCACGGCAAAACTTTGTGCTTTCGACTGTTCACTAATATTTCCAATCTGAATAAACATCGCTATCGTTCTTCCAAAAGTGTGTGCAGCGAGTAATAGAACTTTCTACCGTAGTGGATCACCACCTTAAATTGAACAAACAAAACTGCGCATTTTTGCGTCCATACATCACAGCATTTGGTTGTTTGTGTGCTGTTTCCCAATGAACAGGTTAAATGAAAGATTTCACATGTATCATATCTACTTTTGGTAAGCATCTACAACGTACTGATAGTGTTTCCAAGCTTTAGGTGACGTTCGCGCTAAAAATCAGACCCCTACTAATTCTACATATTTCGCCGGTTTAAGTACTTACCCTAATTACAATACACCAATTGACTGGAAGAAGGAGCATTTTCTGCTTATGGAATTTTTTTTCGTTGCAATCAGGCTGAAAAACACTTTCAACAATCAAAGTGAGAACCGTAGACTTAAGAGAATTAGCCAGCATGGCATAGTTCCATTTATTCTGCTTACATGAGATTCTAAAGGTTTGGAAGGGATACACATTTTGTTATGAAATAAGACAAGTCATGGAGAATTCGAATGAGGGATTACAGTACCAACTATACGCAGTGTTGATTTTAGATTCACAAAGGGTAGTGGGGTAGTCGAACGGTAGATGGACGGACGGCACGGTCACAAATCTGAACAAAGTTAAAAGAAATCGTCTCCAAACGATAGATAGCGAGGTTCCTATTTGCGTGCAAAACTTTCAAGAACAGAACGTCTTGTAACACCAGGAATAAATTACCACTAATATTCGAAACCAACATAGTGTATAGCGTGTACTGCTCGCTAGCCATATTTTATTGCAAAAACTTTTCATTAATTTTACAGGATTCGGCACCACGTATTGTGCGGATCCCACTTCTCCTTTAACTCGATTTGTTTCCTCGCATCCATCATCCACGAAGGTCTTTTGGTGTGCGCCAGGAGTTCAGCTCCTACTTGAGGAGAACTAGTAATCTTCGTGAGTGTCCTCAAATTCAGATCGAGTGTGTTCTCTATGGAATGGATGCAGGGGTTACACTAAGACATTCCCAGATCTTCACCACCAGCCGCTGCCAAACTAGAGGATCAGAGCGAGCTCTTCTAAAAAAATTTTATCACTTTGAAGGGATGACAACCTTGTTTACTAAGGCTGCGTCCAACGAACTGCCTTGCGCCAGTTATTTTAACGACATCGGTGCTTGTGCGTTTGCCACGAACGTCAATATCTCAAAATATAGAAAAATCATTAAAGCCAATGAAATACATAGCAGCTGTGAAAGTTTAGATAAGAAGCAGTTTCGATTGCCCTTTTCCAGCACTATAAAAATGAGAAGGGAATGTGGTGCTGGATGGAGTGATCTGCCTACTTACAGCTGCCCGGGGCTGAAGTGAGAGTAAATGGATGTGGATGTTGTACAGGCAGCAGTCTAAGAGGGTTTTCATGTATTATGATATCACAACATTTCTTATTAAAGGCGGTTGTCTCGAGAGCGAAAGGGGCAGGGTAAGCGGGATACCTGCGTGCGTTATGACGAGATGTAGCTGCTCTCAATCCTAGCTATTCTGCACATTAAACTGATTTCGGTTTCTAGTAGACTCTTGCACTTTCGAAAATTAGCGGAAAACGTAGGTGACGTCTGTGAATGCTACGAAGAAACCGCTTTAACACCACGCTTCTGTAGGAATCCACTTTATTAGAAAGGCCTTCATACTCATCGATTAGATCCTTTTGTCGACCATTCCTTTCCATCACACTCTATAGTGAAATCAGGCTATGTAATAAAAAATTCTCAGAAGTTCTATTGAATCCGGTGTGAACGATGTGGTTTTTTTTTCCATGGCAACGTGGGTGATCGCCGTACAGAAACACTACAAGTCTATTTAATCTTGAGATTCGTCTATTTGAACTAGTAATCCTCCTCTGATCTCTGAAACAGTACTGTTGGTACAGCAGCCGTTCTGAAGCTGCGCCTACGTTGCATAATTCCATGACGAATTTAATCAGCCAGATGAAGGAAACTGTGCACTCGTCATGATATGCTCTCTCTGATCTCATTTTTATTTCTCCCAATCTATTAAAGTTTGTTATCATAGAAGTTATCTTAAAAAGTTTGAAAACAATAGCTAAACACCGAAGTTTCAAGATTTGATGTAGAAGCACTCTTGTAAAGAAGCCGCAAACATGCACCTTTATCGGATCAAAGTTGACTTAATTTCCGAAGCGAGCCGTGCCCTCAAAGCTCACTAAATTTCTGTGTACAAGAAGTTACTGAGTGTGCAAAATGTTGCATTAAAGGGAAGTACTTAAACTATTACAGGAGGAAGTCACGCAGGCGTGTATGCGGACACAAGCGTTTTTTGAAACGAGAGAAGGTCTAGCTTGTTAAAGTGCTTCCATTGCTCTTGAAGTACAATTATTATTTTAGCATTCAGAATAGAAAAAAACTCCTCGAAAAGACTGCATTGGATGTTTAAAATCCAGAAATGAAGGGGTTTGGATGACAAACTCTAAATTTGGCATTAATAATTGGCTTGAACAACCAATTACTGAAAATCAGCTCCCTATTCTATTCGTACACAGAGGAGATTTACGAATTCAACTTCAAGTGTTTATTGCATAAGAAAAATTCCTACCCGAGGGTGAGTTAACCTATAATTTTGACAACCAACTGAGCTCCATAGCCACAAATATGGCTCAACATGTGAGCTACGTCTAGTTGCCGAGTAGGAGATTAGACAACATAAGAGAGGAGTGCAGGAGATAGAAGACTTGCCCCCTCTTGTATTGCCCTCATATATGCTTTTTATGTTTGTGTGAACATACAAGTTGATGAGAAATATAGAATACTAATACTCTCTCCATATATTTCCCTCCTAGGAGTAAAAACTGCAGAGCACGTCATATAGATAGGAAGCAGCAAAATAACAAGTAGCAAGCAGTTTTATAGTTGAACTTACAAGCCAACAGAGAAAATGCCGATGGCCCACGCTTAAACAGCTCTATTTCGGGCTACTGAGTTATTCAGGAAGTGCTATAAGTCTAACACTTTAAATGCATGTGTCTCACATTACTAGAGAGTTTTTTAAAGATAAAGATAATATAAAGATAAGTGAATCACTCTTACCGCTAACGAAGGTCGGAGCTGGTCTTACCAAACAATGATAAAACCTGGTATTTTCAGCCTGTGCTGGAGAATAAATTTAGCAGTTAAGCTAAGCAAAGATGACAGTCACAGACGCATTATGATATTCAAGGATATTGGCAGATCTGGGCTTAAATGACTTACCAAGGCGGTATACCAGCTAAACGAAGCACAAATGCTGTACGGGAAGAGGAAGCTTCACGCGAACCGCTTTCCTACAGCGAAGACAAACAGCTAGAGAAAATACGCGGAACATCCCTAAGATAATAAAGGTGTTTCTCGGTCTTTTTTGCTTTGGTTTGTGAAATGGTATCTTAGAAGAAAACCACGGTGCTTAAATTCGCAATTTATTTCTCGATAGAAGGTCATTGAGTGCTTGAAGTTGAACGAAAGGCTATGATGAAGGAGGGCAATTTTTTTCCTACTCAAGGACGCCAAATCGTTTGATGATGATCGTGCTACTTTCGTGTAATATTTATCTAGACACCTGTTTAACTTGTTGTGCAGTAACAGAGAATATCATACAATAGGTTAGAAGGTTATAAAAGGAAAAAAAACTCGACTTAAATGTGTAGGACTCTGATTGTCTATTTTCTTGGGTGTACCAAAGGCCAAAGGTCTATTTTCCTTGGTTGTACCATTCACACGATCTCCATATGTGTGGCAGGAACTTATTACATTAAGTCAAAGTTCCTGATCTCAACTTCTATATGTCCACACCTGCAGATACTTCGATAAGGCACTGGATGACGTTGCATCACGCGCTGCTTCAACGGTGGGAGTGAGTTTGAACACCGGGTCGCACAGTTTTGCTTCTAATCAGAACAAAGGTCACTGCTGTCTCTATAAAAACGTGCACATCCACTCATGGTAACTTCCTAACAATTCCTGCCATTGAGCGCAGTAAACGAAAGAAGCTTGGCAATTCTTGCACCCCCCAAACATCAGATTTTTAATTGCTTTATAGTTATTTGATGTTCTCTCTCCGTTTGATGATACGAGAACAAGTCTTCGTTTTCATTCAAATCCTTAACGATTTCATAAATTTCCTAGCGTTTAAGTGAAAAAATCGGCTAGAAAATGAGAGCCTTAGCAATTTTTCTATGCATTGGCTCCGTGCTTTCATTTCCTGGCTACGATTCGTATGAGGAGGTGAGTATTTTCTCTCGGTGGTAAAATAATTTTAGTGCATTTCTTCATATTCTGGTTGAACAAACACGAGGTCTTATTTTTATTCTTTATTCACGAATAAGCTGACGTTTCGGCGGATTTCGCCTTCCTCAGAGCCTGGAAAGGTCAAGTTGACAGCAATCTATTCGCCAAACACCTCCATAACCAAACAGAGAAAACGCTAAACCTGGATTTCAATCACATTGAACACAAAATAGCTTCGTTGCACACTCACCGCTTTCTATGAGTCTTCCACTGAGTACGTCGCGTGGAGACCAACCGCACAGAATTCACATGGAAGCGTAATATGCCCCTCCCATCAGAATAATAGGTTTATATATTGCCCAATATCACGCGTGATAATGAGGCACTCTTCTTTGCGGTTCATTTTCGGATTTCTAAAATTGATCCAGAACGCCTCGAGAGTTTTGCGCGCTTGTGTTCGCGATTCCCTTGCGAGGATCGTGACCTGTACTTCAAAGTCCTCCGCTTTATGTCTTGACCAATGCCGAGGTTAATAGAAAGTCGGACGTGGGATTTATTAATCGATTTCGTTGCTGCAGTGCAGGCATTGAAAAACAGAAAAAGTGGAGAATGTGATGAGAAATCTTGTAAGAATAGTCCACCTAGAATATTATGGGGTCTTGACTATAACTCCAAAAGTTTCATTTTTCCCTTGCTAGAACACATACGTGTTTGTTTTCAGTACAACGACTTTGAAGAAGACAATAACGAAGATCATGATTGCTCCCACCTTGACTTCCTCAAGGGATTGCCCAAAGAGGCTCTTTCGGAATACTACAAAATCGCTCAGGTACGATAATCACGCCCAATATTCCTTCTAAACAATTGAGTACTTTCTCGGAAGGTGAAGGAATCATAGGAATTAAAGCATTAAACATTTTTTTTACCCATGCAGATAACAGAGGGAACAATAGCAGTGAGGATTGTCTCCGAGTTCTTACAACCAGTGTCACGACGAATACAGTTACTAAGAATTTAGAGAGACCCAATCACATCCAGGGTTTTACAGTTGCTTTAGCCGAATAATAGTTACGATTAGATTTCGTCCTTAAACAACATAGGCTTTTCGACATCGTGAAATTCATTCTTCAAAGGTAGGAACAAGGGTGCTCAAGCACATGCTAGCTTTCTGAGGAAAAAAGTATTGGAACAAAACCATAACCATCATGAAAGAGTTACAGGTGAAGAAAAGGATCTTTACGATTGGTTGGACCTTCCACGCTTTTCCTTGGTGGTAATAATGTCATTTTCCGTACAATCATGAACGACATCTTTCGCTTGCAGTAGTTCTAATGAGAAACTCTTAACATCATCCATCGCGGTAAAAAACGAATGACGCTACAATTTTTTACCTCCTTGCTACGGTTACATGACACCCCAGAAGAATTGCGATTCCACAGTAACGGGCAATAACAGGCATTATAACTTTAACGAAGCTGAGATATTTGCAAAACTCTGGACCGCAGGTGCCTATGGTGGGGAACGAACGCGCTATTGTCCTTTCCGGGGAGTAACGCGTTCACCACCACACCATGCGGGTCCTTCGTTTCGCCTGTCAGATGGATAGAACTAGCTGAGAGACAGGCGAAACGAAGGGACCCGCATGGGGTGGTGGTGAACGCGTTACTCCCCGGAAAGGACAATAGCGCGTTCGTTCCCCACCATAGGCACCTGTGGTCCAGAGTTTTGCAAATATCTCAGCTTCGTTGAAGTTATATTTCGCAATATACCCTGCCATCAAAAAGAATAGGCAGTAGGCAAAAAGGTTAAAACAGGCATTACGTTCTTTTGCACATGTCAACTAATCCAATTTGTATAGAGTATAACAAATTTAGCATGTCAGATCTCAATAGTTTCGCTATATATCGCAGTCTAAAGGGTCATGAAGAACGGTGGAAGATGTCAGTTGCACTTTTTCTGATTTGTTTGACGATCGAAGAGCAAAGAAGTGCAAAGATGTGGAAACATTTTACATGAAATTCTTGACTAACTGCTATTGCAAATCCCCAAAGACAGTCAACTCTTACGTAACTTATTTTTCGCGGCTACAGGAAAAGAATATCAGAAAAAGAGAGCCACCTTACGATTACTGCTCGTCATCGTCTTGAAGAGAGTATTCCTCAGGGAGGACAAAAACTTCTCGTAAACTACATCGTCATCAAAGTGTCTTAGCTTTTGTTTATGGCCTATTCTTTTGCAGTGGTAAGCTAATGTATAAAATAGAACCACTGGTTACAAAATTACTGACAAACATGACTGAGAGAAGGAAACGCAAGCGCCTCAGCATTGGATAGCACTTAGGTCCCCAGAAAGGTTAATAGCGGGCTTGAAGCCCAACTGAGGCTCCGAGTATTGCCTGTAGCTTGACGTCTTTGGAGCAATATTACATCGTCATGTTTGACAAACCAACTGCCGAAGCAAAGCCTCAATTGAAGAAAAGAAGAATTAAGGGAAACAATGGAATTTTAAGTTCTCTATGAGATAATGCAGTCCCGTGCATTGAACACAATCGACAGCCAGTGGGAATGGATAGTTCGCCTATTTTCATGGTACTAGTCATACAAAGTAATAAGTATTATTATATTACCACAATGATGGTGAGATATCTGCGAAACTGGGGACCGCAGGTGTCAGTGATGGGGGAACGAACGCGCTATTACCTTTTCCGAGGGCTGACGCGTTCTCCACGCCATACGGCTCCTTAGCTTCTCCTGTCTCGCAGCTAGTTCTACCGATCAGCGAAATCAGAAATCACCCGTCAACATTAATTATAATCTATATTTAATCTAGAGAGCCCGAATCGGCAACGAACCCTAGTTAAGCTGAAGCTGCAAACGAAACCATAGTGTTAACTTATTATTTACTGCCTATTATAATTTTCAGACAATATTATCATATTGTTTTAGCAGCGTAGAATAAATAGCAGTGCTGATCTAATTACTGACACAACACTACTGTATTACGCTCGTTTTTCTTTTCAGAACACCACCCAGAGCATACTGGAGATGGAGAAATCTTTGGAGCGTTGGGCAAAAAAGCACGGCGTTGAAGTGAGTGGGGCAACTAGAGTGTAATAAGCAGAATTGCGATAATATTTGATTTCAGGATAAGTACAAGGCCCATGCAAAGAAACACGAAAAACAGTTTGAGGCTTTTAAACGATCAATAACTGAACTGACCAAGAAATTGACCACATTCTTCAGAGCATACATAAAGATTGGCAACGACAAGGTTCTACAGTGTTTATTTTTTAAACCCATTTTCTTTGATTAGCCACCCATTTCTTCCCCATCTTTTTTTCTTTATGAGTCCTTGCATTCGCTCAGCGTATTCGATTTGAAGTTCATCCTAAGCCGAAGCGTTCACGTATAGCGGGACCTCTTCAGGGATTGCGAAACTACAGTATAAAAACGAGTGTTACTTCAACGAGACCTTCATATTTCAGAGAAAGTCTTACGACACAATGTTCAAGGAAACTCAAAAATTGTTCAAAACGCTGAACAATAAGGAAAGAGGAGTTGTATGCCACATCCTGCGTGGAAATTTCGGTAGCCATTAATGATTTCTAAGAGTTGCAGAAGCCAACTACGTCATTCTATAGAATATTCTTTAGGAAATGACGGTTCCGACGAAAACAATTCAATTCATCACAGAAACCCTGTTGAGTACATCAGTAAGGTTGGTGTACTCTAGAGAGAATATCCATCAAATTTTGGTCAGCGCAACCCCTCACCAACACAGATTGTTTGCACTTTATCAGATCGTTCTTACTTGTTATGCTGCATCGAAAATGAAGAATTTTTGCAACGTGTGAAAACAGGCAAAAAAGAGTGTCGGAAGGCTAACATTTATTTGAGCAGCACACTGAGGAGCAAATCATTCAGTTCTTGCGGACTGTCTTTTACAAACTCACATTAAGTCGTCAGTATGTTCCTTTGCTTCCTAATGGTCAACTTCAGAGAGTTTGCCTTTTTAGAGTCGTTTTTATCATATGCGGAGTGATTGAAAGGAAAATCCATAGTTAACACTTCCTGAATAAAGTTTTTAACTTTAATAGAAAGAACACATGCCCACGGTCATCAACCATATGCGACTATAATCAGCTGTTCGTTTCCTCCTCAGCAGAAGACACATAAAAAAAAGACGGCTCTGAAGAAAGCGATACTGCCAAAACGTCAGCTCCTATTGTGTTGTATGTGTCCCTTGTATGGACGTAAACGCATAACTGTGATGTATAACATTCTCGCGATTGCTGAACAAGAAGACGGCGAACTTAATTTTTAACTTCAGTTTTTGGTGGAATTGTATACTTGATACTTGAATGGACCGTCCTCACTGGTTGTGCAGACTCCAGCAAATCCTCCATTTTTCGGAGATTTGTTGGTTAAGCCATTGTAGTTCCCTGGAATCCCAAGATCAGCAGGGCCAAGGTTTCCCCAAGTCTTCACCACCACGGGGAGTCGTAGCCTTTGTGGATCAGAGTGAGATTTGTCACCACTCGACTTTGATACCAGGTGGTGGATCCTGGTATTGGTTAACTGGAAATGTATATCACAGAACAAATGCAGGATATAGTTTATTAAAATTCCACGTGTACTTCACCAAAGTTTGGACCAAGGGCCGTGTGTGAATTGCAAAGCACCCCTAACCTAGAACATTCAATTTCTGGAAAATGGAAAAAACGTGAAAAGGTTGTACCTCAATGAATTCAAAAGTGAGCTAATTTAATCTCTGTTAGAAGAGGTGTTCATAGAGACCAAGAACCATCCCAACATCAGCCACTGTTAACCAGTTGTACCAAAGCCAACTCGAGAAGGCCAACTATTGTTCTGGATGCTGCATACTTTACAGACTTGTAAAAGAGGAATTTTACCAATGGACGCACAAAAGAGTTGGGAACGGAACAGCACGGCGAGTTTATTCCGTTAAGTAGAACATACCCAAATTTAGATGGAAGTAGAAAAAAGTGCACATGGGCTTACCGGTCTTAACGGAAGCTTACCCTTCCACGTCATATGATAGCCAACCCGACAGCGTAATTGCAAACTTGTACGATAGCAAAGATATTGCGTTGCTCATCGAAACAAAATTAACAGTTTAGAAAAGCACTTCCTTTTCTGATTTTGAAAAAAAACAACACTTCTTGTTTCGATTTTTGAACGCTATTTTAACTATTTTAACTTATTATTTACTGCCTATTCTTTATAACGGCAGTGTATGTATTGCGAAATATAACTTTAATGATGCTGAGATATTTGCAAAACTGCGGACCGCAGGTGTCTATGGTGGGGAACGAACGCGCTATTGTCCTTTCCGGGGAGTAGCGCGCTCACCACCACACCATGCGGGTCCTTCGTTTCGCCTGTCTCTCAGCTAGTTATATTGATCTTTTGCCATCAGCAAATATCTCATCATCATTAAAGCTATTTTAACTGTCCTCGCCCACAGTTAGATGTGGTTCTCATAATAACATTTAGTAGTGGACATACCTTTAAATTTTGCAATAGTCAGTGCAATGCCTTCTTTAGCTACCTTTAGTACCACAAATTTCCCAAGACAAACGCTCAGCTGTCTCTTGGAGTCTACGAAAGCTCCATTTTAACAGCGATTAAATTAGTTTAATCTTGAATATACGCAACTGGATAAGTGCACATGCAATATTGCACACAAGCTTGGGTAAATATGTTGAACTATCACCAAGCTTTAAGTTTCCACACTTTTTAAAACATTCATTTTAAAACAAGGAGTGTTTCGAAGATTTACGAACCTTCCTACGGCCAGTCCGAAGCATTTGGCTGAGCTATCCTTGAACTCTCCTTCATACAGAGAACGCATTCTGTCCATAATGTTCCGGTCCTACAGACCTCTGCAACTGTCACTTTAAGAATCAAACCAGCGGGGACCTCGACGATAGCCTTCCTGCCCAGCAATGATGACAGAAGGGAGCTTCGCGACTAAATCTTTCCTGAACCCTACCTGTAGATCCGCGTTTTTATACGGTTCGAACAATTGGCCGATTTTTCATTTCTGCTACTCCACATTTTTACTCGGTCGTAACATTTCGAATCAAGTGGTCTTTTCACGAATCGCAGGAATTGCTACCATTTAAAAAATACTCGTCGTCGCGAGTTAGCCGGTTGATGCTGAAAAGATCCAAAATTGTCGTACCAATGCTGACTTGAAAACAAATTGCCATTCCAGCAAAGCAATATGGAGTAACCAGTACAGTGAGAGATGTCATCCGTAGCGTCACTGAAAGTTGTGTGGCAATTATTGACGTCCGACCTGTTACCCTACGCCGTCAATTACTGCGCAACCGCCACTGTGTTCTTCTGTGTAGCTCAGAAAACTATGTGATCAGCCCTAAAGAAACAAAGGGATTCCATGCGTTCTGGTACTGTATACCTAATCTCATGTAAGGCATGCCGTGAAGAATACATAGAAGATTAGGGTAGACCGCTATGCCCACATAAAAGAACATCTGGATGAGAAAGTTAAAATTCGTCGAAGCACTCCTCTAGGTACACATAGGACACAAAAGCACAATAAAGCGACTGTCCGGATACTGGTGCTGGAATCAAAAACATCAACGCGTAAGACCCTTGAGGCGTTTTGGACAAGTTTCAACAATCTAAAGATGAACGGAAAGACGGATGCCTCACTATTACACGTAATCTGGCGCCTTATTTCAAAATTATTTTTTTGGCCAGTATAGGTCTCTCTCGTCACCCACGTGAACAACTTTCGGGCAGGCCCACTCGTAACGGCATGGTGAGTAGTCTTTTTGATCATTATGGCGTTTATTTTTTATGTTCGATCTTCGTCAATACCTTGCCTTACTTTCCACCGAATAATTAAAGTATTCTTGTATGAAATAGGTCCAAGCTCTGTGGAAGACGAAATTTCCGAAACGTCAGCCATCGACCACAATAACAACAGCAACGACAACCATGCCGACATAGCATCTGCTCAGCAAGATCAGTTCATAAGGACATAAAAATAGCTATATCTTTTATTTATACCGAGGATTATAGAAAGTCGGTCTTCTGAGTTATTAAAAGAATAGTGTTCCTGAACAATGAAGAAATCATGTCGTTTGAAAACAAACAAAAGGGCATACGTATTGACGGAATGTTCACCAACTTTCCATCGTATCACCTTTCCGCGAAGTGACAGTGAATCAGTGAGCTCAAAGTTCTCAACAAAGTGCTTAGAAGTGGAAGTGCTAGACCTTTCATGTCCTTCATTGCTATACGCTTCATCATACTAACATTTAACGTTTGTTAACACGCAAAGTATATTCTGTGGCACACTTTACTCATTTACTAGTTTGTGGACTGATTTTCAACTACGATCGAATGGGTTTACTAAGGTCCGACTTCTACAAATTCTACCATTCGGTATACATAGCAGGAGGACAGTGTGCTGCAAGAACAATCTGTCGCTAAACTCATTGAGCAGTTCACCAAGGAATATTGCGCACCTAATTCTACGGTGCACATTATCACCAAAGAGTGATGACAAAATTCTAACAAGACTTTCCGGTGAACACTTATTGACAATGTTTTTCGAAAGCTACCATATCGTCTGATCGCCTTCTACCGTCAGAGCTCGCTTTTCGACACTTAGCTCTTCACTTGTTTTGTTTTTTTTTAGCATTTTAGATTTCAGAAAACTATCGAAAAATTGCAAGCGCGATGTGGGGAAAATATCGCCGTTCTTTAACAGTTTCTTCAGTTTCTTGATAACAGGCGCAGTTATCAGTTATTTCTCAGATTTTCCCCACCATTTCATGTAAAAGGGCGCGTGTACCGCAGTGCTCGAAGGAGCCCTGCAATTCGCATGGGATCGACCACAGCGCACCAGGCCCACCAAGCCATCCATCACTCCGGCGTCGGCAAATTTGTACCAGTATTATCTGGTCGCAGCACTGGCTCTATACATCGGTAAGGTACCGCGGGTTCGTTGTAAAGGACAGATATGAACAATTACCGATGCTTAATGAAGTGGAATGCATGGCGCATCCTCCAGTGAGTGATCAACGCCGAGAGCTTTATCCGAAAATAATATTGGTTTGTGGTCATAGCAAAACGCAGAAAGTTGGCACAAATACTTTAGCTTTGTTCTTGTGAAACTTGGGATCAGTTATGTGTATCCGAAGATGTTGGTCCAAACTTAGAACAATATTTGTGCCAACGTTCTCTGTTTTCTTATGATCACAAACTAATATTTTCGGATCTTTTTTCTACAGAGTGTTTTTTCTCCGCGAATATTCCATTCCTTGAAAAAAAAGTCAAGGGACTCCGCACAGGTTAGCTACAATCGTTATATATCTCTCCTGGTTGAAGGCATGAAGTGCGGCTACATGGATGAGTGTAAGCGAAAAGTGGGAAACGAAAGAGCGGATGTCCACCGTCGAAAGTGGGCGTCGGGAACATTTATCAGCGACATCATTTGCTTGTTTTTCTGTAGTTTTCACTGATATGGGATATGGTCCAAGAAAACCTGTCATCTTCAGTTTGAAGAGTTTCTTTCAGTCGTTAGAAAACTAAGAAAAAGGATTTGCATAGTTTTCTCTATGCACTAGTTCAATATAAGCTGCTTCTAGTCAATAACAGTTTTATAATGCTAGTGGATTCGAACTTATGCACTTGACAAAATTCTTCTGCTGTAGAGGATAATGGCGAAGGTGTTTTTTGTACACAGAAAAGCAACGTTTTCGAAAGTGAACTTCAATATAATATATTATAGACACCATTCGTTCATTGTTTCACAAAAACTGATTTGGCACGATGCGACTACGAAAAACTACATTGCAACAAGAAACTATCGAGTCTCTCGACTGGAATCACTGCAGTTCTGAAGAATACGACAATGACGAAATGTTGGCTACAAAAAGATTTTGAACATACAACCACAATTATGTCGAGTTGTACGCAAAACTCAGGCTCAACGCCGCGGGATTTGAATCCGTGGTTGCCCTTTCAGGGAGCTCATTGCTACCCAATACACCACTGTGGCACTTGCCTTGCTTTTCTCACCGCCGGCACTAATGGTGGCACTATCAATCATCCGTCACCGGAAAGAGATATTGAAGAGTTCCATTTAGATTGCCACGAGCTTTAAAGTTGCGATCGAATCGTAGTGTTGTGCGATTTCGTACTCGCCTCTTTATTGCCAAAACGGAACCATTTGTGGTTTCCTCAGTGGTTCATACCATTTGTCGCTATGGACCATCTGCAATTTTCTACGACCGCTTTCGAAACGTCAAACTATGCCCTCAACAATGAAAATTAGCTCAAATGCATCAAAGAGCCCTGTGGCTAGGATACTAAATAAATATTTTTCCACATTGAAACATATTGTTCATCGGTTTTTATTGTCTGAGCCATCGAAAACGGAAAATATTACTGTGCCCTTTCATGGAGATATGGTTCTACCCCCGCGAAAATAGCTTTGCTGAATTGCGAGGCTAACCTGACTTGTTGGGTCATTCAGGTCTCAATCAAATATCACTAAAGTGTTTAAATTATTGAGTTCACACGAGCTTAATATACAGATTCATTTGGCTGACGTTTCCCCATCTTCGACTTCATCAGAGGCTATGACCGAGTCGATGGTCTACAGTTGTTCGTCATCTCGATGTGGTGCTTCGTAGTCTCACCGCTGCGGATATTCTTCAGTGGACACCTCAAGAATGAGGCAAACTCGCCCGGCAGAGCTCTCTTGTGCAGGGAAAAAACAAAATAATTACCACTTACTTTTTTAACCTGGGTAAGAGATATGTGACTCTTTTTTTCTTACTTGGATACTTAAACAGCACGCCCTCAATGGTTGCGCGGGCAACAGTATACCCTCCATTTTTCCGAGTTTTGCTGGTTTAGCTATTGTATTTTTCCTAACGTCCGGAGGCTAGCCTGTCCAAAGTCTGCTCCAGCTCGTCACCACCACTGGCAGTTGCCGCCCTTGTTGATCAGAGAGAGATTTGCTACGATGCGACTAATTTGATACCAGTACGATGGTGGATAATGGTATTGGTTCACTATTAGCTGGGCTTTCTGGTGTAAACGCCGGTCTCTTTCTCATCTTGGAAAACCTGCCGAGGGGGATGAATCCGCCCCCCTGTACATCACAGCCCAAAACCCAGGAACACCTTCCTGCCACGATGAGGCGGTAAACCGCTGGAAGGATGTGTCCCTTCCATGTGCGCTATTTCTTCACTGGTAGTTTAGTCATGTTTCAGTGCTTGCATACGTGGCATTGCTACAGAAAATCGCATATACAAGCGAGAAAAACATTCAGTTTATGAGATCTTGCTATGGACTACGCTTTAGCAAATCATAAAATATTCTTTTTGTTGTAGGTTTATTTACAGTAAACTTTTCTCATGACAGGGTATTGTGTGAAATGCAGCCACATTTACATTTTCAAAGAATGAAATAAAATGACGCGAATACCAGAAATGGGAAGCACATAACGTTCTTCGAAGCTGGAAATTTCTAGAAGGTCCCAGTAGTGTCAAAGGACAGTTGCGAGGACTATAAGATACTAATTCAGATATATAACTAGTCAATGTGCTCATTTCAGATCTTGAGAAAATAGAAATACGCAGAAATGTCTGTCAAAAAATATAACTTGCTGATCTTTGTTCCTCGAAACAAAAACAGTTTCAAAAACAGGTACCCAACTTTGCCAAGCGCTAGTTCGACCTTGCGCCGGGGCAACCGAGCCTGTAATTTTTTCCACGGTGGTAAATTTATACAAGATTTGTCTGTAGGAATAGAAAACACCGGGTTTATAATTCCAAACATACGAAATTTCTAGATAAAAAGTTAATCTTTATTGGAGTGAATTTCCACAAAAATCATATTTTCAGTAAGTTGGGGCGTCTTAAATATGTCTCGGAATCTATGCTACTATACTAGATCACGATTACCTTTCCTAAGTCCAATGAAAGCTCGTCACGCTGTTTTTTCTTATTGGTTTATGATTCGCATAGATATTGTGTTGTTCATACTTGATACTTGAATGGCCCGTCATCACTAGTTGTGCTGGCACCAGCATAATCACCATTTTTCAGAGATTTGCTGGTTAAGCCATTGTGGTTCTCTGGAATCCCGAAGACAGGCTGGCCGAGGTTTGTCCCACGTCGTCACCACGACAGGGCAGTCGCAGCCGTTGTGGATCAGAGGGAGATTTACCATCATGCGACTTTGGTACCAGGACAGTGGTGAATCCTGCTATTGGTTTACTCTTACGCTAGGCTTCCTGATGGAAACGCTGGGCTCCTTCTCAACTTTGGAGACCCTGCCGGAAGAACGAATTGTCTCGCTGTACATCGCAGCCCCACACCCAGGAACACCTCACAGCCACGATGAGGCAGTAAACCGTTTGGAGCTTTGTTGTTCATGTTGTACATATTGTTCAGAACTCGGGTAAATCAACCCTGAATGAGATAAAAAGACGAGAAAGAAATACGAAGACAAAAACCCGAGCGCTTCTTCGTCCTAAAGAGTTCTCTTACTAGTCACTGGATTTGAACCGTTGCACTGAACGTTGAGAACTTAAATTCTCTGTTACGTTATTCTTAGCATTAAAGTTATATTTCGCAATATATACCCTGCCATTAAAAAAGAGTAGGCAGTAAATAAGAAGTTAAAATTGTGATTACAACTGCAGCCTCAGCTTAACTGGGTTCGTTGCCGATTTGGGCTCCCCAGATCAATCCCGATGACGGATGATTGCTGATGGCAAAAGATCAATAGGACGAGCTGAGAGACAGGCGAAACGAAGGACCCGCATGGTGTGATGGTGAGCGCGCTACTCCCCGGAAAGGACAATAGCGCGTTCGTTCCTCACCGTAGACACCTGCGGTCCGGAGTTTTGCAAATATCTCAGCATCATTAAAGTTATATTTCACAATTCATTGTATTGAGCAGATATGCATTCAATCATCTATGACGATGCTTGATGAAGCCAAATGCATTGTGCACCCTTCAGGGATTGATTAACGTAGAATACTTTGTCCTTTACCTTATTGTGACTTGCAACGAAATGTAGACCCTATAAGACAAAATTAATACCATTCAGTGCAGTAGGTAGATCGCCATAGAGCTCCTAAGCAGTTAATAAGTCTGAATGATTTTCTAGCCAAAGATAGCTCCTTTGGACGGATGTGTGCTGACCTTCTGCCTAGTTAATCCAGCCTAGCATTCTATATACCAACGAAACGATCACACCAAAAAAATAACAGTAGGCATAACAATGAAACGCCTCAAAAATGCATTTTCTGTAGTACGAATTGGTTAAGAGAAAGGCTCTAGTCCACATATTGGCCGTCGCTCGATCAAGCTTTATGGAGTGAGTAGAATACGCAAGATTAGTCATTGAATTTTCTCTCATTTAGGACACAGAATCAGCTGGAGTGTGGATCTGATAAAACTTTCAGTATGTTCGCAGCTGCAGAATCCTACGGTATTCCAGTAATAGTCCTGACGCCACTAGAAGGTTTGAGTGACGGGTAGACTTTGCACACCTGGCTGCTTTTCCAGTCTGAACAAACACTATTGCTATTCTTAAAAATTTAAAAACACCCAAACCCACTCAAAAACAAAAGGTTTCTATTGCTGTTGATGACCACCAAATCCCACCATCGCACCCAGCAAAGCGAAAAAACTGCGAGATTTATGAATTCCCATTTCCTAAGTTGACTTAACTCTTTTAAAACTGCTTACTATTCTCTCATCGACATATTGGCTAACAATTTGCTTATGTTCTTTTGTCCAAATATATAACCAATTCAATTTTCAACGTTAAGGTGAGAAACCCAATGAAAATGAGAGCCTTCGCAATTCTTTTGTGTATTGGCTCCGTGCTTTCTTTCCCTGGCTATAATGCGATTGATCGGGTAAGTATTTTCTTCCGATGACTAGATAAATCTAGTGAATTCTATTTTTCTGCTCAAAAATTAGGAAAGGGAAAGAACCGAGGCTTAACTGAGCTTTTTTCACCTGATGGAATACTTGTAATTTCACAGTTTTCGAATTGTCTTCAAAACCTCATTGCTTCGCGGATAGAACAGATTCATGCACACGTTCTATTCAGTACAACGAAAATCATGAGCATCCTTCCGATGACTTACTGTCAGGACTTTCTCAAGAAGCTGTTTCGGAGTACTATAAAATCTTTGAGGTATGACGTTCACTGGACATTTTTTTTTAAAACGTTTGAATGTTTGGTGAGAATTCAGTCGCTGGCTCAATTAGGTGCTTTTCTGTTATGCAAGGGAGGGAATGGTTTCGCTGTTACTATCGTTTCAAGTTCCTAAAAATGCCAAAATTCTGGTTCCGTTTTTGGTTTTCTCTTTCACTCTTTTGATTCTTACAGTAGCTTTTGTCGGACTTCTTATTGGACGTTAACTTAAAACTTGAAGAAGATAAGCGTTATGGCATCCGTGCAGTTCAGTATATGCAAGTCGCTGTTCGACGCCAGGTCTCAATTTTCGCCGTTGGTTAGATGTGGCAGAACTACCTGCGGAAAAGCTACTTGCAGTGTATAAAGGCCGATGATTGCCTGTGATGAATAAAAAACGACAACGCTCTATGAGAGCTCTCCCTTGGTCTACAGATTTGAAGGCCTTCTTGAAACGCGGATGCAAGGCAATGGACCGATTGAAGGAAGTGCTGGTGTCCGTGCAGTATCTTTAACCTAGTTATATAAATAAACAAACAACTAGAATAGCAATGTCCTAAAAGAGTCCAAAAGTTGTCGTAAACATACGGCTTGTCCCATTTAAAACGTTTCATCTTCCGAACTGCCCTCGATGAGCTGATGCGAGCTTGTAATCATCAGTTCCTGGGATTCGATGCCCTGTCTTTTCGGCGGCTTCGCCTCTTCAAGTGTCTGGACGTATTTTATGTTACTCTATTCGTATATATAATTTTTATCTACCATTCTTTACTTCTTCGTTCAAAATAAGGTGTTATGTGAAATGAAACCACAATAATGCTGAGAAAGAAAAACTTGCTGAGAGATAGGCGAAACGAATGAACCGCATGGTGTGGTAGTGAACGCTTTAGCCCCGACGAGGGTAATAGCGTGTTCGATCCTCACCGTAGACAGCCAGGGAGTTTTGCAAATATCTCAGCGTCATTGTGAGAGATATTTCCATAACATAGACACCAGGCCAGGTCGAACTCCGCAATAACCCTTTCCGGGGCTCACTGTTACGTATGCACCACTGAAGTAGTGATAGACGTAAAAAATACTGGCTGAGAGAAAGCAGAAGGAGGATCTCAGTGGTACCATGCGCAAAACTTGAGCACCCAAAAAGGGTAATAGTACTTCGACCTGGCTAGAATCCTAGTTTTGCAAATGCCTCAGCATCACCGCTGTTCTATTCGTATGACTCGGTGAATTATAAGTAGTACTAATAAGAACTAACGAATGGGGAAACTCGTAACGTATGAAGAACTATTCTCCGTTCTGGAATGTTTGAGACCCGTATATTGTCCACATCAAATGACGAGTGTAACTCATCCAGATCAAAAAAATCAATCTAAGAAAAGGCGCCAAATCGTGGAGAATGGTAAGGCATCTGTGTTTTCGGTCTAGTCTTGCATGTTTCAAATTTACTCGGAAGCTATCAGAAGGTTTGGACGTTGCTGTTTTTAAATCCTATTTCTGCGTCGGCATCGTGACTGCCACCGCAACTAATTCCTTGTTTGTGTCTCTGTAATTTATGGGATTTTATGTTATCCAATTAGACGGTTTATTATACGATCACAAAGCTATCTATTATTTTGTCGAATGTATTCATTATTTCACGCGTGACATAAGCTCAGTCATTAGACCATTCGGAAATCAAGGGCAGATTTCAACTAGTACTTTTGAAGTGGCATATCTTAGCTCAGAATAAACATCGTTCATCGAGTAAGAACCGTTGGATCCCACACATTTTTCCAATTAGAAGCGAGTTTTTTTATTATCCAAGTTTACAAGTCTACAAGTTTACAAACTGTTAGTCTAAGCTTACAAGTTTTCAAGTTCACAAATTCTTATCAACGGATCCTCCCAACGCCTTACGGCAGAGGTGTTCCTGTGTTGTCGAACTGCAATGTACAGCGGGGTATTCATCCCCCAGGCAAGGTCTCCCAAGCTGAGAACGAGTCTGACGTTTTCATCAGAAAGCCTAGCTCAGAGTAAGCCAATACCAGGATCTACCACCGCTCTGGTATTAAGGTCGCATAGTGGCAAATCTCCCTCTGATCCACAAAGGCTGCGACTGCCCGTGGTGGTGAAGACCTGGGGTAGACTTTTGGCCAGGCTGAGCTCGGTATTCCAGGGAACCATAATAGCTTAGCCAGCAAATCTCCGAAAAATGGAGATTGTGCTGGTGCCTGCACAACCATTGAAGATCGACCATTCAAGTATCAAGTATGAAGTATCAATGGTGTGAAAGTGCACTGCCGGGTGATCATGCCTCATTCACGCTGTGTTCACTGAAGAACATCCATCTCGGTACGAGTACGAAGACGCCACATCGAGATAACGAACAACTGTGGACCATCGACTCGGCTCATCGGCTCTGGTGGAAGTCGAAGACGTCGAAACGTTAGCCGAATAAATTTATATATCAACCTCGTGTAAGCTCAATGGTTTAAATATGTGTTGCTAAAAATAAGTTTACTTATTCCAGTTGCAACAAATCCTGGTCTTCTGGAAACGATGAAGTTATAGAAGACAGTTTTAGCCTAGCCTTGATTTCGGAAGAATGTTGCCCAGAATGATATCAAAATACCTATAGTGACCGTGAGATGAGAGGGAGGCGAGTATGACAGATGTGGCAGAGGTTTATGGCACAGCTAGTTCAACTTCTGCAGTCGGTTGTGCGACGTGTCGTCGAGCTTTCCGTTGGAAGGGTTCCGTTGACCAACACGTGGAGCAGCCTTTGAAATTCATGACTCATTTTGTCAATTGTCAGATGTATTTCATCGTCGTAATGGCTTTATCCGGTTTCAGGAAGCTGTGGTAGATCAAACCGGCGGTATCCTATCAAACGGTCTGCATGACTTTCTTTTGGTGCAATTTCGGTTTTAGGAAATGCTAGAGAGCTTCGTCGTGGTCCAACCATTGAGGGGTTTGCCTCCGGTTTGTAATAAAAATCCATTTCTCATTGTCGTCATGATACGGTCGAGAAACAGGTTTTTCTGATCGAGCAGAAGTAATTCTTCTCAACATTATCTTAGCGTTCACAGAAACTGTATGACTTTCAATAAAACATCTTTCCAATCGAAATGGATAGCTGAACAACCATGTTGTTGTTCTGCACGAAATATCGTAATCATGTGTTATTATCATGACCTTAAGCAGCAACATTAAGCATGACTCGTAATAAATCCCACGTCCGACTTTCTATTAACGTCGGCATAGATCAGGTAATTCTTCGTATTCTTGTTGAGCAAACACAAGGTGTTATTTCTATTCTTTATTCACGAACAAGCTGACGTTTCGGCGGATTTGCCATTGCGTTTATGTCTAAAGTGGAAGGACCAGTGACCGATCTCGAACCGCTACTCTACTGTAGATATATAGACGACTGTTTTGTCCTTTGCTCAACACAAGAGGAAATCGACAAATGTTTCGAGTTGTTGAACGAACAGTCAGAGTATATCAAGTTTACCCGAGAGAAACCGAAAGAAAACTGGCTTCCATTCCTGAACGTCCAAATTAACCTATCAGAAAATGACTACATTACAAAGTTCTACCGAAAGCCAAGTAGTGAAAACTTCTTGGTTCATTATCTCTCCCTCTCACCCCTCTCACGCGAAAAGGGCGCTTGTAAGAAACATGTTTCGAACAGCAATCACAACCAATGTGTGCACGGGAAGAGAGCAGAGAGAGAGTCCCGGAACTTGGCACGGCAAATAGCCATTTCTAATGGCTACAGAAACTGTAGCTCGTGATAGGTGTAGGGGAAATCCTAGGCCCTTTAACGACAACCCTTGCGATAAAATGGTCCCGTTTATCCTACCGTTCATCTCAAATGATGTAAGTGCAGCTATAAAACACTGTTTAAGATGGGTGGATCTAGAGAATTTGGCAAACGTGGTTGAAATGCCACCGACTAATCTTAGGCGTCAGCTAGTTGGTAACCGCCTATATGACCGTCTATATGCAACGCAAAAATTGCATAGTTTGCCCTAATGGTGTAGAGACGGTGATTGCATGAGCTCGGGTACAGTCTATCTGATCTCCTGTTAGGCGTGCGGAGACGAATACATTGGCGAAACGGGTAGACCACTCTGTGTCCGCATAAAAGAACACCTAGTCGGTAAACGTAAACCAAATACCCCACTAGGCACGCATAGGACCCAGAGACACAACGCGGAGGACATCGAAGTAAAGGTCACGATCCTCGCACGGGAGTCGCGAACACAAGCGCGCAAAACTCTCAAGACGTTCTGGATCAATTCCAGAAATCCGAAAATGAACCGCAGAATGCCTCATTATCACGCATGATATTGGGCAATATATAAGCCTATTATTCTGATGAGAGGGGCACATTACGCTTCCATGTGAATCCTGTGCGGTTGGTCTCCACGCGACATACTCAGTGGAAGACTCACAGAAAGCGGTGAGTGTGCAACGAAGCTATTCTGTTTTCAATGTGATTGAAATCTAGGTTTAGCGTTTTCTCTGTTTGGTTATGGAGGTGTTTGACGAATAGATTGCTGTCAACTTGACTTTTCCAGGCTCTGAATCCGCCGAAACATCAGCTTGTTCGTGAACAAAGAATAAAAATAACACCTCGTGTTTGCTCAATAAGAATACGAAAAAATTAAGCATGACTGTTTTTTCCCGCTGTTAAACTGATAGAGTCATCGTTATAACCGTTGTCTTTCTTTTCAGAATATCTCGCAAACTCTGGAGCAGTTAGAGGCGTCTTTGGAAGATTGGGCAAAAAAGTATGGTGTTGAGGTAGATGTTGCCTAAATAAAGCATAACAATGAAGACCTTTCAAATCTTTGTTTAGGAAAAATACAAGGCTCTATTGGCCAAATATGAAAAAAGAATAAGCAGAGTTCGCACGATCGCTCACTGAGTTGTCCACAGTGCTGAGCACATTCATCAAAGAGTACGTGAAGCTTGACAGCGACAAGGTTTGAAATTGAGTTTTTTTCCAACACATATATTTTTCACACCAGTTCCTTTTCAACCTTATGTTTATATATATAAATGTACATATATGTATATTTATGCACATATATATGAAACCTTACTGAAGTACTTGCAATTGTGCTTAAAACCGACTTTCATTAAATCTTGGCAGCAATAATCAATATCCTTTTTTTACACTATTGAGCCCACATGAGGGTTGTCATAGTTTTATTCGGATAAAGCTTTGTCACCTTCGCCTTCTTAAGAGCCGCGTCGATTCGACTAGGTGCTCACAGCTAGCTGGTCGCTGCGCAGTGTGGGTGCTCGTAGTCGCACCAAGTCGAATCCAGTCCAGCAAGCACCACTCCAGGTGAAACTCAAGTAAAGAAGGCCAGTGCAACGCAGCGTCAGACGAATAAAATTTTTATACCGACATCAAGTCAACTCAATAATGTAAAAAGGCTATTTACAATTAATCAAGCCGCACACGTGCAGTGCAGTGGTTAGAGGTACACTGCGATACACATGAGTTCGATCCCATGCCCCAGGCTCACCAAAACTTCCATGTCACGAGTGTCAAATAAAAATGTTACCAGACCCGTCTGGGAGGATAGCAACACTGAATCGATACATCGGTAGGCCATCGTGAGTCATTGTGCAGGCCAGATATGCATTCAATCACCTTCAAACGATGCTTAATGGAGTCGAATCCATGGCGCATCCCTCAGGAATTTGTCATTGTTGAGAGCTTCATCCTTTTCGCTTAATCAATCAGCTATAAATATATTAATCTCTTCTGATCAATATATTATTATAATGAGATTTTATAAGGGTTAACGTGCTTGAATTACAATGTTTAACGGTTCATTTACTGCCTGTTATTTTTTCATGGTAGAATATTATGTGTAATGCAACCACCTAAACGGTGCAGTGGGTAACAAGTGAGCCCCCTGGAAAGAGTAATCGTGAGTTTGAAGCTGGCCTGTGGTTCCGAGTTTTGCAAATAGCATGAACGATTTTCTTAGCTCATCGCAACATTGCAAACTTGAGACGGCCTCCACCATAACTTTTCTTGTTACTTTTACTTCTGCTCTGCGACTTTAATACCATCAGAGCCATAACATGCAAATTTCCCATTAGCCCAAACAACAACCATACTTTCAAACCACTTTAAGGGAAAAGAGATAGCGATTTATGAATAGATAAATCGCATTAATATAATCTTTCTATTCCAGAAACAAACGATTGAGAGTATATTCAAAGAAAGTCAGGTGTTATACAATAAGCTGGACGAAAAGCAGAAAGCGGTCGTATCATACATTTTCTTGGTCTATTCGCCGGATATGGAAGAGAATTCATTGATATCAGGTAGTTGTCGAAGGAATCCAGCGCGTTCTAGAACAACACACGTCATGTTGGAAAAAATGTTGTTTAGGCAATAGAGGATTCTCAGAAGATAGTAGACGGCTGTTCGGAAGTAGAGGATGGTACTCGAACGGTGGATTTCAAGCGAACAATGGAAAACCATCGGAAAGTAATGGTGGATTCTATAGAGATAATGAAGGATTTCAGGATGGTGACGTGATGGAACCTAGAAATATTGCTGAAAACGTTAGCATCTCAGGATAATCATCAAGTCTAGGTCGGTAGAATATTGATGGACAGAAGCAGGTTCTACTAATGACCAGATCAAATTATTTTTTCATTCTGTCTCGCTATTCTTTATTGATAAAGAACTATTGAAATGGGCTAAAATTAGCCAAAAATCTTTATCGCTCAAACACTTCTAAACACATTCTTCATCATTTTTCCAGATGACATCTGAAACATTACTTGTTTCTGGAGAATTTCATTGACTCTAAAGACTTTTTATGAAATCTTATCTTTATAACAGAGTGTTTCATGAAGGATATCACATGCAGAACTCTTGGACTTCATGAAGACCCCGAACCACACCAGCACAGCGTCCTGTTACTAAAGATTTTCTACGTAACTAACATTAAAGAATGAAAATGAAAAGAGTCTGAGAGGAAGATCACAACGGAACAAAGCTATATTATGTACAATAGCAAAAATGAGCTAACTGGAAGCTACGACCACTGAGATTAAATATGTAAATCATGAAATTTCAGCGAAAAAACGTCGACACAGCGCTACCTGTTTTCGTTCAGTAAATAAAACAAATATGACGTTTCGAAAAAGAGACAGACAAGAACAAAAAGCGTTCAAAAACCAGAGAAGTTCACTACTCATTCGCTTTCGACTTGCATCACGTCCATAATGAAAAGTCGCCGAGGAGAAGGCACTTGATCTCATCCTCGTAGCGAAAGGAAACAATCTAACGCAAGGGCTTAATATGAGCGCCAAGAATCGGTGTTTGTACTTATACCAGTTTCTGAACTTTGTATAGAAATTTGTTACAAGCATATTTACTTATGGCAAATTCAAAGCTTCATCGTGCTGCTTGTTAACGCGTGTCATAGACGCTATCATGTTTGCTTTTAAGAAAAAGTAACGAAAACGAAAGGTGAGCAAAGGTAATGAAAAAAGGGAAATTTCAAAATCGGTTGCATAGAAGCTAAATAAGAAGCTGAGATTTTCCGATAACGATTCTACAGATTGTGAACCACATTCGATGGCTCTCGTAATTTTCTGTTGATCCATCGCATGCGTTTTGGCAGGCACCGCTTCTTTGTACAAGTACATGGCGAGTTGTAAAGCTAAATAAGCAAAAATCTGTTAACATCGTGAAATGCTTTTCGCTCTATCTAATGTCATGTTTATTCAAGTATTAAAACAGTGCGCAGATAACCAAAACTTACACTGTTTTAAAGTTGTGTTTAAAATAGAAAAAAAACTTGCTGAGCCCACTCTGTCTGTAACAGAACTCCATCCCAAGACGAAGTTTCAGGGAGAAGTCAGGTCTTGCCATCACTTGAAGCAGTCAGTTGACTAATCGTAGGATTCGCTGTCGCTTTAGAAGAAACTTGGTCGCACAGTGGATAACATACCTCTAGTCCATAAAAGGATCCTCTTCAAACAATCGCCTTAATTTTAACCTTTTTACTTACTGCCCACTCTTTTTTGATGGCAGGGTATATTGCGAAATATAACTTCAACGAAGCTGAGATATTTGCAAAACTCTGGACCGCAGGTGCCTATGGTGGGAACGAACGCGCTATTGTCCTTTCCGGGGTAACGCGTTACCACCACACCATGCGGGTCCTTCGTTTCGCCTGTCTCTCAGCTAGTTCTATCGATCAATCCCGTTGACGGGTGAATGCTGATGGCAAAAGATCGATAGAACTGGCTGAGAGACAGGCGAACGAAGGACTCGCAGTGTGGTGGTGAACGCGTTACTCGGAAAGGCATTAGCTGCGTTCGTTCATAGGCACCTGCGGTCCAGAGTTTTCGCAAATATCTCAGCTTCGTTGAAAATCGCTTAATGTTTTTCTAGACGCTACAGACGACGTCGTGTACGATGTGGTCGACTTTTACAATTATTTTTTTTACACGGCTCCTATTTCGCATCTAATGTAAACCTCAGCATTTCTCGCGTTCCACTCGTGCCCTCGCATTTGTCATCCACGAATGTTTCCAAAATTTTCGTGTGTGATTTCAGCTGCTGTTAGAGGATTTTCCTTTTTTTCATGAATCTCGCTGAATGCTAGGGCAATTCAATTCTCCTTTGAGTTCTGAGCTAGCCAGTATAGAGCTTTCTCTTTTGGATTGCAGAGAGTGAACTTTCTTCGGATAGGTCTAGAACCAACTTCTCGACACCTCGGTGATGAGAGGCTTGATGAGCATGTGGCGAGGTCGAACTAGAACCGTGCTTGTGAAAATCGACATCATCACTATCGCACTGCCAACCTTCAAGCCAAGCTGACTGGCGAAGCCGACTTCTGACTTTGCTGTGTGGATCACACACCACAACTCAGATTGAGCCATAGAAGTTTGCCAGAAGAAATTTGCTCTTTTTTTCCGAAGATTGTCCACTAAAAGAAAGACGTTCATGAGAATCAAAACAAAGTCATGAGTGAAAAAACGTACACGCGAAAAAAAGAAAACTACGAATTTCTGCTCTTGTACAGCACTGACTCCCTTTCTAAAGATATCAGTGTTTTGAAATGCGGCATTTCACGGCAGGGTATGATGCGCAGCCTCGCTTAACTGGGTTCAATGCCGATTTAGGCTGCCCACATAAATCCTGTTCGCGGGTGATTGTTGATGGCACTACTCGTTAAAACTACCTGAGAGAGAGGCGAAACAAGGACCAGCATGGTGTGGTGGTGAACGCATTAGCCCCCGAAAAGGTAATAGCGCGTTGGTTTCCTACCGCAGACACCTGTGATCTGGAGTTTTGCAAATATCTCAGCATCATTGTGGCTGTATTTCGCATCATACTCTGCCGTGAAAAATTGTGATAGGCAGCAAATAAAAGTTAACAATACCAGTGTTTTATTGACGATCTCTTAACGGACCTACGAGTAAAAGAGCGCTACAATTAAATAAACCATAGTTGCATTACCAATCGACATTGAAGGTTACCGAGAAAGCAAACTGTTGGTTTATGGCTCCGGTGGAACAAAGTTGACTTATTTTTTGAGGTGAACTACATCCCTTTCGTAAAAATGTAGTCAGTGTTAAAAAAATATGCTTGGCGAGGTGTATAAATGAGAAAGTGAAGGACAAAAATAAGCCTGACATGTTCTGAAAGCATAGCCGTTTTGTGACTCGAAAACTAACCTATTTTTAGAAGAGAAAAAAGCAAAACGAAAGACCTGCATAGTGTGGTGGTGAACCCGTGAGCCCTTGGAAAGGATAATAGCGCGTTCGTTCACCACCGTGTACACCTGCAGTCCGGAGTTTCGCAAATATCTCAGCATCATTGTGGTTGCATCACACAAAATATCCTGCCGTGAAAATTGTAAAGGGCGGTAAATAAAAAGTTTACATTGCAACCTGACTCTGTTCTCTGTTTCTTCTTTTGGTGTATCGTAGAATTGGCTGTGTAAGGTTCTGAAGAATAAATGAAACTTTTTTTCTGTAACCATCCACAAACTACTGTGCAAATCCCAGCACTAGCCCAGTGCTAGGGAGGTTCTAAAGTAGGCTTAGGAGAATGAGTTGATCTCGGATGGATCTCTAGCCAATTTCGAGACCCCAAAGCGTAAGAGGTATGGCAGCCCCTAACTACAATGTTGCACCAATGTCTTTCTTGTAATTATATCTTGGCATCATTACCATCGCGCTACTAGAAATGAATTTTAATGCAGAAATTTAGAGTGAAGATAGAAAAAAATTAGTGGTATCGAACAATTGAAATTTGAAAAATGACGCTAATTTGGAGATGGTCGGCCATTCATGTTGGAAATGCAGGGCCAGATCGAATAGTTAGTCAAGAAGCATCTTCCACAGGTCCCTACATATGTTGAGTAGTCAGTCTTGTATAGGCACAAGGTATCCCCTTAAGAAGATGAGTTGTATATTTCCATTTTAGTTCTAGTAATGATTAAATCTGTGCGAGAAATCTCTGTCACCCTGACAAGAACATTGTCGCTCGCTGGCAAGTGGTGAAGATCTGAAAGAAGTCTCTAACACGGCTTCCATGGTTCAAGAGAAAGAAGCTCTTTCTGAAAAAAATCCCACCAGCAAATTGCTACTTAATGAGGAAACCTGTTTTAAAGCCCACATGATTCCATTTCATTGACTAAGGCGGCCTCTTAGCTTGAAATTATAAGCATCAAATAACAGGCATTGAAACCTCATCAAAACTTTAACGGCTCTTGATATGGTAGCTCGAGAATACTTTTCTCAATGCGTATGCGACTACCATTATTTTTCCTGAAAACAAAAAAAAGGAAGAAAAGCCGTGAGCTCGTCCATCACCTAGCATACCAGCTGCAAGTTTTTTCGATGATAAACGATAAATTTTCAACACTTAGAGGAGTTCTGGGATTGAGAACGCTAAAAAAATCGTAGAAGAGGATTTGCTTTATCCATAAAGAAGTAGAACGGCTGATAATATGCGCTGTATTTCCCTGTGTTTCACTTGCCATGCACACTGCTGTCGGAAGAGGGAAGGATTTCACCATTTATTTTTAGTGTATTTCGCTAAATCTTGCAACAGACTATTTGATACTATAATGTTTCATCATATCAATTGGAATTGAAATAAAAGGACAAAGGATAAAGCTCTCGGCGTTGATCAATCCCTGAGGAATGCGCCATTCATTCGGCTCCATCAAGCATCGTTTGGAGGTGACTGAATGCATATCTGGTCTTTCCAATAACTCATGGTAGCCTACCGATGTATCGAGCCAATGTTGCTATCCTTCCAGACGAGTCTGGTACCAATTTGTGGACCCCGGAGAGATGGAAGGCTTGGTAGGGCCATGGGTTCGGAGATCGATTCCACGTGTGTGTTGCACGGCGCCTCCGACCACCGCGCCACACGATTCCTTGGAATTGAGAAAAACAGTAAATTATCAGTAAAACAATGGACCTTGCGCTTCCGAAGTCACTCCCGTTGATAGTTGATTTTTGATGGCACCATTAGGGTAAAAAAAACTGACTGAGAGGAAGACAACGCAAGTGCATCGGTGGTGCACTGCGTAACACGAGATCCCCAGAATGGGCAATCGCAACTTGGAAGCCTAATTAAAGTTCTAAGTTTTGATCATGTTTCAACATCCTTTGTGATTGTATCTGTAAATCTATTCCGCTCTGCTCACACAATAGTTTTTAGAGAGTATTTTGAATGGAGACGAAATTTTTATCTGAATGTTTGTGACTGGCACATACATGAATACCTGTTATCGTTCTTTCTGAAATAAGCGGATACAGTACCAAAAGCTGGCGTACACGAAAGAAAATTTCTATATGTTGTTAATAGAGATAGCGAAGAAACATCTAACTATAAGCACGTTTTTTCTCTGAAACGACGACGCACTTCCGCACTATGCAAAACTATCGGTACCAGTTGGCTGGTGCTAAGCATAAACCTTCCTTACGTATTCTTCAGAAATCACCTCTGTCATCTTTGAAGAGTTAGAAAATACCTACGCAGGGATAGCATTAATCCATCAGTCCAAGGTCTGAAATAAGATTGAAAAGTTCTTCACCTCAACTGCAGAAGTTTTGGTTGCAGCAGTTCAAAATCATCCAAAGAATTGGAGACCTATGACAGAATTTAACGATTAACCTATGCACTGTAGTTATTCTCAACAACTGGTGGTTGCGAATCTTCAACAAAGTCACAGCGGTAGGATATGGTCAGGGCCAGTGGCATTGCCACTGCAGTGTCGTGCAGCCGAATGCCGTTGTTGATCATTTCCGAACCATAATCAATAACCCGTTCAAAAAGTTGTCGAACGGTTAGCACTGCACTAACAAGCTGACCACACGGTCACTACTTTGACCTCCTACATGATTACGACTATCCGTTTTCGCTAGATAAATCGTGACGGTCTTCTTTGGCAAATTAGGCGGAGGCCAATGAGGTTCTTGTGGTTGTCAATATGGTCAAAATTGGCCGACAGTGTCAACTGAGCTGCAGATTTGCCCTAAGGCATGACCCTAACCAAGAATGGTCTCGTGTCATCGATTCTGTAGGCAATTCAGCAACGCTCCTTTAATTTTATGTGTCATACGGCTCTTGGTAAAAATCTTCTACCAATAATTTGTTGTCATTTCTTTGAAGTTCTCAGTTCGATCATTCCATACTCCATTGTTCATGTTCTTCCTAATTTAACGCTTCTCAAAACAGCTGAGTAAAAGTCATGAGCCCCTACATGTAATGTTTACTAAAGTGTTAGTGCTCATGAGTTCTCATTCTTTCATATTACGAGTTGCGCTTAATGTTTCCGACTATGTTTCCCTGTGCTTTATCTACAAAGTTTTTCACAAAAACGCGTTATGTACTACTTCGAAGAGTAAGCTTAAAACCACGGCTAAGGGTTTAAAGCGATCTATGTTCAAAAATCTCTTACGATGATTTTGTCTTTGTTGCCTTTTCTTATTGATTGGCCTTCTATGAATGCCTTGACACACGGGCAGTGATAGTTCGACTGTTGGTTGTGCCGTGTGGTCCATTTGGCTTTTAGAATCTCTTCTTATATAATATTAAATTCCGTTGTTATTTAAAGCAGTTTCTAAGATTTCATTCTGAGAGGTTTCTACGATTGTACTGACTACATATTGTTGGTTTTGCATGCTTCAATTTTTCTGGAAAGATTGTAGTGCTAACATTCACATTTCACTGGAATATTCTTCACCGTGTTCCGCCGCTCCAGAATCGCTAATAGAAATATGACGCCTGGTTCCTTCAGATGGCATCGGTCTCCACCTCATGCCTCAATGATTCGTACGTGGATTTCGCGGATGCTGAGAAGAGTGTACGGTATACTCCTCTTACTGTACCGGACTAACAACGTTCATTTTGAAGCCGTAACATCACCATGAGTCCTTTTCTTTCTTATTCAACCATAGCGACTATTATTCAGACTCGAGCACAAAATATTTCAGTTGAATGTCGCCAATGAAACGGAGATTGCTGTAAGGAATTCGTTACAGTGGATCCAGAAAGTAATTAAAAGACGGATTTATGCAAATTTTTGTTAACAAAGGCCGCTATCATATTTGGAATTCCAGGAGTCGATAGACCAGCAAGCTCAGCAGGCCTACTACGCAAGAAAACCTGGGCACGTTTCGACCAGCACTTTTAGTTTGACAGTGAGCTACTTAATAATAACCGTCATTAAGATACGTCAAAATCTAGAACTCAGATCCATAAAATGACTTGTTAAAGTGCTGGTGTTAAAAATTTTTAAATGAAATCAAGCTGGAATCTTCCCACCGTGTTGATTAGAAACATTCTGTGTCCAGATATAATATTCGATTGCTTCGAATTTATAGAAATTGGACGAGAAGCAATGTACCATTACTGGTCCGAAACTCCTCTCTCTAATGGTCACCTAGTTGATATCAGTAGCTGATCAATTTCGATGAATTTTTAACACTATTAGTATGATATCAGAATTTGTCAAGTTGTAGAAACGCTGTCACGTGGTGATAATTGGTGACGGTTTTCCCTCCAATCGACAACGCCTAATGACTGCCCTGTGGCGGCAACTTCGAAATGTCCTGGACTGGCTAACCAAGGGATCCGGAAAAAAGCTTACGTCTACACATTTGTGATGGCCTCAAGTCGTTCGTCGACCTCCTGAGCCATGGTGTATATGACATATGTCGGCCAAAGAGCACCAGAGACATCAAAAGTACTATAATCGCTAAGTTCGAAAAGAACATTAGGTTGCATCAGCGAACTCGTCCTTTTAAAAAAAAGTTCCAGAATTCTTGTTATCTCTTACCGGTAGTGAACTGCACAATTCGCGATCCTCGTTGTATTATTCAGTGCAAAAAAGCTCGGCAACCGGTACTGTATCCAGTGAAGAAAATGTTCATTCAACAAGATGGGAAGGTGTTCGCGATAACGAAGGCTACTGAGTCAGGAGATATGACTGAAAATATGCGTCGAATGTGCTCTTTTCAGGTGTTGTCATTTTCTAGACTATTGATTACTATAATGCTCTTAATAACTCAAAAGACCGACTTTTTATGAACGTCGCCATAAATGTTGATATATTTTTTTATATTATCTTATAAACTGATCTTTTTTCAAGCTGATGCGAGGTTGGTATAGGTATTCGTTGTCGTTGTTGTTGTTGTTTTTCTCGTTGCTGTTGGTGTTATTGCTAGATGGCTAACATTTCGGTGATTTCGCCTTCTTCAGAGCCGTGCTGCTCCGATTGTTACTTCACAATGGATCTCTTCCCATCAGAGAGTCCGACTCGCAACAGCACGGCTCTGAGGAAGGCGAAATCGCCGAGGTGTCAGCCATGGTCCAACGGCACCAACAATAACAACAACAACAACAACAACAACAACAACAACAACAACAACAACAACAACAACAACAACAACAACAACAACAACGACAACGAGAACGAAGACCTATACCAGCCTCTCATCAGCTTAAAAAAGATAAATTTATAAGACCATATAAACAAATATTATAATGCTATTTGCAAACTGGTATCAAATTTGTTCCAATCCATTTCCAGGCTCCAGCTAAAGAATTCGGCAGAATTTATTTTACCTATGTAAATAAACCACTGAAATTAAGTCGACCGAATGGTGTTGCGTTTAATCTGCAAAACCCGGTATGTGTTTTTCAATTTCTTGGATATCACTTCTTCATGGGTACCATTTAAAAGCCGTCTCATGTTGATCATCCTCCTCCACAGTGTTTGTTTGCTTTGATACCTATAGACAAGATTATTTTGACTACGTGAGCATGGAGCTACAGAAATCGAAAGACTCTTACTACAATATTTCCAATTCTATAATACTTGCTATGGTCTTGAAAGTGGAGAACAATAGGATTGGAGGAATGGTTTCGTACAGAATCAAACGTTAATTCCTTACATCTATGTTGCTGTCGTGGCGCGTGTGGCGCAGTGTCGGAGGCGCCTTGTCACAACACACACACACACACACACACACACACACACACACACACACACACACACACACACACACACACACACACACACACATACACACACATACACACACATACACACACACACACACACACACACATGGGATCGATCCTCGCGCGCCTGTCCCACTAAGACCTCCGTCCTTCCGGGGTCGGCAAATTGGTACCAGATTTCTCTGGGAGGACGACAACACTGGCTCGATACATCGGTAGGCCACCGCGAGTCATTGCAAAGGCCAGATATGCATTCAATGTTCCCCACTCCAAACGGTGCTTAATGAGGTCGAATGTATGGCGCAACCCTCAGTGATTGATCAACGCTGAACGAGACCTTTATCCTATATGATGCTGTATTTAGAGAGTAGATAGAACAACTTCTCGCTTTCGTCGCAGTAAATCCTAAGGACTGCTTGAGGACGGTGGCAGTGTGGAATTGCGACATACTGTGATCTTGCAATATTTATTAATATGATCTTATAAACTGATCTTCTTTAGCTGATCCGAGGTTGGTACAGGTCTTCGTTGTCCTTGTCGTTGTCATTGGTGTTGTTGGTCGATGGCTGATGTTTCGGCGATTTCGCCTTCCTCAGAGCCTGGACGTATTTCATATTAGAATACTTTAATTATCCAGTGGAAATGCTAAAGTGTTAATGGGAGATCAAAGTTTCAAATAGATGGTGGGTTGGGATTCTACGGTCAAACTGAAAGGCTACTCACCGTGATGTTACGAGTGGGACTGGCCCACGCGTTGTTCACGTGGTGTCGCGAGCACGACACATCCCGAGGTCAAAATATCAAATATCAAATAATCCTGCAATACTTCAAGTCGCACATTGCAGCTGGCTGAATCAATGGGTTCATTTGATTCGAAAACTTTTCCGGTTTTGCCTGCTCAAATTGCCACAGTTCACACGATCCTTTAAGGATTTCACGCTGTCAAAAGCGCTAGTACGGCGCTTCCACACTCTGGAGGAGCAAAAGTTGTCACGAACTTTCAAAGAATTTTCTAAGTCTAACGTCTCTTGGTAACTTATGTGCTTTCTGCTTTTCTTGGATTGTCATGAGGGTGGCGAAGCGGTCGCCGAGGATGAAGGTATTGTCAATAAATGTGTTGTGTTCAACGTGGCTCACCAAAGTCATCAAAGTTTTCATGGCTTTCGAATTTCATTCTTGGAGCTTTGCGTTTTTCTTTCTTTACATGCGATATGGAATCTCGCATGAAAAGGGCTAGTCATAGTTCATCTATGTTTATTTAACAACAAGATTGCTTAGGCCTACTGTCCCTCTAACTACGATGTTAGCAATCATTCCGTAGGGTTCCTTACTGGTAAGAGTTTCACGGTGAACACTATAAGGGGCGGCTTCTAAGGCTGAGCATACATTAAGTCACTTTAATCAACTGAAAATGCCTACCATGTTAGCTTCACGTATTCCATAAGATCCGGTGAGCTGCTTCTTTGAGTATGTGATAAATTCGTCAGTGATAATCTTGTGGAACGGCGATTTTTCTACTGCACTTCTTTGTAACTATGTGGGATATTCGATAACATCTTCGCCGTACGTTAACACGTGGGCGAAAGTCTTTTTAGTGTCTCTAACTAGTAAATGAATCGATTTTTTTGCTAGTTACATCTTAAATCGCCTCTCATGTGCTTCTCAGTCAATTGACTCCGGACCTCTGACCGAGGTTACGTGTAATAGGTGAATCCGATGCAGTAGAAACAGAACACTCTTCTCTTGTGCCCAAATGCACTTCGTGTCGTGCACATTGTTGCTTTTGGCCTAGGTCTGACCTGCTCGCCATCTAAGTATACACACATTGTGAGCAATTTATTTACTAGTAAGCCTAATATATTTCTTACAAGTCTTAGAATTGTTCTTGGAATGTCGGAATTACAGGTTTACGAGAACAGAGACAGGTCCATTAGCATGTTCTGCTCGAATTTCACTGAAGCAAAATAAATTCAGACGTAGAAAATGTTCAGCTTCTTAAGAATTCTGTTTTCATAAGTGACACTAGCAGATATGACTTCTTCGTAAACAACTTCTGTTCACTGAAAATTTCCGAAACCAATGTGCGAGGTTTTAAGTATTAGGTTGTTCAGAAACAAAATAGAAAGCTGATTTTGTGCTCTTTCTAAGTTTTCATATTCTGTCAAAAATGAATTTTTTTAATGAATTTTGAGCTTTGCAATTTTAGGGTTCAAAATCGAATTTTCATCGAGTTTCTTTTACGAGTTCAGACTCGGTCATAGTGTAGCAGGCACTGCTCGAAACATTAATGAAGTGTGGGGTGAACGTAGTGTTAGTAAATCAACAGTGCGCTCATCTGGTGATTCGATCTCAAAGATTAGGAAACCCGCGGACGTCCGAATGAACTTGACGACTGCGTCGTTTTCTTGTTTAGCAATCGCGAGGTTGTTAAACAGCATACATTTACTTCCATAGAAAAACACACAATACAATACAACAGTAGCTGACGTTTCAGCAGTATCGCCTTCTTCAGAGCCTGGAAGGGTATACTGATATACAATTTACTAGGCCAAACGCTTCAATAACACTTACAAAAGGACGAGAAACTCCATGGTAATTACATGGTCAACAGCTTCTCGAAAAAACTCACCGCTTTTTTACGTGCCTTCGTCACGTGCTCTACGTCGTCAGTTAGTTCGTAACCGCCTGTATGACCGTCTATGCGAAACAACAAATTGCGTAATCTGCCCTTACGGCAGGGACGGTGATTGCGTGAGTTCAGGTACGATATACCTGATCTCTTGTAATAATTGCGGAGATGAATATATTGGCGAAATGGGCAGGCCTTTGTGTATCCGTATAAAAGAACACCTAGATGGCAAACGAAAACTAAGACAAAGTACCCCACTAGGCACGCATAGGATACAAAAGCACAGCGTGGGACGATTTTGAAGTAAAAGTCAATATCCTTGCGCAGGAGACTAGAACACCAGCGCGAAAACTTCTTGAGGCTTTTTGGATAAATGCCAAAAACCCTACAATGAATAGCAGCGATGAATGCCCAGAGGTCATACGCGACCTGATCCCTATATTCTCATCAATTTCTGATGTGGGATGGTGCATTCGTCAACCTTATGCGACCATAATCAGCTGTTCTAATCTTCCTCATTGGGAACCCACGTAAAAAGCGGTGAGTTTTTTCGAGAAGCTGTTGATCATATAATTACCATAGAGTTTCTCGTCTTTTTTGTAAGTGTTACTGAAGCGTTTGGCCTAGTAAATTGTATATCAGTTTACCGTTCCAGGCTCTGAAGAGGGCGATACTGCCGAAACGTCAGCTACTGTTGTATTGTATTGTGTTTTTCTATGGAAGTAAATGTATGCTGTTTAACAAACTCGTGATTGCTGAACAAGAAAACGACGCATTCACATTCCAATGCCGGGGTTAGTCGATGCTGGGAACTTGACGACGACGAATTGAAGGCACTGGTAGAAGCAAACACACGAACAACTGTTCGAGAGGTTGCAGAACAGCTTGGCGTAAGCACAGGAACAATTTCCACTCACTTGAATCGCATAGGAAGAACGAAAAAATCTGACAAGTAGGTGCCGCACGTATTAAACGTTGACCAAAAAAAAATCGCAGTTTTGAAGCGTCGTCTGCCCCTTTTCTGCGCAACAAAAACGATCCTTTTCCTGGTCGAGTTGTGACGTGGGAAGAGAACTGGATTCTGTACGACAACCGGCGACGTTAAGCTCAATGGCTGGATTGAAATCAGGCTGCACAGAACTTCCCAAGACCGAAATTGCACCAGCAAAAGGTTATGGTGATTGTTTGGTGGTCAGCAGCTGGGACTGATTCACTACAGGTTTTTGAATCTGTGTGAAACGATTATGGCAGAGAACTATTGCCAGCAAATCGTTGAAATGCACCGTAAATTCCAACAGGAACGACCGTTATTAGTCAACAGAAAAGGGCCAGTCCTTCTCCATGACAACGCCTGGTCTCACGTTGGGGAACCAGCGCTGCAGAAGTTGGATGAGTTGGACTACGTAAGTTTGCTTCATCCGTCGTATTCATTAGACCTCTCGCCAACCGACCGGCTATCACTTCTTCACGCACCTTGAAAACTTCTACGCGAGAAATGCATCAGTAACCACGAGGACGCAGAAAATGCCCTCAACGAACTCATCGTTTCCAAACCACCAAAATCCTATGTAAGTGAAATGAATAAGCCTGCTTCTCGTTGGAAAAATGGGTGGATTCAATAGAATAGATTAGAAGACTTTTATTTTGATCAATAAAGCTTTGATTGAAGCAAGTTGTGACATTTTCAATCATATGATTAAAAGCGCTCATTTATTTCTGAACAGCATAACAGCTCAGAAAATGAAGAAGACGGTTTTTGAGAATGGTACACGATCACAAACACCGCTACTTTGTTCATCTGATGGGAAATCGCTTCTGACAGTAGTGGTTTCAGATCGTTTGCACAAATAATCTACTTGACGAAGGAGCCATTCCACTTTCTTCAACTAATTTGTTACACCTGAAAGATTTGTTTACTTCATTTATTTCGTGAATGCTTCATGCCACAGTCGTTTTCAAAGATCGTCGTTCTATCTGTACAGTAATCCATGAGTTGCTGAGGGATAGAATTCGTCCCGGAAATTATTTTTGTAAATTTTTACGTGCACAAAATAGCTTTTACCATACTAAACCGGACATAGGATTGATAAGGTTATTATGACAAAGACCAACTAGATTACGTGTAAATTCCCTTCGTTTTCGTTACGCACTACGCTTAGTAAGGCGATTTTCTCAGGAGACTGGAAGAGAGTTGCACTTTGCATGCTACATTCGGCCAATGTTCGCGCTTTTGGTAACAAAATAGGTCACAGAGCTCTACCATGGGTTTGCTCAGACCTTTGCTGCCAGATGGAAATTTCAAAGAACTTCACGTTCTTAGAGACCTATCAGGGGATTAATTCCTCTCCGTACATCGCAGTTCGACAAATAGCTAAATCCACCAACCACGTTGAGAACGTAGACCATTCTATGTAGTACGATGCAGAATAGAAATGATGGATGAGCTCCTTACGAAACAAAAGGTATTGGAGAGAAAGACATGTTCAAATAAATAAATACCGTAGAGAAGTCACGTTTATACATGTATCAGAATCAATGCCTACATTTGGGAAAGCATAAAGACAATTTAGCTTTGTTTTGTCTGCGGATTCGTCAGGAGACCGCAAAATAAAAAAAGGACAGATTTTTTAGTGCTGATCAGTCTCTGAACTATACCCTATACATTCTACTTCATCAAGCATCGTTAGAGGTGATCAAATGCGTAGCTGGCCTATACAATAACTTGCGGGGGCCCATCGATCTATCAAGTTAGTGCTGTTGTCTTCTCAGACATGTCTTATACCAATTTTCCGATAGTGAAGTAGTGGAAAGCTTATCGAGATAGAACTAAAGATCACATGTGTATCGCACAATCCCTCCAACCATTACGCTACACGCTTTCTAAGATATCAGTATATTAGGATAACACGCACTGCTAAGTGATAAATGTCTTACTAATGCTTTCCTAATGAGAGTTTTTGCGTTAGCTAATAGAACGCTTAGGTGCAGTAACATCGTGTTCTTTTAAACACTTTACTTTCCAGAACGACAGTATGCCGAATATGCAGGTGAAACGAGTTACTCACTGGAACGCTCAGCCACACAAGACATCTTGTATATCAAAAGAACCATTTGTAGGTAAGCGTAAATGAATTGCTACATTTATGTGGCTGGAGAATGTTTTTCATAAATGGCTGTAGAAGCTGAATTTGGCAAGGCATTTCTCGGCCAGTTTTCGTCATTCTCAAGATTCAAATAATCAGTGTCGCCCACTCAAATCTATGTATTCCTCACCTCACAGAACGGTTATGCCTACCAAACATGTATGGATTACCATCTGATTGAATATGACATTTTCTAACGTTGACCCTATTTTTACTAGGAAATTTCATTGGTTTTCAGAGCAAAGCATATTTTTAAAGTGTTTTATTTTTTGCCTGACCCGTCATTTCATATTATGCATACCCGAGTGTTTCCTTCATCCGATTCTTCATCCATAAAGGTCTTTGGATTCGGGTGTAGATTAGGCAGCCGCTTGAGGATTTTTGTCCTTTTTTATAAATGTCGCAGAGTCTTAATCAAGATCATTCTCTTTAGGATTGTGGAATAGCTGAACTCAGGCATTGGTGGAATACCATCAATGGGAATGCAAGGCTCTGTTGATTAGGCGGAGCCTCCCAAACTAGTTGGGTATCAACTTTTTGGCCCCAGAGTTGGAAATGAACCAGAGTCGCTCGTACTGAACTCCATTTTCCTCGCTACCTGTGCTCTATTACATTAAAGGTCAAATCAACTTGGTGACAACGAAGCCATGAACTAGCAGCTTGCTTTAGTAAGCACTGGCATATGCTGACGAATGGTTCAAGTCCAGAAGTAGTTTCCGTAGGCCTCATTAGTGTCCGTTCATTGTTCATAATGACCTGAAAGATGTGATTGGATAACTACCTAACTAAATGGATGTCTTTTCCATCGCTATGAGGTCTCCCTTCATATACAGTATCTTTACCTGTTCTAGTTAACTTAATTGTGGAAGCCTCATAGAAAGCGGTGAGTGTGCAGAGCTGTGTTCAATGTGATTGAAATCTTGGTTCAGCGTTTTCTCTGTTTGGTTATGGAGGTGTTTGGCCGAATAGATTGCTGTCAACGTGACCTTTCCAGGCTCTGAGGAAGGCGAAATCCGCCGAAACGTCAGCTTGTTCGTGAATAAAGAATAAAAATAACACCTCGTGTCTGCTCAACAAGAATACGCAGAATTACTTGTTTTTTATTTGTTCAATCATTTAAAGACGGTCTTTAAATAACTACTATTTCCGGAAAAGACGTCGACGTTCTCTGACAAAAGAAGATTTGGTAACCGTTTTCAATAATACGCTTGCTACTTTTGCTTCGAGCGTTGGTTTCAATAATACTGAGCACTTTTTCTTCGGGGAAAACTTAAAACAGAGGGTGTTTCCCTAGAATGTTCAGTGACTCATATTGCGGCATGAGGATGTGATCCACATCGCGAAATTGCCCAGTTAATGAATACTAGAAATGATTTTCAGTCATTGCGTAGTTCTTTTACATGCACATTCCTTCGTTAACTCCACGGTTTAAAACGGCCTAATTTGTGATTATTTATTATACCACCACAACAGCTGGATAAAACTGGGAACGGAGAGAGCATTTCATACTGTGCACACAATCCCTTCTATTCAGCTCAACAAACTCGCCGTAGAATTGCTGAGTGTAACGATTGCCTGTCAAAACATCAAGGGTGCAAACAGAGTTGGTACAGTGACCAGCACAGGATCACGACAACTCTCAGATCAGATAGACCTCCAGCGCTTCCACGTCACCCAGATTATTGCCAACAAATTTGTCGTTTCTTTAGTAGTACGAATCTGATTCAAGCCAACGTTTACAAATTTTGCAACAGAATCTGAAAGCGCAATATGGTTTTATGAAAATTAGTTATCGATCAAAAACTGTAGTACTGCTGATGATGCCGACCGCTCTAATAAAATGCTCACTGTTTCAGGTCAAAGTCGGACCATATCGTCGTTGCCTTCACAGAATTCGAAAGTGACATCAGTACCATCCCATGTTCTCCGAACACTTGCCAAAGAGGAGCAGAGTACTACGGGCTATATTCAAAGTTATGCAAAGATCCCCCATGGTCCAACCCCACTTGTATCTGATCAAAAAACGTACTCAGGCCTACCACTTACTCCGCCTCTCTCACTCCCAGGACAACCATCTCCTAGTTCACAATTTTGCAACATCAAAGTTAAGCAAAATGCTCCTACAGTGCGAAGCATACAATCATCGTATCCAGTTGCAATCACCCCACACGCAGAAAGCTGTACCAAACAGGTCGTTATGTCTATCATTTTTCTTCTTTTTTTTTTGTTTGCTAGATACCATATGCTACACTGCTGGCCTGTTATCTTAAGTTTTGTGCTTCCGCAGGTTTTTTAAAGAAAATTTTTCGTTGTTGGTGGCACAAAAGAAAGTGCAATGCGACAAAAATTTTTAAGGACACTTTACGGATATTTAAGAAAATAACGTTCAAATTTGACCCAGTCTGTGGACTCGCCTGCTTTTTTTTCGAGTTGACGATTTCTGCGTTAAATTTTGATCTCAACTTCAGAAATTTGTGTAGATGCCATTTATAGATCATTTTCTGGAGTTACAAGGAAGACTTCTTTCTTTTCTCTCAGGAGAATGAAATCGACTATTCCTTACTCGACGAGTTCTTCATAAGGAATTGATGAAAGTCGAGCGCGAATGGGTGACGATTGATCCAGCCTTAAACGCTTTTGTTGTTGTTTTTCTTCTTTTGAATTTCATATTTGTTTTATGTTTTCCTGAAATTACATGGCATTTTGTTCATTTGTGACTAATGCTTAATTAGTAGCACGTCTCATCCCAATAGTTTCATTACCAGACTATTTGCTTCAGAGAGCAGCCTTTTACCAGTTTCTGTTGCCAGTTGTAATAGTTACCGGTTCTTATCAGTCCCCGGTCCAATTGTATTAATTCAAGGCATCATGTTATTAGGCTATTTGTTTAAAAATATGTTAGTTACTATCTAACACAGAATTGTGTTCCTAGGATAAGAAACGATAAATGATACAATGACTCGCGGTGGTCTAACGATGTATCGATCCAGTGCTGTTATCCTCTCAGAAAAGTCTGGTACTATTGGCCGACCCCCGGAAGGATGGAAGGCTTTGCTGTGGGCCCTCGGAGCGGGGATCGGTCGCACGTGTGTGTTGCAGGGCCCCTCCAACCATTGCACCACACCACGTGTGTGTTGTAGAGTGCCTTTGTTGTCGCGTAGGTGTTCTTAAAACTCCACCTTACTAACATAGTTTCGAATGGTTGAATAATTTCTTCTTGTAGACCACAAATTAATACAACAAGATCAGCAAATGGAAAGAGGTTGCATATAGGCATATTTCCACATTTTACGTCCACATAGAACAGCGAAAAACTTCAGTACAACAAGGATATGATTCAATATACTCTGTGGCATGCTCACACATTATAGAAATAAGGATGAAGCGAAAAAAGTTCGTTATAACGTAGGAATTGAAGGGTATGTATGGAAAAACGGTGAATGAATTCATAAAGGGACAGTGCTGATTATGTATTTCCTAGAGATGGCAGAGATTAAGGTTTCTGCCTGCAGGATTCTCCTGCTCTAAAGGTAAGAATCCTAGAGGTAGTGTTCTTCATGGGATGAAAAATTATCCCTTCTATTGTTTTTTATTTTGCGCTGAGAAGTTCATAGGTGAAAATTCCTGTTAACATTTAAACTTTCTTGGTTAAAAAAAAGACGAAGTGCATGGAAAATGCTAGAAACCGTCATTCGAGTGCTCTCCACTGTAGCTGAAGTACTCACTATTAGTTCTTGGGAATCTTCCATTGTGTCCTGAGAATCCTCTTTTGTCTCTTTGGATTCCTCCCTTTCTACCTGAGAACATTCTTTCCTTTGCAAAGAACTCATCATTACTCCCAGGGAATCGTTCATTGTTATCCACGAATTCTCCATTTGTTTTTCGAAGTACTCCTTTAGGTCTCGCAAAAGCTCCTTTCCTTTCTTGGAAACTTCCCTTACTTCGCGGAATCACACGATTGTGTCTCAGGAATCTTCTACCAGTTTCTGGAAATCCGGTATTGCCTGAAGAACACATTGTGTAATAGCATATTTGTCATTTTAAAATTCGCCGAATTCTTTAATAGCTACCGAAAATCACTGAATCGTCTTCTGAATTCGAAGAATAGATACGGAAAATATAAGATGTAACCATCTTTTGTTTTTTTGCTCAACGTGCTGTACAACTCCTCACTTTCTCGGAATATACTTTCGATGGTCTGCTTCTGAAACAGCAAGGCATAGTATTAAAGAATTCTTCTCCTTATAAGTCTCTACATTCCTTTTCTAAAGAAGTTACAACTATATTTATTCCTCTGGGTAATAGAGAGCTTCGAATGAAGGAATCCGACGATAGAAAAGACGAAAAAAGCTAGAGGAACAAAAACCAAAAGGGCTGCCTTTTATAAAATTATAATGTCCTATTGTATGGCAAGAACAATGTGAAATTAGTTACCATTAATTCGATTATTCATGACTAAATTGACCCAATGTAAAGCTAAAAAGTTCATACATGAAGTGGTGAGTTCCCAATTCAGAGTAAAAAAATACCGTACCTGAAATGAAAACTATGCGGTAGAGAAGCATTTTCATACCTTATTGTCGCCAATCTTCAAGAATTCTCTGAGGAATATGGTAAGTTTTCCAGATAAATCAGTGAGTGATCGTACAAGCTCCGCATGCTCCTTTGCGAACTGTGCTACAAGATCCCTGTATTTCTCCTGAAATTAGGATTTGTCAGGAGTTTCCCTTGTTCTTGTACCCATTTACCTCAACTCCGTATTTTATCGCCCAACATTCTAACGACATCTCTAACTGTTCCAGAGTTTGCGACGTGTTCTAAAAAACTGCTGCATTAATAAAGAGAGTAAGACTATTCTGTTTATGAAAACAACAGATCTATTTATTCTTACTGACTAGAGTAGTGATAGTAGTATATGAATTTGGAAATTATTCCTAAGAATCAGATGCGAGAATCGTCGGTCTAGCGATCTTGCTTGGTTGATTCTCACACAAAGTTGTTCGATCGACGGTAGCGTAAACAGCTGCGCAACCACCACATTGCACCGCGTATTAGGGAAAAAAAATGCATTCTGCCAATTACCTGATCCTTTCTGTCTGTACATGAAAAGCGGTTGGTGGTTTATAAACCTTCTATCCTAACAGGCCTTCTCAATAATACCTTATATATTCATCGATTATTTATTTATCCTTTCATTTCACTTGGCATAACCGACTATTAAATCTGCCGTACGGATCCCAGCACTTCGTGCATTCGATTCGTTTCCTTCCATTCAACTTCCACAATGGTGTCCGAATATTTTGCATGTTATTTCGGTCGCTAGTTCAGGATTCCTTCTTGTTTATGAATGTTACGGAATTCTGCTCGAGTCGATTCTCCTTGACCTTGAGATAGCCGTTCTATGATGTTTTCACGTCAACTAGAGGAGAGCATTGGTAAGGAGGTCAGAACAAATTGCTTTTTGATTCAATGCATCTCTAAAAAACACTCTGTTATCCCTCCCATGTTTATATATAGATAGATACATATGGGATCGATCCCTCTCCTAGGCTCACTAAGCCTTGCATCCTTCAGGGTTCAACAAATTGGTACGGGACCTATCCAGGAATATACCAGTGCTGAATCGATATACCGGTAGGCCAAAGCGAGTCACTGTACAAGCCAGATATGCATTCAATCACTTTTATTTATGCTTGGTGAAATCGAATTCTTGGCCCATCTCTCAGGAATATATCAAGAGATGGGTTGTCTTTGGAAACGATCTTGTTCCCTACTATGGGTTTTTTTTTCCAGCTTTAGAGTTCAACAAAGAGAGTCACAATGGTCACATGAGAGAGTGCTAGGAACTGAGTTTGAGTCAGAACTTCAGCGCTTTCAGAAACTGTTAAGAAATAGCCAAGGAGACGCTAATGGTAGCCATAAAAAAATGTCCTTGATTATATGCCGAAGAAAAGCTTTTGATTTGATTTTGCTTATCCAACTATTCACGAAATAAAGAATAATGGTTTTAGACCACATGTTATACCTGAAAGATTTTGTAGTATTCCGAATAAGCCTTTTCAGACAGTCCCGATAGTAAATCATCAAAGGGATCTTCATGTTCTCGGTGATTCTGAACAGATCGTGAGCATTAATTAGTCCTCAGAACGAAAACGGTAAAAGGCATTGATAACATCTTCTTCTTGTAGGTTCCTCTCCGCGAATTCTCCACTTATTCTTTTTGACATTCCCCATCAAAAAGAATAGAAATCATGAGATTTATTTAATAATCGAAAGTTAATGCCTACCTGATTAAGTGGGCTATAAACAAAGAAAGAAAGCACAGATCCAGAACATAAAAGCACCAGCATGGCTCTCATTTTTCAGCGAATCTCTCAGCTGAAGGCAAGTAAGTTCGTGAATTTATTACAAGCATCAATGATGTCATAGACTCGTTTCTGCTATTTAAGAGATAGCAATATATAAACGTAGGACAACTAAACCAGGCTAGTAAATTAGGATTCAAAAAATCGTGCTGTTTCCTTCTTAAATTCGTTCGATGGAACCAATCAGTGTTTTCGACTGCAAAGGAATACAAAATGTGGTAGAGATGTTTTTCAGTTGACTGTAGGATTTAGCGGTCATTGACTGCGATGAAAAACTAGCACGGCCAGGTTTGCACGTTTTTTATAAGGATGGCAGTGGTGTTTGTTCAGATTGGAAGTGGAATTGAGCAGCCGCACATACAAAGACTCTCAATGACTCAGAATATGTGCTCGCGTAAGAGATTTGTAGGAAAAATCCGCAGGTGTGGAAACATTTAAATTTTTGCCAGAAGCACTGACTGACACCGTATAGCATTTTTTCATCAGATGAATGGATATATGACAAAAGGATTTTTTAGTGTTCTAATGACATTATTCGAGGAATTTGATAAGCTGTTAAAAACAATAACTCGTCGAGGGCTTTTTTCCCGCGTCTTGCAAGTGGAGGATATTTTCTTGGAAGTGTTTAGCAGATGTGGTGGTTAAGAAAGTGGGGATAAGTCGGCGAAAGGAGAAAATAAGGATACCGGATGGTGCAAAAATCCGAACTCTAAGTGGTTGAACTGCTGCAGCCTTAGCATAAGTTTTTTACTGGCACGTCAACGCGAGGTGGACAAGAAACCTTATTCTGCTAACGCTTTAGCTGATTCCCATTTTTCAGAAATGGATTTTCATCGTGATTCTCATCTTATTATTGCCATTGACGATGATCATTTGTTGCTATGATCAGATGACGAAGGCTTACATCGGGAAAAGAATAAACGTGGAATACCGCCTCTGATCAATCAGACTCTGAAGGATGAGAAAGCGCCAAAACGTAAGCAGAATAAAGTCTCTTTCTTAAAATGAATTTTGTGTTAGTTTATCAGGGCAAAGAGGTACATGCTGATTAGTGATACCAAGGTTATGGGAAGACAGGTTTTTGAAAGATTATTCTGTAACGTTAGCTATGCAATCGAGTGTTGTCCTATAAAAAGGACTGGCACTTTTCTGCTGAACAATTCTTCGCCAGAACCGAAACACACTCCTTGAGATTTTTCAAATGTATTTCACAACAATGTTTGGGGGAAATATTTGGCAAAACAGTGGCAATATTTTTCTATCACGGTCATTTCACCAGAATTGCGAATGGTATGAATTAGTCGAACCGTAGATCACTAGACTCAGACATAACACACCTTCTTTCGGTGCAAATTGGGCCTTATGAAGCGCCATAGTGTTTCACCTCCTTTCAGAGAATACATTGCTTCGTCCATTGTCGCATAGGATCTATTCTTCACCATGGTTTCATTATAGGATTTGAAGCGTTAAAGATGTGTAGACCAGACTTTCCAGCCCACCTAATTGCTATCCGTTAGTGATAAGGGTGGAGAGTTTGCAGTAACTTCTCATCAGTTAGATGTTGAGACAACGAAAGAGCATCTTGAAGATGCTTCGCTTTATCGCCCATCATCTGAGAAGGAGTTTAAAAGTAAATACCGAAAATTGAACCACGACAGGGCCAAAATGGCAAGGGCTGTTGGTTCAAACCATCAGTTATCTCTCAACTAAAAGTTGAGTTACCAACATGTCCCGTCTTGTACTTGCTTGTAAAAACTCATAAGCTAGCATCCAGCGGTGATATTGCGTCTACCGATCCATCATTGTTTAAGGTTAGACCAATCATTAGCTGTGTAGAAGGGTCAACGGATAGGATAACATGGTTTTTAACTCTAATATTTAACCAGTTGTTGAAACACATTCCAGCCCATCCTACGAAAACCCAGGTGTTTCTGGATCGTCTAGGTACTGCGCAGCCCAGCAGCGCGTACGTGATGGAGTCGTTCGACGTTAGCGCCCTTTATACAAACGCGTCGAATGATTCCGCAATGGAAGCCATACTCGAACTCCTGATGTAACACGAAGGAGAAATAAACACATACGGCTTCAAGATAGAGCAGTTGATGGCACTCTTAAAAGAATGCTTGGGCTGCTCAATCTGCAGATGGTCCGGAAAGTACTATGCTCAAATGAGAGGGTTGGCAATGGGACAGCGACTGACACCAAGCCTTGCCATTGAATTTATGTCTAAGGTGGAACCACCTGTGGCCGATCTCGGGCCGCTACTCTACTGTAGGTATATAGATGACTGTTTTGTCCTTTGCACAACACAAGAGGAAATGGACTAATGTTTCGGGTTGTTGAATGAACAGTCAGAGTATATCAAGTTTCACCCTGAGAGAAACCGAAAGAAAACTGGCTTCCATTCCTGAACGTCCAAATTAGCCTGTCAGAAAATGGCTACATTATGAAGTGGTACCGAAAGCCAAATAACAAAAACATTTTGGTTCATTACCTCTCCTCTCACCCCTCTCACACGAAAAGGGCGCTTGTAAGAAACATGTTTCGAACAGCAACCAACGTGTGCACGGGAAGAGAGCGAGAGAGGAGTCCCGGAACTAGGCGCGGTAAATAGCCATTTCTAATGGCTACGGAACTGTAGCTCGGGACAGGTGTAGAGGAAATCTTAGGCCTCCAAACGACAATTCTAGCGATAAAATGGTCCCGTTTATCCTACCGTTCATCTCAAATGGTGTAAGTGCGGCTATAAAACGCTGTTTAAGAAGGGCGGATCTAGAGAATTTGGTAAACGTAGTTGAAATGCCACCGAGTAATCTTAGGCGCCAGCTAGTTGGTAACCGCCTATATGACCGTCTATGTGCAACGCAAAATTGTATAGTTTGCCCTAATGGTAGAGACGGTGATTGCATGAGCTCGGGTATAGTTTATCTGATCTCCTGTAAGGCGTGCGGAGACGAATACATTGGCGAAACGGGCAGACCTCTCTGTGTCCGCATAAAAAGAACACCTAGTCGGCAAACGTAAACCAAATACCCCACTAGGCACGCATAGAACCCAGAGACATAGCGGGGAGGACTTTGAAGTACAGGTCACGATCCTCGCACGGGAATCACGAACACAAGCACGCAAAACTCTCGAGGCGTTCTGGATTAATTCCAAGAATCCGAAAATGAAGCGCAGGGAAGAATGCTTCATTATTACGCGTGATATTGGGCAGTATATAAGGCTGTTGTTTTGATGGAAGGGCATATTACGCTTCCATGTGAATGCTGTGCAGTTGGTCTCCACGCGGCATACTCAGTGGAAGCCTCATAGAGAGCGGTGAGTGTGCAAAGCTGTGTTCAATGTGATTGAAATCTAGGTTTAGCGTTTTCTCTGTTTGGTTATGGAGGTATTTGGCCGACTAGATTGCTGTCAACTTGACCTTTCCAGGCTCTGAGGAAGGCGAAATCTGCCGAAACGTCAGCTTGTTCGTGAATAACGAATAAAAATAAAACCTCGTCTTTGCTCAACAAGAATACGAAGAACCACCTAATTGCTTTTACTCGAAATCGTAGGCCAGACATTAATCGGACTTTATGTGAGTGCTTGGACGGCTCGTTTTCATGAGTATTGCGAAGCACAACATGTTTTCCTTCCCTTTTTTTGCCTCATGCTAGTAGTAGCGTGTACGACTGTTATACCATGATCAAAACATTTGTGGATGGGAATACAGCTGAGTTATAAGCGCTTTCAATTCACCGTGTAAGTAGTCGCCCCATTTATTCTTTTCTTACATCCTTGTGCGCCTCCTATTATACATCATCTATTCCTGTTATATGTTTCTTGTTATATCACCATCTATATTTCCCTACTGACGTTTAATCTCCTGTAACTCTGTTGTATAACAGAGGTCTGAGAGGACCGTTGAGTCGAAAAGGTGAGCGCGAAGTTTCCGGACCGTTAGCTGGTCGGTGGTCTCTTCGAGAGGCGTGGATGCAGCTTGTGCTGCTCTCTTCATTCCGTTTAGCTCTTCAATCACATCATTCTCCACGTTAATTGAACGCTCAAAGTACACGTGCGAGGTGATCTCTGTGGTCAGGGAGCTATCCAGTTTGATCTGTTCATTTTTTGCTCCATGGATTTTCTACGAACTGGGTTTTTCCTACTTCCTACACTCTACTATAAACCATTTCGATCTCTTTTCCTGCTTCGTTGATCTCGTTAGTCACCTACTGAGTTGGTAGTTCTTGAAATGATGACGACGTCCTCAACAGAATGAGGACTTGACAGGTATTTTTTCCCATCACACGTATGCCATACTCTTCGCAATCGAGTGGCTGCATCATTCACTGCAAGGCGGCAGTAAACAAGTTTGGTGATATGGTGTGGCCTCGTCGAATTCCTCTTCTTGTGGCCATGAAAAGAGGTCGATAGAAAAGCTCCGTCTTCGTGATGCAGTCCTTATAAAAGTCGGATAGGGTTCATGTCTAGAACGAGGTCACTGATTGGTCGATGAGTGCTGGTAGAACTGCATTCGTATCTACGCTGTCAAACGCTTTTTCATAGTCGACAAAAAGGCAGGACAAGGAGCAGGTGGTATTTTTGACCAAATTCTGTGACACGCTACATAGTTTGGACGTGATTCATGGAGAAAAATCATCGTCGGAATCCTGCTTACTTAGCATGTTGTGTCTCATCCAAGCCCTTGATATGTGCGACGTGGTAATCTTCGTGAATGGTTTGTAGCATTCAACAAGCATTTCAGGCCATAACCAGAAGCATCTTTCGGGTCACCCTTTTCAAGTCGAATCAGTGGACGCGATTTCCTGCACTAGACTGGGCTTTTTCCCTTTTGAAGTTAAAATATGACATCGGCTAGGAAAATTACATGTGGATATGTCTTTCCTCCTAGAAATGTCGCTGATGATGTTATCATCTATCGCAACTCGAGTTTCAGGAACAGAACCGAGATATTTTGTCACCAGTGAGAATTCAGGGGTCTGAGCGGGATTGTGGAACAAAAAAAGTTTGGCATAGAGGTTTTCCGTTATCAGGTCCGTGTTATTGTGTTTAGTGGTACCAGTTCATTTTCGTTCGTCAGGTCTGATGGTATAAAGAATGAAGAATGGAAGCATTTTTCATTAGCCATGTCAAGTGTGTTGCAATAGAATCAAGCTTCAGTTCTCTTTGTTTCCCAAGCAACTCCTAGTAAGAGTGGAGATTGATCTAATTCTCTCGCTTGAGAACCACACGTGAATTCGGCACAACTTTTAAGTCCTTCAACTAGCAGCCCGAAGTCTTCGGTCGGGTTTCTCTCAATTTCCCAGTTATTAATAGATAGGATTTTGTTCAGAATCTTTCCTGCACATACAGCTTGTGTTTCTCTTCTTGGCTGAAGACAAGATTTCTTTTCCAACTCAAGAAAGTGTAGTCGCACCCACCACGTAACGATAGCACTACTGATGTGCACGTATGCACCATGTTTTCGTGATGGTTTGGTCCATCTCTGCATGTGTTTGGCTTACGTGACTAACATCCAGCTGTCCAGCAGCAAATTTCTTTCTTTTGGAACAATGAATTATCATAGAAAAAAGCGTACTGCAGGCAGTAGTCTACAAGAGGGCTGCCATACTACTTTCTTTTCATTCTGTGTTTTTCGACCAGGTAATCGCTCTCGTAGACCGTAAGGTCCTCTACCTATTCTTGTGCTGAAGACCTCGACAACAAATTTGTTAAAGGATTTATCGTTAAAGATTACTTCTTCAAAGTGATTATAGCATACATTTTATGTTAGACCTCCAGGAACAATGAAATGTCCTCCCAGTATCAGGTCAGCCTCTGCATCCCGGACAAAGGGTAGTTCCATCTATGACGTGAGGTGGTGAGACGACCATTGGGAGGCCGGAAACTCCCGGACTTCACGAGACTTCACTGGGATCGAATTCAGCGGGCACGTCTATGACAAATAATGGGGACTGCTTTTTACTCTGCTCCTATAACACCAAAGCGCTGTCCTCAAACGCCGATCTTCACTCCCTTTTTTGAAGCCCCATATGCATCAAAATATCAAATTTCAAATTTAAGCTTCATATGATTTCCTTACAAGAATCAAAAGGCAAAAAGATCCACATATGCTAAAAACCTTGTCTTTTATGGAGAACGGGTTCAGTCGCGAAAATGTCGGTGGTGTAGGCTTCGACGTCCACCCGTCCATTGTCCCTCTCGTGGACTCGTGCAGGCGACCCACAGCGGTCAAGCGTATTATATATCTGTCATAGTATAAGAATTGATAAGGTGTAATAATTGTATAAACGTAAAATGAGGAAAAAAGGAGGAACGAAGACCCCCGCATGGCGTGGTGGTGACCGCGTTAGACCCCGGAAAGGATAATAGCCTGTTCGATCCCGGCCGCAGATAGCTGCGGTCCAGCGGACCTGATCGTAAACCACTAGCTAGTTGACGAAGGAAGGTTATGCCGAATTTGCCTCAAATCCTAGAGCAAGAATATCAGACCGGATTTCAATTACCACGGAGGGGTTGCTTAAAAAGAGCTTACTGCAACGCTTTTAACACGGCTAGTAAGAAAAGCCATGTCAGTTATAGAAGTACTTTCCAGGAAGATCTGCATAGGTAGAGGCGGAAGAAGGTGTTAGAAGGAGCACAAAAAAAGCAATCTGAAAAAAGGCCGTCGGGACTTGTGCGAATATATATTGTTTCGCTGTCAGCCCTGATGAATGCAAATGCGGCAAATAAAATATACCGCCATGGCATGGGATTGATAATAAAAAGATTCTACGCCGGCCTTTTTTTATTCAACAGTCCTCGTCTTGAAGGTTGAAATTCCCGCTGGTGAAAAACCGCCTAGGATTTTATTCCCCACAGTTCGACTTGCAATAGAAACGGTGAAAAAAGGCACAGCTCCAAGGCCCAATAAAATCAACGCCAACATTCTTGGAACCGGTAACCAGAATTTATGTGTGCTTTTCGGAACTCACATGGTGTCCTACCTTCGAAAGGAGAAAATCCTAGATTAGTGGAGGACGACGCGCACGGTCATCTTGCACGAAAAAAGGTGACGGAGAGTATCATCGTATCTATCGTCCAATATGCTCGTTGAGTGTGCTCTACAAGCTCTTCACGATGATTACCTTGTGTTGCATATCAATGACATTAGATAAGGCACAACCAATTGAACTAGCGAGATTCCGACAGAAATCTTTCTACGTGGGCCACATCCAAATCTTGTTCATGGTCACTGAAGTTTGTTAGGAATACCACCTGCCCATAGAAAAGCCGAACTGTGCGCTAATCGTAAAAAGACCCAGTTCACGAAAAACTCATGGAAAAAAAGCGAACAGATAAAACTGAATAGTTTTCTGATTACAGAGGCTTTTGTGCTTTTCAGCCTTCAATGAAGAGGAACATAAAAGATTAATTAGACGGAAGGATGAAAGCAGATTGGGTCATATTCACACCTCTCAAAGAAGCCACTTACAAACTAGAGAACTCGAAAATCCGCACTCATCTCTTCGATTCAACAGCCCTTTCAGCGATTTTTTTATGCATTACAGACATGATTCGATACTTCAGTGACGTGAAGACTGCTGTGAACTCCTCACAGAGCACTATAACGATGTCTTGTTATAGAATATAACTGGCACACTCAACATATAGCCGGAATTGAAAATTCTGGTAACCGAAATTTATCTCATCTGGGACACCCAAGTGAACACAGATCAATGACTATACATAAATGGACCAGTTATATTATAAGAGAGGCAGACGTCATATCGATGAAGAAACTGTAGAGTGGACTCCACGAGAGTGCAGACAAGTTCTAGGAAGACTTCACTTACAGATTGGGTGGACGTGTTCGTAACCAAAATCAAACAGCTGTATTCGCACTGCAGTTGTTTTGCAGACCATAGTTTGTGGCTCGCACTCGCCACCTTGCTCGAATCAAACCAGCACTATGGCCGAGTGCTAGGAGGCGAAGAAACGAATATAAGGTGTGTTGTGGTCAGTGTAACTTGTGAAAAGGAGCAGTACAAGTATCGAAGCATTCGGAGATACAACGTTGATACTGTATGCTTTCTACCGAACTTCTCACAGACAGCACAGAATTAAAAATTTGCATCCACAAAACAGCGTCTCATTATTTAACCTTTCTAGGAGTAGTTTCTAAACTCGTTACATATAGCGACATCTTAGATTAACTTACCACGTAGGTGGGTTGAGTTGAGATGACACAGGAGTTCCAACAGTCCTACTAAATTTGTTTTTGTCTGGCTGTCGTGTTAGGTTGCTATGAAAATCTGGCATGCTGCATTAATTCCTGTGATTCCTTTGTCGTATTACTCATAAGACAAAAAGTATTAAGGAATAAGAGTATTCTTACTTTATATGGAAAACCGATTTACACCAAACATCGATTTCGAGCGAAGAAGCTTTGAGCAGACTAGCCTTGGAATGATGTTTCTTACACAGATTTTTCATATTCGGAGTTCTTCACATTGAGAAGCCCGGGAGAAAGCAGAAGACTGACCGCATCTTGCGCATCCTTTCTGTTACCGTTTTGCCAATTCTTGAAAATTTGAAGTACTTCATTTCCTAATAGAAGTGCACAGTTATGCGTCAGATTTCTTGAATAACACATTACATTCCGTTGATTGCAACACTAAACTACTTGGTTAAAGAGCTTATTTTCAGTCGCACTAGTTAGCAACTGTGATTTATAAAATTTGTTAATTTTTATTGGACGTGCGCTACACAGTGGGTACAAGTGTTCTGCAATGCACTCGTGGTCTTTGGCTCTTTCTTTCCCCTAATTCTCCATCCTTCTGGAGTAGACAAATTGAGAGCAAACCATTCTGAGAGAAGCCGTTTCTATTTCATAAAGTGAGCAACACCTTTTGGTTAGGATTTGGAAATGCTGTGGTAGAGGATCTGCCACAAGGTTCTAAGGAAGATCATGTTCGAAAAACATTCAACGATATTGATTAAGGATATAAATTCCCCCTATTGCAGCACAACGAAGGAACCATTCTGATATTTTCGTAAATGAGGAATGTAGGGTAACGAATGAAGCGAATGAAATGCTCGGATCTGCGCAGTATGTAAGGACGGGTGAGTTGAAAAATTTGCCGTGCTTTTCACTTCACTGAAAGCATCATGGTGGTAAATGAATGACTCTATTCGTAATAGCATCGACGGACGGCCCAATCTACACAGGCCATAGCTTGACCCCGCACCAAGCCCACCAAGCCCCTCATCCCCTCCAGGGTCCAGCAACTAACACTAGATTCGTCTTGGAAAAGCTCGAGCGCTTTTATCCACATGGGAGACGTACTCGTACGGCTATCTCAGCATTCCATGAAAATCCAACTCTACTAGCATTCAACGACATTCGTGACGAAGACCACAAAAATCCTCTAGCAGCAGATGAAGCCGTACAAAAAAAGTCTGAAGACCTTCATGCCTTCATGCGTGGTGGTTGAAAGAAAGCGAATCGAATTAAAGAAGTGTTGTTTCAGAAGAATTCAAGAATGATCCACACGGTGTGATAGATGCGATTTTGGGTCATCCAATATAATAATGAAAAATAAATGACTTCCAGTGGCTTACAAATATATCAAATCTGTGATTCCATTCTCCTGTGAAAACGCGTCCAATTTGCCGAGTGTGATATTGGTCAGGGATGCGGTATCGAGCTATGGAGTGGGTGTCTACTAGAAACCATATATTACCAGCGCGTTAATGCATCGTTAAAACTTGGCATCGCAATCGGTTTTTATCACTATTATGTTGCCCTTTATTAGCGATGGAGTAAGCGTAGCGATTAAACGATGCTTAAGAAGGGCAGGTGTAGAGGAATCGGTAGCGATAGTTGAAATACCACCGGCTACTCTACGTCGTCAGTTAGTTCGTAACCGCCTGTATGACCGTCTATGCGAAACAACAAATTGCGTAATTTGCCCTTACGGCAGGGATGGTGATTGCATGAGTTCAGGTACGATATACCTGATCTCTTGTAATAATTGCGGAGATGAATATGTTGGCGAAACGGGCAGGCCTTTGTGTATCTGTATAAAAGAACACCTAGATGGCAAACGAAAACTAAGACAAAGTACCCCACTAGGCACGCACAGGATACAAAAGCACAACGGGGACGATTTTGAAGTAAAGGTCAATATATATCAATATCCTTGCACAGGAGACTAGAACACCAGCGCGAAAACTTCTTGAGGCTTTTTGGATAAATGTCAGAAACTCTACAATGAATAGCAGGGATGAATGCCCAGAGGTCATACGCGACCTGACCCCGTATGTTCGCATCAATTTCTGATGTGGGATGGTGCAGTCATCAACCTTATGCGACTAATCAGCTGCTCTAATCTTCCTCATTGGAAGGCACGTAAAAAAAGCGGTGAGTTTTTTCGAGAAGCTGTTGATCATGTAATTACCATAGAGTTTCTTGTCTTTTTGCAAGTGTTATTGAAACGTTTGGCCTAGTAAATTGTATGTCAGTATACCCTTCCAGGCTCTGAAGAAGGCGATACTGCCGAAACGTCAGCTACTGTTGTATTGTATTGTGTTTTTCTATGCAAGTAAATGTACGCTGTTTAACAACCTCGAGATTGCTGAACAAGAAAACGACGCATTCATATTCCAATGCCCAGGTTAATAGAAAGTCGATCCTGGGAACTATTACGTTCATTTGACTAATTTTTTTAAGCTGTTATTGACAGATCATTGTATCAAACTTGTAGTGTGAAGTCTTCGCGATAGATGTGCATTTTCATAATATTCATAGAGTTACAAATGAGCATTTTGCCAAAGACGCCATAGTTTTTTTCGTTATAGCTTCTTGTTTCAAATGATTTCCAGATGAAGTGCGTTTCTTCCATTTTGTGGAAGTTATCTCAAGAACAGAATTATAAGCTCAGAAATAATCACACCACTGACAAGGGAATTTTTTTATTACTAAGTTCGAGAATTTAATATGGTTCCATGGAGTGCTAATTCAAGTTTATAAAGTGTAAAAGTTCCTTGAACATCTTAACTACACAAAATGATGTTTATTATGTCTAGGGGTTTCCTTTGTAGTTTTCTGGAAACTCCCCGTTCCGATGCAATCCATTGTTGCCAAAGAATCCTCGTTTGCTTCCAGGAAATCGTCCATTGCCTTCCAGGAATCCTCCCGTGTTTCCTGGAAGTACGCCATTCCCTGTCGGGAATAGTCCGCTGCTTCCCCTGGGTATTCCGTGGCCTGTCAAGAATCCTCCGCTGCTTTCCGAGAATCCTCCAGTGTTTCCTGGAAGCCCGTCATTGTCTCTCGGAAATCCTCCGTTGCCTCCCAGGAACCTTCCATTGCCTCCCGGAAAATCTACACTACCTCTTGCGAATCCTTCCTTTCTTGTCGGAAATCCTCTGTTGCTTTCCGGAAATCCTTGGCCTCCCAAGAATCCTTCGTTGCATGACGGAAACCCTCCGTTACCTCCTGGGAGTTTTCCACTGCCTCTCGAGAAACCTTCGTTGCCTTTCAGAAATCCTCCTGTGTTTCCTAGAAATCCGCCAGTGTTTCTCGGAAATTCTCTGCTGCCTCCCAGGGAAACCTCTATTGCATCCTAGGAGTGCTCTACCTCCCAGGGGGTTCTCCTCTGTTTTTTTTAACATCCGCAACTTCTTCCCGGAAATCCGCCATTGTTTCCCAAGAATCCGCGATTTCCTAAATAACATTCTACCTGAAAAAAACACCAATAATTTTCAACTATTTTAAACCTCTGCTAGGTACCTGAATTATCCTCTATAGTCAGTGAACACTTTTGGAATATGAATGATAAAAATTTCATTTGACTTCATATTCAACGAATCGTACGTCTGAATTTCATTGTGCAGACTGTGGATTGACGTTTTCTGTAATATCGGTGCACCATGACTGGTGACTTTTCCTCAGCAAAGTTTTTTTCTTTTCTTTCCAAGGAAATTTTGGGGTAGATAAGGGTAATTTCTCGTAGATAGGGACAAGTTTGGTTTGAATCGATTGATCGGGAATGAAGCCGTATTTCGAGAGTAAAAGTTGGCAGAAAAAGCAAAGGGTCTTTATAGATCCTTCTTCTTTTTCAGTGCTTTCAAATATAGACGGAAAATGGAACTGAACTACCACTAATGGGAAAAATATGGTGTGATAACCGCAAGAATGCTCAAAGCAAAGGTCGGAGCCTCAAGAAGGCTTCAAACCCAGGATTTCCCTTACCAGGTGCTTACATTTTATCCAGCTCACCAACCGAGGCCTTTGCTTAGCCTTTTTCTCCGCCATGTTTTTAATCTGTCGGTGCTACAGGGACCCGGTAGGGTAGTCGAAGGTCCGAACCACTTCTAAGGTTCCGAGCTTCGCTCATATCTCTGCATCCTTTCGGTTGAATTCCACACCGTACCCTGCCGTAAAAAAAAGTTATTAAAGGCTAGAACAATGTGGTGTGATAGTTTTGTAACATTGTCGTCTTCTATTGACGTAGTAACAATCTACATGTTTGAGTGCCTGGAAAATAAAAGTATCACCTGTATCACCTGTAGTCCCGTCGATCGTCGAGTGACTCGAGCGGGCGCCAGTAAATCTTCCATTTTTTCCAATTGCGTGCAAGAGTTGCCCTGTGGGTTCTGCTCGCTCTATGGGACTCGTCTAGCATCATATCCTTTTTTCTAGGCTCTTCTTGAAAAACTCTGACTATCGGGTTGGTGGTCTTCCTGCAGTACGTTTGACATTCCAAAGAATCCTGTCACTAACGGCTCCTGTCCACCGGTTGTCACTCATACGCATTACGTTTCCGGCCCACCCCATCTTCGACTGTTTGGCGTACAGAACGCCATCTCTGATTTTTGACCGTTGACGCAGGTCGGAGCTTCGGATCCCATCCCCTTACTTATGTAAAACGGGGTAATCCCTAGCATCGTCCTTTCGACTGCGCGTTCGATAACGCTGAGATCTTTCATCCTGCTTACGCAGCGACCAAGTTTCTGACGCATACGTTAGTGCAGGAAGTACCGTTGAGTCGAAAAGGTGGGCACGGAGTCGGGTGCTCTTTGTTCTCTTCACTACATCCTCGATACTCTTGAAAGCTCCCCAAGCCGCTCGTTTCCTTCTGCTCAGCTCTGGAGCTAGGTCGTTCATCATATTGATTTCCCGACCTAGATAGATATAACAGGAGCATTCGGAGATATTCGTTCCGTTGAGCGTGAATGGAGCATACGAAATCAATCCGTTTCTCATCAAAATAGTTTTTGTGAGAATTAGTCGAAGACCAATCTTTCCACAGGCTTTATCAAAGTCGGCAAGCATTCGTTCCGCTTGGCTAATATTTGGTGTCACAAGAACGATGTCATCAGCAAAGCGAAGATGGTGTAACTGCCCACCATCGATTTTCACTCCTATATTATCCCATTCCAATGTTCGCATGACGTTCTGGAGGGTGGCGGTAAATAATTTTGGCGAGATGGTGTCGTCTTGCCTAACCCCTCTTTTGACATCAATGATAATACCGTTGTAGAATGGTGATACCTTGGTTGTGAAATTTCTGTACAGCTCACGAAGACTCTTTATGTACTGAGTAGGGACTCCTTGACTATCAAGGGCTTTCATGACTGTTCCGATGTGAATTGAATCAAAGGCCCTTTGTAAATCGATGAAAGTGAGAGAGAACGGTCTTTTGTACTGTCGCGATACTTCAATGAACCTCGTTATCATGTGGATGCGGTCAATCGTACTAAATCCTTTTCGAAACCCTGTTAGCTTACATGGCTGTCCTTCGTCCAGTGTTCTGTCAATCCCTATTTATGATGACTCGAGTGAAAAGTTTGTAGACGACAGACAGCAAGCAGATTGGGCGATAGTTGCCGATAGCATGTAGGTCACTCTTCTTGAACAATAACACGGTCTTGCTCGTCTTTCGCTGAGTAAGGACCTTGCATCCAGACAGATACCGTGTGAACAGCCGAGCCAGTGTGTTTACGAGGACTGGCGGAAGGTTCTTCAGGTGTTCTGATTTTATCCTGTCCGGACCTGGTGCTGTTCGATTTTTCACAGACGAAATGGCATATCGGATTTCGGAAGAGAGAACCGGTGGTGCAACATATCCATCCTCTTTTGTTTCATATGACGGAAGCTGGACGTGGCTATCGAAGAGATCCGGGTAGTATTCGTGAATAATTTTCTCCATTGCCTTTCTGGACGCTGTAACTATTCTATCTCTACGTCGAAGTGCAGTCAGCTTGGTCTTGGAATTGGCGAAGCTTCGGTGGGTTTTGCGAATGCTTTTCCGTCCTCTGCAGCTTCGACCATTACTGTTTCTCTTCTCTCTTTAAGATCTTCTTTTATCGCCTGTCTGCATTGTTTTGCAAGTTCGGCCGTTAGTTCGCGGTTGCCTGCAGCTCATGCGATTCCACGCTGGCGTATCAGCTGGAGTGTTTCTGGAGACAGACGTCGACCAAAGTTGTAAAGATCTCTCCAACTCCAAGGTGGTTTGTGGAGTGTTCTGAAAATAGCCATGGCAGTAATAAGGGTGGTACTATTTTAATGAAAAGATAAAGAAAAATAGGTTCATCTTCAATGGTTACAGCAGCTAGCTACAACTACTTTTTTCATTTTCATAGCACGGATTGACATTTTATAGATATTCCACCGCTCTTTTCATTTGATTCATTCTCTTGCTTCTCATGTAGGGTGCTGCAGTCGTCAGCCATTTACGACTCTGAGCGGGTGTTCTTCATCGGTGGAAGACAGGTGAAAAAAGCAGTGGGTTTTTCGAGAAGCCGTAGATCTTGTAATTATTGTCCAGATTTTCATCTTTCTGTTTGTGCTGTTGAAGAGTTTGACCCAGTAAGTTACGTGTTAGTGTACCCTTCCAGGCTCTGAAGAAGGCGATTCTGCCAAAACGCTACGATTGTGTTGTATATGTGTTATTGTATGGAAGTAATCGTATGCTGTTTGACAACCTCGCGATTGCTGAGAAAGAAAACGACGAATTTATAATCCAACGCCGATGTTAATAGAAAGTCGATCCTGGGAACTCTCTTGCTTCCGTCATCCACAAAGGTGACCGAGTTTGCATATGGGTTTGACTGGAAATTGATAACTTCGTCTTCCTTGTGACTGTCGGTAGATGTTTGCTAAATGGGAATCGCTTCGGAATCCTGCGACGTTTTCATCAGAACACTCCCGTTTCTTGATCACACGCAGTAGGCGGTTTGGAAGCAGGCAGGTGTTCTTAGAGAACGGTAGCATTTATGCAACATCCTCGGAGAGTTGGGCAGCTTGGTTGGTCCAGTACAGCGTCAAAGCACGAAATATGCAATTGCTGTGCGACATCCACTTCCCATTCCCCAATAATAGTAATAAGTGTATGCATTAAATATGTATCATCAACCCGAAAATACACGAAGCATTTGTCTAGACTGGAAATATGAGGTAGAAGGATAAAGGGTAAAGCTCTCGGCGTTGATCAGTCCCTGAGGGATGCGCAACGCGTTCGACTTAATTAAGACGCTCGAGCTGGCCCACCTATGTATCGAACCAGTGCTGCTATCCTCCCAGAGAAGTCTGGTACCAATTTCCCTACCCCGGAGGGATGGAAGGCTTGGTGGGCCATATGGGCGGGGATCGATTCCACATGTGTGTTACAGGGCGTCTCCGACCACTGCGCCACACGTGCTCTCCTGTATCTGTATCTTCTGTGGGATATCTGTATTTGTGGGGGTATCTTGAAGAAATTGGGTAACGTTTGGCTTATTTTTTATCCTGATTTTCTAATTCATCACGTTTTGTTTCCATGTTATTAGCTAGAAGGTGGCAAAAAATTCGTAGGATTTTTTTCCATCAATGCGTGCGTTTCTCATCCCATTCGACCAACTTCGCAAGTTTGCAGAACGGAGTAAACAGCACTAGAGATAGCATATTGAACAAGACATTCTTGGGCGCGTACGAGTGAAAAGATAAATCTATTGTAAGGATGCTGAGATATTTGCAATGCTCCGAACCGCAGGTATCTGCGATGAGGAAAGAACGCGCTATTACCTCTTCCGGGGGGATGAGTCGTTCACCACTACACCATGTGGGTCCTTCGTCCAGCCTGTCTCCCAGCTAGTTTTCTATTGATCGATGCCATCATCAATCACTCATCAACAGGATTGATGTGCTGTGCTCAAATCGGGATTAGACCCAGTTAAGCTGAGGGTATAGTTGAAATTACAATCCGGAGTTTTGCAAATATCTCAGCATCATTACGGTTGTATTCCACATACTGCCTGCTATGAAAAAATTGTGATAGGCAGCAAATAAAAAGGCTAACTTTGTGAATTTCTTGTTTTGATGCACTGGCGACAGCAGTTAGTTAACAGTCTTATTTAAAATACGTCTCTTTTTAGAGGAGTGCAACCTGGCTCTGTACACTTCAACACCTCCAAGGGCTTCTTCGTACCCTATTAGATGAGGTGCAAGTGAAACCGTTATCTAATTACTAAAACTCTAAAGAAACTTGAATGCTGCCGAATTTTTTTGTTCCGCAATTCCGGTTAATTAAAGGGTTGCGCTTCATCTAAAGCCGGTGATTGGTACATGAGAGGAAATTTCCTTGCAAAGCTCGAAAAAGAAACTCGAATAATATATGAGCCTGGAGTTACCACGACATCACTCTTTAACTTTTTCCATAACCACTCACGAATAAGACTAATTGTTTGCGAACTTTTCACTTCTAAATGTGCTGCAGGAATCGCTTAATTAGTTGCTTTCAGCCCTAAGGAATGCGTACTGTTACCTCACTCTATTGCTGAGGTGCTCCTTACGTTAATTAACTCATGAAGAAAATAACCTGATGTGGATCTTCTTCAGCGTGGAAATTGCGGTGTGGTCGGAAGTTGTCGGATGGAAGAAGGTTGGTACGTTGCTCACTCAATATCGCAATATAGAATGTTGAGAATTAAATCGTCTTTGGAAGCTGTCCGTGGAACATTAAGTTCACCATGGTATATTTACTACAGCTAGCATTTCGTACATTTTCTACGGAAAAAGTGGGAATGTGTTGAGCAGCCTTGTTGTCATTTTGGATGTATGAGGTTTTTTGAAGTTAGAGTGTTTGTCTCGTTGCAGTGAAGAGATATGTTTGAGCAGCACTGATGTACTTTTGGAGGCATAGTCCACTGATGTTAGAATGTTTGTCTTGTTTTACTGTAGAGATATGGTTGAGCAGCTTTGTTGTTTGGAGAGTGGATTTTTCTAATATTAAAAGGTTTATCTTTTTTTTTGCCATTTTTAGCTAACTAGGCCAGTAATGTGGGCTGGAAATTAAGTTCAAGATCAGGATCTCCACGTTATTGTTTGCTGTATTTGGTGCCTCATCATGAGTGCGATCGTGCTTGCTGCTGCAACTATGCTAGAAAAATGCCTTATGCTTTGTTCCCCCAAATTCAGTCATCTTCAGACGAAATGCTCAAATGATATTCCGATTGAGCACGTCTAGGCAATCCCAACAGGAAGTTGTCGTAGTGATGTCCATGATGGCCTCCATGAGAATGCCAATGGTGTTTGGTGTCCTGGAAACAACCGTCAACATTTCGGTTTGTTCTAAATACGAAAGCAAGAAAGTTCACTGTGGTTAATATCAGAGATTTACAACGTTTACTTTTTATTTTCTGCCTTCTATAATTTTTATGGCAGGGTATTAAGCGAGATACAACCACAATATTGCTGAGATATTAGCAAAACTCACGCGTCTGCGGTGGGGAACGAACGCACTATTGTCTTTTCTGGGGAGTAACGCGCTCACCACCACACCATGCGGATCCTTCGTATCGCTAGTTCTATCGATTTCTGCCATCAGCAATCGCGCAAATATCAGAGATTTATTTGCACGTTTCTCACAAAACATCTTCCAATTAAGGTTTTCAAACCCAAAAATAAGCCTATGTTATCAAATTGGTCGCGAAGAGTTATCCTTTCTGAATTGTGGAACTAACAAGAATTTGTACAGCTCGTAGAGTTTGTGGCCTCATCGAACATTCTTGGCCATGAAGAAAATCTCTTTTAAATAACTACCGGAACATGTCAGGTTTTCAACCGTGTTATTATGATGAAGATGAAATATCTTTTATACAACTAGAATGCTTCAAATCAATAAGATCGAGCCCTCTTTAAGGTGACAATTGGAGGCTTCAGCGCAGATTTGCTCAAGAAGTAGACTGATGAACTTTATCATTTCATCCAAGGGAACTATTAGAAAAGACTGCGTTCGAGACATTACTACTGAACTGGTGTTAAACAGAAATCTTTAGCCACATACAGCATTCTTCTTGGTTAAGTCTTCGAGCAAGTTCATGAACTTCTCCACTAACACGTATACTACTTCAACAAACTAAGTGCTGTCTCCAAGATTGCCCCCTTATTTCCGAATCACAAATCGGAGTTGATTCTAATGCATCTGTTTTTTTCTAGAACAAAAGAATGTATTCTGGAACCTGGACTTCTTACGAACTTTGAAACCTCTGTCAAGGAATAACTGTGAGGAACAGATGGCGTAATTCCATTTTCCCTAGATGACCGGGGTTAAACGTGCAGACGAAGAGCACCTACAAGTTTGTTTTAAACAAGTAATGCTAATCTACACTTTGAATAACAATACTTTTCTTGATAGTTGACTTGTTTACAGACTGACTTCACCGTCCCAAAGAACTGGAACACTCGATTGACAAGTACTGGCGTCAACAGGATGCCAGTCCACAAAGTATCGCGAATTTTGCTAGTAATATTTCCACGCTGTGAGCGGTAAGTTCGACGATTATTAACTTTTTCTCTGGAGTTTAAATTCTCCATACTTTTTATTGGAACAAATCGTTTGTGGATTAGATATTACGAAATATTAGTAAAACACTTTCAACTAAATACACACCATTCAATCAGGAACAACGGATGAAACTGATGCTTAGGAATAGTTCTGCTCGAACTACCGTAATAAATTGGTAGCTGAAACCGTTGCAGGTTAAGACGTACGGTCAACACATTAATTCTATACATCATAGGAATCCTAAAGTCATCCTACGCTACATAAACATCAGAAGTATAAAACGCTTTTTTCCTTATCGAAATGATGTAAGCGGCAGGAAACACAGTCATTATAGTCCCGTACACTACAAACAAGGTCCTGGTCCTACCCCCGCTCGAGCCCACACGGTCATCGACCACGCTGGGATTGTGGAATTGATACCTAACTTGTCTGAGATCGGCTGTTATCTTTCCAGCCAGAAAAGATGAAGCCTGTCTTTGAAGGTGATCTGGGACGCCGAAGCACGGCTATCCCGAGTTTTGGAGAATCGATCCAACTAGCCTTCACCGAAATTGATAAAAAGACCAAAATCCTCAAGAACATGAACGCAGATTTAGTAATTTTAGTGGATTATGGAAGAATGGACATGAATCAAGGCGAATGTTAAAAGTGTGGTATTAGCACTATATTTAAGGCCGGGTTGTTTAAAATCAAAAAAACAAAATCATAACGGAAAACGTATTAACACATATGGTTTCCTAAATGTCCCCAAGATCGTTTTTATAGCAGCCGTTCTGCCTAGGCGTGTATTTTATCCATCTATGTGGGCTTTTTAGCCCTAGAATTTTCACATGCAAATTGGATCGAAGCTTGCCCACGAGTGTACTTGCGTACCTACGTATTTGCATGCATGTAATGTATGTATGTATTGTACGTATGTAATGTACCTATGTATTGTGTGTATGTAATGGATGAATAAACGGATGGATTCATGCATGCATAGATGGATAGAAGATGTATGGTTGCATGGACCGATGGGTGTATGGATGAATGTATGGATGCATTTATGGATAGTTGTGTAGATGTACGGAGTGATGTGTGGATGGATGGATGGATCTATGGATGGATGGGATGTGTAGATGGATGTGTGGATATATGGATGGATGTATGGATCTATGGATGGATGGGATGTGTAGATGGATGTGTGGATGTATGGACCTCTAGATGGATGTATGTAGGTGTAGATGGATGGATGGACGGTTGTGTGGATGTATGGATGGACATATGGATGGATGGATATATGGATGGATGGATTTATGGATGTCTGGATGTATGTATGGATATATGGTTGTATGGATGGATTTATGGATCTGCGGATGGATGGATGTGTGGATGGATGAGTGTATGGATGGATAGATGTATGTATGGATGGATGTATGTATGCGTGTATGTATTTACGCATATACCTAAGCATGTATGCATGCATGCATTTATTTATGTATATATGCCTGTACGTATCTATGTATTTATGTAGTTGTACGCCCAAGTATGTATGCAAGCGCATGTGTTTGTTTGATTGATCTTGTTTGTGTGCGTCTTATCAAGTAGATAGATTTATCAGTGTCGTCTAGTTACTAAATAGAATTACTCTAACAGTGTCATCCTTCTTATTCTTCAACTTGTTCATCACGCATGTCCATCGCAATTCTAGCGAACTAAGCACGGAGAGCCTTGCAGAAGATCCGCCTAGAATTAGTAAAGACGAACGAACAGCTCACAATTTCCTCAACATAAACTTGATAGCATCAAATCACAAACGGGAAGATCTTCGATGTCATTGATGAGGTTCGGTTGTGAAATACATGTTTCGGTGTTGCCTACTCGAATGACTGAAATTATTGATGATCAATAAATTTTGGACAATGAAGACGATTATGTCGAAACGGTGATATTTGTGCCCTTCATCATTCTGTTGACTTCTGTTCTTCATTATTTTCACTAAATAGCGTATTGAAGAAGTCGGATAACACATTTATGCTGCAATGCTAAGGATTTATAGCACAACTGCTTATTGCCACCCGAACGCGCTTCTAATCATAGCATAAATTCTTCTGTTTCTAACAATTTCGTTGAACAATTTCTTATGTTACCGAAATGAAACGAGTGTTAAACGAAAAGTAAACGACAAACAGAAAGGAGTGTATTCTGTCGTTGTACACAAGTTCACAACCACTTGTATTCATATATTTGTGGAAAAACCAAGTAAGTACTAGCAAATCGAGTTTTTAGATGTATGAGCATAGGAAGCCTTTGCTTTCGCTTCCTTAGAAGGTGCATCCTTAATCTCCAATCATCAAAAGTACAGAAGAACTTAACTTTTGCTTCCACTTCTTGTTGCTCTCTCTTTGTTCTTAGTGTATCTTCATAAAGAGCTAGTCTTCACAAAGAATCGTGCAATAATTACCTCACATTTCCCATTGATTTGGTGCTGATGGTTTTGTAAGACTTTTTTTCCCGATACGTCTGTACACACATACCCCCTCCCAACGGTTTACCGCCTCATCGTGGCTGGGAGGTGTTCATGGGTGTCCGGCTGCGATGTACGGCGGAGGATTCATTGTCTCCCAAGCTGAAGAGACCGGCGTTCCCATTAGGAAACTCAGCTAAGGGAAGACCACTGTCAGGATCCAACACTGTCCAGGTATCAAACTGGTCGCATCGTAGCAAATTGCTCTGCCACCAAACCCATCTGAACACGATTCATAGCATCACGAGATGATGGTGAAACAATTTGTAGCTATCTACGGTAATATTCATGACATTTCCTTCCGTAGTCTATGTGTGAGGAACTACAATGAAAATGCAAGGAAATGCCTCCGTTCTTTAGTAGCCATTATTTTCTGAGATAAGGAATGTGTAAAAATAACGAAACTAGATAAATCAGTCAAATACTGGAAAAATATTATGTTCTGCTCCACTGCGAACGGTTCAATCACATGGATAGCAGTTACATTACAAACTAAAACATCATGTTTCTGTGTAGATCATTGCAATGGAACTTTTCATTGATTCCGATATCAAAGTAGAGAGGATCACTTGGCAAGAAATCAACGTGCTTCTCTTTCCTTCCTCTCGCTCCTCAGGTCATTCAAACGTGTTTAAGAAATTTACAAACACGATAATTCTGCTAACTCTATCAAAACTATATAGCAAAAATATGCATTACAGTACACCGCTAAGTGCTCATACAAGCACTGCGGAAAGTTCCTATAAATGATTTTCCATAAATTCTCATTTTAAAGCGAATTTGGAAATGTTTGGCGAGTCGCCTAACCTTAGTGAAATAGATTAATTTTTAACAGATACCTATATTTTTTAGTGGTCGGGGAAAAAGATGATTCGAAGCAAAGACGAAAAGAGGTAGTGGATGAATTGCTCAGCTCCAAGTTAATATACGTTCTCAAGTATAATAGAGTTCAAGCACTTGTGTTTTATGTTGTAATTCCATGGGTCTTCTCGTAGCATCGGCTCACTAATGCAGACTCACTTTATAACAGTTCATGCAAAAAAACAGGTAAACACTAAGAAAAGTGATTCTTACGATGTCATGTTAAGAAATCCTACTCTTATTTCAACTCTACGCAGCGTTCTACTTATATTTCTCAGAATGTAGATTTTTAGAACATTATCACCAGGCCTTTTCAACCCTTAGTTCGGAAAAAGGCAAGAGATATATGTAGGCCGTAAATCCATGAACTATGATAGATATTGTGAATTTCTTTCATCGGAGAGTGTGTTAGACGTAGGATATCGAATACCTTACTCTCAAGAAGTTCCACTCTCGGAAAGAGTTCCACTGGAATGACCATGATGTCAGCGACGCGTTGTCGTTTAAATAATTCGTTTGTCTCTCGATCCTTAATAAAATTGTTTAGTGTTTAATCGATTAGACGATAAAATAAGTGGATGGAACAATTCAGAATTTATTTCCTAATAGAACTGAGTACACGTTTAAATACTGAACATGGGCCGTTCATAAGGCCGTGCATCGACCAATGACAAACCTCCCCCCCCATGTTCGGGAAACTAGTTTCAGATTTCTCTGAAAGCTCACTGCAAACCACTAAGGTTGTTGGCTGTCTGTTTTTACAAAAGTGGGAAAGATATAGCATAGTTATCCTGTTTTCAGAAAAAAACCCACTCAATCATCTTTCAGAGACAATCATAAGCAAGTTTTGAAAAAAACGATTCCTTTACCTTTGGCGCAAAAAAATAACTAACTAAGCTCATACGAGGTCGAGCTCAGCATGTCTCGAATGATCCAGTGGAGTGTAGCACCGCTTCACTGAGCTGACTTCACTCGGAACTGGCCTTTTATAAAGAATGGTTGGAGAATAATTATTTACTGATAATAATTTCTTTTCGTAAAAACAATCGACCTTGAAGCGGTCGGTATTGTATTGGTGATGCAAAAGAAGCTAATACAATGTACCCCCACTAGCCACGCATAGGATAAAAAAGCATAGCGGGGACGATTTTGAAGTAAAAGTCAATATCATTGCGCAGGAGACTAAAACACCAGCGCGAAAACTTCTTGAGCCTTTTTTGGATAAATGCCAAAAACCCTGCAATGAATAACAGGGATGAATGCCCAGAGGTCATACTCGGCCTGACCCCGTATGTTCGCATCAATTTCTGATGTGGCGTGGTGCAGTCATCAACCTTATGCGACTATAATCAGCTGTTCTAATCTCCCTCATTGGAAGCCAGTAAAAAGACGTAAGTTTTCCGAGAAGCCGTTGATCATGTAATTACCATAGAGTTTCTTGTCTTTTTGCAAGTGTTATTGAAACGTTTGGCCTAGTAAATTGTATGTCAGTATACCCTTCCAGGCTCTGAAGAAGGCGATACTGCCGAAACGTCAGCTACTGTTGTATTGTATTGTATTGTTTTTCTATGCAAGTAAATGTATGCTGTTTAACAACCTCGCGATTGTTGAACAAGAAAACGAAGCATTCATATTCGAATGCCGAGGTTAATAGAAAGTCGATCCTGGAAACTGTAACATCACAATGTTAACTTTTTATTTGCTGCCTATTGCAATTTTTTTACGGCAGGGTACTATGTGAAATACAACCGTAATGATGCTAAGATATTTGCAAAACTCCGGACCGTAGGTGTTTGTGGTGGGGAAAGAATGCGCGAGCGCGATTACCCTTTCCGAGGGCTAACCCGTTCACCACCACACCATGCGGATCCTTCGTTTCGCCTGTCTCTCACCTGGTCTTCAGCGCTTTCGTTCCCCCACGGCAGACATGTGCGGCCCAGAGTTTTGCAAATATCTGAGCATCATTACGGTTAAATTTACAACATTTGAGTGTTGCTCCACTGTGCTAGATTCAACTAGATGCTTCAGCATGACACGTGATGTCGGGTTTTGTGAGAATTATCCCCTGAAATCACAGAATTTTATGCACTGACTGGTCTTGTAGGCGCTTGTTTTTCTTGTTGGTACTGATGGCTTTAACAAAATGTTACCAAAATCTGCTGAATCTCAATTATATTAAATTCAGTATGGTATGAATAGTAAACGATCCCTCCATTTCACACTAATGCAATCAATAATGGCAGCATCTTCTAGAGAAAAATAAAAAGGAGATATAAACCGAAAGCACTAGTGAGAGAGTAATGAGGAAATACCGAAGCATTAATATTCACTGCAAACAGAACCGTATTTTCAAGGCGTACTGAGCAATTATTATCCCATCGTGTACAAAATTAGCTCATACAGCGCCGTAGTGTGAACATATGGTAGAGCTCCCACGTCCGACTTTCTATTAACCTCGCCATTGATCAAGTAATTCTTCGTATTCTTGTTGAGCAAACACGAGGTGTTATTTTTATTCCTTATTCACGATCAAGCTGACGTTTCGGCGGATTTCGCCTTCCTCAGAGCCTGGAAAGGTCAAGTTGACAGCAATCTACTCGGCCAAACACCTTCATAACCAAACAGAGAAAACGCTGAACCAAGATTTCAATCACATTGAACACAGCTTTGCACACTCGCCGCTTTCTATGAAGCTTCCACTGAGTATGTCGCGTGGAGACCAACCGCACAGAGTTCACATGGAAGCGTAATATGCCCATCCCATCAAAATAACAGCCTAATATACTGCCCAATATCCCGCGTGATAATGAGGCATTCTTCCCTGCGGTTCATTTTCGGATTTCTGGAATTAATCCAGAACGCCTCGAGAGTTTTGCGCGCTTGTGTTCACGATTCCTGCGCAAGGATCGTGACACGTACTTCAAAGTCCTCCCCGCTATGTCTCTGGGTTCTATGCGTGCCTAGTGGGGTATTTGGTTTACATTTGCCGACTATGTGTTCTTTTATGCGGACACAGAGAGGTCTGCCCGTTTCGCCAATGTATTCGTCTCCGCACGCCTAACAGGGAGATCAGATAGACTGTACCCGAGCTCATGCAATCACCGTCTCTACACCATTAGGGCAAACTATGCAATTTTTGCGTTGCACATAGATGGTCATATGGGCGGTTACGAACTAGCTGGAGCCTAAGAGTACTCGGTGGTATTTCTACTGCGTTTACCGAATCCTCAAGAACCGCCCTTCTTAGGCAGCGTTTTATAGCTGCACTTACATCATTTGAGATGAAGGGTAGGATAAAAGGGACCTTTCTATCGCTAGAGTTGTCGTTTGGAGGCCCTAGGATTTCCTCTGCACTTATCTCGAGCTACAGTTTCGTAGCCATTAGAAATGGCTATTTGCCGCGCCAAGTTCCCGGACTCCTCTCTCTGCTCTCTTCCCGTGCACACGTTGGTTGCTGTTCGAAACATGTTTCTTACGAGCGCCCTTTTCGTGTGAGAGGGGTGAGAGGAGAGGTAATGAACCAAGATGTTTTTTAATACTTGGCTTTCGGTACCACTTCGTTATGTAGCCATTTTCTGACAGGCTAATTTGGACGTTCAGGAATGGAAGCCAGTTTTCTTTCGGTTTCTCTCGGGTGAACTTGAAATACTCTGACTGTTCATTCAACAACTCGAAACATTTGTCCATTTCCTCTTGTGTTGAGCAAAGGACAAAACAGTCATCTATATATCTACAGTAGAGCAGCGGCCCGAGATCGATCACCGGTGCTTCCATCTTAGCCATAAACGCAATGGCCAGGCTTGGTGCCAGTCGTTGTCCCATTGCCAACCCTCTTATTTGAGCGTAGTACTTTCCGGACCATCTGAAGATTGAGCCGCTCAAGCATTCTTTTAAGAGTGCCATCAACTGCTCTATCTTGAAGCCACACATGTTTATTTCTCCTTCGTGTTGCATCAGGAGTTCGAATATGGCTTGCATTGCGGAGTCATTCCACGCGTTTGTATAAAGCGCGCTAACGCCGAACGACTCCATCACGTACGCGCTGCTGAGCTGCGCAGTACGTAGACGGTCCAGAAACATCTGGGTATTCGTAAGATGGGCTGGAATGTGTTTCAACAACTGGTTAAATATTAGAGTTAAAAACCATGTTATCCTATCCGTTGGCTCTTCTACACAGCTAATGATTGGTCTAACCTGCGGAGTCTATCTTGAAGTTCATGTAAACTAATAATATTAATATTTAACCAGTTGTTGAAACACATTCCAGCCCATCTTACGAATACCCAGATGTTTCTGGACCGTCTACGTACTGCGCAGCTCAGCAGCGCGTAGCGTGATGGAGTCGTTCGGCGTTAGCGCGCTTTATACAAACGCGTGGAATGACTCCGCAATGCAAGCCATATTCGAACTCCTGATGCAACACGAAGGGAGAAATAAACATGTGTGGCTTCAAGATAGAGCAGTTGATGGCACTCTTAAAGAATGCTTGAGCGGCTCAATCTTCAGATGGTCCGGAAAAGTACTACGCTCAAATAAGAGGGTTGGCAATGGGACAACGACTGGCACCAAGCCCTGGCCATTGCGTTTATGGCTAAGATGGAAGCACCGGTGATCGATCTCAGGGCCGCTACTCTACTGTAGATATATAGATGACTGTTTTGTCCTTTGCTCAACACAAGAGGAAATGGACAAATGTTTCGAGTTGTTGAATGAACAGTCAGAGTATTTCAAGTTCACCCGAGAGAAACCGAAAGAAAACTGGCTTCCATTCCTGAACGTCCAAATTAGCCTGTCAGAAAATGGCTACATAACGAAGTGGTACCGAAAGCCAAGTATTAAAAACATCTTGGTTCATTACCTCTCCTCTCACCCTCTCACACGAAAAGGGCGCTCGTAAGAAACATGTTTCGAACAGCAACCAACGTGTGCACGGGAAGAGAGCAGAGAGAGGAGTCCGGGAACTTGGCGCGGCAAATAGCCATTTCTAATGGCTACGAAACTGTAGCTCGAGATAAGTGCAGAGGAAATCCTAGGCCTCCAAACGACAACTCTAGCGATAGAAAGGTCCCTTTTATCCTACCCTTCATCTCAAATGATGTAAGTGCAGCTATAAAACGCTGCCTAAGAAGGGCGGTTCTTGAGGATTCGGTAAACGCAGTAGAAATACCACCGAGTACTCTTAGGCTCCAGCTAGTTCGTAACCGCCCATATGACCATCTATGTGCAACGCAAAGATTGCATAGTTTGCCCTAATGGTGTAGAGACGGTGATTGCATGAGCTCGGGTACAGTCTATCTGATCTCCTGTTAGGCGTGCGGAGACGAATACATTGGCGAAACGGGCAGACCTCTCTGTGTCCGCATAAAAGAACACATAGTCGGCAAATGTAAACCAAATACCCCACTAGGCACGCATAGAACCCAGAGACATAGCGGGGAGGACTTTGAAGTACGTGTCACGATCCTTGCGCAGGGAATCGTGAACACAAGCGCGCAAAACTCTCGAGGCGTTCTGGATTAATTCCAGAAATCCGAAAATGAACCGCAGGGAAGAATGCCTCATTATCACGCGGGATATTGGGCAGTATATTAGGCTGTTATTTTGATGGGAGGGGGCATATTACGCTTCCATGTGAACTCTGTGCGGTTGGTCTCCACGCGACATACTCAGTGGAAGCTTCATAGAAAGCGGCGAGTGTGCAAAGCTGTGTTCAATGTGATTGAAATCTTGGTTCAGCGTTTTCTCTGTTTGGTTATGAAGGTGTTTGGCCGAGTAGATTGCTGTCAACTTGACCTTTCCAGGCTCTGAGGAAGGCGAAATCCGCCGAAACGTCAGCTTGATCGTGAATAAGGAATAAAAATAACACCTCGTGTTTGCTCAACAAGAATACGAAGAATATGGTAGAGCCTTGTAATAATGAAATAGTTTTTGAGTGACCTACTCCTTAGCTTAGGCAAACCACCTTTCCGTGGCTGGCAAATTACTACTAATTTTTTCCTAGGATGATAAGAAATTGACCTTGTAGATAGCTAGGCATTACAATTGCTGTGCTTAATGAATTCGAATGAATGACGCATCTCCAAGAGATTCGTTAAACCGAGCACTTTGTCCCTTATTATCTTACCACCAAAAAAAATCGTAAAAAGGATCATGAGAAATCGGTTAAAAAGGAAAGCGAATTGTGAAAGAACTATATAGGCCAAAATCATTTGTTGAAGATGCTAGATTGTCTTGCGACACTTCATGCAACGCAGGCCCCCTTGCTAATTTTTCGACACACCAAATAAATGTTTTTGTTATCGCCGTAATATTATTGTTTCATTAATGCTATATACAAAGGTTTAGCTACACAAGTTTGAGACCTAGGGTTGCCATAAATAAAGAAAAAGACCCAAGTAGAAGAAAGAATCGCGCAAAACAACAAGAAGTTAAATGTGACAATACAAATACGATAATATAATACAATAATAATATAATAATAATGACAATAATGATATAATACAGTATAATATAATATAATACAATAACGTGATCGGCAATTAGAGATTACCAGAGAGGAAGAAGCAACAGGATCAATACGGGGTATTTTTTGCAGCAGAGGTGAAGTGATGTGGAGAAAAATGATCTTATACACCACCACACCATGCGGGTCCTTCGTTTCGCCTGTCTCTCAGCTAGTTGTATCGATCTCTTTGCCATCAGCTATCACCCGTCAACGGGATTGATCTGGGGAGCCCAAATTGGCATTGAACCCAGTTAAGCTGAGGCTATAGTTATAATCACATTTCTAACCTTTTTTACTTACTGCTCACTCTTTTTTGATGACAGGGTATATTGCGAAATATAACTTCAATATACCCTGCCATCAAAAAGACTAGGCAGTAAGTAAAAAAGGTTAAAATTGTGATTATAACTATAGCCTCAGCTTAAATGGGTTCGTTGCCGATTTTGGCTCCCCAGAACAATCCCGTTGACGAGTGATTGCTGATGGCAAAAAGACCGATAGAACTAGCTGAGAGACAAGCGAAACGAAGGACTTGCATGGTGTGGTGGTGAATGCGTTACTCCCCAGAAAGGACAATAGCGCGTTCGTTCCCCACCATAGGCACCTGCGGTCCAGAGTTTTGCAAATATCTCAGCTTCGTTGAAGGTATATTTCGCAATATACCCTGCCATCAAAAAAATAGTAGGCAGTAAGTAAAAAGGTTAAAATTGTAATCTTATACACCGTTACCATGAGAAATATGGGTGCGTGTGGCGCTGTGGTCGGAGGCGCTCTGCAATACACATGGGGTAGATTCCCGCGCACCTGCCACACCAAGCTTTCCATCCCTCTCGGGTCGGCAAATTAGTGCCAGACTGGTCTGCGAGGATAGAGCACTGGTTCGATACATCTGTAGGTCACCGCGAGTCTTTGTAAAGGCCATTAATGAAGTCCAATGAATGGCGCATCACTCAGGGATTGATCGTTGATCGTCGAGAGTTTTGTCTTTAGGGTTTTTGCCATGAAGGAGATATAGCCGAGAAAAAATATATGAGAAAAAAATGATATTACACACCGTAATCCTACATGGTTGAGCAGAAGCGGAGCACATTGGTGCTGCACCATCAATCAATAGAGAACCTTTTATGCGCTTTGAGTGTGGGCGGAGCATAGGACGATTCCAAGTTGGTACATGGCTGAGGATCAGGCGGGTTCAACGGTGAACAACAGGAGATAACAGGTATGGTACACAGACAGGTGGAGGGCTCTCGTACAAGGTCGCGAAGGCAGAGTGCCAGTGCTTGAAAAAATCGATACATTGGAATCGAGAACAACGTGCGGCAGAACTTAATTCCGCAACACAGCAGAGTGGAGGAAATACGATCGGCAGCAAAACACATTTAACATAGGAAACGTCTGTTGACATGATAGGATGGTGAACAATCGCGGAAAATGATCTCTACAATGGGTTTGCTTCAGCTCTCATCACCCGATGCTAGAATATTGATGATGCATTCTATCACTGCTCTTTTTATCCATCTGCATCACTTGTCACCTATCGTTCCAGTGATCATAGTGATCTTTTTATTGTACGATGTTTGTAAAGAATTCTCAGGATCGGTTTAGTGGTCTTCCTCTCTTCCTGCTGTGCGTACTACATGTCATGCCTCCCAGATACAAACAGCTCGTATCCATCGATTGTCGCTTAATATATTTCGCCCCGTATAGAGCACTTCCGAATTCTTCAGCTACGTCTGTAAAGGAGGGGGAAACGAACATAATGAATGACTTAGCCTCACAACGAAGTAGGAGGAAGCGAGGGGGTTTGGGGACTTTTCAAAGAGCATCGAGCATGTAGTGAAAAAGAACTATGAACATGTGATTCCATATCCACCTTCTCGTCTCCAAGATTCTTCCTTCTTCAACGTATGCGTCAGAAACCTGGTCGATGCGTAAGCAGGATGAAAGATCTTTCAACATTATTGAACGCGCACTCGAAAGGACGATAGTAAGTGTATCCTGTGTCACACAAGTGAGTGAAGGAATCTGAATCTTCGACCTGCGTCGACAATCAAAAATCAAAAAACGCCGTTCTATATAATACTAATTGTTGACGGTAAGGTAGGCCGAACACGTAATGCGTATGAGCGACAACTGATGGACAAGTGCCGTTTGTGACTGGATTCTTTGCGATGTCAAACGCACAGCGGGAAGACCACCGACCCGATGATCAGAGTTCTTCATGAGAACTCTAGAAGAAAATACGATGCTGAACGAGTCCATAGAGCGAGCAGAACCCACTGGACAATTCTTGCAAGCGACAGGGAAAAATGGAAGATTTACTGGTGTCCGGTAGCGCCACTCAACGATCAATGGTAGAAAAAGTGGATACATACTATAGTGTCCAAGCCGTTTGTACCACAGGACACTACACTGTAGGCTCTTTCTTATTCATATTCATTCAATAACTAGTCGAGAGGGAGATCGAAACACTAAAGGTGAAAACAAAAGTAGCGTTCTCTGCACTTAATAAATTCCAAAGGCTCTCCATCGGAATTCACTTTGCGGAGATCCAGCCTATAATACAACAAGTCGAAAAATACACTGTACGTAAGAGAAATAAAGCAATCAAAATGACACCATACATGTTACTTACCAAGAGATATATAGTTGACACCAATAATTACAAATAACTTCCCTAACGGTTTACCACCTCATCATGGCTTGGAGGTGTTCCTGGGTGTCCGGCTGCGATCTACAACGGGGAGATTCACCACCAGCAGTGTCTTCCACACTGCGAAGAAGTCCGGCGTTTCCATCAGGAAATCCAGCTAAGAGTAAACGAATACCAGGATCCACCACCTTCCTGCTACCAAATTAATTGCATGGTGGCAAACCTACCTCTGATCCACAAAGGCGGCGACCGCCTGCGGTGGTGAAGACTTGCGGTAGACTTTGTCGTGGCTGACCTCGGGACTCCAGAAAACCACAATGGCTGAGCCAGCAAAACTCTTAGGAAACGGCGATTACTGGGTCCTGCACAACCAGTGAGTACGGGTCATCCAACTGTCCAAGTATCCTGTTACAAACAATGTCTATGAAGCGCATGAACGAAGAAGTTGGTCACCAATGTGATTCACCAATTGCATGTTTGGAAACAATTCCCAGTCCTTAGTCATATTTTTTACTGATGCTTTCGAAAATACGGCTCAAGACCGCTTATTCTGGAAAGTCGTCAAATTTGGAAAGCGCTACGAACAACGCTGTTGCTTTAAGCATTTGCAACATTTTGTTTGGGTAAGAAATCTTTCCGCAATGGATTCGATGCAAATTTTTCCTTTAGAGAACTTCTTTGTTTTACGCTGTGTATCAGGTTTCCGGCTCAAATAGTCAACACCATCCCTGCAGTTTTTTGTTTCAATAAGTATTGTCCTATACAGCACCGTATGGATTAACGGGGTAGAGCACTTCAGCGTATCAACCAAATTCAGAATGGCAATACAGCAGAGAAATCTTGCTGAAGCGACACACAACAACCAACGTTATCGCGATATTGGGGATTTTTATAACTGGCAGAAGAAAACAAAGTGTTTTAGACAATGTATCTTCTACAGTTCTTAAACTCCTAGGGGTGGTCGCCCAGTTCATAGTTGAAGAGAGGGAATTAACTACCAATGAGTTATTCCCATGAGAAGTCTATATCGTTCTTTCACCAACAGTCCTTGATATCCAAATTCCCCTCTTTGTGGATACGACGCAAAATGAACTGTGACTAAATGAAAAAATACATGGAGTTCACAAGCATACAGGGCTTGTAAAACAACATGCGTTCAACAGAACATGATATTTGAATGAGATCCGAGTATTAGAACTGGTCGCACTTTTGCTAGGGGAGTAAAGCCATTTGTCTCCGTAATATTGTGTTGTAATAATATTTTTTAGTTTAACAAACGGAAACCGTATGAACAGTTGATTCCCGTCATGAAAGGTATTTATTCACCATCGAGGTAACGCGCATAGACTTTCCTGGGTTTTGTACTAGGTTTTCTTGAGAGAAAAGTGTAATTGATTGTTGAAAAGCGCTCACATACGAATTCGGATGGTAAGTTTGATTATATGACTTAATTATTCTCGTACAATAATTACGAGGATCAGTAATTGTAACGCTGTAAAATTGCTGTTAAAGATGTGGACCATGCAGCAAAATCCTTGTCGAAATCCTGCTTGCTCAACTGGTTGCACCTTTTTCCAATATCCGCGATATGCGCGACAGGATAATTTTCTCCTGTAATACACTCAACAAGCACGACGGACAATAATTACGAAGGTCCCTTCTGTCGTCTTTCGTGGACAGGATAATAGTGAATGGCGTCACTTACTAGTCTGGGATACTTTCTTTATGAAGAAAAGCTGTCATATGGCTTGCGAAAAGTTTATGTAAATGGTAGTTTCCAGTTCTTCGGAAGTCGGCAGCACTTAAACGATGTCTAGTTATGCAATGCAACCAGCACACACTACATAAAGCCGGGATGTAAAGCTCTTATATTCAAAATTTATCTTGCCTTCTAGATTCAGGAGAACACATTTCTATAGCGAAACATATTATAGATAGAACATAGATAAGGCCGGTTATATAATAAGAAAAACAGACGACGGATTAACGAAGAAACTGAAGAGTGGGCTCCACGAGGATTCGACGGCTGCTAGGACGACCACCTACACATTCGGCGAACGTTTGCGTAACAGAAGTCAAACAACTGTATTCGCTGCTGGAGTTGTTTTACAGATCATAGTATGAGACTCGCACCCACACCATGGTCGAATAAAGCCACCACAATGGACGACGACTGCTAGGAAAAAAGGACCAAATGGCAAATGTGCTGGAATCTGCACAACTGATGAAGGCGAGCCGTCCAAGTGTGTAAGAAAGTAATTAAGAGCCTAGAGCAGGGTGATCGAACCAGATACAGGGTACCTCTGGCCACTGCGCTACGCGTATGCTCATTTTAGGAAAATATTTTGCAGTGTATCGAAAACAATATTTGATTTATAACTTGTCAAGTACGCATAGTGATGGACCGCGTTTCCATTTCATGGGTTGTTCCTGCATGACAAACAACTATGTTCAACTAGTGTAGAACCTCTATCATGACGTTTCATGTTAAGAAGTAGTTCAACGTTTCCATTCCCATCGAAATTTAAAACAAAAGCAAAGACCAAGAATCATTGTCGCCTTGATAAGAAGTCGGATAAGATCTGGAAACGGTGCGATTCTTCGCGACCCATGAGGAATGATCATTTAAATGATATATTAATATATCAACTAAAGACTAAGATCGCACTAAACTAGCGCTCTCTTTATCTGTCCTTAGGAATTTCCTTCTTATAATAATGAACAAATAATTCTTCTTACACAACTGGAACTTTTTATGAGCCGGTTGAACTAACTACATGCGGAACTACTCACAAATAGAACGACATCTTTCACCGAGATAGAAAAGCATCCTACGTGTCATTGTGTTCATTCTTGGTCAATCGACTACTTTTATTATTTTGTACTGCACGAAGAGATACCACATGTATCATAATGTGTGGATCCCAGCACTTCCTGCATTCGATCCGTTTTCTTTTATCCACAGTTAAGAAAGTTCTTTAAACTTCTCTTTCGAGTGACTTTGGCTGCTACTTGAGGATATTCTTCTTTATTACGAATTTCTTATTGACGATCGAGTCAATTTTTCCTAAAATCCTAGGATCTCAATGCCAGGCGCTCCTACGTCGACTGGAGCAAATGAAGTGGTTCCAGAAACTGTGGAAACAATTATCTCGATCCCAGAGTGCTAGAATGTTTGATGAGTTCAATGCGGTGTCGAACAGAGGCTTTGGCACGGTTGGCCTTTCCGTGTAGTGACCGACGCCACTACCACTGCCCCACTCGCCATATCGAAGGCTGTTATTGTTATTGCTATGTTACTTTTCTCCGAAATTTATCATGTATTAAATTCCTCAGTAAAAATCCATCTAGCTCCTCCACACAAATGTCGTATTATTAAAATCTGAAGATGAGCATAATTTGTTTTTACCAGTGTCAGTTCCACTTCGGTGTTTTGTCAGAGCACTTGTTTTAAATTCCAGTCCGAAGTTTTCCTCGGTATTAAAATAGAAAGACTGGACGTTTTGCTCCTCAATAGCTCAACGTATCACAATGCACATTGTTTTTTCCTTCGGTAGACTTTTTTTGTTTTCCTTGTATCGCTTTTTTTCCTATTTTGCCGAAGTGTCTTAACAGTAAAACTGTAAAGTGCTGCTGATTTTATCGATTAGCCACGATGAGGCAATCAATTGTGTTCCCATCACTAAGCTGGAAATTCTACATATCATGTTCTTGATAACATGTCTAGTTCATGTAGAAGGCTTTACAATGCCCGAAGTCCTGTGGAAATTGAATGACTGATATATCAAAATATCGACAACACTGAAAAGACTGATAAAAAAGCTAACGGTCCATAGCTGATGGAGGTTTTTTTGATAACTGCAACGCATTTCGAAATTTTTTTATTATTGATGCGGCTTACAAGATAAGTTGCAAAGTGATCTTAGATTCTTCTAGATTCATCTACGATCTCTTGATCTGAATTCGACTCTGATAGCAATGGGGAACCAATACCAGGGTCTCCGTCAATGTTTCCATGCATTCCTTCTTTTCTAGAGTATCCATCGTAATTCTCTGGATATCCTTCATTCGTTCCCGGGAAGCCTCCAGAGCCTCCTTGGAATCCTCCATTGCTTCCTGGGTATCCCCCCACCAGTTCCTGGGAATCCTCCACAGTCTCCTGTGCAGCCTTCATCATCTCCTGGAAATTTTTCCGTTCTCTGACTGAAACGCTGTGTCATAATACATTAACATATTCGTAGAGGTCTAATGTACTCACCTGGATTTCCTTCAAGACTCATCAAATATCTTTGGATTATGAAGGATGCAACCTCTTTCTGCTTCTCGTCCAGCTTGTTGTACAGTGCTTGATTTTTGCGCAGCAAACTATCCATCGTCATTCTCTGGAATAACGACACCCTATCAATGTAACAACCTTCTTTATGAAACTTTTTCTTAAAGGTTCCAGTGCATCCACTCTCTTGGAGACTAGGATGAGTTCAAGTGGATTCAAAGAGAATACTAAATTAAGAAGTTAGGAAGAGAAATTAAGAGCTTCTTCATAGAGATTTGCCTTCTCTTTGATAACAATAACTATGTGAGCGAAGTCTTGTGCACACCTTGTCCTTGCCAATCTTTACGTATTCTCTGAAGTATGTGGTGAGTGCTTTCATCAGTTTATTAACGGATCGTTCAAATTCTTCATGTTCTCTTTCGTGTTCCTCAACGGAAGCTTTGTATTTATCCTGAAATCGAAACATTTCATCATTCTCTTCTTTAAACGGCAACTATGCGACGTCTACCTCAACACCATACTTTCTTGCCCAACGTCCTAATGCTTTCTCCATTTGCGCAATGGTTTGTGATGTGCTCTGAAAATAACCGTAACGGCAATAGCGTTGGTGTTACAGCACTAATAGCGATCATTTTCTATTGTTTGAATAATCATACACATTTCCTTTGCGTTGCCTTTAAATAAGTAAATGGAAATTCTATCTGCCCAATCTGTCGATTTCCATTGGAAATCATCGGTTGGATTTGAGACGAAATCATAAGCTGATATACGCAAAGGGATAACATTCTTGAAGAGGTTACAAGACTCTCATTAAAGGAATATATCATACGTCAATGAATCCTTTATTTTAGAGAATACTCCATGAATTTTATAAGCAAATTGGTCGCGCTATCGCACTCTGGTAATGAGGCAACGTCCCTAATATTGTAAGGCAAAAACTTTGAGGAAAACAAACCGTTTGTGGGACGGACAAGGTTAGGCACATTCATGTTGCATCATGGTGCAAGGTGTTGGATGTCCGATCGCCACTCAAAGTTATTGTTGGAGGAATATTATGCTGAAGATAGTAGGCGTTTGGCATTATTACCATTCGTGTTAAGCGTACCGTGTTTGGAGCAACCTTCAGATTCGTTTTCTTCAAGAGGAACTCCTTTCTTGTGATGAACGGTACATATATTTCCTTTTTGGACCACTGCTTATGCTTGATGAAATATTTGCTCCGTAATGGCAAGCGTTTCAGAGAATTCCACTTGTCCGCTTTAAATTAATATTCACACGGGGGGCCGGTTACTTAATCGGAAGAACAGACGACTGATGGACGAAAAGAGCCGTACAGCGGACTCCACGAGAATGCAGACGTCTCCTAGGACGGCCACCTACACGTTGGGCGGACGTGTTCGTCACCAAAGTTAGTCAGCTGTATTCGCAGCTCGGTTGTTTTTGAAGATTATGGTATGAGACTCTCACACGCCACGATGTTCGAATAAAACCACCATCATGGACAACGATTTCAAGGGTACGAAAAGAATCGCAAATGTGCTGGGATCCGCATAAGTCGTTAAGACGGACCGTTCAAGTCCAAGTCCAAATAGTATTCAAGCGTCGAAATTATATGGGTTGAAAATGAGACACGACTGCGATATTTGTCGTTTTTCGCCGTACCTGAACGATTTTAGAGTACTCAGAAAGAGCTTTTTGGGACAAGCCTTCCAGGAAGTTATCGTGAGAATGCCCCTGACCGCCTTCGTGAGAATGGTCTGTGTAGTCGGTGTCCTGAAAAGAGAACCATCAATATTGATTTGCTCTGAGAGATGACAATAAAAAGTGGAAACGAAAGCAGGAACCGGGAATATTAAAGTTTTTCTTCTTTCATGATTGTTTCACATGATCCCCAATTTTTCTACTTTTTAAAATTTACGTCAAAAAAATTCATCTTATTTACTTCATCGCTAAAAAAAATACTTATCTGATCATATGGATCACGGCCAGGGTGGGAAAGCGTGTAGCCTAGGCACAGAAGAATTACTATGGTTTGCATTTTTCGAGCGTGTAACACCTAGAACTTAGAAAAGTCATGAACTCAGTTTCGGTTCGCATAAAAAAACGTTGAGTTGTCGTTGTCTTTATCGAAGCGATAACGATATGTAATTATAGGACACCAAAAAGGAATTTAGGAGACGTGAAGACGAGATTGATACACAAATTTTTGAATGCTCCACCGATGGAAATTCAGCTCCATACCACGACGAGGACAGCACATCAAGGAGACGAAACACAGTGGGCCATCGACTCGGATCATCGGCTCTGACGAAGACGTCTAGACGTCGGTCGAATAAAAGTTTTGCGCCAACTTCATGTAAACTGAACAATCCAGAGAAATGTATTGAATAGGTAAGTGAAACTCGGTTTACTAAAGTACAAGTTTTCGTGTTTAATGGTACGATTTGGCGATGATCGACTAGAATAGGAGGATGATATGATCGGATGCGCACAGCCTTATAAGGATACTGGTTAGATTTGCTCAGATTAGAGATGGAACAAAACAGCTAGGTGGACAACAACATGTATCTTTGCAAAGGAAATGACGCTATGTTTGTGATAGCAATCAGGAATAGCTGCAGCTGCGGACATAAAGGAATTATGAACGGAAGAGTTGACTCGTCTTGTTATTGTCACATTAGCTAAGGTACTGCAATGGATCTAAAGTATTTCATTGACATCATGCTGAGAGAGAAGTGGCAACCATCATCATTATTATAGCCTCGTTTTCCTTAAGATCTACTATAGGTAAGAGGCAATGCAACGCTGTTTTTAGCCCCAGAAATTGATCGTGTTCCTTAAATACTGAGAGAGAACTCACACTATGCCTTAAAATGTACGCGAAAATTTGGCCCAGTTTCACTAAATTTATTGCGGATAGGCAGTTGATACCAACCAAGCACTTCTAGCCTAGTGATAAAGGGATATTTTATCAAACGAGAACGATATTCCTTTTTCTTCTAGTTAGTTAACAAGAAATTTCAGTTCTGCAATACAATTCAGGGGAATGCCAACAAAAAAGTAATGATCTCAACTGAACCCAAAAGCGCAAGAAAAAGCGCCATTCCAAAACTTTGGTGGTTCTGTTATCCAAGAATTCACAGACTGCTGAGGTACTCGGCAATTAATAGGAGCACGCACGATACAGGTTACACAAGAGTACACCTGAGAATTGAAAAACAGCTGCAGTAACCAGATTGCCAAAAGAATTACAGGGACCATCTCTCGTCGGATTTGTTATCCATCGACCTGCACTCACGCTCCATCTTCATAATCATTCATTAAGCTACAAAAAACCTAGTTCGCCGAATCTGCAGACCTGATTAATATCATCAAATGTCTGCAAGCAAAGAAATCTTCGATAAACAAGGCACTGAAGCGAATTTAGAAGGCTACCAACAACGCTCACGGAACATATGTGATCGAAAGTAGCATGGACGTTAGTGCCTGTCAGAATAACTACTAGTTTTCTATACTCGCCCTGCATCACAGCTGGCGTCTGAAAGAATAATACTTTCTGAAGGTCTTCAATATTCATGAAAAACTACAATTGGTAACCCTTATAATTCTTTCTGCATTCTTTATTACCGCATTCGTTTTTCCATTGCTAGGCTTACTCCTGTGGAGCCTCTATCGTCTGTGATCACATAAATTACCGAGTTACTTGGTAGTCTGTGAGTTCTACATTTTTGGACAATAGAATCATCATGATTATCCGCTAAAAAACAATTTATTATGAACGGATAATCATATCAACAACAACCGCCCTGTATAAAAGGGCATCACCGGGTCAGTATACTCCCTCGAGACGCTCAACTGAGGAAGATCCGGTTCGATGCGAGAGCAAGACGCCACAACGAGAAGAGGAACAACTGTGGAGCTCGACAAGGATCGTCGGCTGTGATGAAGACAAAGACGTCGAAATATCAGCCGAATAAGCATCTCTATCAAGCTCGTTCAAGCTCAACAATATAAACACATGTTGATTATTTTACTACCGAGATTTAAGGACGGTTGATTTCAAAATTATTGATGCAAACACTGTTACAATGCCTCCAACCAATGGCAGATGCTAATGAAAACTCGGCTATAAAATTAATGAAATGTGCTTTTCCTTCTTCATCCAGCATGTTGTCACCGAAATAGCTCAGAACCATTACAGTATCCCGACTGAAGTGGCGATTACAAAATGAAGCTGCGCTTCCACTCACAATTTCTTTGTGTTCACAGCTGCAGTTATTCCTGCATACCACTGGATAATGTCCTATCATTTCCGTTTCAAAGATGGCGTGATTTTTGTAAATCTAACTGCTTTGGTTCACCTGCAATCTGAACAAATCTATTTGCTGCCTCTATAAAACTGCGCGTATCAGATCACAACAGCATTCTTCACTGGTCTATCGTCCCTGAATCCTACCATTAGAACAAAAACTTCTATAACAGTTTCGTCTCCTCGTTTCCTAAATTGCTTCTTGGTGCCTTATAGCCACATGTTTTTCTTCGATAATAGCAAAGAAAAGCCGACGATATTTATAAAAAATTCGAAATGAGTTTATGAATTTCCTGAATCTTAGGTGAGGCACTCGCGACAAAATGAAAGCCTTCGCAATTCTTCTATGCATTGGCTACGCGCTTTCCTATCCTGGCTATAACCCTTATGATAAGGTAAGTGTTTTCTCTTGATGATGTGGATTCGACGACAAAAAGTGAATAAATGATAAAAAAATTCTAAATTATACCACGTTATGCCACCGTAAGGGAATAAAAAATGGCTGAGAAAAAAGAAAAGCAAGGGCCTCGATAGTGTAGCGGAAAACAAGTGAGCCCTTGGGTAGAGTAACCCGAGTTCGAAGCATTACCGCCGAGATTCCGATTCTTGCTTATATCTTAGCATAATTTTGAATGCTTATGTTTATTATGTTTCAAATAACACTCTGCCATGAAAAAAGTAATAAAAGCACTACATTGCGAAGTTAATAAAGTTCATTTTTTGATATAAACCTTAGGAAGTTGAACGAAATAGACAGCATGTGAAGCAATCATAAAAATAAAAATTTGGAAAAAATTTCCGGTCCTTGATATCGTTTTCATATATTTTCATTCTTTTGTGAAGATAAATCAATACTGACCACTTTTTTTTAGGACAGCGACTACACAGGGCATTCCCATGGAGGCCGTCAGGGATTTTCTCACGATGACTTCCTGGCAGGCTTGTCTCGAAAAGCTATTGCCGAGTACACTAAAATCATTCAGGTACGGTCAAAAATCAGGATCATATCCAACCTTCAACCCACATAATTTCGACAGTTGAATTTTAATTACGAGCAGACAAGTGAAATCTTCTGAAACGCTTGCCATTGTGGAGCAAATCTCTTATTAAGCAGACTCAGTGCTCTAATAGAAAAATGCTTGTACTCCAAAGGCAAAGAGTTGTTCATGTAGAAAAAGAATCTGTTTGTTGATCGGATCGCAACACAACTAACATGTGTGGTCATAACGCGAACTCCCTGCTATCTTCAGCACAATTTTCCCCCAACAATAATTTTGAATGACGAGCGGACGTCCAACATCTTCTACCGTGATAACAAAATGAATAGCACTCTAACTTTATCGGTCCCGCAAGGCCTAAACCATACCACAATGTCCCCCGCAGAAAGAAGAACAACCCTGGTTTGTTTTCCTCAAAGTTTTTGCTTTACAATATTAGGACGTTTCCTTAGTAGCGAAGTGCGATAGTAGGACCAATTTTCTCATAAAATTCATGCAATATTCTCTAAAATAAAAGATTCATTGACGTATGATATATTCTTTTAATGAGAGTCTTATAAGCTCTTCAAGAAAGTTATCCTTTTGCGTATATCAAGTGATGACTTCTCCTGAAATCCAACCGATGATTTCCAATGGAAATCGACCGATTTGGCAGGTAGAAATTCCATCTACTTATTTACAGGCAACGCAAAGGAAATGTGTATGATTATTCAAACAATAGAAAATTATCGCTATTACTGCTGTAACACCAACGCTATTGCCGTTACGGTTATTTTCAGAGCACATCACAAACCATTGCGCAAATGGAGAAAGCATTAGGACGTTGGGCAAGAAAGTTTGGTGTTGAGGTAAACGTCGCACAGTTGCCGTTTAAAGAAGAGAATGATGAAATGTTTCGATTTCAGGATAAATACAAAGCTTCCGTTGAGGAGCACAAAAGAGAACATGAAGAATTTGAACGATCAGTCAATAAACTGCTGAAAGTACTCGCCAAATACTTCAAAGATTACGTAAAGCTTGGCAAGGACAAGGTGTGAACAAGACCTTGCTCTCACGGTTATTATTAATAAAGAGAAGCTAAATCTCAATGAAGTAACTCCTAATTTCGTTCCCTAACTTTTTTACTTCAGACGTTCGACCTTATTCTTCTTGAACCCATTCGAATTTACTCTTACCTCAAAGAGAACACATATACTAAACTCTTTAAGGAAAAGTTCCGTAAGAAAGGTGATTACTTAAGTAGGGCGTTGGTATTCCAGAGAATGACGATAGACAGTTTATCCCGCAAAAATCAAGCGCTATTCAACAAGCTAGGCGAGAAGCAGAAAGAGGTTGTATCCTTCATAATCCAAAGATATTTGATGAGTCTTGAAGGAATTCCAGGTGAGTACAATAGATTTCTACAAATGTGTTAATGCACTATGATATAGTATTTCACCCAGAGAACGAAAAAAATTCTAGGAGACGACGGTGACTGCTCAGGAGACTGTGGAGGATTCGGAGGAAGTGGTGGAGGATACCCAAGAGGCTACGGTGGATTCCAAGGAGGTTCTGGAGGTTTCCCAGGAATGAATGAAGGATACCCAGAGAGTTATGAGGACGAATCTTGAAGGCTACGACATTCGTCGCTTTACTTACCGTATTCTGTTGCATCGAAAGTGAAAAAAATTGTCGAAGTATATTGCATTCAACAAGGTAAATCCGTCGCTCATATACTATCAGCATTTCTCACCTGGCTTCTTGACGATACCCGAGACATTTGCCATCCTTCATAGTTCGTAGTTTTAAGTGCTGAAGCTTTTTTTTGCCATATTCATCTCTATAAGAATCAGATATTTTTATCAGAGAGAGCCTTACCGTAGGAAAATTCACGCGAAAAAATGACATGAGAAACAACGGTTTAATGATATTCCGTTGTTAAAATATGTTCTTTTAAATCTAAAAGAGGAACGAGTAAGGATGTAACAAAAGATCCAGTGAGAAAATTAGTGTGTATAACGATATCCTTCGCTGAAGAATGGAAGAGGTGTTCCTCCCTATAATCAAAGTGCTAACTTGAGCCCGTTTAGCTCTCACCAAGGCACTCATCACTCGCATGTTGGCCAATGGGTTTCGGAGTCGTTTTAGACATCTGTCTCTCTCTAACTCGCAAAGCTGGCAACTCTTCGTGATGAAAATCAGACAGTTGCTAAAATTACAATATTACAGGCACAGTTATGCTCGGGTAATTGCAAAACTTGGATCCCGGACCAGATTCGAACCAGGCGTTTCCTTTTCCGGGGTTCACGTACCACTAAACCACTCAGGACGTTGATTTGTCTTTTTCTCGAGCTGTAACGGTGCTATCAGCAATAACCCGTCAACGGGGAAACCACGGTGGGTAACAAGTGAGCCACCAGAAGGGGTAATCGCGGTTGCGAATCTGGCCTGAGGTCGAAGTTTTGTAAACATCTCAGCATGCATCGCTGTGGTGGTGTCCCACATAATTCTTACCCGTTGAAGAAACAATAGGCAGTAAACTAAGAATTTAACCTTGCGATTCCTACTACAGCCTCAGCTTTACCGGCTTCAATGCCGATTTATGTTCTCCTATACTATGAAACCAAATTCGGTAAAGAAGAAGTAGATTTTGAACTCCAGAAGCGTTGCAGCTGATAAGTTTATTGCAATACTTTGTGGCACCGTAAGCGTGTTTCTTAGAACATAATTTTATTTTACATGTAGAAGTATGGTCTGCAAGATGAGAAGGGTTACTTTCTACGAAAAGCCCGCAAAACTACTGCATACCTGGAATCGATAATCTGCATTGTTTGGTGTGAAGAGCTATTGAATCTTATGTTCGATCTGTATTTTCGGAGCAGCATCGTTCTCCTATAGGTGCTTTTTGAGAGTATTCAAAAGGATGGAATAAGATGAGCAATGTCCAAAAAGTATTAGTTAGTAAGACTGCCTCCCCATCCATCTATACAAAATCCGTGCCAGATTTTCGCTGTGAGCGACGCCGATAGTAGTGGAGCTGGTAAGACCTTGTTTTTCTTTCACTGCTAAGCTAAGAGGAGGCTGATAAAAAAAACTTCATTTGGCTAATTCGTTTCGGCGCCTTTGCTTTCCTTGGACCCGGATTGATCCGAGCCGATTATCGACAGTTGTTTCTTTTTCCGATGGCAATCTTAGTGATCGCATCGAGACGAATCCAGTGTTGCACCGCTCAGATAACCTCATTCGGCAGTGTTCTCTTATTCAGAACGGTTGTTGTTGACAGTAATTTACCGTTGACAACAACTTGTTTTCTCCTAAGAATTCATACTGTGGTAATTCGTATCATTATCACCTAGCAAATAGTGAAAAAAAATATTACAGAAAACGATCTTCCTATAACCTGGGTGTGTTAGATGTGTTAGCCGAAGGGTAAGCAGAATAAATTCTTTTTTTACCGACCTCTTTTTAGTTCATCAATGAAAGTAAACATATGGATTAATCAAACTAAGGTTAAAGGTCTGTCGGCTTTTAAAACAACTTCCTGTTTCGCCATGGATAAATAGAAATAGCTCTTGGCGTTGATCAATCTCCATGAGGGCTGCGCCATGCATTAGACTTCATTACGCATCTTTAGAAGTGACTTAATGCATATCTTACCTTTACAATGAATCGAAGTGGCCTACCGATGCATCGAACTAGTGCTGCTATCCCCCTCAGACAAGTCTGGTACAAATTTACCGACCCCAGAGGGATGGTGGGCTTGGAGGGGTTGGGGAGCTCGGGTCGATCCCATGTGTATTGCTGGGCGCCTCTCACCACAGAACTACATGAGCCCTAGTTCGCTTGAGATATTTTTTCCAAAGTATCTGCAGTTCTCTGTGCCGGTAATGATCTCTGCGATTTGCATATGGACCATGGGAACAATATCTCAAAGTGCAAGTGCATTTTCTGGTCCTCAAGCTTTCACAGTGAGATGTGGATGAACTGTCGAGGATACCGCGTTGAGTAATTAATATCTGATCAACTTGAGTTCTATTTTTTTGAATATTCTTTTTTTGGTGGAAAATAGGCCTAAGATTGCCACAGGGAAAAAAGTCCTAAGTGAAGTACAACTAAGATGATGCTGAGATATTTGCAACACTCCAGACCGCAGGTGTCTGCGCTGGGGAACGAACGCGCTATTGTCCTTCCCGGGGAGTAACGCGTTCTCCACCACACCCTGCCGGTCCTTCGTTTCGCCGGTCTCTCAGCTAGTTCTATCGATCGGCGTCATCAGCAATCACTCGTTAAAAATTATAGTAGGCAGTAAACAGAAAGGTTAAGAAGTTTTAAGGTCACCAAGCGGAGGTTTCATATGCTGGGAAGATTTTCTTCTGAAAGTTATAATTCTTACTGCTGTTTTATTCATCTTTGAATTCTTTAAAAAAATAGAAGATAAAGCGTCCATTGTTCAATAATCTCTGAGAGGTGTTCCATGCATTCTGCATCACAAACCATAATGAGGGGCGATTGAATGCGTATCGGGATTAGTGGGGATCTACCTACAATTGTATCAAGTCAGTGTGTTATTCCTTCTACACTCGCTGGGTAGCATTTCGCCGAATCCCGGATGGACCTCTTGGTGAACCAGACGGACAGGATCGAAGCATCAACCGATCTGGTGTTTACTGCAGTGTACCTGCAACTACTGTGCTACACATCACTCATCCAAAATCTCGTACTGTTTTATCTACCAATGCGAACGCATAGGTCTGTTTTCACATATCCTGTGTGACTGTAATGAAATGAGTGCCATTTTCCATTCAGCTGGTTGCAATTTCAAGCTATTTGATTCGGAATGAGATACCAATTTTCGTTAATAAGTGTGTTATGTTTTATAGTGCTTTAACGGTACACTTATTCCAATTCCTAGCGTCAATTTTCTTCTCATATCAAAGTGCGAAGAATTTCTTGGCAGCTTATGTCCCTCTAAGGCTCAGCATTTTAATCTACACCTTGACTTTCTGTCTCACTAAAGGTTTTGAAATTCTTTCAGCGGTTCTTTTCAGCTTTACAGAACGTGTCTCAACGAGAAAGCTCTAAATTACATTCTTTTTGCTAAATAATTGCGTGAAAGGAGTCAAACGGGTTTCTATTACTATGCCGGAAAAAGGTGTATGTGAGTACTCGATGAAATACCTGATCCATGAAGAAGGACTTAGAACGACAGAACCTCAATGGACATTGGAGCCGCTCAGACTAAGAATCGCTTCAGACATTACCAGTAAGACAGATGAAAAGCACTTAATATTGTACAAGTGACAGAATTTCTTCGGTGTTATAACATATTTCAAAGCTTTATGAATGAAGACGTAACCAAGGTGTTTAAATTGATTGGTAAATGTTAGATTCCTTTGTTTTCAACGACATAGTTGTTACCAAAACTTGATCCTGGTGGAAATGTGGGACCATTTCCATTATAGACACCAATGATTCCGTTCATTCCGTTGCTTCCAGAGAACCCTCCAAAGTTTTCTGGGGGTCCTCCATTGCTTCCTAAGAATCCTTCATTGCTTCCTAGGAGTCCTTTTTCCTTGGAATCCTCCATAGTTTCCTGGGTATCCTTCATTGTTTTCTAGGAATCCTCCACAGTTTCCCGAGCATCCTCCATCGCCTCCTGGAAATTTCCTGTTTTCTTAACGACATGATATGACAGAATATAAAAGCATATTCGTAGAAAACCTATGTTGTCACCTCGAATTCCTTCCACATTGGTCAAATATTTTTTGCACTATGAAAGATGCAATCTCTTTCTGCTTCTCGTCCAGCTTGTTGAACAATGCTTGATTTTTGCGGAGTAAACTGTCCATCGCCATTCTCTTAAATAACGACGCCCTTTTAAAATAGTGATGTCCTTTATGAAGCTTTTCTTAAAGGTCCTAGTACATGTGTTCTTTTTGGAGAAAAGGGTTACTTTGAATGGATCGAAAGAGAATATTGTCGAACGTCAGTTGTAAAAAAAATAGTAAGTGAAATCAGGAGCCTCTTCATTGGGATCTATCTCCTTTTTTTTAATTAGTAACCATGTGAACGAAATCTTTTCTCACTTTATTCTTGCCTATCTTTGTGTATTCTCTGAAGTACGTGGTGAGTGCTTTCATTAGTTTATTGATGGATCGCTCAAATTCTTCCTGTAGTCTTTTGTGCTCCTCAACGGAAGCTTTGTATTTATCCTGAAATCGCAAAATTTCATCGCCCATTTTTCTAAATGGTAACTCTGCGTCGTTTACCTCAACACCATATTTTCTTGCCCAACGTTGCAGGGACTTCTCCATTTCGGAGATGGTTTGTGATGTTCTCTGAAAATAGTTGTAAACATAATAACGCTAGTGGTTCTATAATGACAATTTAGTTGCTGTGGTAATTCTTTATTGTTCGAATGATGACGTATTTTTTTTATGTCGCTTTCAAAGTAGATGCAAATCCTATTTGCTAAATTTGTTGATTTCCAATCCTGCCAACGCTTTACCGCGTCATTGTGGCTGGGAGGTGTTTCTGGGTGTCGGTCTACGATGAACAGCAGGTGTATTCATCTCTTCAGTCTAAGAAGGAGTGCGGCGTTTCTATTAGGAATCCCAGCTAAGAGTAAACCAATATCAGGATCCGCCACCATCCTCGTATCAAACTAGTCGCATGGTGGCAAATCTCCCTCTGACCCAAAAGGGTGACGACTATCTGAGTCGTGATGACCAGGGGTAGACTCTGGCCAGGCTCAGCTCGGGGCTCCTGGCAAACACAATGGCTAAGCCAGCAAAACTCCGAAAAAATGGAGAATATGCTGTAGCCCGCACAACCAGTGAGGACGGGCCGCCCAAATGTCCAAGTGCCCCCAGATGGTTTTCAATGCAATCACCGGTTAGATTTCAGGCGAAATCTGAGTTGGTATACGCAATGGAACAACTTTCTTGAAGTGTTTTCAAGACCTTCGTTCAAAGAATGTACCGCACGTCAGCGATTCTTTAATTTTTTGAAAATATTTCAAGAACGTTTCATTATCACATTACAGTATTGTGGCTGCCTCCTAACACTGGATGATAAAAGCTTTGGAGCAAACAATTGAGGGTAGTTTTCCTTCTGCATGGATTCTGTGGCATGCTGTAGACTTTGTGCAACCATCAAAGTTGAAGTGATATCCTTACATCACAGCAAGATGTGCTGGACGTCCGATTGCCACTCAAAATTACTGTTAGAGGCATGTTAGGCTAATGAGAGTACGGCAGAGATTGCTGTTCTTCATAAATAACTTCTTTTTGAGATGAACGGCCCGAATATTTTTTTTTGGAACATTGGCGTTTTTTTCAATAGAATGTTTATTCCATGATGGCCAGCGTTCCAGAGGGTTCCATCTATCTATTTTTGATTGTTTTTCACTGTTGAAAGTATAAGGGCTGAAAATTGGATATGAGTTGGAGACGTCACAGTTTTAACCACTGCATTTCTTGTGTCCATATGCTTACAATCAATCCTGTTGCGGATTATGCGACGGAACAGCGCTCCTACTTCGATTCAGTTAAGTCCCTCACTTTTTAGTGGGACGCTCCAATATTCAAAAAAACTGACAAAAAAAACTTTGAAACTTTCTCTTCTTTCTCCAACTTCTTTTTAGAAACTTCTCCAAACTTTTTGGTGCTCAAATGTTTAAGAAGAGTATGGAACTTTGACTGTCGCACCTGAACGATTTTAAAGTATTCTGAAACAGCTTTTTGGGACAAGCCCGACAGGGAAGTTATGGTGAGAGTATCCTTGATGGCCCTCACGAGAATGGTCTGTGTAGTCGATGTCCTGAAAAATACTGTCAGGATTGAGTTGTGCTAACAGAAAAGGCAAAAAAATGGAAGCGAAATCAATGACCGGGAATATTCTAAACTTTTGTTTCCATAATTGCTTTGCATACTGTCCAGTTTTTTCCTCTTTCTAAAACTTTCACCATGGAAATAAAATTTGTTGAATTTATTTCGTCATGAAGAGAAAATACTTACCTCATCATATGGGTTATTGCCAGGATAGGATAGCGCGTAACCAATGCATGAAAGGATTACTAAGGCTTTCATGTTCTCCCTATAACGTATAAAATCCATGAGTTCGTTATGATCTCGCGCAAAAACGTTGTTTTGTTTTATTTGTTTAGTATATCGGATAGGGCTATCGATAATGATAAAAAGAAATAGTGTATTAGATGATGAGGATGCGAAATATTACTTACGGTTTTTAATGGCAGAGTTTGCTGATGATCTACTGAGAGAGAAAGCTGACCTGACGTGCACAGTATTATAAAGACTGTAGTGATGTTTGTTCATATTAGAACTAATCAGCTGGATCTACAAACTCACCAGTCTTTGGAAATGATTCAGAATACGACGTTATCTGGTCATGCTAGAATATCAGCAGCTGTGGACATACAGCAATTGGTAGTTATTGAGTCATTAAACTATGTTTTCATCATAATATACAAAGGAAAAAGTGTTTGACGATAATCAATCCATTTGGAGTGTGTCATTCATTAAGCATCATTAGGTATCCTTGAAGTTCTTGAACGCATATTTGGCTCGAAGAGCGTATATAAGTGTTTCTGTCCTCCTAGAATAGTTCGTTACTAATTTATCCACTCTTATTAGACAGGGGCTTTGTGTGCGGAAAGCACGGGATTGAACCATCATTCGTGGTTGTGTGACAGGGCAGGTCTCAGCTAAATACTTCGCTACACACGTCTCTTAATTTTCGTCATGCGAATAGAAATATCGTTAAGAATCTAATGTATTTTGGTAAAAGTCCACTAAGAAGTACGACATCCTCCCCGTCATTGTAGCAAAAAATTATCACTAAATCTACCACTGCTCACTGCACTTTTTTGTAACAAGTCTAATTATTCAGCATTCCTTAAAAAAATTGATGAAGTAAGATTGTTCACCAGACCCTAACTGGAATATTGTCGCAATTTGCAATATACAGCAGCTAAGGGATTTCATAAAATTTTCGAGGTATGGATAATTAGTACAAAGCTTTTTAGACACAGCAATAAGCGTCTTGCATAGTTAAATACGAGAATCACCTCTATAACAATCACAAGGACCTCGAGATCTGAGCAAAACTCGGAACCTCAGGTGCCCTTCGAACCTGCAGTTACTCTTTCCGAAGGCTCACGTGTTATCCAATGCCCTTGCCTTAGCTCTCTCCCAGCTACTGTAAAAAAAAATAAAAAAACTCTCTCAGTTAGTTTTTTTTACTCTATCGGTGCCATCAGCAATCACCCCTAAAAAATGCGACAGATTTGTAACGAAAGTGTGATGAATGTCTAGTTGTCTCTTGAGCGAGGAGAACGCGGTGAGTGCCGAGTTATTTTCTGGCCGATTTACGAGATTACAGGTAATGCAGGTTACAGAAGAACCCATGTGGAAGTAGATAGCTGAAATAAAAGGGGTTGCCGGAAAAGTTTGGGAATTTTGCGTTGTGGTTATTTGATGAGAATTCAAGATTTCTGAACCAATTCTGCTTCACGCGCAGCCTATACAATGCGGAGATAGGATTACTATAAGGTGTTTTACCAGCTTTGAAATACTGCGATAATTATTCAGATCCATCATGTTATCTATTCTATATTTTTCATGTTTTTTGATGAGATTGCACGAGGTTGATAAATGTATTTATTTTCGGCTAACGTTTTGACGTCTTCGTCTTCATCAGAGCCGACGATCTGAGTCAAGAGTCCACGGTTCCTCCTCGTTTCGATGTGGCGTTTTCGTTTTCGTATCGAGTGGTGTCTTCCTCGGCGAACCATCACTCGAATGAGGCATACTCATTCGGTGGTGCCCTTTTATGCAGGATGCTGATGGTTGATAGCTGTGATAGTCTTTTAATTTTCAATCAGGAGAAATAGAGTTTTTGAAATATCTGTATTTTTTGCTTGAGCTTGATTACTGTCTCTTCCAAGGTTTTGGGATTTCAAATCTCTTCCTTTGCAATCCACCTTCGCTGCTTGTTAATGTTTTTTTGTTTTTTTTGTTTAAGTAGGAGCGTCCAAGAGCTCTTCGTTTTGATTCTCACCATTTCGTTTCATATCATCATATATTTCGACGTATTTGTTCAAGGTTTGAACTGCGTGATCAGTCTAAAATGAGAAAAAGATCACTATAACAGTAGGAATAAATCAAATGACAAAGTTGAATGAATCGTACTTGCGTTACAACTTCAAAAAAATCGAGATTATAAGGAAACCCTGGAACGAATTGAGATGATTGCCTTCCTCTTGATTTCTTGTACTTGGTGCTAAATATTTTAGGAAGGATGCGATAAATCCACTTTCCTGGAAAGCTCAAAGCTTTGATAAAGCACAAAGGCTCTCGGTGTTGATCAGTTGCTGAGAGATGCCCTGAGCATTTGACTTCATGAAGCCTCGTATTCAATGCATATCTGCGCTAAATAATGACTTGCAGTGGCACACCGGTGATTTGAGTCAGCGCTGCTATCCTCCCAACAATGGCACCAATTTGTCAATCCCAGATGCATGGAAGTCTTAGTGAATCCATGACGCGGTACCAAGCCACGACCAGTTGTGTACAGCAGGGCGCTTCTAAGTAATCCCCCTTCACGCACCCCCAGAACAGTTCAAAGAAAAATCCCGTATATTTCCTATAAGCTTGAAAACGAAAAGTTGATCAACATCCGATTACTCAAATTAAAACACGAATACCAGTCACTCTTATCTCGCACGCTACTTGTGACACCTTACCCCATGCAGCTGGACATTCTGTTTTAACGAAGAATCATGCATGTCTTAGCAAATATTCCACTTGAGCAAATTGATAATTTAGCAAAATTCTCCGCCATTACAGTCTTAGTCGGCCACATTATAGTTTCGCTTAGTTGTCATCACTTCAGTTGTCGACCAAGACAGATCGGAACAGAGTTTACCACCTGAGAATTAGTCTGATAGAGGAACGGTAGTTATTCCATCTAATGGCATACTCAAATGGAACTGTTGGGCTCTTCCACAGCATCGGAGACGTTATGGGGGAATGAAACCTTTATCACATATCGACAACAAAGAGCATTGCTAACAACGACCAGGTGGTAAAGCAGTTGCCTTTATGAAGCGAAATGTAGAATAAAAATTTTCTGATGCCTCATTTGACAACAAAATATCTTCTACCATCTTTATACAGCGGCTCCATATTAAACACACCATTTTTTGTGTTCGTTTTTTTCAATTCAAATTTATTCAATAGTCCAGTTAGAAACACAATTTTAACCTTTTTGCTTACTGCCTACTATTTTTGATGGCAGGGTATATTGCGAAATATAACTTCAACGAAGCTGAGATATTTGCAAAACTCTGGACTGCAGGTGCCTATGGTGGGGAACGAACGCGCTATTGTCCTTTCCGGGGAGTAACGCCTTCACCACCACACCATGCAGGTCCTTCGTTTCGCCTGTCTCTCAGCTAGTTCTATCGATCTTTTTGCCATCAGCAATCACCCGTCAACGGGATTGATCTGGGAGCCAAAATCGGCAACGAACCCAGTTAAGCTGAGGCTATAGTTATAATCACAATTTTAACCTTTTTGCTTACTGCCTACTATTTTTTGATGGCAGGGTATATTGCGAAATATAACTTCAACGAAGCTGAGATATTTGCAAAACTCAGAACTAGTTGAGAGACAAGCGAAACGAAGGACCTGCATGGTGTGGTGGTGAACGCGTTACTCCCCGGAAAGGACAATAGCGCGTTCGTTCCCCACCATAGGCACCTGCAGTCCAGAGTTTTGCAAATATCTCAGCTTCGTTGAAGTCCAGTTAGATTTCCTTGTGAGAACATGAGGTAGATACCGTGAACTAAGCAGCGTTCATAGATACTCTTAGGCTGTGGTGCAAAGAGTACGTGCTGTAGTCTCTATTTGATCAGTAAACTTCTTTAGTGATTAGATAAGTTCCCGTGTCCATGCTAAAAAATATTATTCCTTGCCGGGTTTTAGCGCATTTTAGCAGTTATGGCATTTTCGCATTTTTGTTCATACAACTGTCATTAGCAGGCTAATTCTTCTTCGTTCATTTTCCTTCAATGTGCAGACCGAGTATAGGTAGCATGTTATATCGTTTTAAACCTTTGTGTTGCCGATATTAAATGGGGCATAAATGCTCAAATCAGAGTTAGATATGAAAAGCGATAACCATAGAATTACTCTATGTTTGGTTGTCAGTTATTCGTTTTCCCATTGATGTCGTGAAGAGCACGAATTTCGCTCAAATCCTAGCCGAGGCTAATTTGATGTTATGGAAGAGTCATAAAAAAAATATTGGATTTTAAACCGTTGTTGATTAATTTACTAAGGCATCCACAGCAGGTATGTATGAAAATTTCACCTGATGTTGAGGATTAATCTAGGACCTCGATATCAGTGTTTTTTTAAAAAAGCGATATGTATTGACTAGGATGATCTAGGCTGTGCTTTTGCACTCAGTGATACTCAAAACAGTTTATATCAAATTAAAAAAATTAAATTTTTCTTTCCTCCTAGAAGTTTACCGCCTCATCGTGGCCGGAAGGTGTTCCTGGGTGTCGAGCTCCGATATACAGCGGGGGTGATTCATCACCCTGATAGAGTCTCCCAAGATGAGAAGGAGTCCAACATTTCCATTAGGAAGCCTAGCTAAGAATAAACCAATATCAGGATCCACCACCGTCCTGCTATCAAAGTCGCATGGTGGCAAGTTTCCCTCTGACCCACAAGGGCTGCGACTGAGCTGAAGACGTGGGGGCAGACTTTGCTAGAGCCGATCTTAGGATTCCAGGGAACCACAATGGCTTTACCAGCAAATCTCCGAAAAATGGAGATTATTCTGGGGCCTGCACAAACACTGAGGACGGGGGCTGTTCAAGTATGAAGTAAGTAAGTATCACATTTATCTCCGTAGAACCTCTTCTTTCTACGTATTACATCTTCGCTTTGGACAAGTTTGAAGTTGCAGCGACTTGTACCAGCTGTATCATTTTCGACTTCATTTAATATGATATATAAAATCGTCCAGGTTTATGGAGCAACATATGATTAAGCCAAGTGTCCACGTTTTTCTAGCGTCATCCGAATTTTCGCAGAACAAAAATCGCCTATTAACGAAACTACCATCATAGGAAGTTTGCATCGCTTTTCTGTAAGCAAAGTCCAGCAACCGAATGCTTTAGACGAACATAGGATTCAATCTTATTATAGTTCAGGGAATCCTTGTACATTAGTAACATAAGAATAAACTTCATTTTTAACCTGTCAAGCACTTGTGGCACTTCACTACCTTGTCGCCACTTGAAATTGTTCTTGGAGATCAGGCTGCTATGTTCAGCTGATGCGCACTTTTACCACAGTGCACTCCCATGTCGAAAAAAGAGCCCGACATTTCTATCTCGAAATCAATTATAAGTGAACGAGCGCAAAAAAATCACTGCGGTATTAACAAGAAGATCTGGGCAGACGGTATTTCGGCTGTCTAGACTCTGGGGAAAGGAAATTTTGAGCAACCAAAGTAACGCCACTCACATAGGAATTATAGTGAGGGTCATGCTATTCGTCGTGATTTCTAAAGGAACGCTTCTCAGCTAATCTGTCATGCGAAGGATAATAAAGGTCGTATTACCTTTATAAATCCTTTTTTATTAGTTTTCACTTCATTTTCATCCCAACGGTTTACCGCCTCATCGTGACTGGGTGTTCCTGCGTGCCGAACTGCGAAGTACAGCGAGGGATTCATCCTCTGGCAGTGTTCCACAAGCTGAGAAGGGGTCCGGCGTTTCCATTAGGAAACCTAGCTAAGAGTAAATCAATATCTGGATCCACCACCGCCCTGGTATCAAGGTCGCATGGTGACAAATCTCGATCTGATCCACAAGGACTGCGACTGCCTGTGGTGGTGAAGACCTGGGGCAGACTTTGGCCAGGCTGACCTCGGGATTCCAGGGAATCACAATGGCTTAACCAGCAAATCTCCGAATAATGGAGACTATGCTGGACCCGCACTAACCAGTGAGGACGGGCCATTAAAGTATCAAGTATCAAGTACTCATTTTTTACAAGCATTTACTAACAAAGCGTAAAAAAAATGAATAAGAAATTTAACGAACAATAAATATGGAGCAGGTAACACATTTTACCTAGAACAACGTGCATTTCAATAGCGTCTGAATGAGATTCGAATATTCGAGTATGTTATACTTATAAACGGTTGCACAGGAATGGAATTGGCCCAAATCGGCAAAAGATTCATCATCATAACAATCTGATGTGTTCGTTGTTCAACTGTCAAAGACTATTACATAATTCTTTCCAATAAGGAGACGTTTTGCTCACTATCACTGTCATACGCACAACGTTTTCCTGTGTTCTACGATCTTCGGTTTCAATGTCAGGGAATCGGAACTGGTAGTTAGGAAGCGCTCAAAGGTTGATTCAGGTGTTTGGTATGGATACATGGTATAAATGATTATGGACACCATGACAAGTGTCGTTCCAAGCGAGAACAGGAAGCCGGGTACAAAATCGAACAGTAACCACGAGCCGATCGCAGCACCAACGATTGCTATGCTCTGAAAGGAATCCTTCAGCTTTATTTCTGTTGCAAAAAGCCGTAGGTAACTTTCCGTAGAGTGCACAAATTTAAATGTAAGCAGTAAGTATTAAAACAGTCTGTTAATTTGGTTTTAGCCATGTTCAACTGTTACTAGAACAACCACAATGATGCTGAGATATTTGCAGAACTCCAAAACGCAGGTGTCGGCGGTGGGGAACGAAGGCGTTGTTACCCTTTCCGCGAGCTAACACGTTCGCCACCACACCATGCGTGTCCTTCGTCAGTGTCATCATCCCGAGAGGGTAATAGCGCGTTCGTTCCAACCGCAAACACCGACGGTCCGGAGTTTTGTAAATATCTAAGCATCATTGTGGTTGTATTTCATATAACACCCTGTTGTGAAAAAATAATATTTGGCAGTAAATTCAAAGTAAACTTTGTTATTTGGACAGTTAGCATATTTTACTAAGCCGACTTTCACGTCGGTGTGATTAATGAATATTTGTTCGACTGTTTAGCTTACAAATGGTTGTTATACACCTCTTCTTCGGTTAAGGATTCGACGTTCAGGACGATTAGCTGGTAATAGTGTTAGGTGCGCTCGTAAAAATCTCAGAAATGAGTGCAAAGAAGAAAGAGAAAGTCCCACTATTGAGAATATCTAATACGATCTCATTAAGAAGCACTGAGGAAATTGTTGCACCGCCTGCAAGTTCCTTTGAAGATGGGCTAAATGTGGACTATTATTGTACTCGTCTGACGCGTTTTGTCCAAACCTTCCATATTCCTATGTTCTATTATGGACTGAAGGGATATGCAGCGCAGTGGTTAGAGGTGCCCTACGACACACACATGGTCTTTCGTTCGACCTCGTGCACTGGGTTCATCAAGCTCTCCGTCCCTCCAGGCACGGCAAATTTCGGTCAGGCCTGTCTGGCGGGATATTAGCACTGACTTCATACATCGGTAGGCCACCGCAAGTCGTCGAAGCCAGGTATCCATTCAGTCCGTCTAGCGATTTTTTAGTGAAGTCGAATGCATGACGGATCGCTTAGGGGATGTATCCACACCGAAAACTTTATTTCTTACCCTTTTATTCTGGACTGTCTTAATTTGTTTGATATTAGACAACAACGAATAAGTGAAAACTTAAAAAACATGAAAGGAATTTATAATCCTCACCTGAGCATAGGCTTTTTAATATATTGTCTGCGTATTTGATAACGATCGAAATAAGCAGTCCACCCATGGAGTTCGTTAACGTCAACAAAACGACAAACATATCCCAGCCGCGAAAAAATCCTTCTGTAAAACAGCGGTAATTAAAGGAATAGCCCAAAATGCAGCCAGTAGGCTTTGTTATCGTCATCTACTGTTGTCGCCTACAATTTTATTAGAAAACTCTATTTCCATGGTTTAATTAACAGCGAGATACATTCAGCAATGAATCTGTCCATTGATTCAACAATGAATTACGCATTCAACGATATCTGTTTCTTCAGAGCAGAGCACTCTGAAAAACACGGTTATTATGCGACTCTGCGTGGAGTGGCATCTAGAGGGGTGATTTATGGAACTAGGTATAGCAAAAAGAACTAATGGAGGTTCTAAAGTCTTGATCTTCCTTCGTAAGCTAACCGATAAATCATTACTGTTCTGTTTCCACCAATCCTACTACTTTGGGGAGCGATACCTTAGCACGTTTTGAAGAGTAGGCGCATAAGAAAACTACTTGGAAAGCAATGACGAGTTCTTGTACAAATACATTTCTTTAAAAAGGACTGTCTGCTTTATTAAAACTTTTGCTCTAATTGGTTCAGGATGGCATATCATCTAAACATACTTGACATTTGAACGGCCCGTCCTCACTGGTTGTGCGGGCCGCAGCATAATCACTATTTATCGGAGATTTGCTGGTTAAGCCATTGTGGTTCCCTGGAATCCCGAGGTCAGCCTGGCCAAAGTCTGCCCCACGTCTCCACCACCACGGGCATTCGCAGTCGTTGTGGATCAGAGGGAGATTTGCCACCATGCGACTTTGATACCAAGACGGTGGCAGATTCTGGTATTGGTTTACTCTTAGCTAGGTTTCCTGATGGAAACGCCTGACTCCCTTCTCAGCTTGGGAGACCCTGCCGGGAGGACGAATCCCCCCGCTGTATATCGCAGTCGGACACCCAGGAACACCTCTCAGCCACGATGAGGCGGTAAACCGTTGGGAGGATATCATAGGATATCATCTAAAAATAAGCAGAAATCTTAAATGAGAGAAGAAAGTTGAGCTAATTTCCAGATCAGCCAGCATTTAGTCTTGGTAGTAAATAGTCAATACATCGTCCGATTTTTAAGCCAAATAGTATACCAGGATATTTATATTTACGGGAATTAGAGTTCACACATAATAGTTTCTTGTTCACACGCTTTTTGCTTCTTTCGTCAAACGCTTCAAAGAAAACCGGTATAGACCAGAAATAAATTGTCAAATTTATCGAATGAAAAGAGGGTCAGAAAAGCATGTCGAGCGTTTCTGTCGAGCAATGGAAACAGTGAAGTGATGAAATGTTCAAGCCAAAACCTTGCAAAATTCGCCACAGAAACAACAAAGGTTACCTTTCCGAATGTCTTCGCCGTCGTAGAACAACATAGAAAAAAATGGATATAGGTATGCCGACCAAAGCCAGCCGCACGTTTTGTACCCACACGGATGCTTTACTCTCCTTAAGCACTTTTTTCCAAGTACACACCTGAATCAAGCAAATTGATAACGGGGATGATTATCGAGATAGCGTGAGGTATTGTGAAGTTACCACTGTGATAAAATTCTCAGCATACTGGTTTAAATGTGCTAGAGGTAGAAACATATCCAATGAAAAAAACAGCTGTTACTGAATAATCGAACCGGCAAATGCTGAAGTGAAGCACATCACAACGACGCTGAGAAAACCGAGCAATGGCCTCTGTTCTATTGTTCCTTCTGTAACCGACGGCGCGTATACCAGTTGAACATCTACCACTCCTTAAAACAACTTTAGTGTTGAAAAATTCTGATACTCAGCTTCTCAGTCTGCTATTGAACATTGCTGTATAAAATATCTGCAGGGATTTTCACAATTTAAATCAAATAATTTTGACGCGGTAGCACAGCATTCTTTGCATTACAATTTTTTTTAAGAAAAAAATTCTTCGTGCTGAGAGAAATTATTCGATTTTCCGTTTTTGGGGTTACATCTAAGTCCTCAGTGGTCAACAACACTGCTTGCGCGATTTTCTTACAAAAATCCCGTCATCTTTGTTACTTCTTAGGAAGTATTTTTTAAATTTCAAAGATGCCGAGATATTTGCAAAACGCCGGACCGCAGATGTCTGCGGTGGAGACCGAACGCGCTATTGTCCTTTCCGGTGAGTAACGCGTTCACCACCACACCATGCGGGTCCTTCACATTTTTAAATTCGTTGCTTAAATTCTACGCTGTGTAAAAAAACGATGAATTATGAGGCGCATTACTTACCTATTACTAAGATCACCAGAGCGATCCATTGTTTTACTGAAAGTTTCTTGCCAAGGAAGAAGTACATTAATATCGCTGTGGAGAAGATTTTCATCTGATATGCCACCTGAATGGACAGTAGTAAATGGCTACCATTACGATGAATCATTACAGATTTGTCATCGTTTTTGTCCATGCAGCATTTAGACGTTCTTAAATGTCTGAGAATTTCATAGTTCAGCAAAACTTTCACTTTGAAACTTTTTAATACTTTTAATAATAACTTTTTCGGTCTTACTACGGGTAAAAAAATAGGCATCTACATAGATTGAATACCACATATGACTCATGTCAGCGAACTTATACCGCCCACTCATGCGGCAAAGAGTAAAGGGAGAAAAAACTACTAATGCATCGAGGAACATGCAATCGGGACGAATAAAATTTATAAATGCAAATAAAATGGTGCTGAGATACTCACAAAACTCAGACACCGGGCCAGATCGAACCACGATTATCCTTTTCGGTGCTGCGTGTTACATACCGCACCACAAAGGCTTTTGTTTTGTTTTTCTCTCAATTAGTTTTCTACCTAACGGCGCCATAAGCAATTACCCGTCAAGCGATTGATCTGTGGGGCACAAATCTAAAACACAAATAGAATCTGATGAAAGAGAAAGCAAGAGCCCCAGTGGTGCAGTGTGTAACACGCGAGCCCCCTGCAAAGGATAATCGTGTTTCGATCTTGCTCGAGGGTCTAAGTTTTGCGAATGTCTCAGGATCATTGTGGTTGCGTTTCACATAATACCCTACCGTGAAACATTCCTAAGTACCAAATAGAAGGGTTAACATGAATTGTAAAATTTTCGAACGTTCAAACTATGAAGAATCTAGCAAACGAATTTATATTGATATTTACTTTAAAATATTATTCGGAGTACTCACTCAAGGGTGAAAAGACAGTGATCATTGTTCACAATGTCCCTATCTCAAAGGGTTTCTATTTTTCCGAAGTGCAAATAAATTGGATTGAATTTTGGTGATAGTCGTCTTGCTACCAACTGTTTGTTCACGAATCATGAAAAAGCCAAAACTGGACGCATTCTATGGATTAACTTGTCAACAACGTACACAGAAAGTAGTTGCTTCCAAGTGTGTAAGAGCTATGTAGTAGAGGTTGTTCTGCAGCGTGTATACCACAGCTGGAAAACATACTTTGATGGTCTCGATCGGATTGTTGCAAATGGCTTCTTTGAGCTCACCGAAGTACCTTAAAATATGTTAAGGTGTCCTGAATTATTTAGTTTTAACCTTGTACATCAAATTTCTCGGATAATAATTTTTTTGTGTCGTGGACAAAGGAATAGTTTCTGGCGTATTTGCTTGAGATCATAACCTATCACAAACCGTTCATTTTAGTAAGTTTCACTTTAATTAAAGATCTTCAGCTAGTGCGAACCACGATAGCCCTTGGAAAAGTGTCTAAAGTTTTCACTAACAAGCACGTTAATGACTATGTCTGTGATGAACACTCACAGTGACTAGAAATGTTCAGTTCCTTTGCATCCTCGCACTTGGAAACTACTGAAAATTGGGGGTGTGAGGTACAAAAAATGAGCTACTAACAATTTATTTTCATCCTGCTTCCATCACTCGCAAAATTCTTGCGCTTCCACTCTTGAGCATCCAATAAACTTTTCAGAATAAGATGGTATCGAAAGCCAAATAGTAAAAAATATACTATTTCGGCTACCGTTCCTCTCAAGCTTCACACATGAAAAAGGCACTCATCAAAAAACATGTACCGCACTTCTGAAAATGTGTGCAAATGAGAAGAGGAAAGAAAGGAGTCGCTAAACCTGGCACGAAAAAATAGCCATTTCCAATGAGTACGAAGCAGAAGCTACTCGGGTCAGATAAAAACATAGAATTGTTCCTCAAAATAAAGTCCCTTTTAAGCTGCCCTTCATATCAAATGAAATATGTTACGCCATTAAGAGGGGTGCCTAAACAAAGGTGGTTTTGAAAATTACGTGGAGGTTATTGACCTCCCTCCCAATGCCTTATGTCGTCAATTAGTCCTCTATCGCCTTTATGATGGTTTGGGCAGCTCAGAAAACTGTATGATCTGTCCCTAAGGGGTAGAGACGAGGATTGAATGAGTTCAGGTATAATATACTTGATCTCATGTAACGCATGCAGTGAGGAATATATTGGGGAAACGGGTAGACCATTTTGTGTCCGCATAAAAGAACATCTAGATGGGGGAAGCTAAAATTCGTCTAACACTCCTCTAGGTACGCATAGGGCACAAAAGCACAACGGCGATGATTTTGAAGTGACTGTACGGATCCTAGCGCAGGAGACGAAAACGTCAACGCGCAAAACTCTTGAAGCGTTTTGGATAAATTTCAAAAAATCTAAAGATGAACCGGAAAGACGAATGCCTCACTATCAAACGTGACCTGGCGCTCTATTTCAAGATGTTTTTCTGACCTGGGTGGGTTTCGCCCGCCATCCCACGTGAACATCATGCGGGCATTCCCACGCGAAACAGCACGGTGAGTAGTGTTTTTAATCAATACGGCGTTTATTTAAAAGTTTCATCTTCATTAGTACTATGGATATTTCACTGAATATAAGGCTATATACAAAAAATACGTCCTGGCTCTTGGAAGGCGAAATGGCGGGAACGTCAGCCATCAACTCACAACACCAACAACAACGACAACGGAAGCTTATACCAAACTCGGATCAGCTCAACAAGATCAGCTCATAAGAACTTGCAAATAAATGTAAGGGGGAATATAGATAACAGACAATGTGCTCGTTCGGGCTTATTTGCCTGTGGGTGTACATCTTTTTTTGTGCAGAAACATGATCCTCGCTGCTTTTCCTCAAGGAAATGGCTCAGATTATTTGTAACAAGAGGCGTATAGAAACTTAGACCAATGTGGTAATAACAAGCATGAGGCTGGGCTGTTTCAGTCGTCGGGTTTATTGTGGGAAACAAAAATACGATAGTTGCCGGATTTAGACCCGTTGGGTCGTCGTATCTAACCATCTGATAATGATGTGAAATCAACGGGATGGTTTCACTGCTCTGGAAGCGTTTGCAAGCTCACAAGTGAAGGCACCTGTTGTTTTTGTACTTTTGCGCTGCTGAGTGAGCTAACGAAATCTCTCGGTGACTTTCCTACGTTGGACTTTGAGCAGAGTCCATCGCATGCTGTCGATAATGGAATGAATCTCTCTAGAGAACTGACCAAAAATCCGAAAGGCATGTTTTACAGTGGTGCATGTTTTCCGCTCAAAATTCTCTTCTAGATTTGCAATAATGGAAGCTAGGGAGGGAATGCTAATAAGTACAGATTTTTACCACAGTCTTTGCATTTCCAAATTGTGTTTGAAATGCACATGAAATCCTTTCTGCACCCATCCTTCTCAACACAACCACAAGCGAGGTAGTCTGATAGAAATGCTCGGTATTTTCGCTTTTTTTGAAAAGTGCATAGTGATTCTATGCTGTTAAAAGGCAATGGCTATGCAACTATTTACATTAGACCTATCTCATGAATTCAGTGTATCATCTCCATCTGTGGCATGTATCATCATATATGGTACAATAATCTAGCAAACACATCTATACAAGCATCTACAGTTAGTGTGGATGTGTAGATCAATTTGGAATAGCACAAACAAATAGTCGATGCCCTGAATCCGCCTTCACACAAGGACAAGTATGTGGGCGTGTCCGTTCTCCTGCTATCTGTCCATTTCCAAACGTGGGATGGGCCACTTAGCTAACAAATAGCCAAGTTGAGGTCGGCGAAGAAGAAGGAACTTCCAGAAATCAAGGATACGAAAGATATGAGCATTACAATTTTGGCCCTTATTCCATCTATGATACTGCTAAAATTCTCTATCTACGGACTACATTATTAAAAAACGAAGAATAATAGCAAGCAATGCAATGTTACTATGATAATTACTGGCGAAAAAAGCACCAAAATTAAACACTATGAGAAAAAAAGTAAATAAAAACTTTTAAAAATAAATGAAGTGTAAGGTAGACCGGCGTTTTTCTGAGGAGGACCGCTTTGCGCGTTACTTCCTCTTTGCATTTATTTCTCTGCGCAATGAGTAGCTAGATTGATAAATTAACCTTTTGCCTAAATAACCATAAGCGACAAAGTGTTCGGTGTTGATTTCACCGCTTGTAGATAAGTCATGCATCGGCATTCATTGGAAGCATCGTAGAAGCGAATAAAAGCACATGTAGGCTTATGTACATATGCAGACAGTGACTTGCGAAATCATCTACATGGAGTCGCTTTTCAAATTTTGGTTATCTCTACCACACAAGACTGATACCAATTTTCGGATCCCTGAAGTATGGATGGTTTTAGTTGCTAGGATAGAACCGAACCATTGACTATGCATGGTTGAAGAAAACTTTTTGAAAACTGGTATATTCGCCCTGATAACCAGAGAAAAGAAAAAAGTGTCAGAACCTAAAAGTTTTGGTAGCTTCTTCTTCTTATTTGGTTTCGAACAAGGTTATAAACTCTTTCACAGTCTTACCTGATTACGGAATTAGAAGAGTAGATGATAACCGTAGTGCATGTGGACAACTTTACAAGTTCCATTACGAATACATTGACGGTAGTGAAGAAAATATCGGATTTACCACGGTATCTTGTGTAGCGAGTGAGCAGCGGCATGCTAAACAGTTTCAGTCCAGCTGTGTCTCTAAATCCGGAATTGGTTCTTCGGGTTCTTAGAAACTAGAGCATCATGAGATACTAGTATATGGGAGAGATCAACGATTATAGTTTCGAACCGACTTTTTTCAAGAAAGCACCTTTGCAACATGTTCTAACGACGCGTTTTCAAGAATCTCAAGATGAGAATATCCACAAGAGGAACAGAAATACATTTCTGGATTAATTACTAATGAAGGTTTAAAGTACGTGGAGCAAAACTCAGAAAGTGGGATTAACGAGATCAATACGGGTCATTTGTCAAAAAACTTTCCGGGCAATATTACTCAACTATCATGCACATAGTTCGTATGCAAAAGCTACAGTGCTAACCTTTTATTTGCTGCCTAGCGAGATATTCGCAAAACTTGGACACTGGGACAGATCGAACCACGACTACCTTTTCCAGGAGCTCGCGTATTACACTCCTGAGTCCCTTGCTTTGCGTTTCTGTTAACTAGGTTTCTACCTAACGCTACTGTCAGCAATCACCCGTCACCGGAATTGATCTGGCGAGCACAAATCGGCATTGAACCCAGTTGAGCTAAGGTTGAAGTCGAAATCACAATGCTGACCTTTTACAATGTTAACTTTTTATTTATTGCCATTACAAATTTTCACGGCAGGCTATTACGTGTGATACAACCACAAGGATGCTTACATATTTGCAAAACTCCTGAATGCAGGTGTCCGCGGTGGGGAACGAGGGCGCTGTTACCTTTTCCGCGGACTAATGCGTTCGCCACCACACCATGCGGGGTCCTTCGTTTCGCCTGTCTCTCAGCTAGTTCTATCGATCACTTGCCATCAGCAATCACCCGTCAACGTGATCGATCTAAGGAGTCCAAATCGCAACAAACTCAGTTAACCTCTTATTTGTTGCCTGCCATAATTTATACGGAGTTATTAGCATCGTTGTGGTTGTATTTCACATGATACCCTGCTGTAAAAAATTATCGTATATAGTCAATAAAAGGTCAGCATTGTGATTTCTACTACAGCCTCAGCCTAATTGGGTTCAATGCCGATTTGTGCTTCCCAGATCAATCCCGGTGACGGGTGATTGTCGATGGCAGCGTTAGGCAGAAAACTAGCTGAGAAAAAACGCAAAGCAAGGGCCTCAGTGGTGCAGTGTGTAATACGGAAAGGCTACAGTCATGAATGACGTCATCGCATAATCGTGGTTTGCTCCATGGTAACTTCGGAGTTCAAAAAGAATGAGAATGCTATGTCCATGTAAGTGATGTGTGATAGTAATGTGGCGCTTCAGAGCTACGCGTAGGACACTGTTATCTAATGAAGTATGAAAAAGCCTCACACTTGCAGGATTAAGCATTTTATGGCTATTATTCATTGCTTTCAACCGTAAAATGGTTACGAGTGGCACACCTGTTTTTGCCGTGGAAGAGGGTTATTCTTCATTTAGAATGATAAGAATACGTAACTCATTGTTCGCTTGGTTGACCTTACCGGTTAATAAACCACCTCAGTAAGTCGAAATTTGACACCCAGGAACATGGTAAAGCGGGGGGACTGTTGACGATTTTCGCATACAAATAGCAAAAACTTATGAAAATTTCGAAAGAATCGAAACACATCTTAGCAGAAGATGATTTGTGGAAGCCAATAATAAGGTTAACTCGGAACTTCAGAAAAAAAACAGTAGTTCGACCAGGAAACTGTTAGCCAAACTGACATCTTAATCTGCACGTCAAGACGCGTTTTCAATTATCACTTAAATGTCATAATATTTACCTAATTGGAATAGCGGGTTGTTAAACAAGTTTTTCCAAGCAACATTCAAACTAGTGATGCATTTCGACTTACCTCGCTTGCTGCAGAGTAAGCAATATCAAACCCGCATATTTGAATGTGGAATTGGAAGGCATCCAAAATAAACTAGTCCAGCTTGCACGATTTCTGCAATTTCTAAAATGCTAAGTTACTTTTCCGACAGATTCTTTGGGCACTTGTTCAACGTAATAATTGAGCTCCAAGAAGAGTAGAACATTTTAAAAGAAAAAAAAGGAAGCTAGAGAAACCATAAAAAGAAGAAATTGAAAGAGAGATTCACGTTTGGACAGAAGAATGGTTATCTCGTTGTAAGTTAAGATAAGTAGTTGAAGCAGAGTATTTAATTGGATCTTGTAGTCGAACTATTAATAAGTGGCTGGAGAACGTTGACCGTGATGCTCGGGTACATCGATGCAGATGGTTTGTCCAGGATCGTCGCCATTCGACGATCTTATCGCAATCCGGACTCAGCCACGCGTATTTTAGAAGGCGTTGTTCTCGAAACTTATCGTAAACTTTTTAAGAAACAACGCCACTGAATTATCGCACCAATGTTCCATCTCCATAGCTTTCCCACAGAAATTAGATTAGTAGGAGGTGAAGAAGTAAGGGAGAAGTTCTTCATTGCGCAAAATTTCTGCTTTTGTAAACCGACTTCCATTTGACCTTTAGCTGGTTTAAACAATCAGTGTGTTGTATTCATTAACAATGAATACAATAAATGTAAGGATAAACTAACACGAGGTCTTTGGCCAAATTTTACTCGGTTAACTTTTTCTGTGCTTTTGTCTTCTTTAGAGCTTCGATAATTCGTGTAAATTCTCCACAGCCATCCAATTTCGCGATGTGAGTCTTTAAAGTCGCGTCGAATCGGATCCAGTGGAATGCAGTCCTGATCGAATGATGAAACCTCGAATGATTTTTCATAGTAGCCTCGTAGCCTCGTGTTATCATATTATTGCCACAAGAAATTAACGACAATAGCTTGTTTTCATTTTTGTTTTTTGTTTCCCTTTTGTTTCCTTCTTAACGACAATCTCTTTGAAAGACTGACATGAACAGCTCCAATTCAGCAAGCGCCTCAAAGTCTAATGAATGGAAATATTTGGAAAGTGCAACTACGAGTTCTTTCTTGAAATTGGTGGGATTCTATGAAAGGGTGTGAATAATACGCTTCGTTGACATTTCTCACCATCCGCACCTGGGTGACTTTACTACAGAAAGTGAAAATTGGTAAAATAGATTAATAAAAATAGAAAAGCAGAGGGGCATTACTGATTTTGCTAAGAGTTGTGTCTTTGTAACGGATATTTTTCTTAATTTCTACTTCCCTTAGAACCACAGTGACGCTCATGAATTTTGACGCTCTTGAGGATTTCTATTTCACTCGCTCTAAACGGTTTCGATAACCATTTTCAATGTTTTTTCGAAGGTCAACTACAACAAAACAACAATTTTGAAACCGACCGTCATTGAACCTCGGTAATGAAGTAATCAACATGTGTTTACATGTTTATTCGGCTAACGTTTCGACGACGTCTTCGTCTTCTACTCGCTATGTGCTAGCTTACAAAATACCGACTGCTGCAGGGTGGATTGTTCGTTGAAAAACAAATTATTATGAAGGGATAGTCGCATCAACAACAACCGCCCTGCATAAAAGAGCGTCTCCGGGTGAGTACAGCTCACTCGAGAAGCTCAACTGAGGAAGATCCGCTTCGATGCGAGACGAAGCTGCCACATCGAGGAGAGGGACAACTGTGGACCCTCGACAAGGGTCGTCGGCTCTGATGAAAACGAAGACGTCGAAGCGTTAGCCGAATAAACATCTTTATTAACCTCGTGTAAGGTCAACATTCAAATACATTTATTTATATAATCTTCTAAACTATAGGGCCGGGGGGGGATCCGCACGAGGAAATCGCTCAAAAAACGCGTTTTAAGCGAGAAAAACGCAAAAAACCACCGCCCACTCGAAGTGGACGAGTTGTCCGTTTGGACGCTATAAAACGCTTCCGAACGCGGTTTTCGTGCGGTTTTCGCTATTCACAGCCGGCTGTCACTACTCCATTAAGGTCTAGCCGCAACGAATTCTGATAGGTTGAGATCAGAAGTATTGTCTTCTGAAAAAATTAGACCTTAATGGATCCTAGAACTGCTTTTTCAGGAAGTATAGGTGTTCGTTGTCCTTGCTGTCGTTGTCGTCGTTGCACTAGGTGTTGTTGTTCGATGGCTGACGTTTCGGCGATTTCGCCTTTCTCAGAGCCTAGACGTGTTTTTATGTAACAGCAGTCTTATATTTCGTGAAATACTTGTAGTATTAAGTTATAGAGCATTAAGATTAAGGAGAAGATCAAACTTTCAAATAAAGGCCATATTAATCATAAACGCTGCTCATCGTGCTGCTAAAAGTGAGACTGGCCCACGCGTTATTCACGTGGGGTGGCGAGCAAGACCCATCCAGGTCAAAAAAATCATTTTGAAATAAGGCGCCAGGTCACATGTGATGACGTGAGGCATCTTTGGATTTTTGAAATTTATCCAAAGTGCCTCAAGAGTCTTGCTCGTTGATGTTTTTTCACCCTGCGCCACGATCCTGATATTCACTTCAGAAGCTCCGCCCTTATCTTTTGTGACCTGTGCGTGCCTAGAGCAGTGTTTTGACGATTTCAAATAGACGATGATAATTTTGCTACCGAGGTAAGGTCGGCTTAGAAATTCTTATCCCGACTATGATAACGGTTAGAAAAGGAAAAATAGTGCATGAAACAAAGTTACGACATTGCCAGCATGACACAAAGTTTCATAAAGGGACAATTTCGATATCAAGGCTATCAACAGACGGTGATAATTGGCTCTGTCAAGGTTTCGTAGAAGAATGGCCTTTATCGCACAGTTTGAGATCCTATCGAATTTGATTAGATGACCCTGCAGTTTGCAGGGAATTTCAGCTGAGTTTATTCACTTTCAGCTAATGTTTTGGTTTAGACCGATTCACTAATTTGCATTGATAGTCAATGAAATCGGCGCTTTGAGATACTCATTCTTTCACTTCCTTCGCACTCCTTCAAGCAAACCAAACAATAGAAATCTAATTGTTTATCACAGACCTCCTTATGCGACTTTGGAAGTTGGCTGTTTATGCCATTGTTAAAGTGCGGATAAAATTTGATGAGTGCCTACTCTTTACTTCAACAAGTAAATGTAGTAACAGCATCAGTGACCGCATTCGTTCTTCGACGTGCTCTCTCGCTCGTGTTTGGCTTAGGTACTTATCGCCTAGATTTGCAGAGACAATAACGTTTTTTCTCATCTGTTCGGTAATCAAACTTCGATCATTTAGCTCCTGCATGTTTAATGAACTGACACAGGGTTTTTATTATACAATGTCCATCTCACAAAGGATGGTGATGCTCCGGCAGATTTTGATCCATTTCTATTTTTTGTGGAAGTCCAGAGATGTTCGTATTAATTCCGTAGCTATAACAATAAAAAACTGAACGATGAGTTCCTCAAATGCCCACCACCTTTGCACGGTATCCCTAAAGTGATTTCTAGAACCGAAAAATCCATTTTTGCTGTCGTTTTGAACTCAGCGCTTCGTGGGCGGTTCGACTTCACCTATAAATTGAACGAAGGAAAGAGCATATTGGCAAAAACTTCTCTTCATGTAACTAAAATTTGCTCCTAGGACTTTCTGGCACAGAAGTAATTAATAAAGTGTCATATGCTGTTTTTGTGGCTGTGAAGAAAGCGAAATCCTTCAAAGCTATTGTGGAACTGATACTGCACATTAATTGTGTCGAAAATGTCGGCTCATCAAGATTAGGAAAAACTAATTTTTATTATTCCGCCATATATTACACCAAGAAGTCGATCACGAGTGTAATACCCCCTATCTTCTTGGTTGTGGGCAATTCCAAAAAACTTGACATATACTACCACAAAAACTCGAGTATTTGGGCTTCCATTTGACGCGACCATTCAACCACTCAAGTAATCTACATTACCTTATTTGCATAGTTTCAGGAGGTTTCAGTAAGAAACATTGGTTTTTCAGATCATGGAGCAGGTAGTGCTGTGGTACCTGCCACGTTCATTACGCGGACGGCCAAACTTGCCCTGCGCCACCTCAACCTTGTCGAAGCCCATCAATTGTCTTTACTTTCTGTTCTGAAGAAGTGCGCATAAGACCTGTCTGGCACAACCTTTTTTTCCACGTGGAAACCACTAGAACGGTATATCTGGATTCCAGGGGAGTTGCATCGAGCAGTACTGAGCGACATTCATGACTAAAAAAAAGATTCTCAAGCAGCAGTCGGGTCCACACACAAAAAGCTCGACGAGCATCGAGGAAGGTGGACGCGATAAAGGGAATCGAAAGCAAGAAGCGCTGGGATGTGCACACTGGATGTGATGTCGGATAATGTGACAAAATTTATTAATAAAGAAGCCTTCAAGGTCAGGAAAATTTTTTTTGGACTACGAAAATAGCTGTTCCAAGAAACCTACAGATCGTCTGAAACCAAATCTTGTTGGCCTGGTGTTTGCAGAAGAGGAGACAAATTGTCCTAGCACAGATTTTCTTTCTGGTACGAGCACGTTTCAGAGGATGCTTTATAAAAATTTTACATGTGAATGATGCGATAGAGCAAAGTCTATTCTATAACTCTACATGGTTCTCAGAACAACTTAAACGCTCCATCGACTGAAAAATTATCGTCAATAATCAAAAAAACTGGCTTGGCTTCAAAAAAAACTAAGATTATGCTCCGAAATTTATCACTTTTTTTTGGCTGCATCGGCCGGCTGGCTAATATTTTTTTAAAGATAACTAAATGAGAGACAGGTAAGTAACTGAGCCACCGATTCAATGTGTAGACGATTTGAAGCTGATCTATCAGCTTTCCCACGGCTCAACAATTTCATTAGGAGCGTTTGCTACGATGTAAATAGTTGTGTATTCGAACAAACAGTGGACTTTTGAGCGCATTGTCTTAGGTTTGCCCTCGAATGACTGAGCAATTTGAATGAAGAACGACGTTCCTAAAATAACCTACGGATCCGAGATGCTTAATCTCTTTCGTGACTAGGTGTGCTGTCACTGTCACTGTCCATTCGTCCATTCAGTACCTCCAGTTCATCTACACTGTATCCCATATCGTCTCGTGTTTGACCGCGCCCCACCGTTTGTGTGTGTGTGTGTGTGTATGTGTGTGTATGTATGACCAGAGTCCTATCACCGCTCGCTGCTGCTCATTATTTCCAAACCTAGTCGGCACTTAATTTCAGGATTGACCGATATCTTCGGTCAGAAATGCGATTCTCTTCGCTCATTGTTTTGCTTACATTAACCAGTTCTTCTTTCGCTGGAAACTCAGGTAGGCATTGTCTCTGTTTGACTCTCTCTTTTTATGCAGCTTGATGAAATGCCAGCTGAAATGGCTTTTGTAAGAAATTGCTAAAATTATTAGGAATTATAATTGATTGCTTGAAATAAAAATTATAAAAAAAATTATAAGGCTTAAAAAGTTAAGGATATCGAGACAGGTTTCCATTTTACCTTCCGAATTTTCTCCGTTAAAGAACTGTCTGAGTTTCTTTCTAATCTTGTTTTACCTTGGCTACCACACAGCGCAAGAATGTAGATTGACATAGATTTTTTTGAGACAACCCTTTCTTACTTAAAACCTGAATGAGACCAGATTTTCGCAATAAAACCGTTTAGGCTTCGTGTCAGCACATTTTCTGTTAATCTGGTGGTACGCAAAATTTTCCAACGGTGTCTTGGTGAACGTGTTCATTGATGTTCAGTAGTTCGTAGTGTTAGACGCTTTTTGTGGGTGAGAAAAAGGTTTGCCAGCTTGTTACTACGTCTTCGAGGACGTTTGGGAGATCTGGCATTAGTCTATACTTCATTGGGCGTTCTAACACAAATGTTGAACTCTTTCTGAATTTCATTTATCTTGCAGATAGGTGCTTGAAGACGTAGAGCGTTAGCGTGTGACGCATTTTTCTAATTCCGAAGAACAGCAAACTGTCTCTTAGCCTTAATTTTCTGGAATCGAATACAATTTCTGCATATACATATGTATGTGTACATATGAATACATGCCCATTAAAATTTCGAGAAAATATTCCCTCTAGGATAAGTCCAATCGTTCAAAATACTTGTTATTACAATGTTAACTTTTTATTTGCTGCCTACTATAATTTTTCACGGCAAGGTGTAATGCGAAGTGCAACCACAATGGTGCTGAGATATTTGCAAGACACCGGATCACGAAGGTGTCTGCGGTGGGGAACGAACACGCTATTACCCTTGCCGGGGGGCCAACGCTTTCACCACCACACCATGTGGGTGCTGCGTTTCGTCTGTGTCTCAGCTAGTTGTCTGTCTACCAGTGTCATCACCAATCATCCGTCACGGGATTGATCTGGACAGCCCAAATCGGTATTGAAGCCATTTAAACTGAGGCTGTAGTTGAAATCACAATGTTAGCATTTTATTTGTATAGTTGTTATTGTTTGTTGTGCACTAAAACCACTCAGAAAAAACTGTGTGAACATTGAGTTTCCTTGGAAAAGTTGCAATGCGACATTGGAGCCATGGAAAAGGAAAATTGAGTTTATATCTAGATTTTTTTCTTTTACAAAAAATTTCTGAATAAGATTGTTAATGAAATTCACCAATTGATCAAAGAATGTCCTGGATTCTATAGATAGCGTGTTTATTTGCTTATCTCAAACCCATGCAAGCGTCAGCAAGTCCAGCTGATCGGTCAGCTGTTTCGTAGAATGTCCAGTTTGTTCGAAATATTTAGTTTGATGCGTGATGGTGTCTATTGTGTGAGTAAACATGCTTAATTGGTCTTGTTTCATATGAGCTCTGCAAACAGAAACCGCTGAATTGTTCGAGTGAGGCGTCACGTTTCGACACATCAGCAACGATGGCGTTCCATGATCGACGACGACTACTGCCTTCATCACCCAGTCATGAACTGAACAGCGAATTACCTGGGCGTCCCGATTGGGAACAACCAGGTCGTCCCGATTCAACCGGCGAAACGACGCCAAAAGCACGCATGCTGAATTCCATTAATTAAAGCTGGTCAATGAGCATTTGCCTTCCTTGCCTTGGATTCTATTTGAATCAGTGATGAAGCGTTTATGGACAATGGAATGGTAGTAGTTGTCCAGAAGAAATACAACACCGATTTGTAGCATCACCAAAATAACTAGTGTTTGAAAAGAATTCAGACGCTAAATGTTGCGCTCATTGTAGGAAACTCATACATACACTTAGATCGCATAAGTTAGGTAGATGTGCTAATGTATTAAGTTAGGTTGGATGTTAATTTATTAATAAGAAATTTAACACCTACTTTGAACCGTTGATTAAATACAGATTTTGTAAAGTACTTTAAAACTTTTAAAGTCTGTGCTCGCTTCGCTTTGTGTAAGAAACGTTGTGTTCAACTTTCTTCCACCATTTTGGAGGTGCTGGAACGTTGGATAGAGTGCAAATTTTCGCTTAAATGGAGCTCTTGTTTGTCTGATTTAGGGTTCTAGTATTGTAGGATAAAATCCTCTAATTAACTAATAGGTGCGTAAGTGGTACTTGGAACTAGTAGGGTTCTCATTTTACAAAGCAATCATGGCAAAAAGTAGACCATACTGGATTACAACCGACTAACATCCGTCCCCATTAAAATGTCACAGCCGAATGTGGAAGAAATTTCATTCGTGTTCCCTCCAGTGGACTCGACTCGATGCCACAACGAGCATGCACATCGCGACAACGACCATCTGTGGACCATCGACTCTGATCAATCCATCTCTGAAGAATACGAAACCGTCGGAACGTAAGATGAATAAAAAGTCCTTCAAACCAACTTTTTGTCAGCTCAATCATGTAGAAAAAATGTGAGTCCAAATTAAAGTTGAAAGAAGGTGAACCAGACGACATTTCTTGCATGAGTTCAAGTTGAGACGGTATGAAGCTGAAACTTTCGCTCTAGCTCGCGACCAGTAGAACAGATAAGTACTTGCTCTGAGTATTCCGTAAAAGAGAGTTGAAGGTGGTGGTAATCGTAGACGTCTTTGCAATAAACAGTAAGCAGTGGAAAAGCATTACGGAAAATACGCAAAACTGCTCAAACCATGGTTCTTCATTCTCGACCTGCCGGATTCATAACCCGTTCGACACGAGAACATAGTTAGGCAAATCAATGTCTTTTTTCTACCTTATGCTACGCTCTTCCACTTTTCTTAATAAGAGTTCCTCAAAAGAGGTTTCTACAATCTTCAAGAAGTCATTTTGTGGATAATTTAGCAATTTATACTTATTTGCTTGGATACTTGGACGGCCTTTCCTCTCTAGTTGTATGGGCCCCATCATATTCTTCATTTTTCTGAGTCTTTCTAGTTTAGCCACTGTGTTTCCCCGGAGATCCGAGGCCAGCGTGGCCAAAAGTTTGTCCCAGGTCGTCACCACCATAGGCATTCGCAGCACTTGTGAATCAGTGGGAGATTTGACACAATGCGATTAGTTCGATATCAGGACGGTGGTGGATCTTAGTAATGGTTTACTTTAAGGTGGGGTTCTTCATGGTAAAGCAGGACTCTTTCTCTGCCTTGGGAGACCATGCTGAGAGGATGAACCGCCTGCTGTATATCGCAGCCTGACGCCCAGGAACACCTCCCAGCCATGACGAGGTGGTAAACGTTTGGGATTTAGCAATTCATAAGAAAGTTTTATCTGATGGTAATAGAACTTCACATCAAAAAACCACTTTTTTCTTCAAAAAGATACCTAGTCCGGACTCATTTACATTTATCAGTCAGGCTTTTTAATACAAAACATCAAGTTTCCATCCTCAATTTTGGATCTTAATTTGGTTGTATTCATTAATTCGTAAGACCTAATTCTGCGTAGGTTTCAGCCAACTTGTCTTTTTCTCCTCTCTGAGGAATATGAAATCTTGCAGAACACTAGATTTTTTTCGGTGGATAAAGAGTAGAATAATAAGCTCAAGTTCGCTCACAGAGAAAACAGGGGATTCACTAAGTTCAAAAATGTAGCAGTTAGCTATCCATTTCAGTTTGATTTTCTTCATAGATAATCGTGCAGAAAAATGACAGACCAGAGAAGCTGGGTGTGTACCATACGATTTTCTTAAACACATTGTTCAAATGTGTTTATCAAATAAGAATAACTGCAAATATAAAAATGTACAAGTATAAATATTCACTAAGAGAATTTTATATCTCAGCGTTCTGTTTCTCACTCAGTAAGAAATGAACAGTAACTGATACCTTTGTTTCCACTCAGCTCAGCGTTGACCATGTTAGTGGGACATGTTGAGAGTTTCATTTGAAAAATCTGCACGTCAAAAATATCCCACAGTATCACTACCATTTCTCGCACCATGAACATCTGAGAAGTAGCACATTATAATCGCTGTAAATCAAGGAGCAGAATTCCAGTTCACCATGTCTACATCAATCTCTTTTCTTACTGACCCCACAGTTTGTTTGTCTAACTCTGGAAACCGCCGAAATCACGCCCTTTTTAGATCAAGCGTTTTCGCCTAGTACTGAGAACTGTTAGGTTTCCTGCTTGCTTGCGTAGATACTTAGATGGAAGGCTTCAGGTCTCGTATTGTTATAGCACTTCTTAGATTAGTTTTGCTGTGGTGTCATAGTGGTCTGCCAATCTCGTGTTCGAATACTTGGGCTTATCTGTAACTCAAAAAATGCTCTCTGCCGTTCTCACTAACATTTTAAGTGATCCTTGAGAGCGACTTAATTTGGAATACCAAAACAGCTGTGCTGGAGTGCCCAATTTTCACCACAATCGTTTGCTAGCATCTCGTCGGAAGAAGGTTTGGTCGGTTGCAGCTCGGGTACTTCAAGGATAACAATGAAGGCAAAGAATTTCTGTTACGGCCACGAATTATGAGATAGTCGAACGATTGAAAAACCGTTTGAAGACTAACTGACAATTCGAATTCATAGGATTTAGATGCAGATATTCAAGAATGGTCGTATTCTGAAAGGAGAAAACAATCGTCATTTGCGACAACAAAACAACAAACCACCGCCTAACTTTTCGCGAAAACTCATCATTGATTGAACGTGTTATTTGTAAGAAGTCATCTATAGTTTCTAGAATGTTGAGAGAGGCTTTCCCTCCCAGATCAGGCTAAAAATTTAACGAGCAACGTTTTTACAAAACAGCGAAAGCAAGTGAAATGCCATTCACGACACCTGTAGTAACCAAAACTTTTTTCGTCACACTTCAACAGTACGGGATCATTTAGGCTTTTCGCGACCAAAAATGAAGAAGGAAAGGATAAACTCTTGTGAGATTCTTTGTCGCCTTTTTGCACTAAGCATCTTACAGTGATCACAAAAACAGTGTTTAAGCTCATTCTACTGTTGTTTGCTGTGGAACGAAATGTTAGAAGATTCAAAAAACAAAACAACTCCGCGTTCTTTAAAGAAGTGTCGCCAAGTTGCAAAAAGATATTTTAATAGTCTTCGGTTTCAACTGCATTTAGATTCACGAGAAGCGCAAGTGAATCGGGCCATTGAACTGAGTAAATCAAGGCAAATGAACACGGCGAATGGAAAGACGCCTGTCAGAGCAACTCAAAACGTAAGTCACTTTTTTGAATTACTTATCCGTTATTGTTATCCAGCCAAATTGGACGGTTTCGTTTCAAAACAGAGAGGATAATAAGCATGAAACACCTGAAGTTTACTATTTTGAGTGAAGGAAAGTTACAGTTAGGTGTAGAACGGAATCTTGGTGGCACTAATTGAACATCGATCATTTTTTGGAGATCTCATCAGTGTAGCAATTTCCAGACATCCGGACGTAATGAAGCCATAGACGTCAACAAACTAAATTTGCTGCTTCGTGCTCTCGACAAGACGTGGGTTCTTCCACGACTCGGCTCCAAAAGATCCCGTTGGAAGCAATTTCCAGGTCGGCCCCGCACTTTCATGTTGTTTCATGACAGAATAAAAGGACAGTTATAGTCAGAATATCAGTGCACTGCTACTTGTTATCCTCCCATCAACGAAGCTACTGCTTAGTTTGGCTTTTTCTTGCATTAATGGGCAGATGTTAAGTATCAATAAAATGACTTTGAACTCTGTACATATAACCGGTAAACAGCTGTTTTTGTAAACATAACAAGGAAATGCATTTTTCTAGACATCAGTATTTTTCGGCTACTCTGAAAAGTCGAGAGTGCACTTTAACAAAGCCGCTTTCAGTACAAGAAAACATGCGCTTCGATATTCAAAGCTCGTCATGGTGCCTGTCAGCAACTCAGCTTTGGTGTGATGTGCTTCAACTACTGCCATGAAAGAGGTATCTGTTGTTCCTGTCAATCTTCAAAGCCCTCCTTCAACAACAACGCGTTCGAAAATTTGAATGCGAACACATTAATGTAGTTTCTGTTTTGCACGAGATTTCAGCACAATGACGAGCAACTTTAACAATCCTTTGACCATCACAAAGCATGCTGCGGCTTTAACGGGTAAAATCACAACGTTTGAAGGAACGGCAAACCTCATAAAAACCATTGCCCTCGATTACCACTTCGCTGAGGCAATCGGAAACTACGATTATGAATCCTCCTTGTGTCGTAGTCCACAGAAATGACCAAGTAGTGCAAAATGTTTTATACTTGGCAAACCGGAGTGCTATGAATTCAGCGACTCCAAAGCAATTGATGACCTTAAAATATTAGTGCTCAGCATAGAACCAGTCTCTGTATGTTTGAGAGTAGCGCTTTATCGCATTATACTACGTGGAACTAACTCTATTTCTGGCAACGAGGCTGAGATATTTGCAAAACTCTGGACCGCAGGTGCCTATGGTGGGGAACGAACGCGCTATTGTCCTTTCCGGGGAGTAACGCGTTCGCCACCACACCACGCGGGTCCCCCGTTTCGCCTGTCCCCCAGCCAGTTCCATCGATCTTTTTGCCATCAGCAATCACCCGTCAACGGGATTGATCTGGGGAGCCCAAATCGGCACTGAACCCAGTTAAGCCGAGGCCATAGCCATAATCACAATTTTAACCTTTTTGCTTACTGCCTACTATTTTTGATGGCAGGGTATATTGCGAAATATAACTTCAACGAAGCTGAAGATAGAACTAGCTGAGAGACAGGCGAAACGAAGGACCCGTAGGGTGTGGTGGTGAACGCGTTACTCCCCAGAAAGGAAAATAGCGCGTTCGTTCCCCACCATAGGCACCTGCGGTCCGGAGTTTTGCAAATATCTCAGCTTCGTTGAAGTTATATTTCGCAATATACCCTGCCATCAAAAATAGTAGGCAGTAAGCAAAAAGGTTAAAATTGTGATTCTATTTCTGGCATTTACAACTGTAACTTTATTTAAAACGTAGATTAAAAAAAAACCAAGAGGCACCAGTTATGTAGAAAAGAAACTGAAGGAAAAAAGTGGGCTCTAGTTTATAATTGTATCAGTATGTTTCCCATATACAATTTGATTTTCCGATACGTGAGAACTTTCCATTTCTTCAGAACTGGCACATTTTTCTTTAATCCAACTTCAGATTACTTCAAAGTGCTGCAGTTGTTCTCACCGAAAAATCGGTACAAAAAAGTAGGAAAAGTGCACTTTTGTCTTCGGTTACTGAAGACCTTCAACGAGGCTGTAAAGTTGTGAAAAAGTATCAAAGCTGTTCATTACGAGATAAGATAATCGAGTAAGAAATTTTCTCATCAAAACCTTTTTCGTCACTAAATTGGGGTTTTTTTGGATTCCATTTCTCCTACTGTAACAAAATGAAAACTGTTTCTTTTTTTTAAATTTGATAGAATTCAAAGTAAAGACTAGGGACGATACGTCTCGATCACACCGCTGATTCGTTACGGTTCGATTGTTCGTAATTCTCTGCTAGCTAGCTTTCATTCGAACTGTTTTCTATTTGACGGTGCACTCGTTTAGCTCACGAACTGCGGCGGTAGAGAAAAACACCTCGACGCGGATTTTAGATGCCTCAAAAACAGTTTAGCGAGTGGCTTAGCGTAATCAGCACAACGACCGCTCGTGCAGCTCTTCCAAGTCATATGGGGACCAAGATTTTTTCCATTTTGATCAATGTTTCTCATTGGATAAGGCATATTGATCGTCATAGTTGGAGAAAGGTTGAAGACGATGTTGGAAAGAAGTCTTGTGGACTTTTGAATGCATGTATAATTCTGAACTTTGACAATTCTGAAAGAAGGCGATAACCAACGGTGATTCACCAATAAACCAGAAATATCACTTGGATTTGTAACTTTGGCGTATGCTTTTTTCTAATGTTGAGACAACACTGGTCCACAAACAATACAGCTAAGCATTGTAATCGTTTGTTCCTAAACATTCGTTAGTTCTTATATTAAACTATAAAGGCCAGCTATCGTATTTCGGGCTGGCCCAATCGAATGCCGAGCATTTTTCCTCGCTTGGAGACTTTCCTGGTTTTCTGGTAATAAAAAGTAAATTTTCGATAGCTGAAGTGCTTTGGGGGGTAGTAAAAGTGGAAGACTTGTAGAAGACACTTGGTTTATCGTGCTAGAAGTACGAATGATATATATATATATTATTATTATTATTATAATGGTGCTGGGCGCGTGTGGCGCAGTGGGCGGAGGCTCCCTGAAACACACAAGTGGAATCGACCCCCTACGTCCATGGCCCACCAAGCCTTCCATCGCTCTGGGATTGGTAAATTGGTAGTAGACTTGTCTGAGAGGAAACCAGCACTGTCTCGATACATCGCGAGGGCACCGCGAGTCATTGTAAAGGCCAGTTATGCATTCCGTCACCTCTAAACGATGCTTAATGAACTCGAATGCATGGTGCATCTTTCACGGGATTGATCAACTCCGATACACTTATCCTTCATCCTTCTAACAATGGTGCTAAGATATTTACAAAACTCCGGAACACAGGTGGTTACGGTTGGGAACAAACGCGCTGCCATTCTTTCCGGGCGATAACGCGTCCACGACTACACCATGCGTGTCCTTTGTTTCGACTTTCTCTCAGCTATTTTTCTATCCACCACTGCTATCAGCAATCACCCGTCAACGGAATTGATTTGAGAAGCACAAGTCGGCAATTAACCCAGTTAAACTGAGGCCATAGTCGAAATCACATTGTTAGCATTTTACTTACTGCCTATTACAATTTTTCACGGTAAAGTATTATGTGTGACACAAGGGCAAAGGTGCTGAGATATTTGCAGATAAGACAGTTATAGATTTGTAGATAGAGGCGAAACGAAGGGCACGCATGGTGTGGTGGAGAATGCGTTAAACCCCGAAACGGTAATAGCGCTTTCGTTCCCTATCGCAGATAGCTGCGGTACGAAGTTTTGCAAATAACTCACCACCGTTGGGGTTGTATTGCACGAAATGCCTTGCCGTAAAAAATTGTGATAGGCAGTAAATAAAAAAGCTAACATTGTGATGTATACCACACTATTCAGTATGTTTTACTATGGTCCACAATATAAATGAATTGCTGTCGGTATTTGAAAGTATTTTGCAGTTTATGCTCAGCAAATTTCGGTGTCTTTCGTATCCACAGATTCTAAAGAATGACGACAGTGACTAAAATAAAGTGACAACAAGTTCTTAGTTAAATTACCGGCTAATGAATTTTCCCAAAGAGAAGTTTTTGCAAATCATTAAGTGCAGAAAATGGTTCCTCTACTCTTTTCCTACTATTTTGATATCCTTTCGGTAAGTCATCGAATAAATATAAATATTGAGGCGTAAAAAAACTACGGGGTCCAAAAAATGAAATATGGACGCTACAGTGTCCACATGGTCCTTCGGTCCAAATCGCTGTGGACACTACAGTGTCCATGAGGACCTTTATGGATTATTATGACGTTAACACAAAATTGTTATGAAAACTACCAGCCAAAAAAAATCAACCAAAGTTTTAGGAGTTTCTTAAAGGAGCATTTGATATGCTGTTACGCAATCAGTATCGATAATGCTTTTAATTGATAGTGGAACTCAAACGACCTGTAATAAATTTGAGTGGGATGGGAGTCGATAACCATGAAAGTCTTTGGAAATAATTGGTGCTTAGTTAGCTATACTTAACTCTACTTTCGGTGAATGCTTGGAGATCCTCTTCTTCTCACTAAAAAGCATTTTTAAGAAGACAAAAACCTCGTCTCATAAATGTGCATTGTTCCATTCAGGTGAAAAACTGGTGTTTCGTTGTCAAGACACTTCGGATGCGGCATACTGTAGGCAGTCAGGCATGTTCGAGACATTCCTTGCTAAATATCGTAGGGACGGCTACAAAGCAAAAAGCTTACATTCATCAGGTATACGCATCTTTCCTCCACTGAAAACTTCTTCTAAAACTTTGAGAAATTCTTTCAACGGCTCGCTGGGCACTGTCATTAAGATCATTTCACCTTCAAAAGCTGTTTTGAGTAACGGGAGTTTTCCATCAGAACTGACCACACGCATTTTTAAGAATTCCATTTAAACTTGGCCAGTTAAAATTGAACTTTATAAACCACACTACTGAACTGCTACTTTTTTGTTCGCTCGCAAGGAACCAAGTACATCGTCCGACATCATAAATTCTTGAGCTGAGGTACTGCGCAACTGTGCTGCGTAAGAGTTTGTTAGAAGGCATGAACTTTTTTCGCCTTATTGTCAGGAAGTACGACTATTCACTGGAAGGAGTATAAGTTCAATATTTCTAATTCGAGTTGTCGGAGTTAAAGACCTGCTAGGAGTGATTTTGATCTGAATAAGCAGTTTTTAGCGATGTGAAATAAAAACGGGGATTACTTTCGTGGGCCAGAACACAGCGGAAACAAACTAGTAGGAAAACGACATGATACTCAAAACGACAAGCACAGTTTAGACTGGTACGTGAGAAGTGTGGAGCACCTTTCTAGGACTCATTGTGATGCTCATTTGGAATCAATTGCTGATTGCACATAGCTTCTTCCTAAAATATAATTCATTCCAACATTTAGTTTTAAAATGGCACAGCTAATGTAGTTGTACAAGTTTCATGAACTCTACTGAACCACACGGGGATGAATAACACGATGTACTTCAGATGATTTCTCGATGTTATGCGACTGCCATTTGCAACACACAAACGGGTATTTTGAATTCAACGATCATCGGCGATGAGGAACACGTCGAAGTTACAAATAAGGTATTTCATGTTTACAAACTGTAGATGTTAAAAAAATCCGAAAACTATAAGCTTAATATGTATTTAAATTGTTGAGCTTACACGAGGCTGATAAACTTATTTACTCGGCTAACGTTTCGACGTCTTCGTCTTTATCAGAGCCGATGATCCGCGTTGGTGGTCCACAGTTGCACAAAGAAGGTGCTGTCTCGGTCTGACAACAAAGATGCCATATCGAAATCACGAACAACCGTGGACCACCGACAAAGGTCGTCGGTTCTGTTGAAGACGAAGACGTCAAAACGTTAGCCGAGTAAATAAGTTTACCAACCTCGTGTAAGCTCAAGAATTTAAATACATGTTGACTATTTTGCTACCGAAGTTAAATGATGGTCGGCTTGAAAACTATAAGTTTATTTTTCCCGCAAAAAAAAGGGAAATTTGAAAACTGTGGCAGCATAGCCTTTGGTTTAGGCTTAGAAAAAACATGAAATCGATTTGAAAAGGTGTCTTTCTAAAAAATTTGAATTTGAAAGTCGCACTTATCAAGGGATTCAGCGAAAGATTGAGAAATAGGGCAAGTCCAGGAAATTAAAATTTGAAAAGACTCCTATTCTACCAAACAGAGATGGAAATTTGCTAAGCATAAAGATGGTCATAAGGCTGATTATCAGATCGCTTCATGCAAATACCGTATGACATGTGACAGAATGTTTGGAGAACTAAGCGCGGCAAGTATGATCCCACGTTATCATTCGAGAGACGATACTGATAAGGAGCTGATATGACAAAATATCGGTTAAAAAACAAGGGCTCTTTCGCTTGTTTCTATCAAAATTTTCGTAAGAAATTTAATTACTTCAAGTTACAAATAATCAATCGATTTATGTGCCAGAATGTTCCATGTCGGCTTCCAGTGCTTTTAATAACTAGATGGTCTTCGCCGTAGAATGTTTAGAGTTTCTGAGAAACCAATTAACCTACATGGTTTTTGAAGGCTTTAAAAAAAATGAAAGTGATTGCTTTGAAAGGTGCTCTAGCGAAATCTTCTTTTAAAGATGAAAAACTTGGTGGGTAAGGTGAGAAGCAAAAAAGGAAGATAAGAGCCTTCTTAACCAGTAACGACAAATGCCACCGTCAATCACGTTGCCTAAGCAGTTTTCAGTGCGTTTGCGATGTGATTCCAGAAATAAAGGACGCGACATCTTGAGATCACCGTTTATTTTCTTGCCTCTTGGAAATCTTTCATGATTCATAAAGTTCATTTGATTACTTCGTTTTCTCTTCCAGATATTTTCTCGTGGAAATAAAATCTGTAGAATTGCCTGTAACTACCATACGCCTGAAGTGGATGAGAGAAGCTCTAAATATGAAGCAAACTTTGGCTTCACTCGAAAAAAAATCTCAATTAACAAATATTAACTCACTCTTGGCCTATTTTTTAGTTTTGAGGGTTTATAGAGGTCTTCTAGTATGGAGAGATGAAAGTGGTTAGAGCAACGATTAAAGTTGATTATACTCCGATTTTAATATATTCTAATCTTAGAAAAAAGCCAGTTTAGTACGGGAAACATAAACATTTTGTATTTATTAGTGTAAAAAATATTACCAATGCTCCCCATCCTTTTTCAATCGGATTCCGTTCGTATGAAAAGCCGCCTCTCACTCTCAATTTCGACGAATTCGTCACTCCATGGCGTTGCTAAACGCGGTGAATTCCTTCCATAACAGATTTTGTTAGTTAGTATCACTTTCAGCGCGTCTAACGCAGCGGATAGAGGCGCTAAGCAATGCACTTAGGTTCCATACCGCGCCCTAGCCTCATCAAACCTACCTTCTCTCCAGGGTTGGTAAATTGCCATAGTTGTTTGAGAGGATAGTAGCACTAGCTCGATACATCGGTAAGCCACCGTCAGTCATTGTAAAGCCAGATATGCATTCAATCACCTCTAACGATGCTTAATGAAGTCGAATGCATCGTGCATCCTTCAGGGATTGATCCACGTCTAGAGACTTGTCTCTTTCTTTTTCCCCCCATTATTACTATCTTCACATTTATGTCGCACCTTTGTTTCTGCGATTTTTTAAAATGAACCTAGTCTAAACAAAACGAAACATGTTGAGAGGTTTCGTTCGTGTTTTATTTTTTGTGTTATTTCTGCAGTCAGCATTTGTAATTCTTTATGCACCTTAAATAGATGAATCGACTGCGTTTCTTGACACGTGTTCCGAAAACCTTTGTGTCGAGAACGACAGCCACCACTATGGCCACGGAAGAAGTAGAGTATGTGGAGGAAGAGGAAGCTGATGAAGAGATGATTACCACCACTAGAAGGAGAAAGGTGAGGCAATGTTTTGCAACAGGTTCCTTCTCAAGAGATTTCTAATACTGTTTTTTTTTGTTATAATCTCTCTGGTTTCTCAGAGAGCTGGCATATTTTGTTGTGAGAAATGAAAAAAAACTTTTATTTGAAGGTAAGTGGGAAAAAGAGGACCACTCGCCCAAAAGCAATAAGTGCGTCCACACCTGTGACAATGACTACAGCAAAGCGCAAAATTTGGACCAGATTTACCGTAGGTCAAACTCCAAAGCGATCGTCGAAATACATTCCTATATGGAGGCGGCTACTTTCAACTACAACGCGACCATCACCAAAAAGTGTCGAAGTGGTCACAGAGGAGTCCGTTGAGACGAGTTCAGAGGACGAAGAAGAGGAAGTAGACGTCCACGAAGAACGATCCACAGAAACGACCACTCAGGATGTCGCCTCTACAGATCGCGTTTTCGAAACAACAAATCAACAAACAGATGGCAGAAAACAGCAGAGGACGGAAATGAAATCTCTCATGTCAACGCCGCTACCGAACACCGTTCCAATGCCTGCTGGCCCCGAAGACGTATTTCAGAAGCCATTAGAAAAAGATCGGGGATTCTGGAAGCGATTTGAACCTAATAGATGGTTCGAGTCGATACGCCACATCACGAACACCGGCAAATAATCACGGGTGGTCAAGCACATCTCTCTCATCACTACGCACTTTGTGATATATGAGTGTTCTTTTTGATGATTTAATGTACTGTTGTTGTATTTTTGGATATTTTCATCTTAGAGTTGCCGTGTTTTCACATACCGTTTCACATTTCGGCTACAATTTTTCCTAAGCTTTCTGTGCAAAGAGCCACTTTCTATAGGCGATCGAGTCCAGAAAGAAAAAAGTGACGACAAGAGGTGCTCATAAACGGCATGCCAAATTGGTTCTTTCTTTTCCTTTTTTTTCTAGAAAATCTGGACTTTCTCCATTTCCTTATTCAATTGTTTACTATATTTTTGATGGTGCTAAGAATGTGGTGATGCAAAAAAAGTGGTGCAGCCGTTGTGTGGATTGTTAAAAGAATAACAATGGAATACACTTAATGTTCCATCGTTTAGGATCAGTGATTACTTCATTTATTGTTCTTAGTGGATCTCGATTGAATTTTATTTGAAACGTTCCATCGTTTTGCACTGGTCGTAATCTTTGAAACTGCTGTCATTCTGGAAGAATAGTAGCAACATGGTGCAAGAACCAAGCCTGCAAACCAAGGGACCACCACAGTCGATGGTGGTTATAGGGGCAACGAAAACGATGGATTGAGTGCTCGAATTTGCTTCATTGTTTACTAGATTACCGTATCTTAGAATTAACGAAATCACGCAGAATATTCTAAAACATTGCCCTTTGTACATACGCACATAAATCAACTTAACAGTTGGTTTTTCCCTACCCGAACTGAACCTAAGTGAAACAAGAAAGAAGAAAACAACCATATATAGTATCGAAATCCTATTATTTATTTCGAAACATTCTATTGAACTAACTCAGATATTGGAACACTATTCACATCAGAAATGGGGGGTGGGGGGGCGTATTGGTTACCGAGGTCGTTGACCAGGAAACAAAGGTACAAGTACGACTAACTCTCCAACGCTGTGCTCCAATCCACATGGGACCGTCCTATCTCCACTATCTCTTACATTGCAAGGAGAATCGACAAAACCAGAATTCTACCTTAGTAAAAAAACGAAATCCTCAACCAGCGGTCGAAATAACAGGAGAAATGTTCGAAGACCACTGTGGACGATAAATGCGAGGAAAACGAATTGAATGCGAGAGGTGCTGGAATCCGCGCAGCAGATTTGATAACGGATCACATAAAAAAATTTTTAAAAAAATTCACATAAGAAACTTGTACGCACCTTGGAAGGTGCCCTCTAACGAAAATTCCCTCACCATCTTAGAGTTCAGTCGGTGAATTTGTCATTTGGATCACGTAATAGGTAGTCGACAGTAATTACAGAACCGATAAGCTGGAACGGAAAAACCAAAGCATTAATTGAGTACCAAAAAGACTGCGCGTATCTTACCACCCATACAAAAGATCTTAAACTAAAAAATAGCCAATAAGAACATTTACTATAGTAGAAATATTACAATTACAGTGACGATCAAATGCTACATCATCCGATAACCCGTTGTGAAAATGATAGTATATATCTTGTCTAGACATGTCCTGGAAACCGAGTTATATTAAAACTCGACGAAAACAACAAGCAGTTTTCTATATGAATGAGCTGACTAGGGGTTGGTATCATCTGCGTCTTCTACCTCACATTTCTTCCCGTTGGTTGCCGAGTGACTCGAGCTGGCGCTAGTAAATCTTCCATTGCTTCCTGTCGCATCCGAGAGTAGCCCAGTTGATTCTGCTGGTTAAACTCGTTCATCATCCCATCTTTCTCCTAGAGTTTTAATGAAAAACTCTTATCATCGGGCCAGTATTATCCTGCAGTACTTTCAACACCCGTTGGAATCCAGCCACTAACGGCTCTTTTCCATCGGTTGTCGTTCATTCATACGCACTAGGTGGTCCGCTGAGTGATCTTTCATCTTGCTTACGCAGCGACCAGGTTTCTGACACTTATATTAACGGTTCTTTATGCCCTTCGCAACATCCTCGATGCGCTTGAAAGCTCCTCAAGGCTCGCGCTTCCTTCTGCATAACTATGGAGCTAAGTCGCTCATCATGTTGAATTCCCGACCTAGATAGACGTAACTGGAGCATTCGAAGATATTCGTTCCTTTGAGCGTGAATGGGGCATAAGAAACCAATCCGTTCCTCATGAACATCGTTTTTTGTGAGATGTAGTCGAAGACCAATTTTTCCACGGGCTTTATCAAAGCTGGCAAGTATTCGTTCTGCTTGGCTAATGTTTGGTGTTATAAGAACGATGTCCTCATCAAAGGGAGGGTTGGTTTAATTGACAATGTTCGATTTTCACCCCCCGTGTTGCCCTATTCCAATGTTCGCATGACGTTCCCGAGGGTGGCGGTTAATAACTTTGAGAGATTGCTTCGCCTTGCCTATCTTCTCGTTAGGCGTTAATATCGACATAGAATTAGTTAAATCTTTGTTTGGTTCAAGAGGAACTTTTATATAATGGGTACGAGAGCCCCAGCTGTTTAGGGCTTCCCTGACTGCTTGTACCTGAACTAAGTAAAAAGCCTTCTTTAAATTGATAAAAATGAGACTTAGTGGTCTTTTGTACTCTGGCGATACTTTAATGACTCTTGTTATTGTGTGGATGGTGTCCTTTTCAAAACCCTTCTTGTTAACATTACTGCCCTTCGTTCAATGCTCTGTCAATTCTGTTTAGGATGACTCGAGTGAAAAGTTTGTACACAACACACAGCAAGCAGATTGGACGATAGTTGCCGATATCGTGGAGGTCGCCCTTCTTGAACAATAACACGGTCTTGCTGGTCTTCCACTGAGTAGGGACCTTCCATTCAGACAAGTCACGTGGGAAGAGTCAAGCCATTATGTTTTGCGAGAACTGGCGGAAGGTTCTTCAGGTGTTGAGATCTTATGCTCTCTGGACCTGGTGTTGTTCGATTCTTCACCTACGAAATAGCATGTCGAGTTTCGGAAAGCAGAGTGGATGCTGCGATACATTCATCCTTCTTTACTTTGTACGAGGGTAGAAAAACCTGGTTACTGAAGAGACCCGAGTAATAATCGTAAACGATTTTCTCTATTGCCTTTCAAGAACCTGTAACTATTCCGTCTGGGCGTCTGAGTGCAATCATCTTGGTTTGCAATAGGCGGAGCTTCGGTGGGCTTTGCGAATGCTTTTCCCAGCCTCGCCTGTCTGCATTGTTTTGCAAGTTCGGACGTCAGTTGGTGGTTACCTCCAACGCGTGCAATTTCATGCTGGCGTGTCGACTCGTGCTTTTCTGGAGACGGACGTCTCTCGGAGACTTTGAAACTCTCGGCTTTCACAGCTCTAGCTTGAAGATATATGACGAGCGGATCGTATTCCTCAGCGATGTTATCAGGAATGATATCTCCTCAGCAGCCGAATTGACAACTCAAAAAAAAAGAAAAAAAAACAAAAAAGGCTGACGAAGAACTCAATAAATCCTTCTTTACGGTGGTTTTGGTACATAGTCCTGTAAACTTAGCGGTCTGCTTTCTTTTCTGAGAGAAACGAATTCTTGCGCGGACAGAGCGATGGTCTCATCCTGTGTAGAACTTTCGGGACAATGGCGAAATTATTTAAGGAAAACTTTTTGCTTATCTATAATGTAGTCTATTTCGCCATTCTACCATCAATTAAGGGACTCCCATGTCCAGCCTTGAGAGTTAGGCTTCTGGAATTGCCATTTACCATGAATGGTCTTTAATCGTCATGAACTCATACAGCCGTTCACCCCGTTTATTTCACTGAAATTTCTTGGTACCAATGTGACGTGTTCCCGTTGGTTCAATTTTGGAGTTAGAATCTCCACTTGTGATCTTAAAAAACCGTAAAGAATCTATGGCTTTTCTAGGGGCGTCTAAACTTAGAGCTTATCCAAGTCCATATAGAACGACTAACTTCTGCTTTATGACACCTTGATATCGGTGTGTAGATTGTCAAAGCCGGTATTGATCCACTTTGCTTTAACCGTAGGCGTCATATTCGGGTTGTTAACTGTTCTAATAAATTGATGTTCCTTGCTAAACTCGAGTTGGCCAGAACGTCCCGCCTACTCCTTAGTTCTTGTTTGTTCCGAAAAACAGTTCTTCCTCGGTGTCACAGACTGCGTTAATAGGTGCCGTATTCTCATCACGGCCAACCCGATGACGTCGTACCTTCTCCTTTTTTCCTTGCATTACCTAGTCCTTTAGTCCTTCATCGAGGACTCAGATGCAAGTGAGTGTTTACTGTTGGTACAGATCGTCACCCCTTTCGAGACTTAGACGTCGTAAAATGACCCTGGGATTTTAGCAGCCATCCGAACTCGTCCTGCCCAAGACTGCCACTTCGAAAGCTCTTTCGCTATCAGGAGGAAGAGGCACACTTATTTTATTCCGTTTATCGTTTGATACCCACGTAGAGCTTACTCAATTGTGAACATGGGGCTGAGTATACTCCTGGATAGCTTGCCTCTCTGTCCAGAAGTAGAGAAGTAGAGGAGAAGGTGATTTGCTCAGGACAACTTCTAACCGCCTTGCGTAAACTTCCTTCTCACTTGACTGCAGGCTTATAAATGCGTCGTTTCCTTCTCACAAATCGCGAGGTTGTTATACAGCGTATGTTTACTTGCGTACAAAAGAACATTTGGATAATACAACAGTAGCTGATGTTTCTGCAGCATCGCCTTCCCTGGAATGGCATAAAAAAAGCCCTAAAAGCTTTTTTTTAAAGCTCACGGCGTTCATCAATCCCCTGAGGGACGCGCCATGCTTTCCACTTCATTAAATATCGTTTGGAGGTGATTGAATGCCTATCTGGGCTGTACAATGACTCGCGGTGGCCTATCGATGTATCGAGCCAGTGCTGCCATCCTCCCAGACAAGTCTGGTACCAATTTATCGACCCCGGAAGGATGGAAGGCTTGGTGGGCCATGGACGCGGGGATCAATTCCACGTGCATGTCGCAGTGGCGCCTCCAACCACTGCGCCACACGCGCCATTTGGATGGGTATATTGGAAGGTCTAGACAAAATTGCGTAATTTGCTCTTATGGCAAGGATTGTGAATGCATGAGTCCACGTACGACGTATCCGATCTCTTGTAATAGTTGCAGCAATGAATATGTTGAAGAAATGGGGAGACCTCTATGTATCCGTAGAGAAGACACCTAGATGGCAAACGAAAAACAAGACAAAGTACGTCACGAGGGACGCATAGGATACGAAAGCACAGGGAGGCGATTTTTGATATAATATTCACTATCCTCGCACAGGATGCCCAAATAGCCAGAAATTCTTGAGATTTTTTGGATATGTGCCAAGAACCCTATAATGGATAGCAGGTTGGAATGCCCAGAGATCTCATGTGATCTCGCTCCGTACCTTCACATCGGCTTTTGATGTAGGTGGTACAGTCGTCAATCATGTGCAGCTCCAATCAGCCGTTCTTACCTTCTCCAGTGGAACGCATGTAAAAGACGGTGGGTTTTTTCGAGAAGCTGTTGATCATGTGATTGCCAATAGATTTTCATCTTTTTGTATGTATTATTGAAGCATTTGGCTTAGTTAAATTGCATACCAATATACCCTTCTACTCTTTAGAAAAGAGCGATACTGCCGAAACGTCAGCTACTGTTGTATGATATGTGTTTTTCGTATGATGGTTAAGAAAACGACGCATTTAAAATTCAATGCAGAGGTTAATAAAAAGTCCATTCTGGGAAGTGATTGCAGGCTTTTGGACTAATTGACTCGCAAAATACAATCTGCATTAACAACAAAACACTCACGCACGTATGCATGAATAAGTCCATCACATCCTCACAGACGCGGATGCTATATGCCAAATCCACGCGTCAGCAACAGGTAGTCTATACGCTTGATCTCCATGCGTCTCAAGGAAGAGATTGGCATAAAGCTTTGATTCGGCTAACGTTCTGGCGTCTTCGCCTGCTTCATGCTGTTACATAACGCAGTGACTACCAAAAAAATAGATCTAGTTGGTGGCAATCGACCAGTATCGGCGCTGTACAAAAGAGCACCGGCGAGTAAACCTTTCCATTGGAGTGGTGCTTCACTTCAGAAGATTCGACTCGATATGACGACGAAAACATCACATATCGTGGTTTAGTGGCTGTGGACAATCAACTCAGATCTATGCGGAAGGATGACTTCGAGACCTTCGCCGTATAAATTTTTTTATAAACCTGGTGTATAAATTCGTCGTTTTCTTTCTCAGCAATCGCGAGGTTGTTAAACAGCCAAACAGAGTCGTCAACCATATGCGACTCTGAGCCGATGTTCTTCCTTGGTGGAGGACAGCGAAAAAAGCGGCTCTGAAGAAGGCGATTCTGCCGAAACGTCAGCTACGGTTGTGTTGTATGTGTGTTATTGTATGGAAGTAAACGTATGCTGTTTAACAACCTCGCGACTGCTGAGAAAGAAAACGACGAATTTATAATTCAATGCCGAGGTTAATAGAAAGTCGATCCTGGCAACCTGGTGTGGTCTGAACAGTTTGAAAAGTGTACCAATGCATGGTCAAAGTTATCACGTCGCTTCTAAAATTAAAATCTCATTTTTAGATTATATCAAACGTTCCGAATACTCCCCTGTCAACCTTTTTTTAAACCAAATTCCTCGTGTCAACTTACTTCCAGGTATTCGAAGCACTATTTCGATCCTAACATTTCATCAGCTTTCTAACACCTTCTGCGAGTAACTTACTGTTTTCTTGATTAGCACGCAAGGGGGTTTACTATGTGAGTTTTCCGCTGAGTATTCCACCTGTATTTTTTTCTACAAAGTTCAGTGCAAACTTCTGCTTCCAGTAGTGCCAAGATATCTTAGAATAATTCGCAAAATTCTCTAATCTTATTTAAAATGGCGTTGTCCTTATGATATTTGCTGCATAACCACATGATGCTGAGATTTGTTCTAAAACTCTGGAAACAAAGTGCCTTCGGTGGGGATCAAACGCGACTTTCTTTTCCGGGATTAACGTGTTCGCCACCATGCCATGCGGATCTTTCGTTTCGCCTTATTTGTCAGCCGTGTTCAAACCTATGGGTGATATCAGCAATCACCTGTCACCGCGATTAGCCTGGTGAGCACAAATCGGCATTGAACCCAGTCAAACTGAAGCTGTAGTGTAAATCACAGTGAAGTCACTTTTTTTCATTTATCATGTCATCTTTAATGATGCTGAGATATTTGCAAAACTCCGGACCGCAGGTGTCTGCGGTGGGGAGCGAGCAGTGGTATCATTAAAGTTATATTTCGCAACACATACCCTGCCGCTAAAAAAAAGTAGGCAGTAAATAATAAGTCAAAATTGTGATTATAACTGCAGCCTCAGCTTAACTGGGTTCGTTGCCGATTTGGGCCCCCCAGATCAATCCCGCTGACGGGTGACTGCTGATGGCAAAGGATCAATAGAACTAGCTGAGAGACAGGCGAAACGAAGGACCCGCATGGTGTGGTGGTGAGCGCGCTACTCCCCGGAAAGGACAATAGCGCTTTCGTTTCCCGCCGCAGGCACCTGCGGACCGGAGTTTTGCAAATATCTCAGCATCACTAAAGTTATATTTCGCAACACATACCCTGCCGCTAAAAAGAGTAGGCAGTGAATAATAAGTCAAAATTATCATGTCATCATTTTCTTTAGTTCCATAACACCTTATCTCACCAGCATTGTGGTTATATTTCACATCACATCCTGTCGTGAAAAAAAGAATAGAAAGTAAATAAAGAGTGGCTGCAATGGCTGCAATGTTCTGCATAATTTCTGGTAAGACGTGGAATATTAAAATGTACGGCTTCGATTTATTCCTCAGAGATATCCAGTGCATTGGAATCACTGGGCATTATAGAGGTAAATGAATGTGTCTATGGCGTAAACAGTGATTTTCAGCCATCTAACGTTGCATCGAAAGCAGGGACGTCTGGCGCCAATATTTCGACCTCGTAGGGATTAAGGGTTTGTTCTGCCTGAGCATCAGTATCGACAACTGCTAGCAGCAAAATACAGCACAAAATGCTCGAACATTTTCATACAACACATTTTGGAAACCTTATTATATTATATGAAAAAGTACTTCGAGCGTCCACTTGATATTGAATGATAAGAACACTTACAGCCATTATGAGAAAGTTTCTAAGAAACTGATGGGAGTAAGTACATAAACATACGATATTTATTGTTCTGAAAAGCATAAATTTCTGTCTAAAACAGACATGCACAGATTTAGTGAGGCAAGAGGACATCTTTTTCTGTACTAAACTTATCTCTAAACTCTAACTCTGTAGGGAAAGCAGAATTATTCATAAAAGAAATGGAAAAGTATAAACTTGAGGATATTTGGGTCTTCTGCGTTTTCTGCAAGCTTCTCGTGCTCCTTTTTAATAATCGAGTACTTCTGAAACCAGAACCAGTTTCGACGACTTCAAAATCTCTAGAAATCAGATCCCTCTAGAGAGATTTCAATCCTAAGGTGCTGAATGTCTTTCACTTTAAGTTCATCGACGTCATCGCTTACCTCGTTAATGCCTTCTCTGTTTTTCTTCACGATTTCCCTGACTTGTTTTGACTTTAATTTGCTCAGATATCTAATCACATCGGGAAAGCTTCGATACGGTAAAGCATTGTAGTATACCACACTATGACATATGTTAACAATGTCATCTAAAAAAAACTTTTATTCTAATTCTGTTAGGTCGCAGCATTCAATAAATCCAACCGACTCACTGATTAATCTCATGTCATGATATACTTCTTGAGGGCCACCCTAAAATGATAAAGTGGGAAAAAAAGTCACTTGACAATAGATAACTGCTCGTTTTCTACAAGTTCCCCATAACTATAGTCTGGAGGGAGACGATAAGGTCTAAAGTGTTCGTTCATTAACTACCCTACGCTGTTTTGACAAAGTCAAATCACATTCGCTTCTACTCAGTTGTAGTCTTAACACTGGAACAACGGCTCTGTTGGAAGGATTTTCCCATAATACCCATTTTTTGAAGGGCCGCGTGTGGCTCAGTGGTCGGAGGAGCCCTGCAACACACACGTGGAATCGATCCCCGTCCCCATGGCCCGCTGCAAATTGGTATCAGACTTGTCTGGGAGGATAGCAGCACTGATTCGATACATCGGTAGGCCATCACGAGTTATTGTAACGGCCAGATATGCATCCAGTCACCTCCAAACGATGCTTAATGAAGTCGAATGCATGGCGCATCCCTCAGGGGATTGATCAACGTCGAGATCTTTATCCTTCACCTTTTTTCTACCCACTTCTGAATTGATATACCTATAGAATACGTCTTCCCTTTTTGAAGCTAATGCTTTCAAGACAACAAAAACCAACCATACTCGTCTCTTTGTGTAAAGCAAATTCTCCAGTTCTTTCTCCCACAGTTTGTAACAAACCCGTTCCTTATGTAATGTTTTCGTTGTTTATTATACAAAACAATTTTTCAGAAAATAATTTTGTTACCAGTTCTCTAAGATTCGTAGAGTGCTTGAGAAAGTCTAGAATTCGTTGCAGTAAAGAAATAAGTTCGTGAATGGCTTGAACAGAGTGAACAACGTCGAACCGGACAAGTTCCTGAAGGTGTGGTACTATTGAAAACATAAGAAAAAAACTGGATTAACAACTGAAAAGCTCAATGGACCAGAATAATAGTGGTATCAGGTGAAGGAAAAAAGAATTGTCTTTTTGATCCATTAAACAATAACTTTCTTCTAATCGCCGACCCCCACTGGTTTGAGTAAAAAGGTTGGTACACGTTGTTTTAGTAGTTTTGGCCTTTTATTGGTGCATATTACGACTTTCCAACATTGGAACTCACCGCACAGTCTGTCTTGCTCGTATGGTTTAGCAGGTCCCTTACCAGGTCCTTGAAGACTACATGAAATTCATAGTAGAGGTCATCTATTCTGCTCAGATTGCACAATGTTTTCACGTTCAGTGTGCCTTCACTAGGGTTTATTCGTTTCAGAGCTTGCTGAAACACTTCACGAGCACTAAATGGAAGGAGTATTCCTTATATAAAAAACAAAGGCGGATTTTTTTTGAAGATTATCGCTTCTTTCCTCGTGTGTAGACTGACAAGTGTAGTTGCTTTGGTAGAAACACTAGTGATTTATTTTATTTCTGACTAACACATTCATGATGCTACTGGTTTTCGGACAAGAGCAGATAAATTTCCGACAAAAGGAGTTGAAACAAGAGAATTTGATGGACTGATAGATAAGTCTTTTTTTTCGCTCTCACATTATGTGGAACTCTTGGCTGGGAGGCAGGTGAAACGAAGGACTCGCATCGTGTGGTGGTGAATGCGTTAGCCATCGGAAAAAGATAATAGCGCTTTCGTTCACCACTACAGACACCTGCGGTCCAGAGTTTTGCAAATAGCTCAGCATCATTGTGCTTGAGTCACACATAATACTATGTCTTGAAAGAAATTGTAGTGAGCAGTAAATAAAAAAGTTGGCACTGTGAATTAGGCTACAGAGCCAGCTTAGCTAGGTTCATTGCCGATTTGGGCTCCCCAGATCAATCCCGTTGACTGGTGATTGCTGATAGCACTGATCGATAGGACCAGTTGAGAGCCAGGCGAATACAAAGGACTCGCATGGTATCGTGATGAACGCGTTAGCCTCGGAAAGTGCGTAATAGCCCTGTTCTTTAGTTATTTTCATTTTAATCAACAAAGAGTGCTATAAGCTGAGATATTCTCGTTTAAACCTGAACGGTTGAATGGATTGGTTTTATCCTTGTAAGGGGTCATATCGTCGCAAATGCGTTAAAGTCGAGTTTTAAGGAGCCAACACGCAAGTGAATCCGCTCAGAAGCGCCATGATTTTTATAATTGTAACAAAGCTCAGTCACACTCACCTTGAAGTACACTTCATTGTAGTACCCACTAGGTAATCCATAAAGTTGCAGACTGGTCTGGTTCACTTCAGGAAAACCAGTTGGTGAACTATGTATAGTAAGAAAAAAGTTAAACGATGGTAATTAAATGTGTTTGAAAAGTCAATAGGCAGATTGGTTTGGACATAATGTTAAAAAATATGAAAAAATTGTGGCCGGAAAGAGAAAAAATGACTTTTTGAATAACGACAACCGATAGGCAAGTCCATGGTGATTGTGGTTCGACAGGGGTTGGGGAATAAAGCACCAAGTGGGGCGACCACCGCCTCGATGGTTAGAAGAATTCTTGAGGATCTTGTTCGAAGACTGTGTTATTCGCCACGTCGCCCAGTGTGTAGTGTACATTAGACAGCTCCTTTCGGTGATGCTATCACAAGTCGCATTCTATAGGTAACTGGCTAATCTGAAATTGAAGTGGAATCTTTGTTCTAATCTGGATTTCCGGTCAGAAGTGACGAACTGCTTCCTTCTTTACATTGCGGCATCTAAATATATTCGATGTCTAGGTATATCCTCCCTCCATCCTGGTTTCAACTTGTTTTAACTGGGGTCAATGCCGATTTGTGCACCTCAGGTCTTTTCCGCTGACCGGTCATTAGTGATGGTATCGTTAGGTAGAAAACTGGTTGAGATAAAGACAAAGCAAGAACCTCAGTGGTGAGTGGGTAACACGTGAGTCCCAGGAAGTGCTTTAAGTTTTCTAATTATTTGCCGTTTAGCCTCGTCTTTATTAATAAATATATGAAAAGATTGCTATGGTACACGCACCTTGGATTTGATATTCGCAAAAGAACAGTGGCAGATAATCCTATCAAAATCTCATCAAGCATATCTGTTATCGAAGAGGTTAGAGCATGAGATAAAGAAATGGAAATATTTCGATACTGTAGATACACACGTTACATTCATTTCATAGGATTGTATTCTTACAGCATAAACTTATAACAAACGCTTGAAAGAAATGCTACTGAACTTCTGGAATAATACACATTAATTTGATAACAGAACAACGAGCTGGTTCCACTAGTTATTTGCGTAAGAAAGTCCATTACTAGTTTGTTGTGTTTTTTATTCCAAGGCATCGCGTGGAACAGGAAAGAGTGTGTTTTCCCCCTTTTAGTGGCTATGAGACATTAATTGTCCACACGTTTCACATGAGTAGTGAGGATCGCAGTGCTTTCAGGTTACTTGAACTTGACTTGCTTCACTGCCGTCGTCTTTGATTCTCCTTCTGTGTCCCAGTGAACGGACAAGGGGGCGATGATTCTGTTGGAACCGTTTTCGTTGGCGACTAAGCAACTTTTTTTGACGTTGTGGCAATGACGTCAATATGTTGAAAGAATATAACTTAATCTCAGTGGAAAAAAAACGTCAGGAAAACTATTCCTTTCCTGATATTCTCAACGGCACTTGCTTAAGCTAGATCGCATTAAGGATAGGACAAAAAATTTGACATTACTGCCACTTACATTGATTCCTAGCTCTGCTACAAACAAACAGAGAGAACTGTTGTGTTATTGCGAACGTTTTGAAGCAGAGATTTAAATCATATCACAAGGCATCATTTTGAAAGCTAAAGATGTCTGACACCTAAAGAGTGGGTCATAAAGATAGGGGTGTGTGTTATCTATTATAATTATACTCACATTCAGTTGACGAGGAGCACAGTAGTAGCGAAGCTTTTAACTACGCGGAATGGCAAATTCCCCCATGCGTCGCTTTGAGTCCAACTGTGGTCCTCCGTCTCTCCTATTTTTCTGGGTCGGAAAATTGGAACCAAACCTATCTGGGATATGCTCACTCTGTCCAAACATCGTGGTAATGTTCTAGCACAGCTATTTCCGGCATGCAGGGAGAATGGACTGGACCAGCATTCAACGGCATTCATGCCGAAGACGAAAATAGTCAAACAGCAATCGAATCAACTTGCTAAAAAATTCGAACGCCTTCGTGGGTGGTGTTCGACCGATGAGAGAAAATAAATCAAATGCAAAAAAAATTCTGGCATCCACACAAGATAACAAACAATCTATAGCAAAAGAGAATAGACCAAGTATATGAAATAAGTGAACAGCCATTCTAGAAAAGTTGCTTTTATTGGCCATTCATTTACTATAATTGTCCTGTTTTATGGATGTCTTAGATAAATCACTGTTATACGAATTTGACCCTCATTCAATACCCGATAACGCGTCTACCACAACTAAAAAAGCGTTGAAACAATTGCAAGAGGCTTGTGAAATTTTCTTTGACACCGTCCTTATATATAGAGGCCAGCGCAGTGGAATTAAGCACTGAGATATACGTAAGGTCATTTCTTCCTCATTGACAATCTTCGTTTTCAATTTAAACCTTCATTTCACAGAAATATTACTCGCAAGGCCCTCCGTTCAACACCATCCTTCTTGCAAGCAAGACCTACATCCCTGCGAAGTCGGTCAACTAGTAGCTAACGTGTTTGGTAAGAGAGATGAGAAAAAAAGTACCGACTTGATACAACTTACATTACCTTATGAACTCTCCTTTTCGAGCCAATACATAACTCTCAAAGCTACTTTCTTCTTGGGCACGATTTTTTAAGGCAGTGCTTATTTCATTCAATACAAAGGTTAAACAACAAGAAATTGTACAACTTGCCCCTAACTGCACAGGCAAAGATAACATGATTTCTAGGATATGATAAAGCATGGAGGGAAATAAATTGGCGAAACGGATAAACCACATTGGGTTCGCATAAAAGAACGTCTAGATGGAAAGCTTAATATTCGACAAAGTACTGCTCCAGGTAGGCGCAAAGGTGCAACTGATAGTTTTGATGTGTCTGTCACGATCTTGACTCCGAAATCAAAATGCCAAAACTCTTGAAGCGCCACCGATAGAATCTGAAAATTTAGAAAGGAATCGAAAATAGCAATGCTTCACTATCGTACGTGACTTGCATTCATACCTCAGATTGGTTTTCTAACATAAATGAGTTCCAATCATCATCGAATCTGAAAAAAAACATATTGATACTGGCGCTATTTAAAAACGCAAACAGCGAGTACTTGTCTGAACGTACGGCTTCGTCGATGAATTTGATTTTTCTTCAGGACTTCAAAACACATACCGATTATTACGGATACAGCTACATAATAAAAATCTAGGCCCTGATAAAAGAGGAAGTCACAGAAACATTAGCCATCGAACATCAAAATACGTGTTAACAACTTCGTGTCAGCTCTAAAAGGAGATCCCAATGATCCAAGCCGACTGTCCACAACCGTTCTTTACCTGGAAGTCCGTAGTGGCATCGAGTCCAATCCACAGGATTGGAGCACCAGTCAAATGAAGTAACCTTACTCTAAAGAACGCATTCGTATAGGACGCCTGTTTATTGCCACCTCTTCCTATGTGTTTTCGTGATGGCAATGCAACCTGCAACAGTTAGAGTTCCATTAGAGTTAGAGCAGAGGTTAAACATAACATAGTAGTACCTTAAAAATTGAATTGCACTTAATCTCGACACTAATAAGCAGTGTGCTTTTGAAATATTAAGCTAACACGAGTTGTTATAAACGAGAACGCACATGGCGAGAACGAACGACTTTGGAGAATTGACTCGGAATCATCGTTGTTGTGAAGAAAGTGGACGCCTCAAAATGGTGACCAGGTAGACCTTTCCTGACAATCTCGTATTCGACACAACCATGTTGATGCTGCAGTACTTGTAAAACATGGATCCCAGATCAGATTCAGTGCAGTGGATAACACGTGAGTCCCAGGAAAAGAGTAATCGTGGTTTCAAATCTGGTCTGCGATCCAAGTTTTTCAAAATATCTCAAAATTGTCTCAACTTTTTATTTTCGACTACTGCAGTTTTCACGGCGGGGTGTTATGTGAAATACAACCACAATGATGATGATATATTCGCAAAACTCTGGACCACAGGTGCCTGCCGTGGTAGCGAAAGCGCTATTAGCCCTTTCATATTACACTTTAGCACCGTTTAGCCTCTAGGTATTACCCCTTAGCGTCATTATCTCAACATCGTCATTGTTGAAATTTACACAATGCTTTGATGTAGAAAAAACAGTGGGTACTAAATAAAATAATTTAAGCATTATACTCTCTTGTTGGCATAATAGTCCAGAAAGAAATTGATTGTTCAGCCTGAATTTATAAAAACGTCTGTTTTTAGGATCAAAAAAGGAATGTTCGACAGATATTACAAGATAATCAAAGGCTAATCAAAATACTTTACTTACTTGGTAGACAATGAGGGAACCCATTTCTGTATATCGGACAGGTTTCACTAGTACTTAATTCCAAAGGTGTTCATATCAAGGGGCAGCGAAAAATAGATGCAAATTTAGAGGATATCGTTGATGACAGGTGAGAAACAAGAATTTTAATTGAAAAGTTGCCAGGATTCGCACTTTGGTGATTTACGATGTTGTCTCTAAAACTCCTGACCACAGCTGTCTGCTGTGGAAATCGAACCCGTACCCTTTCCGGCGGCTAAAGTGTTCACCATTACACCATGCTGGTCCTTCGTTCCAGGGCAGAGAAAAAACGAAACACCTACGGTCGGGAGTTTTGAAAATATCTCAGCATCATTGCCGTTGTTATCATTGTAGTTATATTTCACATCATACCCTGCCATGTGGTGCGTATGGCGCAGTGTTCGGAGGCGCCCTGCAACACCACGTGGAATCGAACCCCGCGCCCACGACCCTCCAAGCCTTCCATCCCTCCGGGGTCGACAAATTGGTACCAGACTTGTCTGGGAGGTTAGCAGCACTGGCTCGGTATATCGGTTGACCCCCCGCGGGTCATTGTAAAGGCCAGATATGCATTCAATCACTTTCAAACGATGCCTAGTGAAGTCGAATGCATGGCGCATCCCTCAGGGGATTGATCAACGCCAAGAGCTTTAGCCCTTATCCTTTACCCTGCCATTAAAAAAAGAAGAGACAATGAATGAAAAAAGTGGTTATGTTAAAATGTCAATTTAGATTATTACAGAATGCATTCTTAATCCATCCATAGATGTCGTACAATCCAAAAATCACGAATTCTTCTCGTTGCCCCCACGATACAATACCTGGAGGAGATCGTGTATCGGTTTTCTATCATGTGAATATTGACCTAAGTACCGGAACTGACGAGAAACTGTTGGGACTTTCATAAGCTGAAAATTTGACTGTCGCAGATTAGTTGCCTTTCCCTTAATTTGGCTTTGCCGACAATGTTGTAAAAAATAAAGTCGTTTAGAGTCAAAGTCGAAATGATTTCGCATACCAAATAAAAAAATTTCGACGATTAGGCTTGATTCGACGAAATGCCGTTGTTCACGTGTTGTGCTTTTTGCAGACAATAGTGTTTGCTCGTTCCCTAGCAATTCTGTTGGAGCCACCAAAATGGCGTTTATTTGGCCTGACGTTTCAAATTATTGATCGCAAGTTTTAATATTTACCAATAATCTTCCTCTTATTGCCAATTTCAGATCTCGCCAAGCGTCCGTAGTACATTCAGCTTACATCTCTCGTTTAGTACCGTATTGCTCTAGATCCTTTGGTTTATCCTCGAAAATATTCATTTGAAGATATCTTTCCTGAAAACTCAGATGTGCCCTTATCAGTGTGCTAAAATAGGTTGTGTTTAGCTGTGGTTTGCTATAATTTCATCTATAGGGTGACCCGTTTTCATCTATCGATGAATTCGTGTAGCATTCATGAGAACCGACATCTTGAATCATATCTTTTGCAGTGGTATAAGTAGATTCAAATGCATACAAAACAACTTAAGGCTAGTGGAATCGTTGTTTTGTCATTTTCAGCACGACGTTTGTAAAACTGAAGTATTTAAAACGCTATTCCAGATATACTGGCACCATTTACTTTAGAAGAAGTTTTTTGCACCGAAGTTTAATATTCGTTGACAAAAAATGGAAACGGAATTCTTTGGGGTGTACACAATCCTATTCAGTTGGTATGAGTTAACTAAGGCGATACTCGACGTCCAGACACGTTGCCTCATAAAAATTACTACAACAAAACTTTATGTGCACAGACATGACCATTATTGGAACAGTGGCTACGTACTCATGAGTACACCAGTGGATGGGTCTTTTGTACTATTCCGCACCACAAGCAAGCCAAACCGTTCATTACTCTGGGATCAGCAAAGCAAAAAAAAGAACTAAGTTGACAGATCGGCAGGCACACGCCGTTCATTTTATAGGCTAATGATGTACTCACCTCTACTGTGCTCATGATTTAATTCCTATTGATTGAAATTGATCGACGCCTTGCACTTCTTTTTTATCCTTTATAACCAACCAAACTATTGAGAGATAAATTGTTTTGGTATCCTTAGTGAGGCTCTATAGTTGTGCTATAGTAAATTTTACAACCTATAATAAGATTTCGCTGTAGCCATTATTTGCCAGCAATCTTAGTCTCTTTTTCCGTGTCAGCTGCAGTGAGTTACCTTCTCTGTATTTCTGTACTAACTCGACTAAATTGCTTGTCCGCGGTCCCTGCGCTTCCCTCCAAATCCCATTATGTGGTCATATTACTTCTACAGATAGCATATTCCAGTTCTGATGACGATATACATCAGGTGCTCACTATTGTTAGGAGATAATCTTATTCTCATGACACCTTCTAGTGTTCGCATCATCTTTTTAAAAGTTAAGTTTTTACTATGAGAGGATATTTTTGAAAACGTTGGATCAGTGGCGAATGCAAGTGAATTAAGAACCATTCAATAATTTTCATTTCTAAAAGGTGCTGCTTATTTCGTTACATCTTGCTTGATCGGTCGGTAAACTAACTGCAGAAGGTTTACTGCTGTTCTTGAGGACGCTAGGCATCAGTCCTCTGACTCAGAAAGGCACAAGAATTCCTGATTGATGTCATGGAAGTGCTCTTACACATCTGTACCATAATTCCAAATCAAATTGCGCTCGACCAAAGTCCAACAAGTCAATAAGGAAAAAAATTGTAAGAAACCTCAAAAGAAGCAGAACCTACGCACGAACACTACCACCATGGTTGGTGCTTGCCAGAAAACGAAACCATTGGAAGAAATGCTGGTGCAGCTACGAATAAATGGATATGATCCAAAGGTCTTTCCATTTGTGTTAACGGAAATTCTGTATAGAGCTTTGTCTCTGAGACTGTAAAATATCGGCAGGGATTATTATTTTCTCAGTTGATTTAACTTGGCTTTGAAAATCATTTAATTCTGAAGTGTACGTTCAGCCAGATCAAATCGAATTACCATTGCTCTTCGATGTCGCTGTAAAGAGTATGATTGGTCTCGTATGGCTTTGTAGGGTTTCAATGACGGTGAGACAGCTGAGATAACATTCATTGAGTTTGCCAAGACAAAGGGCAGGGTTTTTTCATCTGAAAGTGTTTTTCGTCGTTTCTCGCTCTCGATTAGTGTAGTCCTCTAAGCCATTCAAATATCATCCATAAGCACCGCTGTGATGTTATGGATTTGAAATTGAACGCTGCCTATTCGTAACACATTGTTCATCTCTCTCCTGAATACGATTATTGTTCACGCGTCCTTCTATGTCATACAATATGATAATGCGCTCGATTCTTTTTCCTTTTTTGATAGTCCCGAAGAAGACATCTCTGAGCTGGTAACTTTCAGCAGCCTCATCCTCTATGCTTTCTTTTTCATTTTCTATAGGAACTGCAAATATACCTAGTTTGTGGTTACGTGAAAACCACGTCACCACCATTAGAGCTGTTTATCGAAACAACCATAAGGATGATTTATAAGAAAAAAAATATGACAAATTCCTGCTCAAAACCTACGTCGTTGATAAGTTCCTGCTACGATCTCACCTGATTGAAGTGTTAAATTAAGTCACATGCCACAAATTGACTGACAATTTCATAGTTGTGTTGAATGTAGTTTGAAAGTGCAACAGTGAACGAGAACAACTTTCGATTTTTTATCTTACGTGTCAAGCTGTACTGGTCCTCGTCATCCGTCCTTCCGCCGTTCTGTGATTTGAACTACGGTTGCTCGAAATGTGTTTAAATTGGCGAGCTTACACAAGGTTGATAAATTAGCTTTATTCGGCTAACGTTTCGACGTCCTTGCTTTTATCTGAGCCGATGATCCGAGTCGATGGCCCGTGGTCTGTGGTCAACAATTGGGGATCATTGGCTCTGATGAGGACAAAGATGTCATAACGTTAGTTGAATAAAGCTAATTTATCAAACTCTTGTAAGCTCAGCAATTTATATATCTTCATTATATATTGTATATTTATATTATAGTCAGTATATCTTCACTATTTCACTACCGAGATTAAATGGCGGTCGGATTGAAAATTACTATGGCTGCTCATTTATTTATCAAGTATGAAATAATTTCTTAGTGTTACCGACTCATCTGTCGTGAGTGGAATTCCTTAACAATCTAGTGGTCCGCTCACAGTGCTGGATGGTTCGATGGACTCAAAAATCATCATAATGGTCCTAGAAAAGCGTTCGTTCATGAAAAGTACCCACGAGGAGCCTGTTCAACTTCATCTTTATTAGATGGGATCCAATTATTGCAGGCGAACCCAAACCGGTACCAATGTGTAATACTTAGCTTTGCGCGCGTTCACTTCCACGAAAGCGATTGCAGGAAAAGAAGCCGGTGGAAGTGCTTGGACACGAGCGACATGTAAGGGTGGACCATTCAAGTATATGCAAAATCTTTAAATTTTTTTCAGAGAGTTAGATATAGTGAGTCTACACTTTCAACCTGCCTCTGTTGTCTTATGTCTGTCCCGCACATTTGATCCTCGTTTAACACCTGATTCGCCACCCAAAAACGAGCTACATAGCCTTGTGCTGACTAGCTCGAATAGCTCACGTAGAGAAACTTCATAAAGCGATACTGATCCATGGATGTTGGTTTTTTTGTTTCTGATGTAGGGTTAATTTACAAAAACTTTCAAACCGATGACTTGCTTTGCGTCATATTTTCACTAGCATGACATCGGGGTTCAACAACTTCTTAATACATTACACGTTTTTTATGCCGACTTGCTATTGTATCACTGTTTTACCATTTTTTTTCATTTCATGCCACCCGTTTTCTCAAATCTGCCTTGCGGATCCCAGCAATTCCTGGATTCCATTTGTTTCCTCGTGTCCGACAGCCACAAAGGTTTTCCTACTTTTTCGAGTTTGGATTCGGATGCTGCTTGAGGGTTTCCGTCTTTTTTGTAAACGCTATTGAGTGTTAGTAGAGTCGGCTTTTTCTGAAATTTTCCAACCTACGATGAGTGAAGGGGAGGGTCGAACCAGCACAATGCTCGTCATGATCGGTATCACTACCACTCTCATGTCCTGTATTCGCTATTATTGCAAAAAAATGACATTTCGACAAAGCGTTGTTCAACAACGCAAGTATTGCCTTGAGGGCGAAAAAACTCCACTGTTATAAAGAATGTACTTTCATAGGAAAATCACCTAAAACTAACTAGCGTTTCTAAGTTGGACATATATTGCGATTAGGAAAGTAACGATGGACACATGGAAGATGGTCGTCGCCAAGCCTTCTAGTAGTGGATGCGACAAGACAGACATGCATGGGATTCACCCGTTTAAAAAACACCTAAAACTTCCTCGTTTATTCACCGACCCCGCCAATGCGTTATCGATATTATTGTGCAATCCAACTCCGAACAAATTCTCTAAGAAAAACACCATTGAGCCATTCCAGGTGCCTTCAGGGTGAAGATCATCCCACAACTATGATCAATTTAAGAGAGTGGTAGGCTTTGTGGTAGCTGGAAGTGTTCAAATTTACTGGTTACTCGTTGCTAACACGTTGCCGCCCTTGCACATCACGGTTCTTTGTGAAGTTTCGCGACCAGTTTCGTCACATCACGGGGACACAATCAATTAAGGCGTTATGATATGAATGAGTGATAGAATGTTCATTCTTTACTGTGATTGTTCCGAGAAAATTGGAACGAAAGAACATTTTGAAGCGGAGGATTCAAACATAATTCTCTTCTGCTTTGCAAATGCTGCTGAGCGCTTTCACTATTACTTTAGATATCGGGTACTGCTTAAGAAACATTCAGTTTATAACGGATAAAGCGTTTATTGAAACTAGTTTCTTGCTCCTAATTGCTATCGAACGTAGGTGGTAGCGGTGTGACTAGTAATGCAAGCGCTCTCCTCCAGCCCGCGTAGGAACACCCTAGCTAGGCTATCTAAAAGACTGCAAGGAGAATTAGCTTAACCATCATCCAAGGGCATTCATAAAGAGGACGGAAACGCTCTAGCAGCAGCGGAAACAACGCGAAATATTCGAGGACCTCTGTGGATAATAAATGCGATAAAATTGAATCGAATGCTAGAAGTGCTAGGATCGGGGCAGTAGATGTGATAACGAGTCAGGTAGTGAAATCTAATGTACTGTAAAAGGATAAATCTCTCGGCGTTGATCAATCCTTTCAGGGATGCGCCATGCATTCTACTTCATAAAGTATTCTTGGAGCTAACTGAATGCATATCTGGCCTTTACAATGACTTGCGGTGGTCTACCGCTAACGATGTATCGAGCCAGTGCAGCTTTCCTCCCAGACAAGTCTGGTGCAAATTTTCCGAGCCCGAAGGGATGAAAGGCTTGGCGGGCCATGGGCGCTAGGATCGATTCTACGTGTGTGTCGCAGTGACGTCTCCCAACCACTGCGCCACAAGCGCCTAATGTACTGTAATATAATGTAATGTGATACAAATCAGTGCTGTTGCGATGACAGCTAGACAAAAGCTATATAGGCAGTATTTCTCCTCAAAATTTGTCCATATAGCTATTAAAATAACGTTCAAATACGTTATGGGTGATTGCACGATATGATAAACGAGGTGAAGCCGAACTATCCATTCACAGTATTTCACTTTTGTTTTCCTTATTTTATGTCAGAGATCACATCGTTTTTGCACAATGTCTGTTGTTAAACCTCTTCACCAAATTAATCTGAATACTGTATGAGGAAATAATCTTCCTCCAAATTTGCTCACACCATTATCACCGCTTCTGTTTCTTGATGACTTATTTACTAATCAAAAAAACCAACGTCATTTTGTTGTTTTAGAACTGGGATTTGTGAAGACGTCAACTTTTTCACCTTCAGATGAAACAAAGCTCAACTGTAACACATCCGCCGGAAATCGATTACATATCTAACGCAAAAAGTAAGCTATCATTTTTTTGGTATTATTCATCTGTTTTTACAAATAACACAGTATTTTGTTGGTTTTCCCAAAAGTTGGCAGTCTTCCTAAACCAATGCCGTGATTTGGTATTTCCACCATAAAAGGAAACTTTTGCTACTATTTAGTTTTTCCAAAATGCTTGGAAAAATGGTCTTTGTAGAGTTATGTGTGAGAACTGTAGAGGTCCAAAAAGCGAACTAAAAGAAAAGATAAAACAAATAAAGCTCTCGGAGCTGATCAATCCCTGACTGATGCACCATGCATTCGACTTGATTAAGCATCGTTTGGAGGTGATTGAATGCATATCTGGCTTTTACAATGACTCGCGACGGCCTACCGATGATGTATCGAGCCAGTGCTGCTACACCCCCAGACAAGCCTGGTACCAGTTTTCCGACCCCGGAGGGATGGAAGGCTTGGTGGGACCGTGGGCGCTGAGATCGATTCGACGTGTGTTCCAGAGCGCATCCGACCACTGCGCCAGACGCGCCCTCTTGAAAGAAAATAATAATAAAATTATCGTATGAATAATGGGAAATGGAAGAGCTATTTGACTGAAATCCCATGCCGAGATCAGTTTTCATTCGATCTCTGTAATCTGATATCTGACAGTAACTAGTACGAGCTTTCGTTTCGTCTCTAATTATTCCAATGGTCAGCTTAAAAAATTAGCTTTTCCTGTGATCTAGCGTATGAAAGGTCATGCTCGCTTCATAAGCTTTCTTTTTAAAAAAATGGAATAGCTGCTCAAATATACATGGATGGTTTGTCTTCATGAAAAAATCGTAAGCTTCACTGGAAAATTTTCATTTTCACTGGTATGGGTCCGTCCAAGAGGACATTTCAAGACAGCCATGCAAGCGCTTTCGTAACCAATCATAACAGGTAGTCCTTAGATAGAGCGCACAATAGCGATACGGTCGTTGTTGGGCGGCGATGTTTCCTGGAACTAGTTTACTGCTGGTTTGAAATAAGCTTCTTCTCGGTATATGAAAGATCTCTCTGCTAGATGGACCATCCCCTCAATATACGGTCTGGTTATGAGAGATAGGGTCCCTGCAAACACAGTAGCACCAACAGACGACAGCAGGCGATTGTCATTAGTACTGGATGTCTTTTTAGAATCGTGTAAACCGCAAAAACCGCTCGAGACAATGGTTTCCCGTTACCGTTATGTGATGAACAGTTAGTATAGAACCAATGTGACAGACTAGCGATGATTCTCAATGGTTGACTTAATTGCGAATATATTCCATGTTCAAACCACAATTAGGAGGGGATTCTGATTGTCACTGTCACATCAAGAAACACAAGCACTACCTGAAAACCAAAAAATGACACTGCATAAGTCATGCAAGTCAATCAGGAAACTGACATGGTTGGTTTGAATAAATACTGTTGTCTTCTAGAGCGGGGATAACGCAGTGGCCAGTGATAACATCGATCAGGAAGCAAGAACGCTATTTCGACCTTCTCTGCAGCGCTCTCCTCCAACCCACGTGAGGATGCCTTTGCCCGGCTACCTCCAAGATTTCAAAAAAACATAAAGAGGGCGAAATCCTCAGGCAGCAACCGAAACAACATGCAAATGTTGGACGACCATTGTGGATGGTGAATGTGAGGAAAAGGAATTGAATGTAGGAAGTGCTGGGAACCGCACAGCAGATGGATAACGAATCACGTAAAATAACTAAACAAAAGTGAATATTGTTAGCTTAAAACATGAAGAAATCATATGCAAGGTACGGCCTAAGATTTTTTACTCGGCATGTGGAGTTGGTGTAAAACGTTCACTGCTCAAGTCTGCCCTAACGTAAGGAACACCTTATGTGGAATTCTCTTTCCGGCCATAAGGTGTGAAAAGGATTTTTCTTTGTTCGAAGGCACAGTGGGTTCCTAGAATACAAGCTTAAATTTTATTTATCTACAACAAGTCAATACAATTTCACAAGATACTTTTTGTCTACTAGCCCGCGATTGGCTACGTTGTTTGGAATGAAAATGGTGTTTCATCGTTTAGTTACAGAAAAAAAGTGGAATTATGTTAGATAATTGCAACCACAATGATACTGAGATGTTTGCAAAACGTAGACCACAGGCCACATTCGAACATTTGACTATTCCTTCCGGGGCTCATGTGTTATCCCCTGTACTATTAAGGCCCTTAATTCGCCTTCCGCTCAACTAGTAAAAATCCTTTTTAAAAAATTCATTTTTCCGTGTGGGGATGGAAATAGTGGTGTTAACAGTCAGTCTGAGATCAAAGCATTAAGGAAATTCCCTCTCGTGACGTCATTACATTTCTCACTGATATCATGTTAAACTATCTGCTTGGATAGGAACGTTGATGTCGTACCTATACTGTGTTAATAATTATTGCGTTTTCTTAATAGAATTTTGACTTTTTTTAGTACTATTGCTGCCGCTGTTATTATGTTACGTGTCGCATCACCTGTATCACCTGTAGTGATACGTGTCGTCTCAATTAAATTTAACATGTTCATTAGGGACCGATTCAAAAGCAAAGTATGAGATACGGTTTTTATTCCTTTTTGTGTAAATTTTTCGTATATTTTTGACATCGCGCCTGTTTGGTATCTGTTTAATGTTGTTTTGAAACCCGTACGAACCACATCATGTCGGATTGCTCGGAAATTAATGTCGGATTTGTGATTTTTATTTATTTTGTATATGTTTAAAGAATGACTTTTCTCAAATGCCTTACCATTATGTGTTAATTCAGAGTTACAAGGTTTACTTCATTTATTTCGCGGTGTGTAATAGGGTTGTGATATAAGTGCTTTTGACTAATTTTAAGGGGTTAGAATTTCACGTGTCAAAAAAGCAACTTCAACAGGTCTATTTTTATGAATTCAAACTCGGATTTACCCGTGCAAACGCCTCGGAACAATAATGAGGTATGTGGCCAAGGAAGTGCTATCGAATGCGGGGGTGCAAGGTTGGTTTGAAAATTTCTTCATGGCGAAATCGACTGTGACGATAAGGATGGTCGCAAATGTTCTCCTGCTACTGATGACGATGGCTTTAAAGATTCCTTTAAATCGAATAGATGCCCAACTGCCCAACTGTTGAAGAACATGCAAAAAGGCTCAGCGCAAGCACCCAGTTGCTTAGGAACATTTTAAGAAAACTAGAAAGATGAAAAAAAAGCGACAAGTCTGTGTCGCACCATTTGAACGGCAATCAACGAAATCCTCCTTTTAAGGTATCGTCGACGTTTCTCTTGTGCAAGCGACCCGTCCTTGTGATACACGGCGATAAATGGGTCCATGATAACCAGTGACTCCAAGCTCAGAGCTTTGACTTCGATGAAGCTACACAACTCTTCCGAGAACCGAAATAACATAAGAACAAAATGACGCTGACTTCTTGGTAGTTTATTGCTAGTTCGAGCCACCATAACCTCCTTGGTCCACTGAAAATGATAAGGTCGAAACGCATGGTCGACGAAGAGCTCCGGAATCTTCAGCGGCTGTGCTCCGTATTGGTCAAAAGAAAGATCGCACTTTCGAAACACCAGAAGTTGAACGAGCTGAGCTACGAAACTCTACCTCATCCGTCATACTTGCCAGACTTCCGGCATGCCGGTTACCATTATTTAGGGGCTTGATAACTGAGTGAAACCATGCCTTCAGAAACCATGCCGAGGTGGAGTCTGCCAACTTCATCTCAGAAATTACGAATTTCATGCAGCCAATATAAATAGACTTGTTTTTCCCTGGTGAGGATGTGCAAATTCTAATGGTTTCTATCTCAATTAATGAAGTTTGTTCTGAGCTGAGATATACCACATTCAATATGCACGTTGAAATCTGGCATTAATTTCCGGAGCACCTAAGAGTGCCATGAGAGTTGTCATAGGCATTTCTTTGTTGCTTACTTGATACTCGATACTTGAATGGCCCGCCCTTACTGGTTGTGGGACTCCCAGCATAATCTCCAATTTTTCGGAGATTTGCTGGTTAAGCCATTATGGTACCCTAGAGTTCCGAGGTCAGCCTGGCCAAAGTCTGACCAAGTTTTTAACAACCACAGGCACTCGCAGCCCTTGTGAATCATTGGGAGATTTGCCACCATGCGATTTTGATACCAAGAAGGTGGTGGGTCCTGGTATTGGTCTACTGTTAGCTAGACGCAGTCCGACACCCAGGAGCACCTCCCAGCCACGATGAGGCGGTAAACCGTTGGGAGGCATTTCTTTGTTACTGCATAAGATCTACTTATTCATTCTAAAAACTACAGGAGGAGAATCCAATGTACCTTCAAATTTTTGTAGGTGACCGCTTTGCTTTTGTTGCTCATTGACGCTGCTCTCATAGGCACATTCTTTTCTTATGGAGGTACCAGCAAGCCGCTAAATACGCCCGGTGAGTTTTTGATCAACATACATTGATTTTAAGATGATTTATAGTAAGTAAAAAACTTCTCGTCCATGTCCTGAATTGAGATTAATTCCAGCTCCAGTCTTTAGCACTAAGACAAGAGGCCCTTTGGCAACCGTGCGTAAATATGCATGATTACTGTTGCATAAATACGTGAATTATGGCCCTAGTGGTTCATGGAACGGTCGGTGATGGCCTTAGAAAAGTGGAATATAAACCACAAATGGTGGAAAAAAATTGAGCTTTTCCTTGATCCATTACGGCACTTTTTCTTTGTCTATCTTGGTATTGTTGTACTAATGCATTGTTACTTACTTAGATACTTGGACGCTCTGTCTCTACAGGCTACGAGCGCGCCAACATAATGTCTATCTTTTTCGGAGCTTTGCTGGTTTAGCTATTGTGGTTCCTTGGAGGACCGAGGTCAGCCTGGCCAAAGTTTGTCCAGCTCGTCACCACCACAGGTAGTCGCAGCCCTTGTGAATCAGTGGGAGATTTGCCACCATGCGATTTTGATATCAGGACGGTGGTGGATCTTGGTATTGGTTTACTCTTAGCTAGACTTGCTGATGGAAATGCTTGACTCCTTCTCAGCTTGGGAGAACCTGCCAGGGGATGGATACTCCGCTGTACTTCTGACACCGAGGAACACCTCCCAGGAACGATAAGGCGGTAAACCATTAGGGAGTAAAGCAGGATTATGGTGGGCAATAGTGGCTAACAGTGAATCATCTGATGAAATGGAAGTAAAAATTAGGTATAATTATTAGAATTACCCTTGTAAAGGAAAAAAGATTACCAGTGCCATCACGAACTTTTTGCAATCATAAATTCATTCTGAAGTTAGCGAGGAATAGAACATAGAAGAGCAGCTTATTTATGCCAATAGTAATTCTCACTTTAGTTGTCGGTTCTCAAGGAGACCATAATTTGTAGCTGGTCAATTTCTCGACCTACTTGTGATAATCAGCCTAGTATGTTACTAGTTAACACCGTATTTTTCTTTCGTTTTTTTTCTTGGTCCACTATCATATATCTTCCATCGGCTTCCCTGTCACTTGGGCTGCAAAACTCTTGCGATATGTTTTTGGAAGAGTAAACTTAAAAGAAAAAATCACTTTGACCTACAAAGACTAGAAGCGAATTTCTTCGAAATACAAGGATTCCCATAGAATAGTACTCAGCAGGGAATCTCTCCAAGAGTGCAGGGATGTGTTGTGACACTGTGGTGTTGCGTGTTATAATTCGTCACACAAGTAATGAGAAATTTTCTCTGAGTTCATATTCTTGAAAAACCTTGAGATTTCATTTTTATTTGCGTCGTTTTCTGCAGTTTTTCCGTAGATTCCTCTTCTTAGCCGATAAAGTTTACACAAAATACCGATGCAGTCCGAAACGCGTTAGATCTATAAATCTTTTTTTTCTTCTGTTTTTGCCAGGACTCAACGACATACTTCGCACAGCATGCCTGGTATTATGGTTCGTTTCACTTCTTTTGGCGTTTATGGGTATATTCACAATGAACACCAAGCTATTCGCTCCTGTGTACGTTATTTGGGTAAGTGCAAATTATTCGAACCTTTCAACGAGATGAATAACTTTCCAATCAACTGCACTGAAATTAAGAGTGTACTGATATCAGCATGACAAAATCACAGAGGGCAAATCCTTTGGGATGCACCAGGTATTCAAATCCACCACCCACCGTTGAGGTGAATGGACTCATAATTGATCTATAACACTGGTTTCCGGGGACTTATCGATGTTTGGCGGAGGCGTCCAACAACACACATGGGATCGATACCCGCACCCCATCCTCAGCAAATCCTTCATCCCTCCTGGGTCGTCAAATTGATACCAGACTTGTCCGGGAAGATACCAGCACTGGCTTAATACATCGGTAGACCATCGCGGGTCAGTGCCTCTGATGAGGATTAATGAAGTCGAATGTATGGCACTTCCCTAAGGATTGGATCAACACTGAAGGCTTTACCCTTTATTTTATTTATCGATGTTCTGTCACAGTGTTTTTATCCTCACAGGAGAATTTCCTCTACCAAAAGTGATGGAATATCTTTGTTGAAAGCAGAATTTCCTAGATGTTCAGATGAAATCGCAAAATAATCATGGCGCATGATGATCAACAAAGACTCTTTTAAAAAAATATCAGGAAAATATCCAGAAAAAACGGAACAAGTTAGGGCTTACCGCTATTTAGTTGTTGGAAAACCAGGATTAGTATTCCGATGTTATACGTTAGAACTAAATGGTCTTTCTTCATTCAGGTTGTAACATATGTGTTTACGATTTTCATCATGGTATTGGACGCTTGTGCTAATGTGTTCTGTACAGAAGTGGTCGGACCTAACAGGAGTAATTGTCAGTTTTTGGCTCATTTAATGTTTTCTAAGTTAGTTTTCTCACTTTATATTGTTCTATGTAATTGTTTTAAGATGATATGAAATTGCCATGCGACACGTTCCTTTCACATGAATGGGTAAGTATTCGACAACTCACTACCGTCAAATTTGAGAGTTTCCTTCTATAATGCTGAGATATTTGCAAAACTCCGGACCGCAGGTATCTGCGGTGGGGAACGAACGCGCTATTGGCCTTTCCGGGGAGCAACGCATTCACCACCACACCATGCGAATCCTTCGTTTCGCCTGTCTCTCAGCTAGTTATATCGATCTTTTGCCATCAGCAATCACCCGTCAACGGTCCGGAGTTTTGCAAATATCTCAGCATTTTTAGAAGTTATATTTCGCAACGTAACCTGCCTTGAAAAAGAATAGGCAGTAAATAAAAAGGTTAAGATTGAGAGTTTCCTTTGAAATTCTCGATAGCAAAAACTTGATTGCCAAATTCAGGCTTCAGAAGTTAAGAGGGCTTGTTGTAATTTCAGTCGATGTCAACTTACGTGCTTCTTATTCTACTAAAGCACGTTCAGATTTTTCATATCAGAACCTTGGCAATTGCGATGAAAAGAAAAAACCGAGTATGTCGATTTTTGTGGTATAAGAATTTTCTATTTTACTTGATTGCTATTGAAATTATCACAAGAAATGGACGTACCAAGACACCCAAAGAAGAACTCTGGTACACAGCAAGGAAGCCGTCGTGGTTACGGTAGGAGAGTTGTCTCTGTATATCTATTTTTTTTCTTGTTTTTTTCTCTGAAATTTCTGTTTAGCCCTCACTACCTAAATTCTTAAGATAACTATTACTTATGTGTTTATATTGTTGAGCTTACACGAGGTTGAAACGAGATGCTTATTCTGCTAACGTTTCGACGTCTTCGTATTCATCAGAATCGACGATCCTTGTCGACGAACCACGGTTGTTCCTCTTGTCGATGTGGCATCTTCATCTCGTATCGAACGGGATCTCCCTCTGTTGAGCATCTCGAATGAGCCGAACACAGCCGGTGACGCTCTTTTACACATGGCGGTTGTTGTTAATATGATTACCACTTGATGACAATTTTTTTTCAACCGATAATCCACCCTGCAGCACTCGGTGTTTTGTTAGTTGACACACGGCGAATAGCAAAGCAAAAGTTACTATTAGTCATATTGTGCGCGAAAATCTTCAGTGGAATCACGGATCCAAAAAAGTGTTCTTTATTTTGACCTCAGATGAGATGACTTTTTGCGAGAGTCCTGCTTCCATACCAACAGTTTTATTATGTATTTATTTAGTGACAGCCATCTCTCTTTCCATTCTCTACATACTTTTATTATTTTTGCCTTTTTCTTTTCTACTGCACGCTAAGAAGTACTACTTTCATCCTGCAGATGGTCTGCGTCTTTATTCACGAGCTTCAAACTTTTTCTGTTTAAGCCAAAATTCCTACGGAATATTTCAGCTACGGGTTTCCCATTGAGCAAACAATATCTCTATGTTCTACACTGTTCATTTCGTTATTGTGGAATAGTGTGCACTTAAAGTGTCATCTTATTATTCTACGACCTATAAAATCCTCTGTTTTGACCGCTAAACATTAAACAAATTTCGCCACATCGACAGGGAAACATATATATTCACTTCATGTTGGTGAAACTTTAAAAGCTTATAATACTTTTAACAGTAAGCTTTATACCGACCTCACTGTGAAAAGAATAGGAGTGACTGTAGCTCTTTCATTGGCTTCCATTGGTTTTCTCATCCAACCTCTACTTTTCATCAAACAGCGTATAACTAAGTACCTAACTGAGGGAGTCATAACTTTCAACGTTATGGACGAATTTATATAGGACACCGATGCGGTTATGTTGATGCTAGGGAGAACTCGATAGAGTGCACAGGAATGAAGTCTACTTCCTTCCCTTAATGAGGGCCACTGTTGCTGTCGCTCTTATATTACTATTCTCTTAGAAAATCCGGTTTAGGTAACTATACTTGTTGACACCCTAGTGTGTTTATGTCAGTTTTGCTGGCATGTGGATTTAACTTAAAAAACTTAATCTTGTATCGAATAACGAACAGTTAGGCTATTTTGATAATTGTACACTTTAAGACTCCATCTAAGCCATCTCGAAATGACCAATAAGGGTCAAGAACTCTTCAAAATTCCTTCTAAATTTCACTACTTCAGCGATGGCTAGAGAAAACTCGCTATCGGCAGTCTCATTGGCTTTAGTCAGAGCTCTCAGTAGCCAAATGCAGTAAGTCTATCCCAAATTTCGCAACCACAATTTGCTTGGTCGGCGTCACACGAATATTGACTTCAAACGTAAGCAGAAAAATCGGAGCTTATCCTCTCCCTCCATTCATCGCAATGCTTTATTTTTAAAACATTTTATTAATATTATCTTAGTAGTAACAGAAACAAGTTTATAAGTCTTTATCGACGTCTTACATACGACCATTGAATATCACTGCGGCGGCTCCAGGCAATAAAGAACGTCAAGTTCGAATCCAGCGTATTCCATAAAGAAATGTAAAACAACTTTAATAGTTGGGCAAAATGTTGCTTAGAATAACGTATGGACTGTTTTGGCAGTTAAACGAATGAATTGAAGCCTTGAATCGAGTGAAAAGTCAACAGGCCTGTTTTCAGTTCAAATAAGTTTATTTCTGGTTTCCTTTCTACAGCATGACTTCGTATGCTATTAAGTTAGAACATTTTCAGATCGAAGATAAGCGTGTCGTATCCCCGAAAAGAAGAAAGCGACGACGACGATGTGGGTTTACCACTACTGCAGGGGAATTTTTTTCTGGGTTAGGTAATCACGGGAACCATTTGCAGGGAAAAAATGCTCGTGGAATCAGCGAACGGGTTAAGGGAAATTTCCATTAATTTGAAATATCAGCCGTCTATATCAGAATTTCTATCCCAATAGTTCAATTTAACGACATAAAATAACTCATTTTTGGGCATTCTTTCAAAACTAGTAGTTTCTTCCCTTAAAGAATAATGTTGCGGTAAGTTTTCAACACTGACAACAACTTTGGCATCTCAGCGCATTTTACTCCCTTTTTTTGGAGTGAGTGGGGATGAAAGTTGTCGCAAACTCCATTCAATATGTGGAGAAGTATATCGCTTTGTAGATGGTGGTGTTCGAGAAAATCGCCGGTGCCTTTAAAGGAGATCTGCCGAAGGTCAACAACATGGATCGGTCTATCGCATGATTGACGCGAGCCGTCTTCGATCCGTTTCCAACTCCACTATATCGCAAACGCGTGGAGGACCTAACATTTAAATCCTATTCACGTAGACAATTTTTTTATAAAAAGTGATTTTTTTACATTATATCGTGTGCCATGTGAATATGAAATAGCTATAGCACAGCTTTAAAGGAGATGTCTTATCTACAAGTTTATAAATAATCCATATCTGATATGTTGTTGATTGTTGCCTCTCATTCGCTCATAAAGTTTCCGAAAAACCTAAGAATGTTTAGTAAACTTGTTCGGACCTTGACATCTCGCTGAAGAGACGAATCATAGTAAAGGTGTTTACGATCTTATCGAGGTGGGTCATTCCAAGCCATTCGTTGTCTGCTGTTCCTAGTTTAGCCCTGATCTGTAAAGCAATCGAAGAGAGCTGAGATAATGTTGACTTCTTATTTGCTGCTTACTACAACTTTTCACGGAGTGGTATTCTGTGAAATACAATCATATGGATGCTGAGATATTTGAAAAACCCCGGATTACAGGCATCTGCGAGGGGATCGAACATGCTATTACTCATTCTGGGGATTGCGCATTCACCACCACACTATGCTGGTTCTTCGTTTTGCTAGTCTCTTAGCTAATTTTAGCTAGTTAGCTAGAGCCGAGAGAGTCAGACAAATCATGACTTTCTAATAAGCGAATGACAGCATGAAAACGCGCTTTTTAGGAGCAGTGAATAGAGCTAATAAGGCATGAACTCCAGTTTCCTTCCTACACTCTTTATTTTTCTTTAAACTGATATTCTTTCAAGCATTTATCACTGCAAAAATTATCCATCCCAGATGTAGCGCGGTTGTTAGAATTTCGCTTCAACACACAATGCAGTGCGCTCGTTGATTCCATCACGCGTGGTAGGATTATCAAGCCACCATCTTTCTGAGGTTAACAGAATTTTACAAGATTTGCCTGGGAGATTATAAAACCGACATATGAGTCATACGCCCAAAAAGTCATTGTATAAGCTAGATATGCATTCAGTCAACTCTACGATGTACCATCGGACCAGCGGAGACGGGAAGTCGAAACTCGTTTAGCGCTATTTGTGACACCTGAGAATAACTGTTTCTCGGAATATACGACAATAGAGGAATCTGTGGCGTCGGCGTTCTCGTCAACACGAGTCTTTCCACGAACATTGAATCACTCAAACAGCTAAAAAGCCGGATCGTGCCTTTACGGTTGAAGAGATGTGAATGAATATCGGTTTTGACTACATTCTTTCTTCTCCTTCGCCAATTACAAGACCAAGGCGATCGCACTCCGACGCCAGCCGGAGCAGCTACACCTTGCGGAAAGTCAACCGACAAAATTATTCATGGTTTTTTCTCGGACCACTTCGACAACCAAGCCGTCATTTACTCATTCGAAATAGCATACAAAATAGTGGAGGATGAATATATCACTCCACAGGTTCTTCTTTACGAAATCCGACGTGCTGTAACGAAGAGTCGAACAAGGATAAGTCACCGTCTTTCTTGATGAGCAAACACGAAGTTGGTATTAGAGCATTTATTAGTACCCAAAAGCTGAGGTTTCGGCTGTTTCGCCTTCTTCATATACTAGAAAGCTCAAAATGGCGTTCAATCTAAGCCAAACATTGTTACAGCCTCAACAGAGAAAAACGTAGTTCTTAAATTTTTGTTCACATAATAAACAGCTTCTCGTATACATCGTTTTACTCTTTGTGAGCCCTCGTTTCTTTGGAAGAGAACACCCTCAAGAGAGTCTTATATGGACGACGAATGTGCCTGGCTCGTCAGGTCAAAGAATCCGCCCGGAGCATGGCGCTAGGTCACGCGTGACCACTAGACACTCCTCCTTACAGTTCACTTTTGGATTTTTTGAAAATAATCCAGAACGCTTCAAGAGTTTTGCATGCTGGTGTTTTCAGTTCCTGCGCGAGGATGATGACGATGAGGCTCTCGGCGTTGATCAATCTCTGAGGGATGCGTCATGCATTCGACTTCATCAAGTATCGTTGGAGGCCATTGAATGCATATCTGGCCTTTACGATGACTCGCGGTGGCCTCCCGATGTATCGAGCCAGTGCTGCTGTCCTCCCAGACAAGTCTGGTATCGATTTGCCGATCTCGGATGGATGGAAAGCTTGGTGAGCAAGGGGGCGCGGGGATCGATTCAACGTGTGTGTCGCAGTGGCGGCTCCAACTACTGCGCCACTCGCGCGTGGATAGCGAATCTTAACTCAAAATCTTCTCTGTTATGTTTTTGTGTCCACATGCACGGCCAGTGGAGTTTCAATTTAAATTTACCGACTAGATGTTCTTTTGAACGGAATCAGAATGGTCTACTCGTTTCGCCAACGTATTCCTCCCAACATACCTTACAAGAGATTAGGTACGCAGTACCCGAACTCATGCAGTTATTGTCTCCACCGTTACAGAACGAGGTTAATACAATTTTCTGTTACACACAGATGCTCCTACAAACGGTTACGAGCTAACTAACATCTCAAAGTCTCCCTAATACTTCAGTAACTGTTGCTGAATTCTCTTGTCCGGCCCTTCTCAAGGAACATTTTATAGCTGCACTTATTTCGCTGAAAATAAACGGCAGGATAAACGAAACCTTATTCTCGCTAAAATTATCATTTGGCTTGGGTTTGGCAGTTGTTTTTCACATCTATCCCCAAGAGCTTCAAGGCAGCGTGTGGCGCAGTGGTCGGAGGAGCGCCCCGCAACACACGTGGAATGGATCCCGGCGCTAATGGCCCACTAAGCCTTCCATCTCTCCAGAGTCGGCAAATTGGTACCAAACTTGTCTAAAAGGATAGCAGCACTGGCTCGATAATAGGCCACCGCGAGTCATTGTAAAGGCCACATATGCATTCAATCACCTCCAAGCGATGCCTAACGAAGACGAATGCATGGCGTATCCCTCAGGGATTTATCAACGCCTAGAGTTTTATCTTGTATCTTTCATTACCCTGAAGAGCTATAGTTTCGTAGCTATTAGAAACGACTACTTGCCGCATTAATTTCAGGGATCGTTCCTTCCGCATTCTTTCTGTGCACACATTGGTGGCTGCTCGAAGCATATTTCTAACAAGCGCCCTTTTTGTGTGTGAAGAAAAAGAAAAAAAAGGGGTAACAAACTAGTAATGTGGAAACCCGCTTCCCCTTGACTAAGCATAATGTGCTCTGAATGTCCATTTGTCCATTCCTTTTTGTGATGAACAAATAGAAGAAAATCATCTATATACCTACAGTAGAGAATGGCCGGAGATCGGTTAGTGATGCTTCCACCCCAGACATAAAGATGCTGGTGTCACTCGCTCTCCCATTGCCAACCCTATAATTTGTGCATAATATTTCCCAGACCATCTAAAGATTGAGTAGTTTAGGCACGCCTTTAGGAGGACCATGAGCTGCTGAATCGAGAAGCCATACATGTTTATTGATTTTTTGTGATGTATAGGACATTTGGCGCTGGCTTGGTTAGCGGAGTCATTCGGCACGTTTGTGTAATGGGCAGTAAACTCGAAGGACTCCATCGTGAACGCGCTGTTGGGACGCTCGTTATGCAAACGATCCAGGAACACTTAGGTATTCGTGAGATTAGCTGGTTTGTGCTTAGGCAAGTGAACTAAAATTTTGTAAACTTAGCTATTCTACCTATTGGACCGACTACACAAGTGATGATGGTATTAACCCTGAAAGCTGAGGTGTCGGTAGACGCTGGCTCATCAGTGGTTATTAGCTTATGAGTTTTGATAAATACGTATAAGACCAGACATGTTGGCAACTTTATTTTAAGTTGTGAAATAACTAATGGTTTTTAGCCGGATAGAACAACACCTTTTCCAGAGAGGATAAGACCTGAACGTCTGAAGAACTTTCCGCTACTCTTCATCAACATACTTGCTTAGTTCTACACACATTCCCTGTCAGAATGCTAGGGTTCCCAATCACTTGAAGACCAACAAGACCGCGTTATTGTTCAAGAAGAGTGATCTCTACGAAATTGAGCATTGTCGCTCAATCTGCTTGCTGTCTTTTGTCGACAAACTCTTTATTTGGGCTATCCTAAGCAGGATTGACAGAGCACTGGATGAAGAACAACATTATGTGACCAAGCAGGGTTTCGAAAAGAATTCGGTACGATGGACTACATCCACACGATAACCAGATTCAGCGTACCGTCACGTGCCTACTGGAGACCGCCTTGCGCCACTTTCATAGATTTAATAAAAGCTTTTGACATAGTTGAGGAAGAAGCCGTAATGGAAACTCTAGACGGCTAGGGGAGTCCCCCTACAAAGATTCTTACCGAGCTATAGAAAAAATTTTACAGCCAAGATAAAAGCTAAAGGATAACGCTGTCGGCGTTGATCAGTCCCTTGGGGGATGGATCATGCATTCGGCTTCATTAAACATCGTTGGAGGTGACTGAATGAACGTCTGGCCTTTACAATGACTCGCGGTGGCCTGCCGATGTATCGAGCCAGTGTTCCTATCCTGCTTGACAAGTCTCGTACCAATTTGCCGACCCCGGAAGGATGAAAGGCACAGTGGGCCAGGTGCGCGGGAATCGATCCCGTGTGTATTACAGGGCGCCTCCTTCCACTGCGCCACACGAGCTCTTACAGCCAAGGTATCAACAACAATATTAACAACGACGTTAAAAGGGGGATAGGCAAAGAGTTACCATCTCACCAGAATTATGCACTGTCACCTCCGAGAACTTCACGCGAGCAGTGGAGTAGGACAGCATGGGAGTGAAAATCGATGATCGTAATTACACCATCTTCGCCTTGCTGATAACGTCTTTCGTACAACACTAAGCATTAGCCAGGTGGAGCGACTGAGCATGCAGGATGTAGTGAGCAGAAGAAAAAACGCCTGAGTTCGAGCACACCGTTTCGAGTCGTAACCGCTATAAAGGATTCCCAAGCGTTTTGGAGCGTGCATTTCATGGGACGATGCTACGAGCATTTCGTAACAAGTAAATGGGAGAATGCATCCGACATTCCAATCCACGTCAGCAATCAAAGATCTAAGACGCCTTTCTACAGGCGAAACTGTCGAAGATAAGGTAGCCAGGACACATAATGAGTATGAATGACAATAGATGGACAAGAGCGTTAGTAAATGGATTCCTCGAGATGACATACCAACAAAGGGAAGGCCAACGCCCCGATTGTCAGATTTTTTTCACAAAAGATATGATGCTAGACAATTTCCTAAAGCAAACACAACCCACTGGGCCAGTCTTGCAAGCGACTGGGAGAAATGGAGGATTTACACTCGACCATCAACTGGGACGATAAGTGACAGGTGACAATGCTCAAAGGAGCCGAATCCGTGACGAATCTCTTTTGGATCGCCCACAGTCGAAACCTTTTTGTCACAGATACATATTTCGTCGGATTCTATTTGGTTATTGACTTGATAAGAAACGCCAAAGGAACCGAGGTCCGTAGATTTATATATGATAAAATTGCCTATTATTGAATGTTGCAAATATGAAACTGCTAGCAATGGAGAGATTTACATGATTCATGGAGTTTTGTAAAGTAGACAACCGTTTGAATAATGAAATTTTTTCACACTGAACAGAATAATCTATCTTCTTGGCGGTCTGCCCTTGCACGATTAACCATCATTCTCGACTAAGATTTCTAACGAATCCTCTATACGTTTCCAAATATTTATCACTCTACAGTGGAGACTATGGGTCACATATTCGTACAAAGGTTCAGAAGCTCACTAAAAGTGATACTCGGTGGTTTTTGATACAAATCGGTTCATAGAGTCATCATTAGCACTGCTTTCAACAAAATGAAAATAGGAGAAAAATTGTCACTGAGTGAGCGAGGTGGTATCACGTGAGTCGGCCGAGCATGCTGAGAAATCCTATTCAACGTGAAGAGACAACAGAGAGAACGGCATTATGTTCAATGGATGTCGTTCAGCCGAATCCATAGAATCTGACTGGATTTTAGCGCAAACTTCCGTGATAAAGTCATTGGACGGCATTTTCACCACACTTGCACTCTTTCATGTCGATCTTTTCACGAAGCGAGGTCCGTCCTATAAATGTTCGTGTGACATCTACAACAACTTTTACTGATCAAATGGTCTTCTCCTTTAAGTCAACCAGCGTCTTCCATTACGTCTGTCTTCACCAGACAATTTCTCTTCAATATATACTCATCTTTAAGAAATCCTAGAAGAAGACGACTTTGTCAGTATGTTAACAATATGGAATAAAGCCTACTTTGAAAAATAGTTGTCTTCGAGGTACAAGAAGTTTTAATAACGTTGCCTTATTTTAAGGATTCCATGTTTAATTTGTTCCACATATTCGCTTCCATGCTATGAGTTTCTTTTTCCATTTAGTGTATCAAAACGTGATTTTGCCCCAATGACAATGCTTGGAGCTGTTAGACTTGACTTCGCTTTCACTTTTGAAATTTCCTGCAAAGAATATGACAATCAGAAACCGTCATAATACATTCCTCCTTTCTTTTTCTCAGTTGGTGTTGTAAGCATTTAACATATTGGCCATATTTGTCGCATGTTCAGTACCAAAGTAGTGCCAAGTAGGCTTGGCGGGTAGTGGAGCGTCGTATTGCCCAGTGGCAAACGGGGACGTGCAACAGAGATCTAACCATCTCGTCGGTAATCGTTTCAATGTAAGCCCAATAACCCACATTATCCGAAACACAACTATTTTTGTTAATCAGCCGTCCTTAAGACATGACCTCTTTAGCACAGTTTATTTTTTGCATGTTGGCATTTCTTATCTTCGACAGTCAGTGAAGATCAGAATTGTGACTCCTCATCCTGTAGTGTTTGTGATTGCTCGTATCATATTCATATTATCATCTATTATCGTATCATATTACAGAGGCACTTGTAGTGCACGGTTAAAAGTGTTTTGCAATACACGCGTTAGCTTTGGTTCGATCTCCCATCCAAGGCCCGCCAAGATCTCCAACCTTCTGAGTGAGCAACTTGAAACCAGGCTTGTCTCGAAGACTAGCAGCATTGGCTCGATACATCGATTGGCCACCGCGAGTCATTCTAAAGGCCAGCTATGCATTCAATCACCTCTAATGATGCTTAATGAAGTCGAGTGCATGCCGCATCCTCAGGGATTGATCAACACCAACAGCTTTATCCTTTATCCGTTTACCATGTTTCTTTGATAGCGCATTGAACAACGCCGAAATTTTCGGTCGTATGTATAACCCACGCTTCCGAAGTGTTGCTGAGATAGAAAAAATCGTTGATTCGAAAAAGATGAACGCTGTATATTATTCCCCTTTGTTTTCCTCCAAGTTCTCTAAGGTGCGTGTTGCTTGATATACTTACTGTACTATGCTTCCAAAGCCAACCTTTCGAATCTCGATTGGAAATAATTAATCACCCCAAGATTTGGTCTAGGTGTGAATGACCATGAGTAGTCTTAGTTGTCATTATGAAGCTCAGCAGTCTTCGGCATGGTTTCATCCATAATAGTTTTTGAGTTCCGATACGAATTTCATTAGAATGTTCGTTGTGAGCGATTTTCGCCGTGATAAATGTGAGATCTTTGCGAAAGGATTGGTCTGGTTCTATTCTTTGTCTAATCAGGATGATGATCACGAGACTATCACAGTCAACATTGGTACATATTTCTTCTTCAGGATGTGCTGACGAAGAGTTCTTAGCTGGTAGCATAAGCTGAGTGCAGCAGGCAGTCTGTTCTCTTCTTATTTATTTGCAACATACCTTTTGATCTCCCAAGTTTGAATCATCAGACCATCTGCAGTACCTCCTCATTCTATCATGTGTGCTTTGCACTGCAACGTCTCGGTTTATACTGTTAGCCTATCCGCACTCGTGCTCTTAACTGACGGCATGTTGCAAGCCATTTACGCGCCGGTAACAATAATACCCTTTATTTTTAGTGTTTTTGGAAAGTGGTACCTAACTGCATTTTTTCGAACACTTTCTAAGTAAAAGTGCTCCTTGTTAAAAAATAAAAACAAACTCAACGTCGCTAGACGTTTAGTTACAAGTCTTGAGCTTGGTATAGGAATAATAATAATCTTAATGACAATAATAATAGAAACAGAAGAAGAAGAATACGAAAGTCATTAGACGATATGATGTAAACTGGTAAGTAGAAGTCAAAATAGAAACAATGAAGTCGCCCTATCTAGCGCCCAGTTACAAAAAGAAAGGACGAAGGTGACGAATCGAGTAGTCAACTTAACAAAATCTCTAGCATATGAGGAATGCTCCCTATGTGAACGATATCTGTTTGTGCCATATAATTCTTCTAATCGATTAATCGATAGTGGTGCCTATGTTGCTGGGAAAAGCATTTGCTGGTTTTGATAGCGTTATGGCTCCTACTGCGACCCTTATCGTTTGGTGGTGGAAGCATCGCTTTCACTCGTTGTTCTAACATAACGGTGCCGATTATTTTACTAGTTTAATGAATCTTGATAGAAGATGAGCGAAGTAAAGTAGTGTTTTGTTGTTCTTTTCTCGTGCTCTTTCTCTTATTATCTGTTTAGATTTCGTAAAATATAGTCATATTTCCTCGTAAAGAATGTCCCATCCCACTTTTACCCACCGTGATTGTTAAATTTGTTAAAGTACATTGTCAATTTTGGTGTTTCTTAGGATAAAACTAGCATGTCCTTTCAGAACTGGTTTCATTACCACAGACGGTGCTTTCTACAATCAGGCAAAAATTCATATTCTTCCCTACTCATTATCTATTTCGATGTATGATTTACATGATAGGGGTGCTTATTACGGCATACTAGTCGTCATCATTGCAACATCTCTGTTCTATTGCAGGTGAGTCATTGGATCGATCTCTAGCTTTTTATTTTGTTTATGATAAGGAAGCCAAAATATTTTGAATATGGCACCGTAATAAAACTTTTATGCGAGTTTTCAATGTTAAATTTGCATTAGTTTGTCGAAGGGAAGTTGATTAAACCTGTAAGAATTTAGTCGAGGCAGGGGGCACGTTCTCTGTTGTTATCCTGCAAGTGCATTAGCCTAGAGGAGAACCTCATCGCTACCTTTCAATAATTATCGCTTTAATGTATTATATTTAACACTTGAGTGGGAATTCTTCCTGAATTACAAAGGGATAAACAAGTCTCAGGATAATGATTAACTGGGGATGATTTTCTTTTCTTGGATTACCCAGAACCGCTGTGGGGTTCTGTCACGTCATGCTAACTAATGAATATGTTGTCGCTAAAATAACAGGGATTCGTGGAACGCTTATCTCTTAACCGGGTCTCCCATGAAAATTTGAAACCCATTATTGGCTTGAGAAAGCATGCTGTTGGCAAATTTCACGTGGTGCAAGCAAATGACGGCATCTTAGAGAAACGCAGCAGTTACTATACCACGATGAAAAACCCTGGAGGAATTCTTTCACTGCAGCGGTGTTCATTCGTTAGAGTGAATTCCATATTTAATACTAGAACCAAATGAGGAAGCGTTGATAAGGATTAGATTTACTTAAGAAGCACTTTGTTATATTCTATGTACGCAGTCCTTAAATTTTTAGTTTCCTACCAACTGAAAATGGATGAAATTGCGGTGTGGGATCGCGCAATATATTAATATGCGCGAGTATTTGTTTAATGTACATATAAAAATATTATTCGCACTAGAAACCATTCCATCCGAGCTGCAGCGGAGGGAAAATTAGTGGTAGACAGTTGCAATCCACATGGCGACTGCTCTTGATGAGCACCTGGGAACGCTGCGATAGTAGACGTAACCCAGGACTCTAGGGAAATCACTCTATTAGGATTTAGATACATCCATGAAGAGAGCAAGGTGCTGAAGTCGCATGCCGTCTACATGTAAATCTGAACGAGTTCATAAATGACGTAGACGAGAAGAACGAACTGAATGAAAGGTGTACTAGGATCTTCACAATACATGATGTCGTTTCACTGAAATGAATTAAAACTTTTTTGCATGAACCAAATCATCACACTCCGTGTTGATCGCAACAGTTCTATCCGATTCCTTTACTCCCATTCATAATCCACGAAGTTTATTGGATTTGCATGTGGTTTGTCAGCAGCTTGAGAATTTTTAATCTTTTTGTCGTTGTATGCTGGTGGAGTCGATTCTTTATGGAATCCTGTTATATCGAGCTAGTGCGTTGCAAGGTCTTCATCACATGGAGACGCCAATTCTTTATATAAAGGAGGGAGTTCTTTCCAAACGAGTTCAGTACTATCTCACCGACAGGAAAGGTATGGTAGGCTTGCTTACCCTGGGTGGAGTGGAAAAAGGAGGTTACGCGTCTTGGACGCCTTCTCTATCACTGCTATTCAACGACTTTTCGAAAAGGGTTTTTTACAGCAAGTTGATTCGTAGGAAATTTCTGAGCAAGAAGCTGCTTTAAATGCGCAGAAACTTGACAAACAGGACAAGGATTGATGTGTTGGCCGAAGTGGGTGAGGTGGAAATCCATGTCACAGTTTCCAGAACTTTCTAAATGGTTAGCTGTGAAAGCTGCGAATTGAGGTGCACCGTTGTTGTCCAAAAATTGTTTCTTTCGTGTAGACCTGAAGATACACAGTTGTCAGAATTCTTGGCGCTACTTCTTAGCTGTTTTTTACCAGGAATGTATAGGTGATCCACCTTTTCGAAATTTAGAAATAACTTCATCAGGTAGTCGTTCTGTGGCAATTTTTACTGGACCTTCACACTTTGATAGAAATTTTTTTATTGCGTGAAATGGGTGCGGAACGAAAAACCTAACGAAGACCTCATTGCTCTTTAAATAGTTCATGCGACGTCTATTTTTCAACCTTTTCTGTCTCGAATTTTCGGTCGAATTGAAAAACTCTAAGACTGTTACGTCACCTACTTTTCATTCTCTCATAGATTCTCGTGTGAGAATGGTTTTCACATTGTATGGATGGTGTTGTAAACTATTTTGTGTGGATGTACTCATATTGATTTTTTCAAATGATCATCCTCGTTAGCAGCAGCTCATTTATAAACATCGTATTCTTGGCTATTATTGATTGTAGTAGTAGGGCGCGTGTGGCGCAGTGGCTGGAGGCGCCACTGCGACACACCGTAGAATCGATCCCCGCGCCCACGGCCTACCAAGCCTTCCATCCCTCCGGGGTTGGCAGATTGGTACCAGACTTGACTAGGAGGACAGCAGCACTGGCTCCATACATCGGTAGGCCACCACGAGTCATTGTAAAGGCCAGATATGCATTCAATCACCTCCAAACGATGCTTAATGAAATCGAATGCATGGGCTCAAGGATTGATCAATGCCGGGAGCTTTGTCCTTTTTTATCCTTTTTATTGATTTCAGTGTACTCTCTGATCGCTTACAGTTTCCTGATTAATAAAACGGTGATGTTGCCAGCGGTTTTTGCTAGTTTACACTCAAATTCCATATAGCGTAGAGAGTTGTAGCGCAGCGGTTAAAGTAACCCTGCTTTGCAATCGCAGTCGTTGTCTCGATCCCACTTCTCCTGCTGACTAAGCTTTCCATCCTTCTGGGTTTTGTACATTGGTACGAGAATTGTCATGAAGAATGGAAACAATGACATGATACGTCGGCTAGCCAGTGTAGAATTTTTTAACCGATAATTACGAATTCAGAACGATTACGATGCTTCCAAGTCGAAGGTACAGCTCATCTCCAAAGGAATGATCAACGCCAAACGCTTTATCTTTCATCCTTTATGCAGAGCCTATACTTTATCAACACTGACTATTCCAGAAAGTACATAAGAGGACTGAGATTTGATGGGGATGTTCGAGCAGACGGAAAAATCGTCGCCGTCACAGGAGCAAACTCTGGGATTGGTGAGGTTTATAGTGTCATAGAAGATTGTTGTAACGCAGTTATAACAGCCAAATTTGTATTGTTTACTTCGTAGTTTCTCGTTTGCGCATAATATTTTTCATCAATGAATTGGACTTTACTAATGTGATTTTTAGAGCTTAAGACTTTGTGAACATCAAAACAGGCGTGCCACATACACCTTTTTTGTGTGAAACCCATGTTTCTTTTGCCGCCAGAAGCAGAACTAATGTTATTTCCTTCTTTGTTTCAAAACAAGATTGATCCCTCTTTTACATGGTATAGTTAAAAAATAAGCGAAGGAAGAAAAGATAGCACTTTTTGTAGTTATGATGGCCAACTGTTTCCCATTGATTCAACCTCATTCATCACGTTTAGAACTGGTGATAACGACAACTTCTCTTACTTACGTTGAAGAACTCGTATATTATACTGTACGAGAACGTAGTTCTCGTTACTTTCCCGTCCCTAGAATTGTCTTTTCACGGACAGCTTTAATGGAATCTCTACTAATTTTTTTTTCTCAGTGTCTAACAGCTTCTCATTGGGAGAAGATCAGTTTACATTTATATAGCTGTAAGACACATGCAACCTTCTCCAGAGAATAAATGCTTTGAACTGACGTCATGATCGGGCTAACATTTGTTAAGCACCACAAGCAGAGTCTGAAACCGGAAATAGCACTCCTCAAGTAGTCCTCCCCTATGAGTGCTTAGAGCAAGACAACACCAATGAAGCTTATTACTATAGTAACTGGTGTTCTACTGATCAAAAAACTTTCGTCGAACCACTAGCCTTCATAAAGCATTGGTTTGGGGGGTAGCATGGCGTGAATTATTTATTTGGCTCCGTTCACGATAAAGAGACGACAAATATGATTATCTCAACCTTTTTTATTTACTGCCTATTCTTTTTAATGGCAGCGTATGTTGAGACATATAACTTTATACTTTATTTATATGAATATTTATCTGAAAGCCTGCAATTAAGTTATATTTAACAAATACGATTGTTCAGCTTGGTGCTATTGTGGGGAGACAAAAAAAATGTAGTGAAAACGTGGGGTTAACCATTGCACAATATGTCATTGATTCTAAAAAGTGGTTCAACCAGTTTTAGCACATTATGAACCATTTGCGATCACGGTTAGGCTTCGAAGGGTAGTACTTTTCTAGGACAAGCAATAGCAGCCGAGTTAAACCGACGTGGTGCGACCGTATACATGCTGGTCCGCGATGAGCAGCGAGGTCGCGACTCTATTGAGAGGCTTCGGAAGGTTAACATCACATACTCTCATGTCTTTGACTTCTATTCTTTAACTCCTGTTAAAAATAATTTACACCTCAGCATAGAGAATTCGCAGATTATTCATCAGACAACCACACTTGTATCGTGTTGTGCTTAGAATGGATGTGAGCCGAGTCGTCTCATTCTCCGACTCGTTGATTTGGCAAGTTTTCAAACAATACGCGATTTCGTCAAGGCATTTTTGGAAGGTCAGAGTTATTGAACTGCATATTTTTAGTCTCATTTGGTAGGTTTTCATATTATTTTCATTAAAGACCCAACTAATTCACCAATCCACCAGTGTCCCACTAATAATCAACCGGAACGGAAGCCTGCAATTAAGCGAGTGGGAAATATATGTGAGGTGATTAGCAGTCCTCTTCAAAAAATAGGCTTTGTGTGACCCTGAAGAAACGGGATGATTCCCATGAGTATATCTACCGTCTACTTTGACGCCTCAAGAAGCTACTCGTGGGTATCAGTTACCAAAAAAGTGGAATATATAGGACCTATTGTTTTGATCTCGAAGGCCTAGGGCCATCTGCGCTGGGTGGGACGAATGCTACTAGAATCTCAGGGTCACTCGACGCTTCCTAAATCTGGAATGACCAACACAACGATCTGTAGTTATAATGACCGCTCCTTGGCATGTGAATCCTCTACTGACGACCTAATAATTCATCCTAAGGGAATTACATGCATCTTCAGGAGAAGAAATTCAAAAGAGAACTCTACACATTTAACATTTCTTTTTCGTATGATAGCAGAAAAGAAATGTTTCCCGGACCATGCGACACTATGGTTGGCCTCAGTAGATGGTATGACTGACCAATCCACGGACTAGAATGGAACAAAACTAATGAGCGTTTGTCTGGATTTGTAATGGAGATCAAGAGAATATTCCATAAAAACTAGCAGCTAATCAGTTCCAGAGGTCAACTTAAGGAGCATCAGAAACGAAGCTGCAGGTGTAAGAAGACGATTTGCAACGTGCGCCGAAAGTTCGCCACTTAAAGACCTAAGACTATCGTACTTCATGCTTAGACGAAACATTTAAGGCTTCCAGAAAAGCAATAAAGAGAACCACTTCCAGCCTAGTTGGATCTCTTCAACAACCACGGTTTTTTGCTCTCATATCGATTAGAGAATAGTAGACATGTCGTGCCTGTTTTTCTTCCTTCCGACATGCGACAACACGCTATGTCGTCAGTGAAGAGCGATGCAACATTCGATCCCATTTAGGGTAAGACCTGAGTATCTGAGAAACCATCCGTCAGTCCTCTTCAAAACAGTGGCTTGGTTATTCACACGTTGCCTTTCAGGATTCATGGTTTATAATCAGTAGAAGGCTAGCGGCACCGCTTTATTGCATAAAAAGGGTATTGATATATCCGTATATTCTTAAAAACTGCGCTTGTTGAGCTGATGCGAGCGACTTCCTTTTCCTCAAAGCCTGGACTTGTTTTATGCAACAACAGCCTTAGAATTCGTAAATGCCAATTTGTTCAAAATCTACTCACCGTACTGTTACGAGTGGGAATGCTCGCATGACGTGGGATGGCGGGCGAGACCCACCCAGGTCAGAAAAACATTTTGAAATAAGGAGCCAGATCACGTGTGGTAAATAATGAGGCATTCGTCTTTCCGGTTTATCTTTGGATTTTTAAAATTTATCCAAAACGCCTCAAGTGTTCTGCGCGTTGATGTTTTCGATTCTTGCACTAGGATCCGCACAGTCACTTCAAATTCATCGCCATTGTGCTTTTGCACCCTATGCCTACTGAGAGGTGTGTTTTGAAATTTCAACTTTGCCATCTAGATGTTCTTTTATGCGGTCACAAAGCGGTCTACCCTAATCCCCTATATATTGCTGAACGCATGCCTTACATGAGATTAGGTATATAGTACCTGAACTTATGCAATCCCCTTCTGTTTCTTCAGGACAGATCACACAGTTTTCTGAGCTACACAAACGATCACAGTGGTGGTTGCGCACTAATTGACGGCGCAGTTTGCTAGGTCGGAAGCCAATAATTGCCACAGATTTTTGAGCACCAGTTTTTCTTAGGCGCCTTTTAATGGACTAAATCTTTTCGTTTGATATGAAAAGTAGCTTGAAAACGACTTATTTAGGTTTAAATCATTTTTGGGGGAATAGTTCTAGCTTTTGTTCTGATCCGAGTGGCTTCTGCTTTGTCGCCATTGGAATTGGCTATTTTTCGTGCCATGTTTAGGGATTCCTTCCATTCCTCTTCTTCTGTGCACACATTTCTAACCGTTCGGTACATGTTTTTATAAGTGCTTCTTTTCTTGGGTGAAGGAAGAGAGGAGAAGTAGTGCACCAGTGTATTTTTACTACTGGTCTCGGTATTTTGTTATAGTGTCACTACTTTCAGAAAGCTTTGTTTGTATGTTTATGGATGAAAGCCAGTCCTTAGTTGGTTTTTCTCGTGTAAATTTTATATACTCCGACTGTTTATCTAACAGTTGAAAGCATTCGTCCATCTGTTCTTGTGTGGAATAGGCGACGAAGTAGTCTATGTATCGACGGTCGACTAAGTGTCGGCGATCTGGAGCTTACCTCCAAGACATGAAAACCCATGGTCTTAGTGCTAGTAGCTGTTCCATGGCCAACGCTCTAATTTGCGCACAAAGGCGCTGTTTTAAGAGAATAACTAGCTATTGAGTGGATAAGTCATACATATTTATTCTCTCCCAATGTCCTACGAGCAGCTCAAGAAGAGCTTACATTGCGGGGTCGTTCGACACAGTATAACGTGAAGTAACACAGAATGACTCCATTACACGCGTGCTGTTTGGTTGCGTGCACTGTAGGTGGTCTAGGAATATTTTGATATTTGGGAGATAGGTTGGTACGAATCTCAGCAAATAGGTCAGGATAAGGTTTTGGAACCATGTTGTTCTGTCCGTTTGATCGTCTATACAACTGATGACAGGTCTAACATATTTTTCGCGATTTTTTATACTTTAGCTTATGCTTCCGAAACCTGATTCCTACGCTTGCAGGATAAATTGCTACTTGACCTTGTCGAAATTGTGGTTGAGGCGACGAGTATCAAGTGTTCAATACAACACAAGTGACTAAGGAATTTCGAAGTTCTAATGACAGCGATTAAAGGTCACAGACGACGTCGTGCACCCCAAAGTGCCGAATATCAGACGAGCTGCATAAACAATTCGTCTAAACAACAACCGACGGACAAGAGCGGTTTGCGATTGGATACTCGGGATGTCGACCATACAGCAGGAAGTCCACCGCCGCAATCATCAGAATCCTTCACGAAAACAGTGAAAAAAGATGTAATGTTTAATGAGTACCTAAAGGTAGCAGACCACAATGGGCTATTCTTGCACACGATCGGGACAAATGGGGACTTTACTAGAGCTGCTAGAGCTATTCGACCATCAAAACGGCAGATGGAACAAGTTGTACAATTTATCTAGCTCTGCTGCACTTTCTTCTGCATTACTTGAGCGACTAAGTTAATTTTTTTTTGGAACCTACTGAGTACAGAAAAACTGTGATGGGTTTTTTGTAATGTAATCACGGATAACAGACTTTTAGAAATAAATTTTCCTGTGGTCAACACATTCTCCCTTGTAATATCTTCGCACCAATTTTGTCATTTAAAAGTTCAGTAGATCCATTCTGACACTTCAAGTTTTTATTTCAATGCGTTAAATCATCTACGGTTCTCTATGTCGATAAAATTGTGTACGAGTTCAGAGGTGCCACGACTAGACATACTCATTTGCAACGCCGGCGTTTTACGGGTTCCGGTCTTCACGAAGACTGTCGACGGCTTTGAGAAAACCTGGCAGTGCAATTACCTAGGTAGGATCCGGGATATAAGGATTTTGTATAAGTGGCTTTGTAAAAGTACCTTTGTTATTTAAGCTCTCTGACGTCATGTTTTCGTTGTAAAAGAGGAGAATATGTGGGTTTCTGCAGTCGGTGAATTTCGTGCAAGTGATAATATCATTGTAGAACCACGTTGATGGCTTCTATCGCTTTGCAGACATTACTTCTTTAGAACAGAATAGGCTAAAAATTCTCCATTTTTTCAGATTGTAGTTTACCACCGTCTAATGCAAAATTCATACACTTCCTTCATTTAATGGTGTACGACCTCATTGCGACTGAGGAGCACTTCTGAGTTGTCAAACCTCCATGGAGAACGGAGAGCTCACCTAGCAATACAATGTCCAGGTGGCAAGTAGCGACAACTTAAATACGACATAACAAGGCTATAGAAACTGCTGGAATAGAAAATCTTTCCAATAAAGTGGAGGTTTCCTTGCGGTCCGCATGATCCTCCTAAATACAGGCGATCCGTGCCTTCCAAGTAAACAAGGCATAGATACTTAGCACATGATATTATGTGTGGTTAAACCCCGAGTTTTTTCGCCTGAGTCTCCAAAACTTGTGAAATCTCCCTCTAAGACGTATCCGATTGGTCAGCAAGGCTTTCGTCATCAGCACTTGTTGAACGGTGGGAGGTCTAATTCCTTGCAGCTAAGTTCCATTCAGATCGGCATTGATTGCTGGAATTGTTACACCCTTGGTCTTTCCTTTTCTCTACGATAGGTTTCCGGATGGAAACCTGAGGAAGCGTTCTTGAAAACTTGCTGGAAGATTTAAACGCTTAATGTAAGTCTCTGTTCAACATCCAAGTAAAACCAAGCTATAATGGGGTGATGAATCATGAATATGAATTTTATGCTTCATTAAGAAGAAGAAAAGCATGTTATTTTAAGTGCTGGATTTCGAAAGTGAAAAAACAGACAGTTTTCCTGCGTACAGATAAAGTTTTCTTTCTGATTAAGATTGGTACCTTTAGCACGTAGAACTAACTACAAATAGTTAAGCAATTGAGAATTTACAGGCCATTTTCTTCTTGTTGAGCTGCTGTTACCTTTGTTGTCCAAATCACAAGATGGTCGGATTATCAACGTTTCATCAGTTTTGTACGAATACGCAGATAGTGTGAGGTGCTTTTTTCACGATACCCGGTTTTGAAGGCTCCTAAGAACACTGTTTCACCTTCCACTGTGTCACACTATCTCTGTGTCCCCCGTTTTACGCGTCATTAGCTTCGATAGTTTTATTAGGTTGTAACACATGAAATGTCCGGTTTTCAATGTAAATTTTTTAAATTTTTAACAATCACAACTTTTTTCATACTGAATTTTATTGATCGAAATGCACATCTTAAAATCAGCACATTTTTTCCAACGAGAAACAAATTTTATTATTTCAGTTGAATAAAATTCTGGAGTTCTGGAAGCGATGAATTCGTTGAAGGCATTTTTTGCGTCGTCATGTTTGGTGAAGCATTTCTCGCGAACGAAGTTTTCAAGGTGGTTGAGAAGTGATAGCCAGTAGGCGAGAGGTCTGGTGAATATGGCGCATGAGGCAAAGTTTCGTAGCCCCGTTCAACTTCTGCAGCGCTAGTTCCGGAACGTGAGGCCGGGTGTTGTCGTGGAGAAGGACTGGTCCTTTTTTAGTGAATAATGCCGCGTTGTTTTTGGAGTCTACCGTACATTTCGTCGATTTGTTGGCAATATTTCTCTGCCATAATCGTTTCGCCCAGATTCAAAAAGCTGCGATGAACTAGCCCGGCTGTAGGCCACCAAAATCACCAAAACCTTTTTTGGTGCAAGTTCGGTTTTGGGAAGTTCTGTGGAGCCTGATCCCAATCCAACCATTGAGCTTAACGTCGCCGGTTGTCGTACAGAATCCAGTTCTCTTCCCACGTCACAACTCGACCCAGAAAAGGGTCGTTTTTGTTGAGCAGAATTAGAGTAAACGACACTTCATGACCGCGATTTTTTGATCATCGTTTAGCTCGTGCGACACCCAGTTGTGAAGTTTTTTGGCCTTCCTATGCGATTCAAGTGAGTGGAAATTGTTCCTGTGTTTGCGCCAAGCTGTCCTGCAAACTCTCAAACAGTTGTTCGCGTGTTTACTTCCACAAGTGCCTTCATTTCGTCGTCGTCAAGTTCATTGAGACGTCTGCGGCCTTCCTTAACTTCGAGGTCGAGATCACCAGATCGGAACATCCTGAACTATTTTTGCATTATATAACTTCAACGAAGCTGAGATATTTGCAAAACTCTGGACCTGCAGGTGCCTATGGTGGGGTACGAACGCGCTATTGTCCTTCCCGGGAAGTAACGCGTTCACCACCACACCATATATCTCAGCTTCGTTGAAGTTATATTTCGCAATATACCCTGCCATTAAAAAAAAGAGTAGGCAGTAAATAAAAAGGTTAAGATTATTTTTGTATTGTTGGTTCACCAACACTACCTTCACCCTAAAGTTGATGATATTCCGAGCTCCTGCCGCGGCAATATGTCCACTTTTCCACCCGTACAAAAGAACGACACGAATACCACGTTGATTCATAGCAAAGTAAAGCTTATAAAAACGTTGGAATAATAAATCTTGAAGAAAAACCAGCACTAGGAGTAGGAAAAGCAGGCTTTGTGCTTCAAAAATAAATATTAGACATGCATAAAGAAAAAAAGTTTTCCCTTAAAAAATTATACGAAACTTAAAACAATAAGACTATACATTTCTTGTGTTACAACCTAATATAAATGAATTCAAATCTTCGCAAAAACGTAAGATTCACGCGGATTCCCCCCTAATTTAGGTTTGATGTGGTGAACGATTCGAAGCGTTATGGTGGAATGATAGCATATAGTAGGAGTAAAATGGCACAGGTAATGTATACACGACATCTTGCCAAACTCCTAGAAGATCGGAATCTTCCCGTCACGGCAGCGGTTTGCCATCCTGGCAATGTCGATACAAACATTCTCAGAGAATCCGGATATTCTTGGCTTAGTGTGGTATTTAGGTGAGAACTACACAAAAAGAAATAAATAGATTTGCCTTCGTTTTTTGCCACTTCCAGTGGTTGTGGTAATTCACTAACTTTTCAAACAGCGTTTAGGCCGATCGTGTGGTTCATACTGAAAACTGAGAACGACGGTGCTCAAATGCCGTTGTATCTGGCGCTTAGTGAGAAATCACAAAAGAGTAATGGGCAATATTTTAGGTAATCGTGATTTGATGTATCAGTTACAATACGGATACCAATCTTTTGTTGAAAACTCTTTATAGTCAACTTTTTTTTTTCATTTGCTGCCTACTTTAATTTTTCACAGCAGGATATGATACGAAATACAACCACAGTGATGCTGGGATATTTGCAAAACTCCGGACCGCAAGTGTCTGCGGTGGGGAACGAGCCGCTATTATCCTTTCCGAGGGCTAACGCGGTCACCACCACACCATGCGCTTCCTTCTTTTCGTCTGTCTCCCAGCTAGTTTTATAGTGCTGCGGAGCATAATGGATTAATACACTGAATTTAAAGTTGTAGTGGTGTTCTGTTTATTTGAACAACTTGGGTTTCAGAGAAAATGAACCTCCAAAGCTAGTATTAGAATAGATTTGGCCATGTTAATATATTTCTTAACAGATTCAGTAGACTAGTAGGTGTGTAATCTCAAAGTTTCAGAAAGAAAAAGGACGGAATTCTAGATCAATCCCTGGAAATCTATCTCTAAATTATCCTATAAATTATTCTGAATTAGGGTAAACGAAAGAAAGGCAATAGCTCACTGGTTTGTGGTCCTCACTGAAGCACATGGTTTTTTCCTGGACCCATGACATAAGCCACACAAGAATGCTATCCACATGAATTTGGTTAAATGGGATCAGAGATGTCTGAAAGGATGAGAAACACTGACTTTATACATCTGCAGACGACAGGAAGTCATTACATAAGCTGACACAAATGTGGTACATAGGATTCCGATGAAACTACCCGGTTTGATTCATATATTATGAATTTTCTTTTCGGCTGTTCCTTTTTCTATAAAGTTCTTTACCGCACTTCGCGTAACCATTCGATAGCCTTTCCAAAGCAGACTTCATGGAGAGCATCAGTCGCGAAAAGCTCCACTCTACTCCCAGAAAAGTACAAAAAACCCTTTTCTCGAATTTGTGCATTGACCTATAATTCGCCCAGTAATTGAGTGTCATCTCATTTCCAGTCGCTGTAATGAATCATGGTTGCTAGATAGAATAGGCCATATGAGAAAGAGGCCTAATATCGTTGTTGAAAAATTTTAAATGCTGACAGCAGTGTGATTTTATGGTGAACTACAGTAGTTAGTAGTGGGGTAAGGTAGCTCAGTTCTTAGTGAGGCCGTCGACCAGAAAGCGAAGACGGCACTTCGACCTCTTCCCCCTTCCCAACGCGCTCCTTCAATCCACATGGGAACGCCTTAGTTCGGTTATCTCCAGGATATCAAGAATAATAGACTCAAACAGCATTCTATGACATTCACCCACAACGAGCAGCCCAAACAACGTAATGTTCCAAAGCCACTGTGGACGATGAATGGTAGGAAAACGAATCGAGTGCAAGCAGTGATGGGACCCACACAGTAGATGCGATGATGGGTCATTTTAAAAAAAGTGGTAGTAAATATAGCATGCATATCATAGCTTTAGCGCGGAAGAATAAAGTCTCGGAACTTGAGGTGAGCTTCAATTCTGTGATTACCCTTACCTGGGTCTCACGTGCTATCCACCCCACTAATCGAGGCTTTTGTTTCGCCTCTTTACCATATTTTCACTCTATCGGTGGGATCCGCAGTCGCTCGTTAACGAAAATGACCTGGAGGAGCACAAATCGGTACTGAACCTAATCAAGCTGAAGCTGCAGTAGAAAATACTGAGTTCTAACTTTTTATTTTCTGCCTATTCCTTTCGGTAAAGGTTATAGCGATTTCGAATCTCAAATGGCATTGCGAGTTTTGCTCATATCTCAGGACTCTTAAAATTGTATTTCACGTCGTGTCCTGCCACTAAAAAGGAATGGGCGAAAATAGAAGGTAAAACATCTAATAAGACACGTTTTCATTGGATATATTTTGAATGAAATGGACAAAGTCTAGAGTGTTATTATAACTTTAGAACATGCTCAGAGCATGCGACTGTATTAACTGCAAAGAAAGTGTCTAAATAAATCTTTGGTCTACATAATGGCTAAATAGGGCTGATGATGTACCAAATCAACGTTTTTATCCCTCAGACAAATCAGGTACAAATATGTGCAAGATTTCGGACTCCAAAGAGTTGGAAGGTTTATTGAGAACAGGTCGAACCAAGGACTACGAGCCTATTACAACGCACCTGTAGTCATTGCCCATTGAAAACACTTCATTTAGTTAAACCGATGATGATCAGTACTTTGACGTTTTTAGAGATTTTGCTGTTCACCAAGTGATTGAGAAATGCAAACAAAGTGTTGCATGCGAAACACTGTATGAGGAGTCACGACAAGCAGTTGGTTTAAGGACATTGTCGAAGAAATATCATCAGCAGTGATCTCCGTTCGCTAGAGCATGTCTTTCAAATCGTTGTGTATCTTTCAAGTAAAGGTTTTTTTCATAGCGCTTTAACATAGATTGGAGACACAGTGGGATTGTGGTCTCTTATTTTTTTGTGAAGAAAAACCGAACAGATTCAGAACATCACATCCTAATCTGCTGCACTATGGCAAGCCCAAGGTCAGTGAAGGTGTACAGTGCGAACGTTGGCTGCAAATATTTAAAACAACGCGAATTTTGCATTGCTTAGTCTTATTAGAGCGATAGCTATAAAACACAGGTGGATCAAAAAATTAAACAGATAGGTCAAAGATTATGCGCAGATCAAAGGTCATAATATCTGCAGTATATATGCATTGATCATTTTTATTCTTCGTACTCTTTCTATTTTTACTTTTTTTTTCTTTTTTCCGATTTTATTATCTCATCGTTATTGTACTTATACGTACTTAACTTCGTATAAAAATTTAATTAACCTGGTTTGGCGAAACAATAGCTCTAAGGCCCGCGTGGTAGGAAACCATATGTGACATCACTGAACACAATTCTATGTAGGTAACTCCCACGACCGACTTTCCATTAACCTCGTCATTGGTCAAGTAATTCTTCGTGTTCTTGTTGAGCAAACGTGAGGTGTTATTTTATTCTTTATTTACGAACAAGCTGACGTTTCGGCGGATATCGCCTTGTGTGCTCACATTACGCTTACATGTGAATTCTGTGCGGTTGGTCTCCACGCGACATACTCAGTGGAAGCCTCATAGAAAGCGGCTCTGAGGAAGGCGAAATCCGCCGAAACGTCAGCTTGTTCTGTGAATAAAGAATAAAATAACACCTCGCGTTTGCTCAACAATAATACGAAGAATTACAGTTCTATGTCTCCAACCCTCATTTTGTATCGACCGGAAATTGTACACGAGTCCCCCCACGTCGCAGGCGAGCATTCTATTGAATCAAGGCGGTGAAACATCCAGACTGACATTCATTTCCATGTAGGAAGCTAAGCCACTCTTAGCAATCACTGCCATTCCGTAGCAACGTAATGACTAACTGGGAAGTGGTGACGACACCAGGTTATTCCTAACACGACGCTAAAACTACAAGCTCTTCATTGAAAACCCAGCTAATTATTAGGTTGTTCAGAGTAAATCGGCGTTTTTAACTAGATTATTTAAAATGTCATGACTTGCAACTTCAACGAAGCTGAGATATTTGCAAAACTCTGGACCGCAGGTGCCTATGGTGGGGAACGAACGCGCTATTGTCCTTTCCGGGGAGTAGCGCGTTCACCACCACACTATGCGGGTCCTTCGTTTCGCCTGTCTTTCAGCTAGTTCTGAGTTTTGCAAATATCTCAGCTTCGTTGCAGTTATATTTCTAACTGTACCCTGCCATTAAAAAATAGTAGGCAGTAAATAAAACGGTAAACATTGTCATGACTTGTTTCAAACAAATCCTTATTAATCAAAATAAAACCCATTTAAATTCATCCATTTTTTGCCAACAAAAAAAACAAGTTTATTTATTCCATTTGCCTAAAAATTCTGGAGCTCCGGAAGCAGTGACTTCGTTCAAGGCATTTCTTGCGTCATCGTGATTGTTGAAACACTTCTTGCGCAAGAAGTTGTCAAGATGCTTGAAGAAGTGATCGTCGGTATCCACAGGCGGTTTAACTTTTGACAAAATAAAAAGATATGGTTAGAAAGAGCATAAACTCAGCTTTCTAATTATGTATAATATTGCTAGGCACAAAAAGTACTTTATTGGTGAAAAATCCACTAAAACAATAAATATTTTTGAAATGCTTATTTATTTCTGAACAACCTAAGATTGCTAAGTGGATTTGTTATGCAATGCCAATTATAGGTCTGAAATCAAACATTAAGCTCCCTCCATGTAAACGCTGGTATAGAAGAGTGCTAATTACGGAAGCTTTAATTGTCACGGATTGCAAGTGATATGTAGAAGGTTGGAGGCGCCACTGCGGCACACGTGGAATCGATCCCTGCTCCCATGGCCCACCAAGCCTTCCATCCCTACGGGATCGGCAAATTGGTACCAGACTTGTCTGGGAGGATAGCAACACTGGCTCGATACATAGGCTACCGCAAGTAATTGTAAAGGGCAGATATGCATTCGCTCACCTCCAAATGATGCTTAATGAAGGCGAATGCATGACGCGTCCCTCAAAGATTGATCAAAGCCAAGAGCGTTATCCTCTTTGTCCTTTATGTAGAAGATACAGACTGTAAAAATGCAATAATTTAACAATGTTTGTTTAGATACGATATAAAAATGTTGTCCTCTTCTCCTAACTAGAGAAGATTCTCTGGTGGTACCTTTCTTCACCAAGAAGTTCCTAGCTCACGAAATACACTAGTGAGGAAGGCAGCCTTCTCAAATTATTGAATGCAGACAACGGAGTAGATATGTGGTTCTCATACTTACACAATCTATGTTTGGTAGGTTACCAACGGAATACAAAAGGCAAGAAGAGCCCCCACAGATTCCCTGGATCGACTTTCTATTAACCTCGGCATTGGAATACGAATGCGTCGTTTTCTTGTTCAGCAATCGCGAGGATGTTAAATAGCATACATTTACTTCCATAGAAAAAACACAATACAATACAACAGTAGCTGACTTTTCGGCACTATCGCCTTCTTCAGAGCCTGGAAGGGTATGCTGGTACACAACTTACTAGGCGAAAGGCTTCAATAACACTTACAAAAAGACGAAAAACTCTATGGTAATTACATGGTCAACAGCTTCTCGAAAAAACTCACCGCTTTTTTACGTGCCTTCCAATGAGGAAGATTAGAACAGCTGATTATAGTCGCATAAGGTTGACGACTGCACCACCCCACATCAGAAATTGATGCGAACACACGGGACCAGGTCGCTTGCGTGTGGCCTCTGGGCATTCCTCCGTATTATTCATTGTAGGGGTTTTTTGGCATTTATCCAGAAGCCCCAAGAACTTTTTGCGTGGTGTTTTAGTCTCCTGTGCAAGGGTATTGACTTTGACTTCAAAGTCGTCTCCACTATGCTTCTGTATCCTATGCGTGCCTAGTGGGGTACTTTGTCTTAGTTTTCGTTTGCCATCTAGGTGTTCTTTTATACGGATATACAATGGCCTGCCCGTTTCGCCAATATATTCATCTCCCCAGTTATTACAAGAGATCAGGTATATCGTACCTGAACTCATGCAATCACCGTCTCTGCCGTTAGAGCAAATTACGCAATTTGTTGCTTCGCATAGACGGTCATACAGGCGGTTACGAACTAACTGACGACGTAGAGTAGCCGGTGGTATTCCAACTATCGCTACCGATTCCTCTAGACCTGCCCTTCTTAAGCATCGTTTAATAGCTACGCTCACCTTATCGCTAATAAAGGGCAACATAAACGGGTCTTTCTTTTGGCCAAGTGTTTCGCTTGGGCGCGTCGCACTCCTTCTAAGCTTATCTCGTCGGGTTACTATTTCGTAGCCATTGGAGATGGCTGTTCCGCGAGCCAAGTTGGGCGATTCTTCCTTTAGTTCTCCAATCGTGCACACAGAGGTGGCTGTTCGAAACATGTTTCTCACAAGCGCCCTCTTTGCATGTGAAGGGTGGGAAGAAAGGAAATGAATCAGGGTGTTTTTGGTGCTTGATTTTCGGTCATGTAACCGCTACTTGATAGGTTTATTTAAAGCCAGCTTTTTCTCGGTTTCTCCCGGGTGAACTTAATGTAATCAGACTGCTCGTTCAATAATTCAAAGCATTTGCCCATCTCCTCCTGCGTAGAGAAGATGGCAAAACAATCATCTACATATCTGCAGTAGAGTAGTGGCCGGAGATCGAGAGCAGGGGCTTCTATCTTAGACATAAACACGATGGCAAGGCTTGGTGCCAGTCGCTGTCCCATAGCCAACCCCCTTATTTGCGCGAAATATTTCCCAGACCATCTGAAAATCGAGCAGTTCAGGCACTCCTTTAGGAGAGCCATTAGCTGCTGAATGGACAAGCCATGCATATTTATTCTTCCTTCATGTTTAACAAGAAGTTCGAAGATGGCTTGCATTGCGGAGTCATTCGATACGTTGGTGTACAACGCAGTAACGTCGAAGGACTCCATCACGTACGCGTTATTAGGAGACGCGTTACGTAGACGTTCTAGGAACATTTGGGTGTTTGTGAGGAAAGAAAATTCTACCGCAAACAAATTCTTCACGGTTCTGATAATAGTCAAAATAGGGTTGATAATGCACCAGTAAAATCTAGGGTCACCGTGATTGGGGGGCATAACAATACCTGAGAGTACGCGCTCGCTATTAGAATTGGGCCCAAGCTTTGCACCATCACAGCCCATTTCTAAAACGACCCTGCGTATGATAGTATGTAACCTTTATGAGCTTCAAGATCGACTCCGCTATCAGGCCAAGCAAGAAACATCAAACAGAGATAAAAATCAAGAGGCGGCGTCACTACCACCATCTCCTTTCCCAAAGACGTTTTTTAGACAGCAGGACCCTAACGATGGAGTTGACATAAAATTCCGCATGTTTTCGGACGGCGTTCTCAAGACCCTTAATCACTACCGCGATAGAAAGTTTATCTCTAACCTTACAGCCGCACAAAAAATGTGGCATGCGAGAAATTAGAGAATTAATTAACTCAAAAAGAATAAGATTGTCTGTTAGTGATAAGGTGAGAGAGTTCGTAGTTATTCCTCGCCAGCTGGATGTTGAGATAACAGAGGAACATCTTAGTGATGCTACCCTCTATCGCCCATCCTCTGAAAAGGAATATAAAAGTCAATACCGAAAGCTAAACAATCAATGGGTCAGTATGGCAAAGGCTGCAGGTTTAAAACCATCGGTTATTTCGCACTTTAAAATCGATACACCAACATGTCCCGTCCTATACCTACTTATTAAAACACATAAGTTGGTATCACCTGATGATCTTGCGTCAACCAATCCGTCATCATTTAAGGTTAGACCTATCATCAGCTGTGTAGACGGGCCAACGGATAGAATAACCTGGTTTTTAAGCCTAATACTTACCCAGTTGCTTAACCATATTCCAGCTCACCTCACAAACAGCCAAATGTTCCTAGAACGTCTACGTAATGCGTCTCCTAATAACGCATACGTGATAGAGTCCTTCGACGTTACCGCGCTGTACACCAACGTATCGAATGATTCCGCAATGCAAGCCATCTTCGAACTTCTTGTTGAACATGAAGGAAGAATAAATATGCATGGCTTGTCCATTCAGCAGCTAATGGTTCTCCTAAAGGAGTGCCTAAACTGCTCGATTTTTCAGATGGTCTGGGAAATATTTCGCGCAAATAAGGGGAGTTGGCAATGGGACAGCGACTGGCACCAAGCCTTGCCATTGTGTTTATGTCTAAGATAGAAGCCCCTGTTCTCGATCTCCGGCCACTACTCTACTGCAGATATGTAGATGATTGTTTTGCCATCTTCTCTACGCAGGAGGAGATGGACAAATGCTTTGAATTATTGAACGAGCAGTCTGAGTACATTAAGTTCATACGGGAGAAACCGAGGAAAAGACTGGCGTCCGTTTTTAAACGTCCAAATAAACCTATCAAGTAGCGGTTACCTGACAAAGTGGTACCGAAAGCCAAGTAACAAGAACATCCTCGTTCATTTCCTTTCTTCCCACTCCCTTCACACACAAAGAGGGCGCTTGTGAGAAACATGTCTCGAACAGCCACCTCTGTGTGCACAAGTAGGGAACTAAAGGAAGAATCGCGCAACTTTGCTCGGGTAGTAGCCATCTCCAACGTAGCCCCACGAGATAAGTTTAGAACGAGAGCGACGCCCCCAAAACGAAGGGTTTGGCCAAAAACAAAATCCCGTTTATCTTGCCCTTCATTAGCGATGAAATAAGTGTAGCGATAAAGCGATGGCTTAAGAAGAGCAGATCTAGAGGAATCGGTAGCGATAGCTGAAATACCACCGGACTACTCTGCGTCGTTAGTTAGTTCGTAACTGACTGCACGACCGTCTATGTGAAACACCAAATTGCGCAATTTGCCCTTTACGGCAGAGTCGGTGACTGCATGAGTTCAGGTACGATATACCTGATCTCTTGTAATAATTGCGGAGATGAATATATTGGCGAAACGGGCAGGCCTTTTGTGTATCCGTATAAAAGAACACCTAGATGGCAAACGAAAACTAAGACAAAAGTACCCCACTAGGCACGCATAGGATACAAAAAGCACAGCGGGGACGATTTTTGAAGTAAAAGTCAATATCCTTGCGCAGGAGACTAGAACACCAGCGCGAAAACTTCTTGAGGCTTTTTGGATAAATGCCAAAAACCCTACAATGAATAGCAGGGATGAATGCCCAGAGGTCATACGCGACCTGACCCCGTATGTTTCGCATCAATTTCTAATGTGGGATGGTGCAGTCGTCAACCTTATGCGACTATAATCAACTGTTCTAATCTTCCTCATTGGGAAGGCACGTAAAAAAGCAGTGAGTTTTTTCGAGAAGCTGTTGATCATGTAATTACCATAGAGTTTTTCGTCTTTCTGTAAGTGTTACTGAAGCGTTTGGCCTAGTAAATTGTACATCAGTACACCCTTCCACGCTCTGAAGAAGGCGATACTGCCGAAACGTCAGCTACTGTCGTATTGTATTGTGCTTTTCTGTGGAAGTAAATGTATGCTTTTTTGACTTATTATTTACTGCCTACTCTTTTTAGAGTAGGCAGTAAATAATAAGTCAAAATTGTGATTATAACTGCAGCCTCAGCTTAACTGAGTTCGTTGCCGATTTGGGCCCTCCAGATCAATCCCGCTGACGGGTGATTGCTGATGGTAAAAGATCAATAGAACTAGCTGAGAGACAAGCGAAACGAAGGATCCGCATGGTGTGGTGATGAGCGCGCTACTCCCCTGAAAGGACAATAGCGCGTCCGTTCCCCCACCATAGGCACCTGGGGTCCAGAGTTTTGCAAATATCTCAGCATCATTAGAGTTAAATGTATGCTGTTTAACAACCTCGCGATTGCTGAACAAGAAAACGAAGCCTCCACAGAGTTGCAAAAAAAATTCCACCTATGCATTAGTGCAAAGTCCCTCACGTCGAAGCGTACGTGTTAACACACCTATCATTTTTCTCCCTGTTCTCCACGAAATTATTAACACATCAGTTTCAGGATGTGTTGTTTGTTAAGCATGAGTACGGTGATCAGATGGACAGAGTGCACTGTAACTACAAGTGCATTTCCTTTACAATGGCTTTTCTGGCTTGAGCTCTCTTGCCACGCCTCTGTACTCTATCGATGTCTTGTCCAACAATGATGTTATGAAATGCACGACTGATGAAAAGGCGTTCTCTGCAGATGACAACTTGCAAAGAAAAAAAAGAACCTTTCCTCTTTGGGAAAATTCACTGGGCTGAAATTTAAATGCTATCTGACTTTATTTCAATTCTAATCGCTTGGTGAGTCTTGGATATCATATGAAAGTGACGGGTATAGTAAACAGTGCAGTAAACGCAGCATAAGTTACAAATCACCTTGAAGCTGTGGCACGATGTGCTTGCAAGATGAACCGCAGTAACATACAGAAAATAGTAGATACATTACATGCACACATTTGGAGAGACAGAACAGGCTTTTGCAATAATTCCAAGATGTTCCCTATTCTTCAGTTTTCTAGCTGCCTCAAAATTATACCCTTTTATCTAGAAAATCGTATGTCCATGATTAAATGGTGTCCATGTTTGAGTAAGTGGAGTTCACTCAAAAAGGCCTTCCGCTACAAAGTAAATCTAACATAAACAAATAACAATCAGCACCAACGACAAACATCGACTCTACGAGTGTCGTTTTTCTCGAGCTTTTCTCAGACAGCAAACTTGAGTGGCGAAACCTAAGAGAAGATTCTAATTTCTTTTTCGGAAAATGTTGGGTTGATCTACGCTGAAGATGAGAAGCACTCATTCACTTTAATCAATATTGATTTTTACTGTGCCAAGAGTCATCACCAGAAATAACCTGCAATATTTCGTTAGGCGGCTTAGAAAGTGATCAAACGCCTCCTAGCTGACACTCATATCGCGTGTCTTAGTACTTTATGTAAAACAAGCTAGGTGGATTAAGGAGGGAAATCTGCACTAGACTCAGTTTGGAAAAAGTAGCACCGGAAAGCACGAGATTTTCATCATTACTAGAACAAAGAGAATTTTTTCCGACCTATTGAAGTTGCAGTGAACGTATGCATTTGCAATTGCACAGGAAAGACATCGCAGTAAACCTCTATGAAACTTTATTCAGCGGAAATATCTTAGTATTTAACTGCAAACATGATAGGATAACGAACTTCTTCAGAAAATGATTCAAATTATAAAGAGTATGAAATGGCCTTTATAAAGGAACGAATACAAAAGATAAAGCCAGAAAAAGCTCTGGACGTTGATCAATCCCTGAAGGATGTGCCATGCATTCGACTTCATTAAGTATCGTTGGAGGTGATTGAGTGCATATCTGGCCTTTACAATGGCTAGCAGTGCCCCTACCGATGTATCGAACCAGTGCTGCTATCCTCTTAGACAAGTCTGACACCAATTTGCCGACCACAGAGAGGTGGAACGCTTGGTGAGCTACGGTATCGGCGATCGATCCAAGATGTGTGTGTCGTAGTGCGCCTCCGACCACTGCGTCACACCCTCCATTTGCGTCACATACGCCACAATAATTGTATTGGTGGTACAGTGGTAGAATGCTCTGAATACAAAAGATATGGCAAAACAATGGCCGTAAAAGAAATGCATTGAAATCAATAAGCAATCAATGCAATGAAACAACGTTGTGTTAAATTAGTTTTGGCGAATGTTTCGAAAGATTCTAAGCATAAGATGTGCAAAATAACGGAAGAGTTTTACAGAGAATGAATAACTACCAGCAAATTATCCATGAAAAGTGAAATAGGTATGGTAGCTACTATTCACTACAAGTATCAATTTGCTCAGTTGAACAACAATGCTTCGGGAAAAGAAGAGTAAACATTATGCAAAAATTCATGGAATTGAACTTCTCAACTACAAATGAATAAATCGTTGTCGTTGTACTCACTAACACATGGAAGTTCCTCAAGAGCCGACGAAGCTTTCCGAAGAAGATTCGTTCTCCCTTGTAAAGAAATAGGATTGTTTATTAGCACAACATAAGCGAAACAGCATAAAGTTCCACTATGCATTTTCAAATCACAGAATAGGGAACAAGCTTCTAAAACCTACTCCGTTGAATGGCTTCCTATTTGTGATAAGGTTCCATAGCCAAAAAGGTAACATTTGAATGAGATACATTGTGAACTGAAACAGCTATTCATTTAATCTCAATTCTTAGAAGCCTATTCAAGTTAATGAAAATCAAGCCCAATTTCAAAACCATAGCGTAATTCTCTTCTTTCTCACAAAGACAAAGGTTACAAAGGCGAAAAAGTTCTCAAAAAAAAAGAGTTCAGCAGATCTGGTGAGCCTAAGTCGGTTACACTGGTTTTTTGAATAAATGCATCCTACAGGACGAAAGATGCTTAGAATCGAATGCTCGAAGACAAAACCGACATTTGTGTAATATGTTGACGACTAACCTTATGTGACGGTTGAATATGATAAAGTGTAATCTTCTGTTTCCAAAGGGATGAGTAATATTGTGATCGTCCCGGCCAAAGTGTTTCCCAGAAAATGACCCTGTCACTTTTGCTGCACTGATCGCTTCATGATTCCATTTCACTGCGGTCTTATTGGTAATATTTGTTCTCATACCCAAATACCCTCTATCTTCTCTCGTGTATCCTTCATTGCTTTTAAAACACAGCCTTCTTTTCTATACTATGAAACAATTCTCATCCACGTTCCGGCCAAAGCGCTGTCTACGTTTGGTTGTTGTCCACTGTTTTTCAAAGGTTTACACATGAAAAAAATCGTCCACCGTCCAGTCATATGGCTGTCACTAGTTGGTAGTTGTATCTGCAGCATTAGACTTTTTACCAATTCCATCCGATTACTAAGCTCATTAGAGCTACTGCAATCGAAGAAGAAAGGATCCACAACCGCTGCCTTAGGATCGGAAACATTAAAATGCTGCAGCTGTGATATCGCTGGAGTTGTGGTGCCGATTACATATGCCATCCTCTGGGCTACCAAGTTGAGTGAAGAGATAGGTTTGTTTTTTGAAATATCTCCATTTAGTAGATAATGCAGGCCGCGATTAGAAAGACTAGGTGTAAATAAAAGCTAATAAGGAGCTAATAAAAACCGACTACTGCCGTCTTAATCTTGAGCCTGTTGATCCGATCTGGTGACTCGGAATCTTGAGCTCGGGATCGGGCTACATCTTCGAGTAATCTGATGGACTTTTGAAGGTGGTGATGGTCTCACGGAAGGCCTTCTGCAAAGTTGAAGATTAAAAACTGTTCGATAATGCATTATAACATTAAAGTAAAGAGAAAAAAAGTGTGAAGAAAGTCCACAAAAAATAAACTGTGCTCACGTCCTCGTTATCTAACTGCAAGACCAGTCTACACGTAAGCAAACGCTACCACATCATCTCATCTGTTACTGGATAAACTGAAATGATCATTGTAGTCATTACACTATCTATACATGGCCTCCACCATATGCATATTATTGTCATAAATTTTCGTATCGTTCAAACAGCATGTGGTGACATGGAAAAAAAAGGAAAACAAACCACAACCGGGAAATACCCAAACTTTCAGTAAGTTCTACTTGTAGACGGACACAATAATGAGAAGACTAGAGGGACCAACGACTCAAATAAATTGTTTTCGTGCTCCTGTATTAGAGCAGAATTGTCGATTAGAGCACAGCAGGATCACGATAGAATTAAGCAGTTCAAAATGAAAGCCTGACAAGCAAAACAAATCGGAGTTTTTCGCATAAGCAGCGAAACACTTTGGAACAGTAATTGATTCTAAATAAAGCCTCAAATTTTTGCGGAAAGAGGATGAACAAGTACAGTTTCTTCAGAACTGGAAAGGTTTTTTAGACAGTTCCCCTGAAATTGCAGATGCCTTCGCCTATCTTCCTTAATATAGCAAGTGAACAGCAAGAAAACATGCCGAAAGTAGGCATGTGAATGTTGCTAACTGTGATCTTCTTTATAACTTTAAAGAGGATCTATCCACAAGCACACATCACATACATTTATACTCACTAATTGCCTGAACACGAGATAAAAAAAAAACAAAGTAAAAAAGTTCGATTAAGGAATGCATAAGACGATACGGTTCAAATGCAATGATAATAACGGGCTTCATTTGTCGCAACGCTAAAATTTTCCCAGTACAGCAGACAATCGCGTTTTAAATGATAATTGGCCCGTAACAAAGTTGGCAGAAGAGTTAGTAAGTGGTTTAATATTTGTGTTTCGTACCAACCGCGAGTGGCGCGGCGGTTGCAGACACCACTGCGACACACTGGAATCGATCCTCACGCTCACGGCCCACCAAGCCTTCCATCCCTCCGGGGTCGGCAAGTTGGTACCAGACTTCACTGGGAGGATAGCAGCACTGGCCCGATTCATCGGCATGCCACCGGGAGTCATTGTAAAGGCCATTTATGCATTCAATCACCACTTACGATACTTAATGAAGTGGAATGCATGGCGCATCCCTCAGGAAATGATCATCGCTGAGAGCATTATCCTTTTTATTTTTTACCAGCTGCGATTTTTTTTACCTTATGCTGAGTATAAATTATACATCGGCATCAATGATGCTGAGATATTTGCAAAACTCCACACCGCAGGTGTCTGTGGTGGGGAACGAACGCGCTATTGTCCTTTCCGGGGAGTAACGCGTTCACCACGACACCATGCGGGTCCTTCCTTTCGCCTATCTCTCAGCTATTTCTATCGATCTTCTGCCGTCAGCAATCACCTGTCAACGGGATTGATCTGGGGAGCTCAAATCGACATCGAACCCAGTTAAGCTGAGGTTTTACTTATAATCGCAATCTTAACCGTTTTATTTACTGCCCACTCTTTTAACTGAAGGGTATATTGCGAAATATAACTTCGATGATGCTGAGATATCTGCAAGACTCCGGATCGCAGGTGTCTGCGGTGCGGAACGAACGCGCTACTGCCCCTTCCGGGGAGTAACGCGTTCACCACGACACCATGCGGGTCCTTCGTTTCGCATGTCTCTCAGGTAGTTCTATCGATCTCTGCTATCAGCAATCATCCGTCAACGGGAGATAGGACTAGCTGAGGGACAGGCGAAACGAAGGGACCCGCATGGTGTGGTGGTGAACGCGTTACTCCCCCGGAAAGGACAATAGCGCGTTCGTTCCCCACCGTAACACCTGCGGTCCGGAGTTTTGCAAATAATTCAGCATTATTGAAGTTACATTTCGCAATATACGTTGCCATTAAAAAAGAGTAGGCAGTAAATGAAGCGGTTAAGATTCTACATCAGCATTTGTTCTCGGTGTTCGGCCGAGTGCTACTCGATCTTATTGATTTTATAACGGGTTTACCGACTAGATGGGCTCAATGGCTGAATGAGTAGCACAATGGCTTCCACCAATAAAGCAGTTTTGGAAAGTGCTTTTCACTCTACAAACTGTACTTCTTTTTCTGGCAAATGAGCCGGGTTTTTTTCAAAGCCGACCGTCGTTCCATCACATAATGAAAAACAAAATACCCACCTTGATTAATGGGATGATATGCACCCTGTCCAAGCTTGGGTTTAGCATCACCCATTAAATTTAATACAAATATGCTTACCGGCATGCTCCTCGTAGAATCTAAAAAGGCAATCATTTAGTTTTTCAACACACTTTCTCTTCCATTTCTCTCACAATGCCTTCTGCACATTTCTTATCCGTTTCAGGCGAACTCAAAAAGTACATTCTCATAAAATGTCCTGTAATAATCGAAATTGCACGTAGTAAAAATAGAATAAACTAACCATAATCCTCTCTGAAACGCTCATGAACAGCTTGAAAACAGAGACTGAGGCCGAAAACGGAATGTATAGCGAGAGTTTCAGTAGATTCGGCACATATCGATCAGCAGTGTTTCACGACATCGTAGCGTTGAGAGCACTCTGTGTGATTGCGACCACCGGCCAGGCAAGACGACATCCTGGACGAACGAACGGGTGGTTTAACCGGGGTAAGCCAGGGACAGATTGCTTAACAACGATATTGCTAGACTGATTTAAGTCTGATGAGTCGGTACGAGAGTCCATGAGGTGTTCTCGCACAATTTCACGTGGGCGTGAACAGCGAAAAGCTTATACGGAAAGATGGAAATGTAAAGAAATGTGAAACATTTCTACCACCGCCAGATCATCATCACTGCAATTTCAATTGCTACCGTTTTACTTTTCATTGATTTTTTTACGTTCAACAATGTTACCAGTGTTGTTCTGTAGTTTGGATTTATTTTTATCACTGAATTAAGTGAATTTTGTGGTGCATCCCGCAGTACTCGCCCAGATTCTTCTTTCTTTGATCAGACTGCGTTATACGTTGTCGTTTTCAATCATCCACTTTATTACTTACCTGGATACTTGGATGGTCCGTCTTCACTGGTTGTGCGGGCTCCAGCATAATTTCCGTTTTTTCGAAGTTTTGTTGGTCTAGCCATTGTGGTTCCTTGGAGTCCCGAGGTCAGCCTGACCAAAGTCTGCCCCCAGGTCTTCACCACTACAGGCAGTCGCAGCTCTTGTGGATCAGAGGGAGATTTGCCACCATGGGACTTTGATACCAGGACGGTGATGGATCCTGGTATTGGTTTACTCTTAGCTAGGCTTCCTGGTGGAAACGCCGGACTCCTTCTCAGCTTGGGAGACACTGCTGGAGAAACGAATCCCCCCCGCTGTACATCTCAGCCCGACATTAACGAACACCTCCCAGCCATGATGAGGCGGTGAACCGCGGGGAGGATCCACTTTATTTTCTTCTGTTTTCCACAAATCCAGATTTCATTTCCCTTTTTTAGGTGACGCATAGAGTGGTACAATGCTATTGAGGCGTTTCCATCTCCTTCCCTAATCGTACTGCCTTAATTCTCATCGTCTTCCTCTATTTCCCCTTTTCTTCTTTTACCGACATAGTTTGAGCGTAGGCATTACGGATCGATTTCATTCTTTAATCCATTGGTGGCGGTATGATTTCTACATATTTTTAGAACACGGCCAGAATTAACTGAGTCTTCCAATTTGAGCACATACATCTGAGGTCCTCGTGCAGTTCACTAACTACAATAAAATTTCTGAGTTTCAAGTGCGCTTAGAACCAGCGATTAAGCTCCCAGGTGCTCATGTGTTATCCGCTGCACCAACTGAACCCCTTGCTTTGCCTTTCTCTCATTCAGTTTTGTACCCCTTCAGCTCGTGTGAATTCAGTGTCGACTTGTGCCCCCCGATTATTCCCGTTCATTAGTGACTGCTGATAACACCGTTAGGATTAAAAACTGGCTGAGACAACTTGAAAACAAGGACCTCGATAGTGCTATGGGTAACACCTGAGCCCCCACAGGGTTATTCGCAGGCTCGAATCGAAGCTGTCGTTCCGAGTTTTGCTCATGTGTCAGCATCCTTTAAGTTGTGTTCTACATAACACCCTGCCGTGAAGAAAAAATGAGTAGTAAGTAGTAGTGAAAACTAAGATGATGCTGAGATATTTGCAAAACTCTGGACCGCAGGTGTCTGCAGTGGGGAACGAACGCGCTGTTGTCCTTTCCGGGGAGTAACGCGTTCACCACCACACTATGCGGGTCCTTCGTTTCGCCTGTCTCTCAGCTAGTTCTGTTGATCTGCGCCATCAGCAATCACCCGTCAACGGGACTGATCTAGGGATCCCAAATCGGCAACGAACCTAGTTAAGCTGACGCTGAAGTTGAAATCACAATCTTAACCTTTTTATTTGCTGCCTACACTTTTTTTAAAATTTTTAACGGCACGGTATCATGTTCACCACATCATGCGGGTTCTTCGTTTCGCCTGTCTCTCAGCTAGTTCTTCGGTCCGGAATCTTGCAAATGTCTCAGGATAATTGAAGTTATATTTCGCAATATACCCTGTCATTAAAAAGAGTAGGCAGTAAATAATAAGTTAAAATTGTGATTATAACTACAGCTTCAGCTTAACTGGGTTCGTTGCCGACGTGGGCTTCCCAGATCAATCCCGCTGACGGGTGATTGCAGATGGCAGAGATCGATAGAACTAGCTGAAAGACAGGCGAAACGAAGTACCTGAATGGTGTACTGCTGAACGCGCAAAGGGTAATAACGCGTTCGTTCCCCACTGCATACACCGGCGGTCCGGAGTTTTGCAAATATCTCAGCGCTATTGAAGTTATCTTCTACAATCTTTTGAAGTCGTTGAGTCATCCTCTACTCTAGTTGCTAAGCACTACTCTGGGTCTCCACTGAGTTGGACTTTCGCTTCAAAAATGTGCCATTTCTTAAAAGATTTAAGTTTTTTAATGTATCTTTTTCAAATACTGTGCGCAATGCTAAATTAATATTACTGAGAGCCAGTTGAATTTATCCATACCAAATAACCACTACTTTGATGTACTTCGTAAGTGACTGGAGGAGTTCCAAAGCTTATAAAAGATATCTTGTGTTGTCAGTATCAATGGAACTTGTTTGACTTGTATATGTTATTACATGCACTCAGTTGGTTAGAGCTTGTGCTGATCAGGGCCGAATGCAAAGTTTTTTAAACACTTCTGTTCTTCGATAACCTTGACCTCTGTGTTTTTCACATCTTCTACAAGTAATAGCTTACTCTATGTTTCCAGGGTCACTTCTGGTCATTAAAGTGGTTCGAAGCAAATTGGTCATATAGTCTTTGTGAAGCCGCTCTTTGATGGTTCATATTGCCTGTCACAGAATCCAAAGAAGGCGCTTGTGAGAAACATGTTCCGAAGAGCCACCTCTGTGTGCACAGAGTAGGGAGCTTAAGGAAGAATCGCGCGACTTGGCTCGGCAAATAGCCATCTCCTATGGCTTTCTTCGCGCGAAGATTCGATTCAGCCGTAAGCTGGGAAAGAATTCATGTCATCGACCACGACGAAAAAGACTATCTGTACATCGCAAGAACGTTCTGAACGAAATCCTACCAAAACGTGATTGGCAGGTTAAGGAAGAAGACCTTCCGAGCACTTCGAGCTCTATGTCGACGGGCTGAGAAACTGTGCGGAATTCGCCTCAGATCCCCAAGCAAGAAGATCGGACCACATCTCCATTACCATTAAGGAGTTCCTCGGAAAAAAGGAAACTGAAGCTTTATAGTAGTGCAACACGTTTAAAACGGCTAATGATAAGTGGCAGCTCCGGAAGAGCTTCGTAGAAAGATCTACATAGGTACAGGCACAAGAAACTACTGGGAGCAGCGGAGAAAGAAACAGTCTGAAAAAATGTCGACGGGACTTGTCTGATTATAATGCTCTGCTGTGACCTCTGGTAAACAAAGCTGGGACCATCAAAACTTCGCACCATGATATGGAATTAATAACGGAGACGTTCTACACCAGCCTTTTTCGCTTCACAGTCCCCGTCCCAGATCGTAAAATACCTGGTGGAGAACAACCACCAGGAATTCATCCCTCAGAGGTTCGAGTTGCGATAGAAACCATGAAAAGAGACACAGCTCCAGGACCCGATGATATCACTGCCGACTAACTTAGAGCTGGAAGCCACAAGTTACACGTACTTCTCTCACAGCATATAACAGCCTACTTTCAATAGGGAAAAAAATTGAAGACCAGTGGAGGACTTCGCACACAATCATCCTGCTCAAGAAAAGCGACCGAAAGGATTTTCACAACTTTCGGCTGATACGCTTGCTGAATGTACTCTAAAAGCTCTTCATGAAGATTATGCTGTGGAGAATATTAAAGACAATGGATGAGGCGCAATCAGTCGAGCAAGCAGGATTCTGAAAAGGATTTTGCTTCATGGACCACATCCAAACTGTATCCAGGTTCATTGAAGTTTGTCGGGAATACCACCTGCCCCGTTCCAACCTTGGTCGTCTTCGAAAAAAGTCGAACGAATGCAGTCGTTTCTGAGCACGTAGAACAAAAACTGGACCCGCCTTTCATAAGAACTCTGTATGAGCGTTATCGGAACTGCACAACGAAAGAACAGCTTTCCCATTGACCTCTTACCATAGGAAAGTAGGTTCGAAAAGCCAACACAATATCGCCAATGATGTTTAGTACCGCATTGCAGTGGATAATGAAATCACTCGATTGGGATGGGAAAGACATACGTATTTATGGAAAACTTCCGTCAAACCATCGTTTTGTCGACGACTTCGTCGTCTTCACAAAAAGTACTAGCGAAGCACAGACGACGACCAATGTGCTCAACGAAGCGCGAAAAAGCGGTACGATTAAGCATAAATCGGAAGACCCAGTTCATGAAAAATCCGTGGTACGAAGGCGAGCACATTAAACTGGATGACTCTCTGATTGCACAGACCACCTCGTTCGCATACCTTGGGCGATCAGTGAACATGAAAAAAAACATGAAGGAGGAATTAGACAGAAAAAGGAGGATGGCTTGGGCCGCATTGCAGCTTCTCAAAGAAACCCCGACCAACTGAAGATCCGCCCACACATTTTCGATTCAACGGTTCTCGCAGGGCTCTTTTACACTGTAGAGAGGTGGGCTGATACTCCAACCACGTCGAGAATACTCCGCACTACTTAAAGAGAGCTTCAACAATGTCTTGTAAAACTGACACACATAATATCTAACTGGAATACGAAGCTCTGATCTTCGAAATCTTTCTTATCTTTGAAATTCAGGAAAACACATACCCGAAACACAGAGGGGCCGGTCACATAATGAGGAGAACAGACGGCACATGGGCGACAAGAAGTGCAGAGTGGACTCCATGATGATGCAGACGTCTTTAGGACGGTGATCTACACGTTGGGCGGACGTGTTCGTAACCAAAAGTTAATCAGCTGTACTCAAAGCTGCAGTTATTTTACAAGATCGCGACATGAGACGCAAACCAGCTTCCCGTATTCGAATAAAACTATGAAGGAAGGAAATGAATAGCAAATGTGCTAGGGTCCGCACAACTCATGAAGGCTGACCGTCCAAGTATCCGAGAAAGTATCCCCATTGTAGATCTGTCTCCTGCGCATTGTTTCCTTCCAAGAATAGCAACCCATAGCAACAACAAAGGTTGAAAATTGACCATATTCACAGAAAGAAAAAAGTGGTTTGAGAAAGGTGAAAAATGTTGCAAGTCTCAACACACAGTTGTGTTAGCCACCAAGTTGTGATTTCTGAGATCAGACTGCTTTCTTATAAAGTTCTTAGGAAGATGGTTGTGGTTTCCATATTCTTGTCCGAAATGTGTAAATTTTAGTCATCTTTGTTAGGAATGCTTTTAATCTCGTGTGTTATCTAGAAACGATGACGATCGTTGCATTCGTTCGAGTTGTTCGAATGTCGTCGTCGACATGCAGAGCTCTTTGACTGTTGCCGTACAAATCCCAACCACATTCAGGAAGTCACATATTAGTCGGATTTCTCCTTATCGTTACATGGCAGAAAAAAACTCCCCCGATTTTATTTCTGTGGGAAAAAAAATCGCTATGAGAGCGAAAAATAAAAAGTTAAATTTACAATAAAGCAAAACGTAATTCGCAAATTTTGGAACACTCTGAAAAAGGCTTTTCGCATCCCGATACTGAAATGAACTTCTATTATCCATCCAAGAAACATTTGAGTGGGTCACAAGTTTAACTTATTACTTACTGCCTACCCTTTTTAATGGCAGGGTATATTGAGAAATATAACTTTAATGATGCTGAGATATTTGGAAAACTCCGGACCGCAGGCCTCTGCGGTGGGAACGAACGCGCTATTGTCTTTTCCGGGGAGTAACGCGTTCATCACCACATCATGCGGGTTCTTCGTTTCGCCTCTCTCTCAGCTAGTTCTTCGGTCCGAAATCTTGCAAATATCTCAGGATAATTGAAGTTATATTTCGCAATACATACCCTGCCCTTAAAAAGAGAAGGCAGTAAGTAATAAATTAAAATTGTGATTATAACTACAACCTCAGCTTAACTACAGTAGTGATGTTGCAAGATTTTGCCGGACAAATCTAAAATCGTATGCATAACAATTCAGCCAATGAGTTGAAAGTGATATTTGAACACTATTCGAATCACGTGTAGAGATATTCCCGTTTTTGATAAGGAGCCCTCCTTGCCTCTGTATTTGAAGTCCAGTATGAAATAAAATTCGGCAATTTGGAGAACGTTTCTGCCAGTCTGGCTCGTCATCTAGGCCGGACTTTAGTTTGTTAAAAAAAACACCTCTATCAGAGCCTAGCTAACCGTGTCAGTTCACAGTAATGATCAACCAGCTGGCTAAATTTAAACCATCATATACCAAGATGAAGCCTATGGAAACCTGTTTTAGACAAGTACCACGGGTAATCCGAAATACGAGGGCACATATGACGACAGTACGACTGGATGTGCCCTGCAATACGCACTGGTTCTCTGGTTTGATATCGAGCCCTGGATCAGCAAGACTTCCACCCTTTCAAGAGGTTTTGGGGGCAGACTTGTGATAGAGCAACTTAATGTTTGCTCATCAATAAAACAATGAATTATTGTTCAATGCCGAGATTAAAAAGAAAGTTAGTCTTGGGACGCACTTGATGTTTCGGTAGGACACCGCAAGTCATTGTATAGGCCAGGTATGCATTCTGGCATCACCTATAATAACATTTTCGATGAAGTGGAATGGATGGCGCGTCCTCAAGGCCTGATTAAAAAGGAAAGCTTTATTCTTTTTATTTCTAGTACTAATCACAATAGTAATGCCTCCATAAGAATCTCTAACAGCAACTGTCCATCACTGCAATCAAGGTGATGTTCATGACCAGATTTCGATTGCTAGATGTTCTCGTTGAGTTCATGTGCCATCGCTCACTAATTTCTGAACGAGAAGCTGTCACAAGACGACCAATAATTATACACATAAATATGTAGACCGTAAAATGACGTAAAACGCAAAACCACGTACCTGCTGAAGGAGTTTGAACACCATTCTGACCAAACAGAAAAATTTTCTTGAATCACGATAATGCCATCGCGACACGGTAATCACGACGTGAATCCATCACAAAGTGAAACGACATGCTTTCTTCAAAGCGAGATTGAAATATTGGCCTGTTCAGAGTAAAATGTAGTGGCTTTTTTGCTCAAAATATTATTCCTGGGCATGTAGGTATGAAGGCCAAGCAAACAACACTCGTCATTCAGTCACCTCCAAATGATGCTTAATGAAGTCGAATGCATGGCGCATCCCACAGGGATTGATCAACGCCGAGAGCTTTGTCCTTTTTTTTATCCGTCATCTCGAGTGGTATTTTGAACATATTAGAGAATGCGTGAACGACTTCTGTTCTTCGATGATTGGAATGAGTTAACCTTGAATGTGTAGTTAGTCGACTGATGGAAAGAAAAAACTTAGGCGTTCTTGTCTGACGGCAGCTTATACTAGATTTTCTCTCGCATGACATACCTATTACAGCTGACTGTCGCTTCATTGTTTCCCTATACTTGAATCACTCAATATAAAAAGGAAAGAATTCTAACTAAGAATACCAACGCACCTAAGCAAAATAGATATTTAGATATAGAAATTAACGAACACCAATGAACATAAGCCTGCCTCATCCATCAACATATTGTTAGCGACACTGCATCATTTTTAGCACGTATAAAGCTGATAAAGCGAGCCCAAATAATTTTCTACTGTGTTCAATACCTAAAAAAGGACCTTAGAATTGGGTGTATATACGAAATTTCACATGGAACACACGACATTCGTTAAAGCGTCTCAAAAACAATGCACTAATAAATTACCACAATCAAATGAGATACACCGATAGCAATTACCGAAAATTGTACATGAAGAAACACTGGAGAACTTCACTGTATTACTTACTATTAAAAGTTGTTAAAACAGAAAACTTCTAAAAGAAGGTAGACGGCATACCGCAGTCGCGAGCTGATCACCGATGGGGTCAGGACCAACCTCACTGTGAACATCCAATGACGTGATCTTGTAAATGAAACTGATTTCCAGCATATTATTACACCCTTATTCAAAAAAGGTACGTGTAGGTATATATGTATATAGATGTGTATACATATAAAGGATAAAAGGATAAAGCTCTTGGCGTTGATCAATCCCTGAGGGATGCCCCATGCATTCGACTTTATTAACTATCGCTGGAGGTGATTAAATGCATATCTGGTCTTTATTATTTTTTATTATTATTATTTATATTAATGGTTCGCGGTGGCCTACCCATATATCGAGCCAGTGCTGCTATACTCCCAGACAAGTATCGAACTTGACAGGAATATGAGTCCATAGTCGGGCATCTCTGATGGCACTCAACGGACTTCCGTGAGGACGTGCTGATTGAGCATGAGACGGGCAAACGACGCTCGGAATTCACACAGAAGTCAAGTAGCGGACATGCATCTGAAGAAGAAGAAAAAGAAGAAAATGCCATATTTCGAAACAAAAAAAGAATAACTTGATAGAAACACACTTAAGAACCAATTCAGCCGGTGATCGGTGTGAGATATTCAACAGCTTACGTTCGGGTGCTGGATCTATTGTTAGGTACCGTTTTTCCTGACACAATTGAGGCAACAAATCTAGTTCGTGCCTGTTACAAAACGAACGCGTTAAGGATTTTTAAGGGTTGAAGGGAAGAATTTTGCAAGTGACAAACAATAAGACGTCATTCGACAAACAATTGCCTTACATACAATGCATGCGATAGACATGTTTAGAAGCGAATTTTATTTAGCCGTAGTGGAGACAGCCAATATTTTAAATAAAAAAGGATGAAGCTCTCAACGTTGATCAATCCGTGAGCGATGCGCCATGCATTCGACTTCATTAATATCGTTGGAGGTGATTGAATGCATATCTGACCTTTACAGTGACTCGCCTCGCGGTGGTCTACCGATGTACCGAGTCAGTGCTGCTATCCAGACAAGTCTGGAACCAATTTGCCGACCACGGAGGGATGTAAGGCTTGGTGGGCCATGGGCGCGGGAATCAATTCCACGTGTGTGTCGCACTGGGGCCTCCTACCACAGCACCACACGTCCCCTGCGTGTTACTGACTGTTCATTGTATTAAATATTGGCTAAGGCCTAGCAAATTTGTGGTTATTACCTCTTCCGAGGCTCAAAGAGATGATAGTGACTTATACCAGCGTTGAATCGGTTGAGTGCTATGCAGTAACTCTTAGCCGATCCCTAAGCCTGCAAATAAACAATGTAGCAGTAACAACGCACATTTTCAATTAACTCTCGTTAGTTGCGTGTACTTTATATATACATCAATACAAAAACATTGGCTCGGAATGATTCTGATGCTGTACTATGAGTAAAATAGATAACTATCACCAAACAAATACGGGGAAGTACGGCTCATTTTTTAGAAGCATTAGTCATCGGATAGTTGGCAAGAATTGGTGAGTGTGAACAATAGTATGAATAGAAACAATGTTTCTTCCCATTTATAGTTACATTATAGGTTTGCAAAAAACTTGTAAATGGGTGACGAATACGAGCAACTGGGACCACCTGGTGAGGCACCACCTCCAGGACTAGGGGCAATAGGTGCAGCACCACCACCTCCACCACCTGGTCCTCCACCACCACCGCCACCACCACCGCCACCGCCTCAACAGCCCGAAGTTCAACCGCCAGGCGTCATTAAGAGCTCATCCAGCAATCAAGGGCAAAGAATTTCTGAAGAAAAAGCAAGTAAAACGAGGTTAGCTTTACTTGTTGCGATGGTTTTAGTGAATTGCTGGGGAAGTTTTGAGACTATTTGTATATACATATATATGTGTACAAATGCATATACATATATACTATATGTGGATGCGTAAGCATAGGGATACAGGGAAAAGCAACGGTAGTGATGCCGTTCAATTCTGAATTCAGAATTCAGAAGCTCATGAACATGCTCCACTCCCGTCAACTAAGCCTCCGTTCCGGGTTCGATAAAAAGGCACCGGATTAATCTTTGGTCAGCTTACCCCTCTAATCCATTAATGATGGCCGCTCTATGCTATGAAGATCTGGGAACCCTTTGCCGCGTCTAACCCATTTCCTAAAAGTTTGAGGACCTTCGTGGATAATGCTGGGATTTGGAAAACAGATGGCGACGAAAAATCTGTAAAGTGTTCAAAATGTATTTATCGGTATACGATGCCTTGGCTGGAGGTGCCAGGTATTACATGCTGACCGGTCGATGGTGCGATCCCAGACCACGAGCTCAGCAAGCCATTAATCTTGGATGTGAAGATGAAAACACCGACTTCATTCATCGCTAGGGCGCCGCAAGTCACTAGTTGAATGTGGCAAACATGCATTCATTCAACCCCACCGAGCTGCAAATGAGTAGAATGCATGACATCTCCCAGGATTTATTGGCGCCGAACGTCCAATGATTGCAATTTCAAATATATATATATATATATATATATATATATATATATATGTACATATGCATAATGTGGAGCCCCTGAAGTGATTGCTCAAAAAATATTACAGAAGGAAAAAAGCAAAAAAACAAGGAAGAAAGAAGAAAAGTGGGCAAGAAGATGAGTCAGATTTCGAATCTTCGTCTACACAAGCTGCACCACGTATATCACAAGTAATTGTTTGCTTTTATCGTTATTAATTATGTTTGAAGTGGTATCCTTGTTGCCGTTGCAACCGTGTCGCATTGACCATCTTCATGTGCCAAAGCGGCTTACAAGATTTGACACCTTAATGAAAGTTTGTTTGCTTGTTTACCTATTTTGTGCAATACCTTCTTAGGAACTGTATCGTCAGATATGCAGAAGTGCCACCGATGTGGGATAATATTAGCATATAATTGGTCGTATACATTGATATCAATGCAAAAGTGTGTGTGCGATAAACATGCGATAAAAACAATGATAGTAATCTCACTTCAAGAGGAAAATTGAGGAACCCAGAAGTGGAATGGTTGCTTGAGCTAGATGATATGCATCTACCTGCGTACACATTGCCTGCTGAACGAGCACTGTTCATGCCTGCGCACTCCATTTGTTGCTGTTAATTCTGGCCATATACAATTTTCTCAATATACTTTTTTGTACTCATGAGATCTAGATCTATAGATGTGTTACGCCAAGAGTAGTCCAGACACTGTATATTTCCTAACCTGTAGCTTATTTTCTACGATTTCTTTCGGACGAGTTTCTTCGTCCCATCATGAAGACTGTTGTCTATGAAGAGAGTACAAAGATGCATTAGCTGGCTAGAGCGCAGTAGATGAGTAGAGTGATAAGATGTCTGTACTGCAGAAACATAAATGCAAGTGTGCCACACTCGGTCTTCCTCTTTGGTGTAGGCATTATCCGCAGAAGTAACACAAATATTCTTGTTAGGGAGATAGTCGACTCTCTGGGAGAAAAGCAGGGTACTATGGAGTATGTGCATCGGGTTCAGTACATGGATAGCTGGGACAAGAAAATAGCCTTGGTACTATGGAACGGTCGATGAATATTATGCGATGTTGCAATTATGTTAAAAAATAGCATTTAGACAAACAACACTAATGTTTTGACACTTGCTCTTGTTTCTAGCATCTGTGCCATCGATTTTCGCCCTTTCCATATCATGATAATCTTATCCGAGGCAAATTTTAGAATCTTCTTGTGGCCTGCAGTGTTCTGATCTTCATCGCCATCGTTCTCGCCGTAGTTTTCACTATTGTTGTGCTTCATCTGACCAATGTTGTTCAGTGGTTCCCATTCATCAACAATCTATTGTGAAGCGCCTTTGATAAAACAGTGTATAGCTGATTTCATACCATACAAATTAGCTTTTATTAGCATTTATACCATTTCCATACCGTTCGTCATGGATTTGTTTGTATATTATGACGTGTATTAATAAGGTAGACATTTTTGAAATGGCCAATAAAGATTTTCATACTGAGCACATCTTCTGGGAATTCGTTATAGAAGGAAGGAAAAAAATACAAAAAATCATAACAACATGATGAAGAATTTTTACGATTTGATTGAATCCAAATTTTTCGAGCCAGCATACGATAATAAGACAGAGGGCCGACTAGGCGCACCAAGCGTTGTCGCTCTGGATGAATCCTAGTTCCAGTAGCCGAACTTCTAACCACCTCACAGTGGTCGCCAACACTTTGTAAAAAATTGGAAGTTACCTAGTACAGGTCTCTTGGAATCAGCAAAAACCGCGCTCCAGTGCTATTCGAGAATCCAAAGCGCAGAAGAGATCACAGGTCCTTATGTCGCAGGCAAAAGCACAGATACGTCCACTCTCCACAGATGGCAGTTGCCAGAGAGCGGATTGTTTGGAATGATTTCTTTGGTGTCATATGATAGATGGGCATTGAATAAAGTACGCACTTATATAGATAATTTATGTTTGTATGGATTGCTTGTGTCAAAACTTTTTCCGTTCGTTTCGTTGCCTCGTAGTATAGTCATGGGAAGTAAGCGAGTTCGAGCTTGAAATGGGGTGGAATTTATGTATGTCTCGACTTCTGCACCAACTTACATGCTGGAAACTTCTTCCCTGGAAACCTAATAAAGGGCAGCTTCAGAATGTCGCCGTAAGCGATTTCAAGCTTTACTGGAATAGGCGAGAAAATCATTACCTTGACAAAGAGATTCTTCCAGAATAAAGACGGTTTCTGTAAAATAAAAGCGCAAGGTTACCCAGTTGTGCAGATAGCGTAGGCGTGGAAATTACAAACACTTGGAAACGCGAAGAATACGTGGAAGTGTCGAAAAGAATTCACAACATATGAAGGCGATTAGTGCACAAGACGTGGTCCTTTTTTATTCCGAGATGACTGCCATTTTTCTGACGAACAAGAAAGAGGAACATGTAAGAAATGGACTAAAACTTCTGGAAGCGTGGCAGAAAACGTATTCTTGGAGAGCCGTTGATACTTTGAAGTTGCTGTATTGCAGAATCGTTAGCGAACTACTGAGCAGAGGCAGTAAAGAGTCCTCTCGTTCTATCATCTTGATACACTCTTTGTAGCCCTGTTTGATGAAGGCGGCAACCCATTCAGCTGTTTATTCGTGAAGTTAGTCTTCGATAGACGGAGAATAGGAAAGGTGGCGATTGCTCAATAGATCAGAGTATGCAGTCATTGCTAGCAAATTTGAAGAAATTAGCGGATTCTTGTTAGAACCGACTCTATGCTACGCGCACGTCGTAGGAAGAACAGCATTCTGTACTCAATTGAAAAAATTGAGCATTAAAAATTTTTAATACAACATTGCCGCTTGAGCGACGAATCAAGACGAGTATCGGGGACCAAGCGGAGTTTGTATCGATAGCTTTTTCTCCGAAACATCGTCTTTGGTGATGTTTGCTTAGACCATGGTGAAGTGTGCAACTGTCACGCCCTTGATCTGCAAAATGTTCCCTTCTAAAAAAATAAACGATTGGCTTTGCAATTTTAACTGTTTATTTGCAGCATGTTACAGTTGTTCATGGCAGGTATTTATTATGTGTGATACAACGGCAATGAAGGTGAGATATTTGCAAAACTCCGGACCACAGGTGTCTGCGGTGGGAAACGAATGCGCTGGTAACCTTTCCGAGGGCTAACGCGTTCACCACCACACCATCTGGGCCCTTCGTTTCGCCTGTCTCTCAGCCAGTTTTCTATCGATCAATGTCGATCTATATCGATCGGCGCCGATGTGTGCCGATCGAATGGTTGATTTTACCCACAGTGAAGGTGGTTGTCTTACGGGACGCCTGCATCCTCGTAGAGTCCACTTTGCCGTTCTTTTCGTCTATCTGTAGTTTGTGTTTCCCGTTATATGACCACCCTATTTGTACTTCATTGTTGATGTGTAATCTCTTAGATATGGAAGACGGGAGAGCTTGTGAAGATGTCAACTGCTCATTCCGGCCAGGGGTTGCAAATGCCGCCTAAATTTCGGACGACATCGCTCAATCGCTCTGTAGGCTCTCCACAGCACTTTTCATGTGTTTGAAGTATTAGCTCATGTCTATGTTGCACAATAGAGCGCAGGGACTGTTAATTTGAAAGGGTGAACACGAAGCTTTGGGTCCGATAGTTGGTTAGTGGGTTCTTTGAGAGGCCGGGATGCAGTCAATGCTCTTCTTCTTCTTCTTCTTCTGCCTAATTCCACTTTCCTGTTGCTCTCCATGTTTACTGAACATCTAAGGTACATGAACAAGGTGGTCATTTTAATCAGGGAACTATCCAGCTTGAGATCTTTGCCTTCGCAAATGGGTTTCATGCTATTTACGCACAATCCAACCTTTTCCCGCTTGGTTGACTTTATTTAACATTTTCTCCGTTTCGTTAGCACTTGTTGAAAAAAATTATGATATCGTAGGGGGAATGAAGATTTGGTAGGAATTTTCTATCAACACGTGCGCTCATGACGGGGCTACCTCATAAAAGGATCTCATGCCAGTTAGTCGCGAGCCAACATCGCGCGACCTCAGACGGTGGAAGGGGTAGTCGCTACAAAAGAGACAAAGAGATCTTTTATGCTTCATTGAGACGAAGTGGATTGCCTTTTAGGACTTTCTAAGACATATTCATGGATACGTGTGTACGTATGTTCTCGTCTATTCCGATTGTATTTCAAGGGTCAGCTCCAACGAAAAGCTACAATTAAATTACTGGGAAGCACAGGAAAAGCGGTTAGGAGTGTATCCATTAAATAAGCCTCTTGTATGCTATAGGAAAGACTAGTACCAACTATCATTAAGTGTATCCAGCTATCGTTCCTCGCTCCATGCCTCCCTTCAGAAGTAGTTTATTCCCGTAGATGACGAAGTGTCCATAATACTAATTTATATCGTGTGGAAGCAATGCGGTGTGGTTTCCTTAAATGCCTGTCATCATCACTTATTATCCTTTCGTACTAGATCCGACCTCTGACTCTCTATCTAAGAGCTTAATATGGGCAACAAGCATGAGAAAATATTGCCTTATAAATAAAAGACAAGTCTTTCATAAGAAAATTATCACAGACAACACCCCCTTAACTTGATGACTAAGAAGACTGATGAAGAACACACCTATGAGCTGATTGTCGATGGATTTAAAGGAAGTGTAGGGTGAGCGCTTTAGTTCTGTGCGACCGTCTAGAAGATTGGATGATAAGTTGTAACCGTAGCTGAACGTAACTTCTGGGCATTGAATAAGATTCTACAAAATCTATCGCTTACTATGCAACGTTGTCTTATCCATCCGTACGCCTCAACGATGGAAAATTGTGCAGCCACCCTTCGTGCCCAGCAAAAAAACCATTGTTCTTAGGCAGTAATGATTTTCACTCCAGGCTTGCTCTTGATCTTTATAATGAACGAATATTGCGATCTTCGATTCGAGCTGTAGAGTTGGACTACGACTGCCCAAAAATCTTGATGAAAAAAGGATAAAGCTGTCGGCGTTGATCAATCTCTTAGGGATGCGCCATGTATTCGACTTCATTAAGCATTGTTTGGAGGTGATTGAATGGATATCTGGTCTTTCCAATGATTCGCGATGGCCTACAGATATATCGAGCAAGTCCTGCTCTCGTTCCATACAAGTCTGGTACCAATTTGCCGATCACGGAGTGATAGAAGGCTTAGTGGGCCATGAACGCGGGAATCGATTCTACGTGTTTGTTGCAGGGCGCCTCCGACCACTGAGCCACATGCGCCCTTACACGAAAGTCTTAGGTGGAGTATTTCGATAGTTTTTTTCTAATGAAGGAATGCATATTGATTAGTCATACCGAGGTTAAAGGAAAGTCTGTTTTGAAATATTTTTATACTTTGTACTAGCTGATAATGAGACCGCCTTCTACAGGATGGATTTTCCGGCGAAAACAAATGGTTACCACAATTACTACAGTTATCATCGGAGAATCACCGCTATTGGTAAGAACCATCCTGTATAAAAGAGCATCGCCTGGCGAGTATGGTTCACTCGAGAGAGATGCTCCACTAAGAAAGATCCGGTTCGATGAGCGAAGACGCCACCTCGAGAACACCAACAACTGTGGACCGTTTACTCGGATCATCGGCTCTGTTGAAGACGAAACCGTCGAAACGTTAGGAAGAATATCTATCAACGTCGCGTAAGTTTATCAAAGAAAGAATACATATTTCGATAGTGTTGCATGCTTGAACTCTTTAAAAATCAATATTCAACGCTGTTATCCGACTTTTAATGTTTCGATATTGGTGAACGTAGGCAAAAGCGCAACATTTACATCCTCAGTTTTTGCTTTTGGTCCAGTCGAATCGCTTCCGCAAACTCGTCTAAATTCACGACTCCAGAAGCTTAATTTTAGGCGCATTGCCTTCCGTTACTTCTTATTTTTCGGGCATTGAGACCGGTGCATTTCGGTTAATCCTGTGAACCCCCTCTTCTTCGACACTGAATACTTCAGAATCAGGTTCGTTCACGTTCCAAAAAATTCTTAAGCAGAATTCGAAGGTATTGTAAGTAAACAATCGCTGCGCAGGCTTTTCTATGATGGTCTTCTCAAAAATAATCGGCGCTTCTTTAAGTAGGTCTGAAGTTGAGCTGAGGAACGACGATTTTGATTGTTAGCAGCTTCGACTCGTATCTCCTCATCGCATGCAGTTGTTGTTGCAAAGGTTTTAAAATGCACTTAATTATTCAGTTGTAGGTTTTTGGAGAAGGAAGTCCTTCCACAGTATTGTTGTCTAATCATTTCATCGTCGAGAAAGTGAAAGCGTTCGACGGATTTCCTTTCAGTTGTGCGAGGTGCGTCGTAAACGTTTCATGTTGTTCTCAGATTTTCTCTCGAATCCAGCAGAATAACTTCTGAAAGGACTGAAAATGTAGATTAAAACTGTCTCCTTGTGATTAGTGAGAACAGATTTCCAGCCGTACCCCCTTGATTGTCTTTCCGCTTTTAAAACTGCTGCATTTGTACAAATCGGCCTCCGTTTTCGCCCATGTGCTTAACACTGCTGCTGTTGAACTGATTTCAATCCACCACTTCGCGATATGATTTGTGATTGAAGAAGTTGAAAGAGAAATCGTGGTGCGATCTGGCCCAGGGTATAAGTTTTGCGAATATCTCAGCATCGTTTTTGGTTGATCTGTGAGTTTCAGATTCTGCGAATTGCCACACGATCGGAGGAAACATTATGCGAAAATGAAATCGTTCGTGTCTGCTTTGGAACGTGTGATCAACGTGCAGTCGACGATAGCTTCATGTCGTGTGCCACCATAGGACATGTAGTCCTTAGACATGGAATCTATCGTCGTCTAAATGAATTACTGAATCATCCCACTAGTAGTTTTGCTGAAATTGTTCAGTTTACGACAAATAGGAGACTGGAAATTTGAAGTCGCACGTAGCATAATGTTTCTTGTAACTATTGCCAGAATACTTGCTATTTCCAGTATTATCCTAATGTTCTTATGTTGACTGTTTATTGGTAGCTATCCTATATACATCGCTTCACTTTATGCATATTGTGTCCTAACGACCATCTTATGCACCTGCATCGCATTTAGCGGGAAAGGGATTCTTTAACTTCCCTCTAAGAACTTTTCTTCTCTGTCCGACAGTTCAGGCAGTGAATGAGCAGCTGTCAGATGCACGCACGATCCTGCACATGCCGTTCCAATCAACTTTTTATACAAGCTACTGCATCGCTGTCGTGTATACTTTCTGCATAAGCTAATGTATAGCCTTTATGAACTTTCTGTAGAAGCAGCTCTATCAGATTGTACTGAATGACAAACTTTTTAGAATCTCCTGCTGAGCATTAACTTTAGTTCATTCGGACAAAGCCGCACCCGTTACAGAAAGAATATAAGGAGCACTGTGAGCCATCCTAGTAAGCTTCGCTCAAATTCTTTCAGCTAGTTCGCTCAACTAGTGCTCATACAGTCTTCTTCGTCGTCTTGGCACATATATTCCTGACACTTCTGGATATGGTGAAATCGTTAATATTTACATTTATTACTGCTATAGATGGTTATAATCTAAGCCTTATATTGCGCTCTGTGGCAACGTCAAAAGGTCTTACGTGGCAAGTTCGTACAAAGTGGACCGTCATAACATAAAGGAAATTCTAGCATACATATCATGCACACCTCTACAGCTATAGAGCAGGTTTCCTCTACAATTCTCTATGGTGGTCTGAACTCATCAGCTTTCCCAGTTGTCGAAACATGAAACTGCGGTAGAAAAACTAGAAAGTTCGTCACCGACACGAAACTGGGCGTCGTCGCATTCGCCTATTACACAGCTTATTCGTTTCTAAAAGGATAAAGGATAATGCTCTTGGCGTTGATCAATCCCCTGAGGGATGTGCCATGCATTCGATTTCATCGAAGTATCGTTGGAGGTGATTGTATGCATATTTGGCCTTTATAATGACTCGAGGTGGCCTACTAATGTATCGAGCCAGTGCTGGTATCCTCCCAGACAAGTCTGGTACCAATTTGCCGACCCCTGGAGGGATGGAGGGCTTGGTGACCCATTGGCATGGAGATTGATCCCACGTGTGTGTAGCAGTGGCGCCTCCAACCACTGCGCCACACGCGCCCTAGTTTCCGCGCCATTCGTTTTTACACGCACTCATTCACTCACTGGGGGAGCTGGTTGCTAAAGGTGACAGCCGTGTGCTCTCTGTCGCTCACATTTTCAGAAGTCAGTAACATCCACGAAAAGATTTGCGGGCACATGAGCAAGAGCAGAATTTTCACATAAAGTCTGTTCTACGCAATTCCTTGGGAACTCTTTATTTTCGCTTTCCGGATACTTTTGTGCAGTAAAGCAAAACGCAGAGATTTTTTGTCATATCGACGCAGCAGAAATAGGGAGTGGCTTCTTTACTTATAGGTGAAAACAGCACCATTTCTACTCCAGTGACAGCGAATCGGTTTTCAAAGAAAGTCGTCTAGTAAACGGCAATGTTGAAAACATCTTTTTCAAATTAAAGAACAAACTTTGTCAGTTCAGCATACTCTTCAATGTACATTGTTACAACGACAATTGGGGAGCGGCACGTGAATAGTCACCGTGATTCGGAAATCTGGATTACGTCTTATACGCGAATGACACCGTCTGCATCATTCTCTCGAGATCAAGTTCGATAACTTCAAACGATTTTCGTCTTGAGTACGTAGCGCTGAGATTTTCAAGGTGCATATTATGTATAGTAAAAACCTAGAGTCGAAGATAAATGACAGCTCCGAAAACGGCCGTTCCTTGTTTCGCTATATCCTCGCTCCTCAAGTCTTCCTAGGTTGCAGGGCTAGCTCATATCTGCTTTTCCATCCAAGTATAAAAAGCTTGATCATACAAGCTGTTTCGATCCATTTGATGTGGATAAAGCATTGGAAATTATCTCTTATTTCATGAACATCATTTGGTTAAGTTCAGCACAAGTACTTTTCTTTCTACGCACACACCCTCAATTTTCCGTCAGCCTTTGTTCTGCCCGGCTTACGTGAGTTGTTAAGAGAACGACTCATCAGCAATGCGAAAGCGGTGAAACTGCAGACCATCAACTCACTCATGCGCAATGTCATCTAAGATCTCGCTTCACATTCTCGAGAGGGGTGGCGGTGATTTAGTTATCGCACACATTCAGTTTATTGAGTGAAACAAATGAAAATTCAACTATTTGCTTGCTGGTAGACTGATCCCTAAAATCACTGTCAATGAGTCGTAGTTGTTGTGGAGGCTTCATTATCAATGGGGAAATTATCGACCGTTTTCGTTAGATGATAACACAAACGCAGATAACAAAACTCGCTTAGGGAAAACCAAACCTTGCAAAGCGCAGCCCATCGGATCAAAATCACCAAAGTACTCTAGAAGAAAGCTTTTCTAATATGCTTTTATGGGAGATCTCAACGTCAGAATAAGAGAGTGTACTAAGGAGAACTATACTATTTTGATGCAAGATGTCCTGTTAGGCGTCACTCCAAAGGAAGAATCCTCTTCCAGCAAAATTTATTCCCTAAAAAGAAGGAACATCGTAAACCAGCGTGAGAATATCCCAGTGGCACGACTTGTGTGGAAATTAACCGGCAAAGAGAAAGTTTTATCTACATAACATTGCTATTCTTGTAAAAGAAAAAGGTCAGTTCATCCGTGATTTGAAGCGAATGAAACGGAAATACTCTGCAAAATGTCTTAGGAGGCGAGATCATCTTGTACCAATTTCTCCCCCTACATGACAGACACATCGAGAGGAGACTAACGAGGACCATGATTTGACTGTCAGGAATCTTCGAGGCAATGTTAGACGAATTCTTCTTGTTCAAACAAAGTTCCGACCATATCTCTAACTCTACCAGCAAATCGCTCTAGAAAAGAAAAAACCTGAACGCTGTTGTCACCAACGAAACCACTGCAGAAGGAGTAGCTATGTTTGCAATGAACATTCCTAAAAGTAGGAGAGGTTCAACAGAAATCAAAAATCAGCATAGTACAGCGTTAAAAACTAGTTATCGAGAAGCCATCGGGACGGTTAAAACGAATTGCAACTAATAATTCTCTGACTAATAAGACCATATTTAACGAGTATCCAGTGCGCTCTAAAAAAAAGTGAATGGCATGGGGAAAAAAATGCTCAGAACACGAAGGACAAGACGAGTTCTGGTCCTTAATGAAACTGCTAACTTACCGATACAAGATCGCAGCTTCATTTGCTCTGTTGAACTTCTACGCATGACCAATCTTCACAATTCCAATCACAACAACATGGTCGAGGTTTCTAACATTTGAACATCTGATAAAATTTTCGCGAAGAATGAACAACAACCATGAAATTTCAGAAGTAAAACAACAAGATCAGTTTATAAATAAAATGAACAAAACTCTCGGCGTTAATCAATCCCTGAGGGATGCGCGATGCATTCGACTTCATTACGCATAGTGTAGAGGTGAATGAATGCACATCTGGCCTGTACAATGACTCGCGGTGGCCTATCGATGTATCGAGCCAGTGCTGCTATCTTTCCAGATCAGTCGTTACCAGTTTGCCGATCCCGGGTGACGGAAGGCTTGATAAGCCATGGGCGCGGGGATCGATTCCACGTGTTTTCCAAGGCACCGCCGACCACTGCGCTACACGAGCCCTTGATCAGTTTGTAAGATCATGTAAATAAGTATATCAACGATTTATAACGAAGTTTATAGTAAATCGGTCTTTTGCATTATTATGACCTTCTCAATATCTTTAAATGTAATCACCACTTACTTTAGAATTGATCAACAACTTTCCTATTGCCCATTCCAGAGTTCTCATGTTGGTTCTACTATGCTCCTTAACCAATCGGTAACCCCTGACCTTTACGAGGTCGAGGAATCAATCGGTAGATGAAGGGCGAACTAACGACTTGTCTATTTCTTAAGACCTTTCGCTTTCAAACCAAACCTTCAATGCACTGTTTTATTCTGGATTTTCAACCAGCAGCAGGTACCTAACTAAGCACTCTAAAACAACACTTGTAAATGCTGTCGTGTTACCGGGTAACCCGGGCCATAAAAACCGCACCAGAATTAGATTGCGACGATCTGGTGAGAACACTGAAAACAGCATAAAGTCTTTGGATCCCTAGTTCCTGTGATGTAATTTAACAAAAATACAGAGGTTTTCATGGTGTTGAGATGCTTGTTTTTTCTTAATCAGAATTGACACCTTCTACGTCGAAGCAAATGAGGAAAAGTCAATCAGAAACCTTCGGCATAGTCAGGAAGTGACAGTATGCCAGAGTCTAAGAAGAATCTGAAACAACATCTTCAACAAAAACGAAGTCGGTTTTTAAAAACATTACTATGCTATGTACCAGCTAATTTAACACCAACTTCTGTAGGATGTACGGCCAACATGAACGCATATCAGTAGGTCATCTGAGATGGCATTAATTCAACAACCATGTTACACAAATCAATCCGGCTCAGACTAACCTCGTACCAGCTTAATAATCCAACAAGGTAACAAAAATATAGATTAAGAAGACGAGATAAGTGGAAAATCATAACAACAAAGAAGTTAGCGATGTTCTCACTAGAAGAAAAAGCACGGTCCCTAACTCTGAACCATGGAAAAACGGTTCCATTATGATAAATTCGCTATGCATTGTCATAGTGGTACAGAATTCTTAATTTGCTCTCATGTTTTATTCCATCACAGGGGTTAGCGATGCAGTCCATCAGGAAGCAGATTCCTCCAGGCCACATAGGAACGCCCTGGCTCGGCTGTCTTCAGCAACACCGGAAATGTTCGAAGACGTTAGTAGACGATGAATGTGAGGAAAACGAATGGAATTCAAGAAGTGGTGGGATTTGCACGGTAGAAGTGATGACAGTAAAATAGTAAAAAAAATGTTTCATTATCCACTAATTTATTATACCACTAATGTATTAAGTGTTCAACGGATATTTCACAATTTTCGGTCGTTTCCATTCACCGTTTACCAAAAATTTAACGCGTTATTTCTAAAAACCTAAGGGTAACGCACTGATGGCACTTTATTTAATGCTTGAAACGTAGGATGATGCCATTAGTAGAACGTCCAAAACTCTTTGCAGTTCGTTTTTTTTGTAAAACAGTAGATCCTTTCTTCCCTTCTTTCAACGTGCACAGTTTTGATTGTAATGAGCAGTGACAACCCAAGCCAGCAAAAACCTCTACTTGTTTCAACTACTTGGCCATGGTCCAGAATACAGGTGGTCGGTTCTGTTGACTTATGGTAGAGTTGTATCTAGCTGAAGACAACGGTGGTTTACCTCTTGATGGCCATAGATATCCTCATTGCTTTGTCTGACTCGTTGCTGCCTTTATCACTGTGTTTCAGAAGACACTGCCACTGCCAACGAGATCACCGTTGGGACTAGCAGCAGAGTTTGATGTTCGATATATTGGTTAAAAAGAGCATTTCAATATACACAGGTCTTGTGAACAGATTTAGTCTACGATCATAAATGTCATATGGTGGTCGATAACAAGTATTAGGCTCATAGTGAAATCTAAAAAGTTGGCGAAATGTAAGGAACATATTACTTTGCTCATTCTTTTTTATCACAGCGCCTGCACAGGAGGTTTCGGCACTTTCCTGTGAGTGTACTGTGACAGCAAAATGCAAATAGTTCTAGGTGTGTAAGTAGAAAAAAAATTGACGTAAGTTTTTTCATAGCAAGAATCTTGGGCCAATTCCAAGTTTGTCAGGATAACGGAGAATTGCAAGCGCAAATTTCATGAATAATTATGCGGACTGGTTCATGCAGAGCTCCTATCATTCATATGCTTAATATTTGAACGGCCTGTCCTCACTGGTTGTGCGGGCCCAAGCATAATCTCCATTTTTCGAAGACCTTCTGGTCAAGACATTGTGATTCTCTGGAATCCCGAGGTCAGCCTGGCAAAAAGTCTGTACCAGGTTTTTCACTGACACAGACAGCAGCAGCCCCTGTGGATCAGAGCGAAATTTGCCACCATGCGACTTTGATAGCAGGACTGTGGTGGATCCTGGTATTGGTTTACTCTTAGCTAGGGTTCCTGATGGAAACGCCGAACTCCTTCTCAGCTTGAGATACCCTGCGAAGAGGTGAATCCCACCGCTGTACATCGCAGTCCGGCACCCAAAACACCTCTCAGAAGCCACGATGGCGCTGTAAAAAGTTGGAAGGATCATTCACATAACTGTTAATAAACATCCGCTCAGAAAGGTCTCCGACTATTTTTATTGTACACCACACCATTTTGCCTCCGAACTTCTTCTACAGTTTATGTAATGCTTCTTAGCTCTTTGGATTAGAGTTTGCACAAGTAATCACAATGGTCAATGGGGCTTTTAGTCTTCATTTTTATTTACATGAGTGACTTTTACTAATAATCTAAACTATGTTGAAGAATATTTGTTCTATCGCAGCAGAAGTCCTATGTGTTCTCCGTGTTCACATTTGTTCTATAAAAACACTTAGAATCACTTTTTCACTGATATTTTTCAGACTCTGTTGAGGTATTTTTTTTAAAAGTTTTTAAAAAGGTGTCTGAGAGCAAAATAAACGTCCTAGGATACTCTGTTTCTTGTGTAAAAGTCGACCTATCGTATCTCCCTACAGGTCCCTAAGTGCGTTTAGCACGGGCCAAATGAACACTGATAAGAACTCACATGCTTTGGTCAACAAGCCATCCTTATCGTTTATTCCACCTTCTGTCTAACTGACTACTCTTAAAAAAGTGTGTAGATCTTAATTTTAGCAACCTACATAACAATATGGACCTATACGAATGTGTCCATGAACTGAAAAGTTGGATTGTGTTAACCTTGGAACGTGAATATCACAGAAGACCCAAAATTGTGAAGGTGAACTTTACCTGTTATAGTCAGTGTATTAAAATTCGTAGAAGAATGGAGTAGATGCAGTATAACATACCAGAGTTCAAAGGAAATAAACGTATAATTGTCACAGTAAATAGACACATTACAATAAATTTAGTGCACATTAATTTAATAGATAGTACCATTGGAAATCGCTCTGGGTCACATGTCCGAGATCGTTCGCTTCCACTTGGACTGGTCGGATCATTCAAAAAATCTCCCGAAAACCGTTATAGCTAAGGTAAGAACTCCATTTCTTCTTTTTAATATGTCAAAGTGCTTTTACTGTTTGAAGTATTTACCGAACCGATAAGTTTCAGATTTAAAAGGGGTGCATGCTTTATATTCTGGCTTTTTCTTAAAATGATGTTGATGTGCCACTGTCCTTTATTACTAACAAGCTTCAGTGAAGCCCTCTTTTGTCTCAGTTTCTTGTCAGATTGCGCAATTGGTTCGCTCGTAACCAAAAGCATCACAATTTTTCTACAAGATTTTATGGATATTAGATCTGACATAAGTTAACAGTCCTAGCATTAACTCTTGAACAATGCTGATTTCATTGTTTGGAATTTTGCACAGGATTCCGATGCTTAGCTCAGGGGAAGTACATAGGTATCCTAGCCTGGAGCTGTGGTTTTTTTTATCCTATCCCTACACTTTGATGCTCTCGTTCTTGTGCTTTATGCTTTTACATGATAACATTAGAAAAGCGAAGATGTCTCTTAATTTGGTCTTATTTATTCTATTAATTTATATATGTCAGCGGCCTTCACCTATTGTGCACACCTCTGCACTGCTTTGATGCGTTTTTGTTTTATTTTACACCATTAATAAGCAATAATTAAGAAGATGTTGTCTTGCAGCAGTTTAGAAGATGTGCTTATTCCTGCGTGTAGAACTGTCAGGTATTTGAAGATTTTGCATTCTTCATTAATGTTGCTAATGGGCGTCAAATCAACTCTTCTTGGAGTCCCGTAATTTCGTTACTAAGCCGTTGCTAAGTTTTCACCACGGGTAGTCTACGGCCTTCTTTTCTCAGATGAGTCCGACAACAACTTTTCCAATCACAAAAGAATGCTAGCCCTGGGCGAGCCAACTCTGAGACAGGGGTAGAGATAAAAATACATAGCGTCCGGCGTTGGTCAATCCCGGGAGTACTGATTTCGATTTCTGATAAGCAAATGCATATTTGTCGCAGGCAGTGAGTTACGGTGTCTTTCGCTAGATTGAGTCTGTGATTTTACGCTTCCACACAAGGTCGGTAGCAATTTGCGCAACCACGGCATGTAAAGGGCTTGGTTGGCATAAGACCCAGGATCGAACCAACTATGTGAGTACTACGGACTGCATCGAATCAATATGCTTCTGCTATTCTTTCTGAGACAATATCATTAAGCATATTAGATGATATTTTGATGAACGATCTAAAGAGATATAACAGACTGAAGTTGTAGCTACAGTGTAAGCTTCCTATTTTGAGCAAAAACACAGTCGTCCCGCATTCATCGATTAGATACCATGAGTTCATGACGATAACTAGTGAGTTCTTCAAATGTTAGGATGCACTTCCATTCAGCGCTGTCAAAAACAGTCGTCGATGACTTCCTCCATAGCCCTTTTATTGGATAGAATGATTACTCTGGCTGTACATCGAAATTCCTCATCATTTATTTTCTAGGTGGGAAATCCCTTCTCATAGAATCCCTCAGTTAAAATGTGTGGTTTTCCTCCTTCCTGTGGAAAGAATCTCGTAATGGTTACACAAGGGAAAAGTTCTCTTCCAGTAGGGAAATCGTTTGCGTAAAACTCATGATTTATAGTAATGCGTTTCAAAAATGTTGAAAATAGGATAATTCATGCTTTTCCAGATCCCGACCTCGAAAACAACGGAAGAAAGCATGGATCATTCCAACGATAGCATCAAAAAAGTGCCGACACTCAGCAGCGAAGCAGAGGAAGAGGACACTATTTTGAAAACGATGCACAAGATCGAGATGGACACCTATGCAATGTTCAAAAAAGGTGCGACCAGTGTCGTAGAGCAGAACTTTTTCCCATCTAATTTTTTAAAAAGGAATGGAAAGGCGTCAAATTAGTAAAGGTACTAACCACCTAGCTTTAAATGATAACAATGACTTGCACTTGTACGCCCCGTTCTCAGATATTATCTGGATCCAACCGGCCATTCTATTCGAACATCATTTTGTTTGTTGGAACACTTTGTTTCCTGGGATCCTGATTACATCCATCCCAATGTTGTCGTTAACCGCCGGACGATGAATTGGAACGAGACTCGCAATAATGCCAGTAGGTTTCTCTTGAGACGACGGCAATCTTTGATTTAACCACAATGATGCTGAGATATTTGCAAAACTCTGGAACAAAGGTGTCTGCGGTGGAGAACGAACGCGTTATTACCCTTTCCGGAGGCTAACGCGTTCACCACCAAACCATACGGGTCTTTTGTTTTGTCTTTCTCTCAGCTAGTTTTTTACCTACCAGTGCCATCAGCAATCACCCGTTAATGAAATTGATCTGCTGAGGCCAAGCCGTCAATGAACCGAATTAAGCTGAGGCTACCCAAAACCTTTGATATAGGTTCACTCTTACCTAGGTAACCCTTCGTGATCTTGTCGAAGCATGAACCTCTTTCTGTGTATCGAGAGAGCAGAATACTTCCTCGCCATGATGAAGTGGTTAGCCATTCGAAAAGTAGATGTATATCAATGATATAACCAATTTACACTCAAATATCGTTATTGTGGGTATAGGTACAGTCGCATATAACGCGGGTTTCAAACTCCTACAGAAAGCAGAGTTAGACTGGCGCAAAAAATTTCAGCGGCTCTACATGACTTGGCTAGATAGCTATACTCCTACATTCCGTACAAATAACTTACATGACTACCAAAAAACAATGTCACGGTGGATAGAGGCATGACCCGAAAAGGCGCTGTGTTCGAGTATACGAACAATTGTAAATCAGCGTTTTTATTCAGTAAAGTGCGACGGTTTGGCGATGCCCTACCTTTATGATTCACTGCCACTTTCTTCTCCAACCCCATGTCTGCTAATGGAGGACATTCACTCGAGCTACATGTTTGACGTCATCGATGGATTCAATGACGAGCAGGTTCAATGAAGCTTTTTATTTACTCATTGTTCGTCACTTTATCGAACCGACGTGTAGAATCATGACATGTATCGACCAATCCACATACGCATAATTACACAAAGACACAGAAATAACCGTATGTATACGGGACACCTTCAAACACATATGCACGCACATCGGCACACATGTATATATCCACACATACATCCATACGTATATACATACATACATACACATAGGTAAAGAAACAGATAAGACACCCAGACACCCATCGACGCAATTGTAAAGATGCGACCACTTGTACTAGAAATGAATAAGCCCGTGTGAGAAACCAAAAAAAAACCAATGTGGCTGTGCATGTGTCTTGACGTTGGAGTTACTACGTATTCTTCTATTTAGCATTTTCGTTAGAAATAGCCAAGAAATTCACCAGCTCACCTGTTCAATAACCAGTTGTTTGCTCGTATATGGTAGTCAACTTAACTTAATCAAAACTTAATCTAACTTAAGTTAACACTAAATCTTATAACTATCCAAGTCGTTCATTCTCACTGCACATTCATCGAATTCGATAACAGTCGCACAGAGTTCATATGTAGGGACGGGTCCACTCCAGTCCACTCCTTCGTCGACGAGGGCTCATAGGATTGCATTCCTTTCGACACTGTCAAACGCTTTTTTCATAGTCGACAAAGGTTAGGGACTATAGGCAGGTGGTATTCCCGACAAACTTCGACGACCCTGGACACGGTTTGGATGTGGTCCATACAGCAAAATCCTTTCTGAAATCCTGCTTGTTCGACTGGTTGCGCCTCATCCAATGTCCTTGATATGCGCAAGAGGATAATCTTCGCGAACAGCTTGTAGGGCACACTCAACAAGAATATAGGGACGATAGTTACGAAGATCACTTCGGTCTCCTTTCATGGGCAGGATGACCGTACGCGGCGTCCTCCACTGGTCTGGGATTTTTTCCTTTTGAAGGTAGGCTGTCATATGATTTGCGAGAAGTACATGTAAATTGCGGCCTCCAGCTCTAAGGAAATCTGCGGTGACATTGGTTGGTCCTGGAGCTGTGCCTCTTTTCATGGTTTCTATCGCAACTGGAACTTCCGACGGAAGAATTCCAAGTGGTTTTTCTCCAACGGGGATATTAGGGTCCGGGATAGGGATTGTGGAACGGAAAAGGATGGTGTAGAACGTTTCCGCTATTAATTCCATATCATGACGGGGAGTTTTGACGATCCCATCTTCGTTCATCAGAGCTGACAGCGGAACATTATAATCACACAAAGTCCCGACGGCATTTTTTTCAGACTGCTTCTTTTTCCCTGTTGCCTCCAGTAGTTTCTTCTGCTTGTACCGTTGTAGATCTTCCTGCAAAGCTATTCTGCAGCTGGCATTTATTACTAGCCATGTCAAACGTGTTGCAGTAGGGATCAAGCTTCAGTTTCCTTCTCTTTTTCGAGCAACTCCGTAGTAGTGATGGAGATGCGATCCGATCTTCTTGCTTTGAGGAACTGAGGCGAATTCGGCACAGCTTTTTCAGTCCTTCGACAAGCAGCTCGTAGTCTTCGGTCGAGTCTTCTTTAATCTGCCAATCACGTTTGGATAGGACATCGTCATGTTCTCGTCGTACAACTTTCGTACAGCTAAACTTTTTTCTTCGTGGTCGATGAAGCGAGTTCTTTTCCAGCTTGTGGCTGAATCGAATCTTCGCGCGAAGAAGGCGGTGATCGGAACCAGTACAGAATGACCGGACTACCGATGTATCAAGTAGGCACCATCTTCTGTTTGTCAGAATATGGTCGATCTCCACATGAGTCATGCCGTTGGGAGACTCCCATGTCCAGCGGCGGCTTTCTTTCTTCTGGAAAAAACGAGTTTCCATAGAAGAGACGTGCTGCTGACAGGAGTCTTGCGAGACGGTTTCCCATTCTCACTTCTTTCTCCTAATCCAAAATTTCCGGTCCTGTATCCGCTCTCGTTGGCCTTTCCTATTTTGGCGTTGAAGTCTCCGACAACAAATTTATGATATGCTTTATCATTGCGGATGACTTCCTCCAACTGATAGTAGAACGCATTTAATTCGTACTCATCAGCTGCGTCGGTCGGTGAGTAGTAGTTGATGATAGTGATCTTCTTATGATGCGACAGTTGAAGACGGAGGACGGCTATGCGAGGGGAAAGGATCTCGTATGAGTCGACGAGATGGACAATGGACGGGTGGACGACAAAGCCTACGCCGCGGACATTTCGTGACGGGACGTTTTTCTCCACGGATCACAAAGGGTCCCGTTGTTTAGTTGGCGTATGTCGGTCTTCTTGATTTTTGTTTCTTGTAATGCGATCACGTGAAATTTAATGCGATCTGCGGCTACAAGAAGGGCGTGAAGATTGGCGTCTGCGGAGAGAGTTCTGGCATTATACGTGCATAGTAAGAAACAATCTCCATGGCGGGTCGTGCCTGCGTGCGTCAGATCCGGTTCCAGTGACGTGCTGGGGAACCCGAGACTTTTCTGGCCTCTCGCCGGTCGTCTCACCGCCTGACGTCATAGACAGGGAGCACCCAGTGTGCGGGGTACTGAGACTGGCCTATTGCTGATCGGGCAACTTGGTCCTCCCTGGAGTCCCTGACGTAACCTTGCAAGGGCGCATCCAGGTCTTCACCATGATGTGGATCAGAGGAAGGTGTGAACCACTGCATTAATAACGAGAATTGCTTCATCGACAGCATAAGCAATTTTTCTAGCATGAAAGCAGAAAGAATAGCAATTCCAACACAGGAAAGAACTGATAAATTTTCAGTTGTACCAAATCGTCGACCAACTTGTTGCGCTTCACGTTTACTCTTTCACGCACGACAGTTGGAAATCATACGGAATGGGAACCAAGGTAAAGCAAACATTATAAATAAAGTAGGCAAAGAAAAAAAAGGCGCTAAAAAAATACCATCAATCTCGGACAAAAAACCGCAGCAGAATTACTCTCAAAGGAAAATTGGTCTAAAACGTGCATACGAGAGAAGAAATTCCGAAGATATCTAAGTGCTACAGCAACCTGTCCGATTCAGAAATTTTACCATTATTTAAGGAGGCTCCTAGGTGATCTGTTAAGCATATCTGTACTTGTTACGCTTGCAAGCATAGAATTTCTGACCTCTCACGTCTATTCCATGAAAGTTATGTAGTTTAACATTAGGATTTAAGTGTATTACAAATAGCTTAACATAAAAAATCCAATAAAATTACTTCTGGAAATGAGTATTGAAGCGAGTGGTCGCTGATAACCCTGATCGATAGGATTAGCTGAGAGGCAGGCGAAATGAAGAACGCGCATGGTGTGGTGGCGAATGCGCTAGCCACCCGAAAGGGCAATAGTGCGTTCGTTTCCCACCACGGACACCTGCGGTCCGGAGTTTTGCAAACATCTCAGCATCATTGTGGTTATCAAGTAAGTATTTAGCCCTACTATAATTTAGTCGTCTTTTTTCACTTTACATGACCCACGTTTGCCTCTACTGTGTGGGTCCCTCTCGATAGTCAAGCTGATCTTTTTAGTCACTTCCTAAATTCAAGTTTTGGTCAATTTTCACTAGTTTCATCCAGAAGGAAAATTTGCTGGCAAGTCTTGTTATCTCTTAAACACCAAAGTCTGCAATAATTTCAAGAATACCACAACATTGAAGTACTATGGGGAATGAAGCACAGATAAAGAAAATAGTGGCGGAATAAAATATTGTGAGCACCAACGATTACTTATTAAGATGGAACCCAGTTATTGGGAATTCGTGACAATGATTAACGAAACGGGCAAACACTTGATGGCTGAATATCCGATGTTGAAAAGAGGCCTTACTTTACTTTACGAGAAATATACAGCTAATGGATTATGGTACATTGAGTATCTTCAGCACTACCACAAGAACGGTATGTTTGCTTCTACCTACTTCATATTTAATATTTGGAAAGACCACAGTTAACGAATTTATCAACTACGGTCAAGGAGATAAGTAATGTGCTGACTGGGGAAATTCTAGAGTTTCGAAAGCCGCGTTGAAGTCCTTGTAGGTCGCCATCACATGCAACTCACTGAGTATTATGTCGCTATGAGTCACTCTTGTCTTCGGTGATTCTTTTACGTTATAATAGTCCTCCAAATGGAAACTTTAAACTCCTTCTCCGATTAGGAGACCTTGCGAATAGTTGAACCATCCGCAGTACGTCAGAGTTTCATACCCATGAAGACCTTCCGGTCGGGTGATATAAGACAGTGAACCAATAGGATTTCTTCTATTAAATAAACCACAACATCACTCCTGACTGCCCTTTTTATTTAAACATGTATGAACCACTTAACTATTTTAAGACACCATTTTCCCCCTCTTTTGTTTAAAAACAACATAAAAAGCGCTGAGTTCTTCTTCCAAGTACACACCTTTGTCGCATTCTTCGTTGTTTTTCATGCCGCATATTTTCATATTATTGTAAACACATTGAAGACATAATTCGTATCTACGTGCATGGTGATCTGTGGGCGGCGAATATTCTATGGCGAGGTGATAAGTTGGCCGGGATCATCGATTGGGCGCTGTGCCATGCCGGACCTTTGGTACGGACTTTATCAAAAACTTTCACACCGGTTTTGCTTGAAAATAATATAATGCATAGAATAACACTGCTTGAAAAGAAGACTGAACCGTGAAATTCCAAAAAATTCTCGTACAAGTAATTACCGTTTACAAAAAAATGTGCTGCAAATTAAAATATGTTATAGGAATGACGTAGGATGTGGATAAGGCAGTGATAGCAAAGCCGTTCGTCACCAATACGGTGCTGGTTTGATCCCGCCCCGGGCTTACCGAGCTTGTCACCTGGCAGGGTCGAAGAATTAGTACTAGATTTGACTGGGCACCGTAACTCACTATCTCAAGATTGCAAAGAGAATCGACTCGACGAGAATTCAACAACATTCATAGAGAAGATGAAAGTCCTTAATCAGCGGCCTAAGTCATGCGCCGAATGTTACAGGACCATCGTGAATAAATGATGCGAGGAAATGAACCCACTGCAAGAAGTGCTGGGATCCGTAGAGCAGGTGTGACGACCGGTCATGCAAAACAAAGAAAATAATGGAAGGAAGACGGATCTCTTTCAATGAGCAAAAAAAGTTGCAAGATTTCGTGATGCATCTTCAGCTGGCGAATATGAGGTTAAACGTGGAGAAAAAGCGACTATGTACTTACCCTAATTTGGATTGAGGAATGGAACACTTGACTAGAAGCATTCGTCATAAATCGTAGTCACAGAAGACCTCTCAACCAAAGACATGAGGAAACACCTAGTGGAGAATATGACGAATAAAGCTACAAAACTACAGTGTGTACCTTATTTCATTGATAAGCTAATACAAGGTTGTTATCACACATTTATTCGGCTAACGTTTCGGTACATTCTCCTTCTTCAGAGTTGGAATAATCGAAATCGATTGTTTTCACCTTGAACAGCCAGAATTTCACCATTCTCCATTGCCATTATCACTTGTGTAAAAAGAGGGGCGTTAGCAAGGAGATACCATCTCGTTGAAGTTACTACTTACAGCTAATCTTCAGAATTTTATGCAAGAACTAGAATGGGATAAGTGCGAAAGTCGATAACATACAATTCTAATAGATTGTTTTTGGTGAGCGAATGACAGAGTTCGTGTAACACCATGTATTAGTCAAGCAAACGAATGCTGGTCGATTTCCATGGCGGCCTGTGAAAACGACTGTCCTTTGTCGAAATCTCGAAAGAAAAAATATTCTTGGGTAGGGATTCGTTTTTTGACGCCTCCCCACTCATTAATGCTCATCGGAATGACTATCTCCTAAAGTTAGATATGAGTCCATTTAGGTAAAACGTGCAGTTCGCAGAGCATATAAGCGCATCAAGAATTCGATAAAAAGCACGAAAGAAACTCATATTTTTCCCAATCTTTCCCAGTCTATGAATCTCACTGTTGTGAAAGGACGCTTTGCAAATCCGAAATCCATGCAAACAGACTGAAAAACCACTCAGCGTTCATGAATACACTTCTGAGAGCGTGACTTTCGGAACATCTTGAATCGCGCGAATAAGAGAGGGAACCCGACGTTACGATCCTCTTCGACAGCAGAAGATCAGAGACGCAACCGTGTAAGCCAAGATGCTGACGATCGGGTGGGGCGAACACTTGATGCATATTTGCCACAGCCAGGAGACGAAATTCGCTGCTGATCTCACAAGATGTCAATTGTACTTCAGGAAGATCATCGAGCTGAGGAAGACCTATAAGAAGACTACTGAGCCTATGGTCAGACTTCTTCTCGAGAATCAAGGAATAGAAATATGGTTGTTTATAGTTTGCTTATTAAAAAAAGAGAAAAACGATGCTTCCCAAGTCCTTCGAACGAACAGAATGCACTAAGAAACAGAATGAAGAGAAAGACATTGCCAGACTGAGGTTGCTAGCTTTCTCTCGAGACACTCCGCAAGCCAATATGGGAACAGCTGATAAAAATGAACAACGTTCCATTGCTTCTTCATTTTTAGGGATTCTCGATGGCATAATAATTATGAGATGTCAAACACGCTGCAATTTTTTTTTATTTTAAATGACCCATCTTCCACATCCACTCTGCCATCCCAGCACTTCTTGCATTCGATTCGTTTCCTCCTATCCATAATTCACGAAAGTCTTCCACGTTTTGCGTGTGGGCTCGACTGCTGCTTGAGGATTGTCGCCTTCTTTATGAATGTCGTTGAAAGTTGGCCGAGACGATTCTTCCAGAAGTTCTAGCATTGGCAGGCTAAGGCGTTCGCACCTGGATTGCATCTTTTTGCAGACAAATCTGGTGCCAATTCTCCAAATCCGTAGAGATGACAGGATTAGTGAGCACACTGCGAGCTTGAGACAGAACAGTGGTCGTGACGAGCAGCATCACGACCACTGCGCCACTGCTCCCCCAACACGCTACAGTAGTTGATTAAAACTATAGTCTCATTCTACTTAAACTTATCAGACTATTGTCCCCTCAAGGTCGCTTAAATATTACAATAAGCTTTTTTCCAACAAGAAATGAAACACTGGCCTATCTATCAATGGGCCACCGCATCTATCATATCAAAGTCACCTGCACCATCTGCAATCTCATTAATTACTAAGCATTCGAACAAGCATCTATAAGCCACAGCAGTCCATCCATCAAAGCTCCTCAGCTTCTCGAGGTAAAGGTGCGCGAACATCACACTTTTGCCGTGATACCGTTACATCATTTATGGAAAGACCTTGCCACGAATAGCTAAGCCTACCGCAGCACAAGTTTACTTTTAGCAGGTTTCCCGGTCGAAATGGAAAACTTATTCCCAGCTAGGATGAAGAATACGAAAGAAAGGGGAGAATTCCACGTCGAAAACGCAGAGTGACAACTAAAACATACTCACATCAGTCGAAAGGTGAACCATTTCGCGCGGTTTTAACTGTCAAGTCACTGCATGACTTTATGAAATCGAAGGACTCTTGCGATGCGGTGGAGCTGTAAAGTATATGATGGAAAAGAGATAAACGATTAAGCTGTCGGAATTGATCAATCCCTGAGGACAGCGCCATATTTTCGAATTTATTAAGTATGGTGAAGGTGAATGAATGCATACCTGGCCTATACATGGCCACTTTCGGTGGCCAACCAATGTGCCAAGTCAGTGCAGCTATCCTCCTAGACAAATGTCGTGCCAATTTGTCTATCTTGCAGGGATGAAAGGTTTGGTAAGTCCCGCGCGCCGGATCGAATAAGTGACCAATCGGTGTATGTTGCAGGACACCCAACTGCGCTATACGCTCACTTTGTAACGTCATCCTTCTCAGCAATTAATAATATCAAAGTTACTTGTCATTCCTCATATACTAGATAAACTGGATTTGAATTTCAGACTGAAGATCTTCAAAGGGTGCTAGTTACTTCCTGTTCTGTGGAAACCCGAAAACGTATGACACGTACACTTCTCAAATACTATTTTGATAGTATGCAAGCAAATATGGCGGAAATTCGTAAAGAAATGCCATTTTCGTTTGAGGATCTAGAAGTGAGTGCATAACCTCGAAAAACTGATCTTTTATCTTCCATAGACGAGTTATAGACCATACATAATAATGACGACTTTCTAGCACAGAACTAAAATCGCAAGGATAAACTCACGTACATTCAGGGTGATTACCACCGTACACTTCCGTACACATGTGGACTAACGTTGTTCGCCGTAGGATTCTGGTCTCATACTTCGATAATTCGCAGAGGAAAACCCGATGATGACGCTAGGATGAATGAGCTTGTTTCCAGACTGCAAAGCTTACTCGAAGACACTGTGGTGGCACATAAGTGGCAATAGCTTGTGAGCTTGTGCTGAACATTAAAGACAACGTTCTTTCATCAAATGTTCTTTCAATTTTTTCCTGTCGTAGGCAATTATTGGCGAGAGGAGTTTACTTGGAACATTTCTCTAAGTTTCGAGTAGTGTAATTGAATTCAGAGGAACCAAATTTAGTTAGAACATAATAAACACAAAGACTTAAACAAGAGGGAGAGAGTTTTTTGAAAACATATTCATTAGTTCACCGCCTTTTCCCTTTTCGATTGAGAAATATGGAGTTAATAGATGAAATAAAAAGTGGAAAGTGAAAAAAGGTTCTCATACGATGAAACAGATACAGCTTATGGTCAGTCGTAGCATCGTTCAGCACTGAAAGCCACCAGAGCCTAGGCAACGCGTGACTTCTGGTGCTGTAGAATAAAAGTACACCCCAAATCAAATAAGAAACTTCAAGCCAAACAACAAACACACGATAAAGATTACTACAGTAGACGTATGAATAAACAGGCCAAAACGTTAACAAAATACTAATGGCCGTTTGCACAAAACTACCATCGTATTTCGTACTGTAGGTTGTGAGGATCTTTTAATAAAAGATGATACTACTTGAAAGAAAGATGTTGAAATGGAATCGGCACGACAAATTCATTTATTGACAGGTAGTAAAATCAGTTATAAGCTACACTAAGGATAGAAGTCGATTACCTCAGCAAAAACCAAATGAAGAAGTCTCCATTTAGAATGAAGTACTAGCATAAAGTAAAAGTAGTGGCTAAAATTTTACTGCAGAAGCTCTCAGACACAGTCTAGACATTTATAAAGCGATGGATAATGTGGATAAGGATAAAGAGTTCGGTGTTGATTAATCCCTGCATCGTGTATTCGACTTCACTGAGCACCGTTAGACGCGATTGAATGCATATCTGCTCAACAAAATAAGTCACGGAACTCGAATGCGTCAAATTAGTGCTACTATCTTTGCGGACAAGTTTGGTACTAACTCGAGATCCCAAAGGCATGGAAGTCTTGACAAGCCCGTGCGCGGAATCGGATCAGTGACTACTCCAGCCTTTCACTCATAGAAAAAAAGACGGTAAACAAATTTGAAAAGTCAATAAGTGATCTGTAAACTATCCCTTTACACCACCCAGCAAACAGTGCACAAAATTTTAAAGAAGGGCCTTTTCTTTGACTTCAGCATAACTAATCAATATGTATTCTTTCACTGATAAACTAACACAGAGTTCATAAAAAAAGGAACTTTATTCAGCTAATGTTTCAATGTCTCCACGTCTTCCAGAGCTTTTCGTTGACTAACCTTGTGTTAGCTTGTGAATGAAAGAATACATATTCATTTGCAGTTCTAGATAGTTCAATTTAACCCCAGCATCAATAATCAATATTATCTTGTATTATTAAAATAACACGGGATTGGCATAAAATTTTACTCGGCTAATGTTACCACGTCTTCGTCTTCTTCCGGCCTGGATTGATTCAAGTTGATTGTCCACAGCAATTCGTACTCACGATGTGGATTTTCGTTATCGCATCCATTAATTTACTGCCATCCAGTATGAACTGCTGATCCGTTTTCATGGTGAAAGAGCACCCTGCAGAACGTCATGTTATACCAGCTCCATTCCATCGGATTCGACTCGATGCTACAACAAAAACTCACTTAGCGAGGACGACCAGTTGTGGGGCAATCGACATGGATCAAATCGGATTTGAAGAAAGGGAAGGCGCCAAAACTTTAGTTGAATAGAGTTTTTTTAACCAACTTCGTGCTTGCCTATTAATGGAAAAACACATAGTTATTAAGTGAAATACAAGCACAAGGATGCTGAGATATTTGCAAAACTCACGCCTCAGGCCGGATTCGAACCAGTGATTACCCGCCACAGGGCTCACATGTTACCCACAGTACCACTGAGGGCCTTGCTTCGCCTTTCTCTCAGCCAGCTTTTCTAAGCCAGAAAAAAAAGAAATTGTTTTTTATATAAATAATAGGCATTAAGTAGAAAGTTATATATAGATATTGATCACTCATGCCGAGGTTAAGGAAAAGTCGGCCCTTTCCACAATATTCTACGCTGCCTGCTGGATGACGTATTTGGATAGTTCACAAATCACTTAACGGTCTTCCAAACTTGCTTATAACTTCTATTATGTGAGTAAAAAATTCCCTATCACAATGCCTAAATATGAGTAAAATTTAGAACCCCCAGTAGAGCTTTGAATCAGTATTACCTTTTCCGGAGACTCACCTGCAATCCTGACCACTAACCAAGGCCCTGTCTTGCTTTTCTCTCAGCCATTTTTTCACGCTGTGTTACCAACAATCACTCGTCAACGAAAATAACCGGGGAGCACAAGTCGTCAATGGAACCAGTTAAGCTGAAGCTGCGGTCGAAATCATGTTTGACTTTTACTTATTGCCCATTATTTTATCGCGCAATGGTACTATATGAAGTTTTTCATTTTTTTAAAATTTTTACGAGCCGTCCTTCACATATACTGTGTAGATCCTAGCACTTGTCACTTTCTTTTCATTTCCTCGCATTCATCAACCACGAAGACCTTCCAACTGTAGCTTCGGCTGCAGCTTGAGGATTTTCATTTCATCTTGAATGTAGCGGATTGCTGGTCGAGTAGATTCTGTCTGGAGGCCTGAGATAGCCGAGCCAAAGCGTTCCCAACAGCATTGCGGAGAGTAATTTTTTCACGAACAAGTACGGTACCAATTTCTCGACCCTGGAGGGATGAGAGGCTTGGTGAGTCTAGGGCGGGAACGAACCAGCACCGTGCTTGTGATGATCGGCATCTCTACCACTGTGCTATCCGCTCCTTAATGTATAGAACACAATTTGCTATTATCATTATATACATATATATTTATTTATCCTCCTAACGGTTTGCCGGCTGGGAGGTGTTCCTGAATGTTGGGCTGTGATGTACTGCGGGAGATTCATCCCCCTGGCAGGATCCTCCTAAGGTTAGAAGGAGTTCGGCGCTTCCATCAGGAAACCTAGCTAAGAGTAAACGAATACCAGGATCCACCACAATCATGGTATCAAGGTCGCATGGTGGCGAATCTCCCTGTGATCCACGAGGGCTGCGACTGCCTATGGTGGTGAAGACCCGGGGCAGACTTCGGCCAGGATGACTTCGGCATTCAAGGGAACCACAATGGTAAATCTCCGAAAAGTGGAGATTATGCTGCGGCCCGCACAACCAGTGAAGATTGGCCGTTCAAGTATCAAGTACCAAGTAAGTATATAAATGGGTCTTTACAGGATGAGAAGATTAGTAAAGACTTGTCTTGGAGGAGAAAAAATCACTGACCAATGTCATATGCCCCACAGAATGGTAATATAGGCCAGGTATGCATTAAATCACCTCTGTGGTACCTAATGCATAGCGCATCCTTCAGAGATTTCTTAACGTCACAAGCTTTATCGTTTACCCTTTTATGCTCGCCTATTTCGCTATGTCCTAAGGATTGGATGTCCTTCGAAAATCTACAGTACGAAAACTGGATTGGCGTTGAATTCGCTGTTTTCCAGTCGATTTCGCTTGAGTGCCTCGTGCATTTTTGTCCGGTCCTCTCACCGTCGCTTAACATTGTCTTATTTTTCCGCTGCATAGCATGGAGTAGGAAGACGTGTTGCTTCAAATCACTAGGCACATAAATCGGAATCAGAAGGGTAATCAATGGTCTCTGTTAGAAGCCCGGGATCAGTTCAAATTGCTCATTGTTTTAAAGCTGACTAAGTTTCCTAAGACATTATGCATGCAGATGAAGGTTCCGTAGAAATTTGCCATAAACACGTATCCATTTTCGTTCCAGTTGAGTAGTATAATAGTACATATACAACAACAATACGACTATAAACAGGTTTGGTAATACTATTTTGTCCTGTCATACTCATCTAGCAATTGAAACAACGAATGCTCTACGAAAAATCCACTGAGACTTCTTTTTTGGCCAACTTATTCGGACAGAATGCCGTTGTAAATATTTCATGTCGTCATAAATAATAGAGGCAGGCACAAAAAAAATAGGTGATATTTCTAAGAAGGCTTCATATGATTGTGGCATGATCATAGTAAAGATCTTACGCTGCACCACCGATAGATCGTTCTGCTGTACATAGAAAGCCACCCATTCTTCTCTTCTGTGCAAAAAATACGACGTCCAAAGTTTTCTGCTGATTAGTTATAGTACTGATTCGCACGAAGGTGCTGTTGGAATCCGTTACAAGTAGGACCATTGGTTTGTTAGAGATCACCCCAAATATCGCCTGGGTGCTTTTATAAGTAGAGCATGAATTTACGTTGGAAATATTCCAGTACGGCTAGTAGGGTCTGATAAAGATCTTACGGATAGAAAACTAGGACCAGAATTGTTGCTCCCCTATCTTCATCGAAAGAAGCGGAAAAAGAAATGATCTATTCGCAAAGACCTTAATAGTTCACTACTTTTTTTGTGCTACTTCTACATTGTCAGTTTAAACGATGACCCTCCCGTACCACTCTCTTAGAAATGACATTGAATTACCATTCACTGGATGTATGGTCAATACAATCTAGTCGCATCGCATATTCTCTTTAGTGTTGCTTCATAAAAATTTACAAGACGACTTTAGAGCTAAAGGAGCTCGATAAAGCACAGGCTCGACGGTTTTCACTAGAGTGTAGTATTAAGTTGTTCGAAGACCAGTGTCGGATTTCAACCTGTGTTTTCAAAGTGGTATATCTCTGTTTGTTATAAACTTCATTAGTCGAAATAAAAACTATTACAATCTAAACATTTTTTTCTGACAGGGAAGAAGAATATCTAATATGGTTGCATAAAACTCTAGACTTCTGGAAGTAGTCGTTGAAGGCAATTTCGGACTCAGTATAGTTTCTGTAGCATTTCCCTCACAGAAAGTTGTCGAGATGCTTGAAACAGTAGCATTCGGTAGAAGCGAGTATGGTAGATGAAGCAGAGTTTCATACTCCAGTTTGTCCAACTTTTGCAGCGTCGGTTTAAGGGCGCATCGCCGTGTGTTATCGTGGAGAAGGATTAATCCTTTTCTGTTAGTCACTGCGGTGTAAAGTCGTCGAAGTTTCCGGTGCAATTCGTCGACTTGGTAAAATTAACTCGTCGCCATAGTCATTTCACCTGGAGTTAGGAAGGTACGATGGATCAAACCAACCGCAGACCACCAAACTGTCAGTGTGACGGTGCAATTTCGGCTTTGGGAAATGCTGCAGAGCTTCGTTGCGGTCCAACCATCGACTCAATCGTGGCCGGTTGTCCTATGATCAATTTGTTGTCGCATGTTACAATACAACAGAGAAATGGCCCGTTATGGTTGCACAGTAAGCACCGACGATACCTCAAAACGGCGATTTCGTTGAAGTCGTTATATTCGTTTGGCATCCAATTTTTGGGCTTCTACGACCTTATGATGCTCTTCAAATGCTCAAAAACAGGTGAGATGTTCGCATCTAGTTTTTCTACGAGTTCTCGAACTGTTGTGCATGTATTTGCTTGCAGGGACACATTGCATTCAGCTTCGTCATTAGCAGAAGCACATCCGCGACCTCCCATTTTCGAACTCGCAAACAGAAAATTCCCCAATTCAAAGTTCCTTAGTGCGTTCGTCACTTCCAATACGTCGTCGACTTTTCCAGCCCTTTGCGCTGGGCACATCCGATATCGAATTCGTGGAATAAATTTACCTAAACTGCTTGCTGTCTTGACCATTGAGGTCTTAACGTTTAAAAACTGCCAAAAATACAATTTGTAATTCAATAAACAGCGTGCATGGAACAAGTTTCTTAATGTCATACAATATTGTGGGATTCGACAAAAGCTGTTGCTAAAACAAATAAGAAGAAAATGAAATCAGAAACCATACATTAATTTCCGAACAACCTAATATTTTCCAATTTTGACTTATTATTTACTGCCTACTCTTTTTAGCGGAAGGGTATGAGTTGCGAAATATAACTTTAATGATGCTGAGATATTTGCAAAACTCTGGACCGCAGGTGCCTATGGTGGGGAACGAACGCGCTATTGTCCTTTCCGGGGAGTAGCGCGCTCACCACCACACCATGCGGGTCCTTCGTTTCGCCTGTCTCTCAGCCAGTTCTATTGATCTTTTGCCATCAGCAATCACCCTAATATTTTCCACCAAATTTTTTACTCTCACTAGAGCATCACTCGACTGGATAAGGTAGCGTTGAGAATGGACTCGCACTTATTTTTCTCTCTTTGAAACCATGAAAAAGTTCTTTCGCCATTTTTTCGAATTGCAACCCCCACAAGCACTCCGTCAAGATATTAAAGTATTAACGAATGTTTAACCAAAAAATCATTCTATGTACGTTAACCTGCTACGGACTGAGCGATTACCGCAGTGTAGTAACCCCATTCATTACGCGGACAGCCCAACCTAGCCAGCAGCTAGTTCGACACCGCCTAGGGTGAACAAAATTTTACATTCGTTGAGGTTGAGATATTGGTACCAGACTAGACCGAAGCAAGTGAACTCCTTCTTATTCAGGCGGAAACGCTCCGGTACGGCCATCTTAGGATTGCAGGGAGCATCGGCTCGACCAGCATTCAATTCATGACGAAGACAAAGAAATCCTGATCTAATTTTCTAACAGCAGACGAAGCCGCATGCAAAAAGGTTCGAAGACGTTCGAGACGTTCGTGAATGGTGGATGCTAGCGAACGAATCGAAAGCAAAAGATGGGATGGACCCGCACAGTATGATGCATGTGATGTCGAGCCACACAATAAAAATAATTGAAAATCCGCTGCTGTAATTTGATAACTTAACAGGAGCGCTATTGACCACAACAAAAAAGAATAAACGATGAAGCTCTTGTCGTTGATCAATCCCTGAAGGATGCGCCATGCATTCGACTTCATTGAGCATCGTTGGAGGTGATTAAATGCATATCTGGCCTTTACAATGACTCGCAGTGGCCTATCGATGTATAGAGCCAGTGCCGCTATACTCCTAGACAAGTCTGATACCACCTTGCCGAGCCCGGAGAGATGGAACGCTTGGTGAGCCAGGGGCGCGGAGATCGATCCCATGTGTGTCGCAAGACGCCTCGGACCACTGCGCCACACGCAAGGAGCACACAGAAAGTGCTCCTATTAGAATTTGCAGTTTTGCAGTTGAGAAATTGATAATATCTCAATTTTTTGCAAGTGGACACCTATACCGTGGCGGGGATAGCGCAGTGGTCAGTGGTGCCATCGATCAGGGAGCGAAGGCGGTAGTTTGACTATACCCAATGTTTTCCCCTTCCATGTGGCAAACCCTTAGCTCAGCTATCTCCAAGACTGCAAGGATAACGGCCTCAACCAAAATTTTACAATATTCATTAACAGGATGAAACCCTCAAAGAGTAGCCGGACCAACAAGCAAATGTTGAAAGCCCACTGCAGACGGTGAATGCCAAGAAACGAATCGAACGCAAGTGCTGGGCTCTGCACAGCAGATATGCTGACGGGTCATTTGAAATAAAAATTAATAGAAAAAACACCTGCAACACCACGCTCTGAAGCTTACATATTTAATAGTTTTACACTTGTGTTCACTGTCCTGCAGTTCTCACTGAAAATCCCTAAGCAGGTAGACATCAGGTATTAACATTTTAGACCAATTTCGTCATTACATTAAAAATTCGGTTGAACACAGTAACGTTGGCAATATCGTAGACATCAGTACAATTACCAAGAGCGCTATTAGTCAGAAAACCGTCTTGAACTGGAATTCCAACCAAACAAAGGAGTCATAACGCATGAAATAAATAAAATGTTACAAAACCTGAACGAATTCTCATGGCTCTAGGATCTCACTGGATCAAATCCTTTTTTCGTAGAATTCCTACTTAACTTGCAATAAAAGAAGCATATCTAAACCTTACTCTAATCCTATTTTCCAATGAATTCTCCAGTTAACTCTGCCCATGAATATTTAACAGTGCATTTCTGAAATGATACGGACAAAACTCGAGCAATGTCCTCAGCAGTCATGACACCCTTGTTATAAGTATAGAATGGAGGACTATACACACCCTTTCACAGACAATTACACGAATCTCAAACTAAACCCCTTCGATGAGCCTCTCTGGTTGACGAACGATGACTTTCTTCAGATGTCTCAGTCTTCTCTCTATTCTTCAATAGGTAGTGATTACCACAAGGTTGTTCTACCAAGACCACTCAAAACAAAGGCGAGCATATCGTTGGTATTAATAAGTAACACAACCCTGATCTCGTTCGGATAGCCTTCTAAGCTATACAATCACTGAAATACTTCTAATAACTAACAGGCACAGGAAATAGCAAGGTATTTAGTAAACTACTCAATAATGGAAAATGAAGGAACTGAACGAAAGAACTTTTGTCTGGAAGAAATAAAACGCTTAACATATGCTCACCTGTCCACGTCATAGTTCATGGAAATATTGTTCTTGACGAGTATGGAGGTAAAAAATCTCGTCAAGCAAAACAAATCTGTGTGAACTTGAAAATGTTTGAAAAAATAAAATGCAAACAGATCAGAGACAATGGAATTCTTATGACAAGGGTAGCATTGAAAAAAAAATAGAAAAGAAGGAATGAACAGAACGAGAAATAGGACGAGGAAGACGAACAGGTAGAGACAAAACAGTTTCCAAAGTTCTCTATAAGGAAGGCAAAATGGTCTCGTTAAAATCAACAACTATTACAGCATCATTTAATACACACTCTCACTAACTAAAGGCATTCTAGATGAAAGTGAAGTAGATTTCAGTAAAGGAAAAAACCGGCAAATATTCATATAACCACAAAAGCGCTAGGCAAGGGATCATAACCATTTATGATACACGCCAAAAGGAATGTTGATATGAGTAGACATAAACAACACATAACTATTATTAAAAGAACATATAAAGAAACAAAAAACGACCAACAACAGACTCGTTATGTATTTAGCTGTTTGGTTTCAACTCCTGATGTTTCAAATCCTCTGATGGATGCTGTGGAAAAGCTTGTCTAGTGTTTATCTCTCGAAAATATGGAATACTAAACAGCATCATACCCGAGACCTTTAAAACAGGAAATCTTAAAAGTAGCAGTGAAGATTTTCGTAATTCCCCTAAAAAAACAGGGAAAAACCCAACTCACTAGTAAATTGACGCCGCAGAAAACAAATGACCAGACGTAAGTATTCGTTAGATCAGCGAGATATCCCGATACTGGTGGTCCAAAGACCGTCCCAATACCCTGAAAGAAAAACGAATGCTGAGAAAAATAACAAAATATAACTGAATGATGCTGAGATATTTTGCAAAACTCCGTACCGCAGGTGTATGCGGTGGGGATCGAACACGCTACTACCCTTGCCGGGGGCTAGCGAGTTCACCAGTTCTTCGTCTCACCTTTCTCTCAGCCGTGCTTTTTCAAGAAAAAGTAATGACGAAAGAACCGAATTAAACGAATTCTTATGAGATTTGCATCAAAACTAACTCTAATGACTTCATGATTACCTGCCATAGTAGAAGAAGACCGAAAGCGTTAGTAAGCTTCTCGAGTCCAAGTATGTCAACGAGAATGACACTCGTTAAGCAAATATAGGAGGAAATGGAAAACCCAAACAGCCCAGCATAGACAGAAAGTGAAATAAAATCAGAACAGAGGTAGCAGAATGCAGTGAGCACCCCCGCAAAGCTGTAAAATGTCTCATTCACATGAAATATGATATCACTACGTTTACAGTACAACGATTCTGTATGAAACATTTACATACAAACACATAGATATTTTTTTTATTTATATGTCCCGTCTTCCACACCTCTGTGCGGATCCCAACACTTCTCGCATTCGATTCGTTTCCTCGCATCCATCATCTACAAAGATCTTCGAATTTTACGTGTGACTTCGGCTGCTGCTTCAAGATTTTCCCTTGGTCATGAATGTCGTTGAAGCCGATCGAATAGAATTTTTCCTGGAGTTCTCAGACAGCCAGGGTAGAGTGTTCTGACTTGGATTTCAGAGAGCGAACCTTCCCAGACAGGTCCGTACCAATTTCCCGACCACGGAAGGATGATAGGCTTGATGAATCTGGAATGGGATCGAACCAGCACCGTGCTCATGATGATCGGCATCACTACCACTCTGCTATCTGTCCCCAACATATACATGAACAAATATATGTAATGTATGTAATATATATATGTATATATAGGCGCATTCATGTATTTTTTGTTGTTGTGCAGCACATACCACAACCAGTCATAATGATGCTATAACGGAAAGAAGCTTTCTCGTGTAATTGCCGAGTAGCTAGTTCGTGTACATAAATAAAACCTGCCGAAAGTGATATATTATATATCCAAAGCCTATTCCTGGCTGTATCTTCCCCAAACCCGTATGGCAGTGGCAGCCTGTGGTCAGCAACAACGCCGAACACGATACGACCAAGAGTGTTACACAACCCAAAAACGGAAAGAACTCGAGATGACCTGACCGTATCAAGCCCTATACCTTTCGTTGCATGCAAAGGCAAGAAATACAGTGGAGAGTTGAAGCCAACCGATGTTAAAAGATTCGATATGGCAAAAATGAGGAATGTCGGGTCAAGAAGAAGAGAAAGAGAGAGCATCTTTGATATCGTCCTGAACATATGTTTACCCTCTGTATTGTCAGTATTGCTATTACCTTCTGAAACTTCCTCACTCGCTTCTTTCACTTCTCTCAACTTTTCAGCAGACGTAGAGACTGTTACACTCACCGTTCGCCTGTGCAACGATCCTGTGGACCTCAAAATATAAATTATCCTAATGTTTTTCAAAACCGCTTTCATTGCTATTTTCAAACACAGACTCTAAAAAATTTACCTAAATTTGTCAGGATGTTCGTTGAACTCAGCAACATTTGTAATAGATCCGGTGTAGAATACATCCTTCCTATTAAGGTATCCCACATCTCTTTCACCGACTGTCTCACAACGTTTTCGCTTTTTAGTTTGGTCTGAAGAACTAATTTAATACTAAACTGCCGCTATTGAATAGTAGTGATTATCAGTCACACAACTTAAGTCCTGTGGGATAACGAACAGGTAGAATCCTTCTTTAAAAAGAATGAAAGAAAAAAAAGAAAGGATAAAGCTTCCGGCGTTGATCAATCCCTGGGGGATGTGCCATACATTCGATTTTATTAAGCATCGTTGACGGTGACTGAATGCAAATCTGGCCTTTACAATGATTCGCCGTGGTCAACGGATGTATTGGGCCAGTGCTGCTATCCTCCCAGACAACTTTGGTATCAATTTGCCAACCCCGGATAGATAGACAGCTTGGTAAGCCTGGGGCGCGGGGATCGATCCTGTGTGTATTGCAGGGCGCGCCTACCAAATGGAAATCGGATAAGAATGTACCCACGCTCTTCAGCGTCAGTAGGTGAAATATCCATAAGTGATTTCGCATCTCTCAAAACTTGAAGGCCATTCGAATTAACCTGCTTCTCATATGTCAGCAGCGCAACAGTCTCCTCAACAGTAGTACGCTCAGCTTTTTTCGTTTCTTCTATATCGTCAATTTCATCACCGTCGTGGATTTCGCGAAATTTTAGGGGTCGAAATGTCCATCCGCAAAGCACGCATAGCCCCAGAATTCCTGAAACTCCATTGTTTTTTTGCTCAAAGCAAGCGGGTCGCCTTTTTCTTATGGAATGCACTTTAAAAAAAACGCACAATATAGTGAAGTAACACGAATAGTTTAATACCAAGAAATGCGAGGAACACAGCTCTCCATCCATAGTGAGTGATAATGTAGTCATTGATGGGCGAGAACAGCACCGTACCTACGCCAGCACCAGCAACAGCGAATCCAGTTGCTAAGGAACGACGTCTAAACAACGTCAAACGTTGAAGGCATTCGTTTAATATTAACCTCTATTTGCTGCCTACCACAATTTTTCAAGGCATGGTACCATGTGAAATACAACCACAATGATGTTGAGATATTTGCAAAACTATGGACCACAGGTGCCCGTGGTGAGCACCGAAAACGCTATTCCTCTTTCCGGGGGTTAACGCGTTCACCACCACACCATGCGGATCCTTGGTTTCGCCTGTCTCTCAGCTAATTTCCTACCTACCAGTGCTATCGGCAATCACCCGTCAACGGGAATCATCTGGGAAGCACAAATCGGCATTGAAACCAGTTAAGCTGAGGTTGCAGAAGAAATCACAACGTCAACTTTTTTATCTGCTGCCTACTAGAATTTTTTCGCGGCAGAACTTCAACCCTGGCAAGAGTAATAGCGTGTTCGATGCCCACCGCAGACACCTGCGATCCGAAGGTTTGCAGATATCTCAGCATCATTATGTTTGTTTCCCTTTTAATATAGAAGAAAAAGATTGATCAATTAAACATACTTTTCAAAATACATTGTCACAATGACAATGGCCGGACAGTACATGAGACCAAATCCAACACCCATTATCACTCCGACTGAGAAGACAATGTGCCACATTGCCGTCGCAAAGTACGACATGGCGCATCCAATGGAAGCAATGAAAGCTCCGGCAATTGTTGTTGTCCGACATCCGTATTTATTACACACAGCGGATGCCAACGGTCCACTTCCAAGTGTAAGACCAGTCAACAGTGAAATAATCATCGCACATACCGTGTTATCCGAATTGAATTCCCTAAAGAAAGCCTTCCACAAACTGCAAGCAACACAACATTCTTACGACTAACTAATGGTATTATATAGTGAGATATATTTAGAGAAAGAAAACTAAGCAATAAAGCACAGCTGCATCTAAGTCAAACAGGAGAATCCTCACCTTAAATTCAAACACCTTGTTTTTTCAAAAGTTTTTAATTTGATGCTAGGGAAACGAAGCAGTTTACCCCACAACCGCCTTTCTATTAACCTCAGCACTGATCCAATAATTCTTTATACTCTTGTTAACCAAACACGAGATATTACTTCATTGTTCATTGACGGAAAAGCTGACATTTCGGCGGATCTCAAAAGCAATTCCTCTTTTTTTTCTGGTTCTGGAGGATAAACACTTTTATTGGCACAACTTACTGGTTCAACACAACTACAGACCGCCATCAAATGTCATTACAACCCCTGAAAAACTAAGAGGAAGAGAATAAGATAACTGCTAAAATTAGGATTATTGAAATGTTTTTACTACTTCTTCAAACTCGCATACCACGAGCTCAAAAACATACTTAAATTTATACTTAAACTTTATATACTTAGATGCGTGGCTCGCAAACAACTCAACTGAACAGATAATACATAAGCTTGTGAGCTCACGATTCGTTTAGATTTCTTGACGCTGGTACATATACGGCCGTTGGATAAAACAAAACAACCGAAAGCATCGGTGAACGACAAGAATGAAAACAGAGGTTTTAGAAAGACAATACAATTAAGCGTGTAGCGCAATTGTCGGAGGCGCCCTGCAATACACATGGGATCGATCCCCGCGCCCCAGACTCAAAAACCCCTCCGTCCCTCCGGAATCGGCAAATTGGTACCAGAGTTGGCTGGGAGGATAGCAGCACTGGCTCGATACATCGGTAGGCCACCGCGAGTCATTGTTAACGGGCACATATGCATTGATCATCCAATTGAAGGCACGACACATCCCACAGGAACTGATCAATGGGGAGAGCTTTATTCTTTATTTTTTTTACTACAATTGAACGCTGTGGTCATTGAACTGATGTGGACCATACTAGAGTACTTTGGAATTAATAACAGCATTACAGTACTACTGACTAGAAAACAAGGAAACATTTGTCAAAACTTCTTTCTGCTTCTGTTTGGCAAACACGAGGTGTTATTTTATTTCTTTATTTACGTTTTGGCGGATTTCACATTTGTGAAAATTTAAAAAAAAAATTGTAAACGAACCTTCATGAGGACTTCAACGAGCACACCAAATGAGTAGACGAAACCATCAGCGAACACATGGACGAAAAACGAGCCCAACACTACAACCCAACCCCAACCACCATCCGGTGGTATTGGCACCAATTTGCTAGTCCTAGTAGACGAACCCTCCACTGCCATTCTGATATATAATTCTAATAACTCTTGGGCATCGAAATAAGGTTTCTACAGCGCTGAAAAGCAAAAAATCAAAGCATTTCGCTACTTCCAAGCATAACAAACACTTTGGAAAGTAGTAAGCTCATAACGATAAAGCCGAGGATAAAGTTTCATGATACAAAGCAGCGTCAGCTCCTTCAATACAAACAATAACACAGCAATTCTCGAAAAGAAATGAGGACTGTATTGTTACAGTACGACGAGAACATTCTTTACAACCGCGATAAGATAGAAAGTACTAAATTTAGAAGTTAGAAATGAACTCATTAGTCTTAGCTTAATGGTACAACTCCTTATTTCAAGCAGACAAAAGACCAAATGTCTCTTATTCTGATTCAAGAATGATTGTGAAATTTGTGATTGAACTTGGCCCTCTATGAACGATACTTAGAAGCTAGTTTTTCAAATCTACTTCTTAGCTCACTCTCCTCTAAATCTGAATAACCGATCGATATACTTGCAGTATGAAAAGATACACTGATGTGTTACACAAAAATTCTTAGTGATTAGACGACAAGGAACCCACTATGGCTGATAGAGTGATAAGAAGTTAGATGAAAAATCATTCAAATTCTCTGACTAGCCCGTTTCTTTTCATTTTACAACTTGGTTTTTTTCTACTATAATGTTAGAAAGGAACGTTGCAGATACTCCAAAGACCGACTTTTTATTAAACTCGACACTGATCAATGAATTCACTGTTTCCGTGATGAGCACATATCAGGTTATTAACAATAAGATTTACTCAGTACAATACCCACTGACGTTTCGGAGGTTCCCCCTATTCAAAGCCTGGAAGAGTAAACTTGACACGCAACCCACTCAGTCAAACACTACCATAACCTAAGCAGAAAAAACTCAATGTATGAATTTTCACAAAAGTTTGTAAACAACAAATAAAAATAAAAACGGAAATCCTTGTAAAAAATTTATGCTTCAAGTTTTTCTGCTGAGGTTATGAAAGCGCTTAACTGATTAGATTGCGTGTCAACTTGGCTTTTCCAGGCTCTGAAGAACGTGAAACCTCCGAAACGTCAGCCACTTTTGTCCCGAATAAATCCTGTTGTTAACAACCTCGTGTCTGCTTATCAGGAAAACACTATAGATAGCAGATCGAAGAACCGATGAATGATTAAGAACTTGAAAAGTCCTTATGCAGCAAAAGGGATGGAATCAATGCAAGCTTAAAAGAGTTCGTTGCTTCGTTCTATCCAATGAAGGCACTCAACTGACCACTACACTAGTTACGATAGGCATTCACATATGTTCACATTCTGATGGAAAAAGAGCGCGAAAGCGCAAGTGTAAACAAGACGGGACACGCTCTTTGATGTTGAAATGTGTGGATATTAGAAGATTGACGCCACACTCCCCGAGAAGGAAATAAAGAGTGGTGGTCTCTATGGATTTCTACCAATAAATCTTAGTCCACGGAAGAATGCTGTTCACCTCACACATCGTTGGAGCTACGGATAACGCTTGGGAATAAATATTGCAGAACATGGGAACAAACGTAAAGAAAGTGGCATCCACGAAGTGAAATCCGTTTCTAAATCAAAATGAACAATTAAGGTAGAAGATCCATTTTATAATAGCAAAGATGGGTCTATACGTACTACAAGGATACTTAGATAAAACGTCTTCACAAGTCATTTGGATCCAGAACTCCTTCCATACAATGTGTTGTTTAAAAACCATTCATAAACGGATTCGTTCGTGGGGTATCATGAGACTCATGGCTGAATTACCCATGAAGAAAGTGGTCAGTAAGCTCTTCTTTACACTCGTCGTCAACGGCACTTCATATTTTATGATTTCGGCAAACGGGTGCACATGGACAACTAGAACAACTTTGTCGTGAGGCTGCGTCTATTCATATACTAAGTGAGAGTGAGCGAATAGATGTGTGAGCTATTTGGTAGAGATAACATCGGACCACCTCCGACGTACCTTCTATCGATTGCAGGCTTTTGATCAAAACAACTTTCAGCCTACGATCCGCAGTTACGTAAGAATATTCGTACTACGGATATATCCATATATATAAGGAAGGTGTAATATATAGACTGTGACAGAAACAGCGAATGTATCCTCTGAATTCCCACACATCTCAGGCAAGCATAAGGCCGAAATTAGTTAGTGCTGAATCACTTCTCTGGACCGCAACCAATAAGTCGATATCACTTATAGAAGGAGAATAGTGAGTGAAAGATTAAACTAAAGAAAAGACCTCGGCGTTGATCAATCCTGCGGGATGCGCCATGCATTCAACTTCATTAAGCATCGTTTGGAGGTGACTGAATGCATATCTGGGGTATAAAATGATTCGCGGTGGCCTACCGATGTATCGAGCCAGTGCTGCTATCCTCCCAAACAAGTCTAGCACCAATTTGCCGATCCGGAGGAATGGAACATTTGGTGGGTGGGCCATGGGCGCGGGGATCGATTCCACGTGTGTTGCAAGGCACCTCAGGACCACTGCGCCACACGTGCCCAGAGATCACACTACCTTTAAGAAAAAGAAACCCAAACTCAGGACACTGTGGAATGATAGTAATTCACGTGCCGAAACCTTCTACATATCTAGAAGCACAAAAGTCTTGCCAAACAATACATTAGAACTGAAAGACATCCCAAAATATTGTTGTAGACATTATCCTACATAACTTCGCAAACAGTGGAATGGTAATATTGGAGCTGTCATAAACCCCTGCTGCTACAGTGCTGTACACAAGTTCGTATCAGAAATTACAACGAAGTTCCGAGATCATTGGAGAACTATCCAATTCACGAAAGATGACGAAACTTCTTAGCAGTTTTCTCACACTCTCTCTTAGAAAGGAATGCGTTCACTGCAGTCAAGAGCACTTCATTTTTTTTGCATTGGTCAAAATGAAAACGACAATTGCCTAAAAGAAAATACAGCTTAAAGCTTTCGATTTTTTGTACATCCAAGCATAAATTACTTCATACTTGATACTTGATACTTGAACGGCCCGTCCTCACTGGTTGTGTGGGCCCCCAGCATAATCACCACTTTTCGGAGATTTGCTGGTTAAGCCATTGCGATTCCCTGGAATCCCGAGGTCAGCTTGGCCACTCTGCCCCAGGTCTTCACCACCACGGGCAGTCGCAGCCCTTGTGGATCAGAGGGAGATTTGCCACCATGCGACTTTGATATCAGGACGGTGGCGGATCCTGGTATTGGTTTACTCTTATCTAGGCATTCTGATGGAAACGCCGGACTCCTTCTCAGCTTGAGAGACCCTGCCGGGGGGACGAATCCCCTCACTCACTGTACATCGCAGTCCGATACCAAGAAACACCTCCCAACCACGATGAGGCGGTAAACGGTTGGGAAGATCCAAGCATAAATTAGAAATACAAAACAAGCAGTACCTACTATATAGAAAGAATTGGAATATTTCGAGAAAATCTAACTAGTTTGTTTCTAATTCTAACTGTTTTACAATAACCTGATACAGTTGAATGAGGTCTAAATCTGATCCACTTCTGTTCGTCTCCTCTCTCAAGCATATAGTTGAACCCACATTACTTCAGATCGTCTCTTTAGTAATAATAACTTAAAGATGAAAGATTAATAGGGCGCAAAAACCTCAGACGGAAAATCATAGAGCATAGAAATATTGAGCAGACGAGAAAATGGATACACATGGAAGTTTATGCCAAGTACAAACCCATTAAATAACCATTATGTATCGATACGTAATCGCTGGACAAAGTTCCGTACCAAAACGGTCGAGAAAATTCCCGTACGAAGCTGCGTGTTGATATCGGTAGGGAATGACACTGGCAGAAGACACTGAATGATTGATGGGAACGAAAACGTGACACCCAACATTTTCAGACCATTGCGTTCTGCACTACAGATTCGAAACAAAGGACTGGTATGATGCCTTAACGTTACTTAAAAGTTTACAGCAAGAAACCCGAGTAAGTAAATTTGATTTTGCTGTCCTTCGATATGCCATAAACCAGAAATCATCGAAACGATGGTTATCATATTAAGAAAACCTTTCTTCATAAGCCAAGTGATCAGATTTAGAAACGTAAACTCTAACAGTTCAATACTAGTCAGAGATTTTTTTTGGCGCAGAATCGCCGTCAATGTACCCTGACGAACCGTTTTGGCACAGAGCCACCAACCAATCATATATTAGTACTAATGGTAACAAACACCTCATGGAAGAAACGTAATGTCCTAAACTCTTTGGAAGGACCTAAGAACATTTCTACCTAATTACACTTAAGGTTAAATGAGCTATCACCTACAAGATAAAAACACAAGTGAAGGTATTTTCTAATACAATTCTTCGAAAAAGGTTAATGTATTCCGTCTCTTTAGAGAACAATAACTGCTAGAACAAAACCGAGGTTAACATATAGTCGGTCCAACGAATTATAACTGACTTCCAATAATACGGTCAACAAACCCTTAGTGAAACTAGGGTGACCGCTAATAAAAATGAAGGACAAACAACAGAGACAACTAGATGAAAAAATGCTTTAGTCAGAGTTGATAAGCCGACACATAGCCTCTATAAAGAGAACTACGAAGATCAACCGCAATGTAGCAAAAGACCAAATTACACATTTGAAATGTGTAAATTGGAAGAAAAAAAAAGGAAAGTATTCTCCTGATAAATACATATGAAGTCCTTATATACTCTTTATTGACAAAATCTGATGTTTTCATGGATTTCGGATTCTTCAGAGCCTGAGAAGGTTAAGTTAACTGCAACCCAGTCAGCCAAACACCTCCCAATCGCAGTAGATATGAAGCAGCTTCTTCAAAGAGAGCGGTGAGTATTTGAAGAAGTGGCGAGTGCTTAAAGATGCTCTTTTATATTCGATACGATTCAAAATTAGGTATGGTGATTTTTCTGCTTGTTATGGAGGTGTTTGGATGACTGGATTGCGGTTGACATGGCCTTTCTATGCTCTGAAGAAGGCGAAATCTGCCAAAACGTTAGATTCGAACAATAAAGAGTACAATAACAATCTCGTTTGTACTTATCAAGAAAGCACGAATTATTCATCGATGCCGACGTTAATAAAAGGCGCTCTTGAAGAAAAAGAAGTACTCATTGCCAACTTTCACTTTAATGTCGTAGACGCGACAATGGTCACCGGTCAGCCGACGGCAAGCAGAACACGTCGGGGGCAAGGGCTGTCAAGTGGCAATCAATAGTGGGTACCAGCGGAATATAAGCGCTCCAGTCATTATTCCTCATCCTAACAAAGCTAAGAATACGACTATCCTGTTGAGTCACCGTAGTATACAGTATCTTAATACGGTTTTTTCACAAGAAAACCCCATTCCTCATAGAAATACTAGGCTTTGCAACCATTAGAAACCAAAGCCTACCAATTTTGTCTCAGCCAGTTTTCCACCCTAACGGTGCTATCAGCAATCACCCGTCAATAGGAATGATCTGGCTAGCACAAAACGGCGTTGAACTTAGTCAAACTGAAGCTGCGATCGAAATCACCGTTTTTCTTATTAAACTGATTCCAATGGTGATTTGTGCTCCCCAGATCATTCCCATTATTGGGTAATTGCTCATATCACCGTTAGGGGAAAAAACTAGACGAGAGAAAGGCGGAATGAGGGCCTCTGTGGTGCAGTGGATAACATATGCGCTCCTACAAAATCGCGAGTTCGAAGCGCATCCGATGTTGCGAATTTTACTCATGTCTCAGCGTCCTTGTGGTGGTATTTCACATAATACTCTGCCATGAAAAGATGAATAAGCAGTAAATAAAAGTAAGAGCTACCACTGTTTTTGTACTTCTCGTTGTGAGCGCACTACGTACGCAATCGCAGTGGATGCTGCTAAAACATCATGCGAAGTTAGCGTGACACACACGGTGGCACGCACCAACCAATGTTGCCGCATTATTGATAGAATTCTATTCATCTGGTTGGGCTGGTCTCCACGCGACATACTCACTGGAAGCCTCGCGCGTTTGCTTGTTTGGTTATGGAAGTGTTTGGCTGGATAAATTGCGGTCAAGTTGACCTTTCCAGTCTCTGAATTCCGCCGAAACGTCAGTTTGTTGTTGCATAAAGAATAAAAATAAAACCTCGCGTTTGCTCAACAACAATACGAAGAATTACTTGATCAATGCCGAGGTTAATGGAAAGTCGGTCATGGGTTTTATTTGTCTATTTTATACGATCCCTCTTTCGCACCTCTTGTGCGCATCTCAGCACTTTTAAAATCCCATTCGTTTCCTCGCATCCATCAATGTGGATTCGGCTGCTAGACGAGGCTTCTCCTTGCATCATGAATGTCGTACATGCTGATCGACTCAATTCTCCCTGTAGTCCTGATCTAGCCTGGCTAGAGTGTTGCCACTTTGATTGCAGAGACTGATTTTTTTTCTCGAACAAGTTTGGTACCAATTTCCCGACCTAGGAGAGATGGTAGCCCTGTTGAACACGAAGCGGGATCGAATCAGCATCGCTCTCCTGCTGCTGATCGACATCACTACCACTGTGCCATCCGCTCCTACTGGTGGAATTGCTGAGAAGAAACAATGTTGTTTTCGGGACAATAACACACAACATTTTGATAACGTAGAAACTACAGCGAGGAATCACTTTCGGACCAAAGACTTGAATTGTTCAGCTGGCGGCAGCTCAGCAATAACAAATAAAGTTGTTTTGTATAATCATAAAGTCCAAATGTGCGTAAAAAACAGTTCCGAGTCCCACTCGTAACAGGCTCTGAGGAAACGGCCGAAAGTCAGTCATCGACCAACAACAACAACGACAACGACAACGACAACGACAACGAAGACCTATACCAACCTCGCATCAGCTTAGGAAGATCAGTTTATAAGATCATATAAATATATCAGTTTTCTTCCTATTTTTTCTATCGCTACTTCTATCGAAGAAGTTCTAAATCGTGCAAATGAAACATAGCTGAGGGCTTGTGGTCTTAAATGTGCACGCTGGGAATAAAACACGGATAAAGCCACGGTTACTGTAGAAAGGAATGAGTAAATATGAAGAAGAAAGCGACGTGACAGAAGACATTTTGTGGGCGTACGCCCAGTTCTGGATAGATATTTGAATTGCCGCATGAAAACAAAAAAATACACAAACATTTCCGTTGGCCATTCGATTGCACAAGGATGATGAAATTGACGCGAATTCCTTCTACGCATAATACCCTATGGAATAACAAATGAATCTGATGCCCGTTAAATACCACAAAACAAGCAATATGTTCTGCATCGTACGCATAGGTATTATAAGCACATTCAACACGCAATGCATTGATTCCAATGCATGAAAGTGGTTGGGTGTCTCATCTTTAATCAAGCAAACGTCAGCTCATAACGAAGTCTCCTATCTAGATAAAAACCTAGCATAGAAGTATTGGAATCTGCAGATCTTTGCCAGCAAATGTAAACTTTTTCTTATTCTACAGCAATAAATGTCCGGCTTTTTGGAGCTCAAAAAAAGCGAAACGAGTGTTCTCCCGAGAGTGCTCATCCAGGCCCGTATTCTGAACAGCGAAACGAGTAAACACTCGCAATTTCGTACAACAAAAGAACGGTGCCGCCTTTACTACTACCCGAGTTCATTATCGACGCTTGTTTCATGCACAACTGACAAATTTAAGGTTAAAACTACATGTTATAAAAGATATGTATATCCCTGAGTGGTGGTTTAACGCGTTCTGTCCTTGAGTCTGTTTAGTCCTCAGGTTCTCAAGTAGGCCTTGTTGACGAAAAAATATCGACAGTTGTCGAAAAACCAGCATTCTCGTCACAATTAGGAAATTACCGGTGAAAGTCCTTTAAGAAGTCAAAAAAATAAAAAAAAAGAACCGAAATATTCCATCCGACGAATCAAATATAACAGAATTAACAAGTTCAAACGAAAAGAACACTGTTCTTTTTGAAGTTGTTGAGAAAAGGTAAAACTTTTAAGTAAGAAGACCATGAAGATTTTGCTCGAGAGGAACGGTAACCCTCATATGTACTTTTGCTATGCTCAAATTTCGAATGCTGTTGTAGGTAGAAGATCTCGAAAAATGGAAGAAACGGTGAACCTTGAAGTATCATAAAGTTTGTGGTTGTACAGATACTGTAGCACAGATGACCAGTATGGTTTATGCAGCTGAGGACTAACATGAGAAGTAGTAATGCAGCTCTATGACGACCAATATCGACGTGGAAACAATATCGAACAGCTGAGCGAATGAGTTGGTGGGCCGGCCGTGTTTCTGACGAATAGAGAATCACACAAGTCATCAGCTGATCATGTCCATAGTAAAAGTGTTTCTCACTCGAACTCGTTGTTTGATGCACTGCCAAGGACGGTCGAGAGTGAAAAGCAACAGTCATCACCTGCCGAAAGATTTCTTTTCGATCTTCAAGCGAAGGGTGAAACTTGGGTATGATACTCTACACATACATAAACATTAATGCATAACACTATGAACGAAATGAAAATGGTAGGTCAGTCATTGTCCCTACTCTGATTCAATCATTTAAGGATTGTACTTATGGTTTCCTGAAAGTAGGAGCATGCCTTGTTTGTTAGATGCCATCCACTGGACAGTTTCCTAGGTGAAATTAACCCGAAAGATACAGTCCGTATGGACACGTAAATGCACATCCATACATGAAAATTACCACTCGTACACGGTATGTATAAATCAGTGCTGTACAAAAGATATATGAAGACCATAACCTGATCCCACTTGATCATCGGCGTTTAATCCACTATCTGCTAGTTGGAGACGCACTAAGTAGCTTTATAACTAGACGGCATGGAATGTCTTATACTGCAGCAAATCCGTGGCTATAATTACCAGATGGGAATGAGTATTTCGTATACTCCGAGTCAGCGGAACACAACAGAAGCTTTAGCACGTGGCGGAGGCTAAAGGCTAATGGAGAGTGTGGTGGTGCCCGCTCCAGCCATTCGGTGATTAACGGGGTTACAGATATCTCCAGTCATTCGATGATTAACGGGGTTACAGATGACACACGTGATTCATTCACTAAATGTCCTCTTTTATTAACAGTTATATGGAACACCGTCATAACTCCCAGTATTTACTGCAGAACACCGTTTGCAACAAAATAAACCTTAATAAATATTTGCACGCAATACTTCCGATGTTTTACATTGACTAGATGGTATATACAACATATATATATATATATATATATATATATATATATGTACATATACCTACTAAGGCTGAAGCACACAGTCAATAATGTGATGAACACTGCCATGATTTTCCCTTTCACCAATCAATACTCATTAAATGTAGATCTGAATCCTAATTTTCATCTCCATTTTTACCTAAATTAAAGCACTTGTTTGTTCTCAATATGCCTTTTTTGACAGTGCCGAAGAGTCGTACAAGTAAATAACAAGTAAATTGTAAGGAAGCGAACTGCAAACGCTCTCGAACAACCCGTGATTAGAACCGGTCTATCGTTATTTGCTACTTCAGTGTTAGTAGAATAGGCGTCAAATCGAAAAGGAAAAAAGGAAAACTGATCTAAATTAATTCTGTAAAATTATTCTTTTGCAACTCTGGTGACCAACGAAGATATGAGAAACTAAGATGTGTTCCAGAAAGAAGAAGTGGCAATTCATGAACACCTAATCACTACTCCCAAAGGACGGGTATGGGTAACGCAGCACTAGCGGTGACGTTCATCACGAACACGGTGTTGGTCCGATCCTGCCTCGATCTCACTAAGCCTCTCATTCCTCCGATATCCGGAAATTGAAAGCAGAGTTCTGTGGAACAGTTCCTTCACTACAATCAAATTGGGAAACCTCAGTCACGGTTATCCCAGGACTCCAAAGAGAAACGACTGGACCAGCATTCGACAATATTCATAAAAAAGAAGGAGATCCTCAAGCGACAGCCGAGCTCATACCCGAGATGTTGGAGGACGTTCGTGGACAATGGGTGCGAGGAAACGAATGGAATGCAAGAAATACTGAGACTCGCACAGTAGATGTGAAGACAGCTCATTCTGAATAGAAAATAAAAATAAAAAAACAGTTTCCGTCCTACCGCAGTAAACGAAAAAAGACTGCTTCCCTGGTGGCGTTTTGTACACAAATGCTCTCCTAACACATTTGCCATGGTACATACTTCCTTGCCGCTACGAACTTGCTGTTTTTTTGACAACAAACGATAACTCCTCGATGACTTTGGTTTTGGCTTAGAGAGATGGGTTCAAAAAGGGCCAAATTGCAGAGTTTTCTCTTTCGCTCTTATATTGTTACTGTGCTCAATCCTACAAACACGTTGATGTAGGATTCGGATGGTTTTGCAGCTTATGCTGAGTTTATACCTCTATTTTCCATACCACCACATTCTATAAGATAACTATGATCCATTATAACGATAAGAACTGAAACAACAGGCAATTTGGAATTAGACTGGCGTTTAGTGAAGTTGTTGAAAAGAAAGCTTCTCCCATGTTCGTAGGGTGCACAACAGAGCATTTCCCGGTTCAGGTTCCCTTCATAACATCTCAGTTGGACAAGTGGTTCACTGATTACAGAAAATATGCAAAAAGCATCATCTGCGCCAAAATTCACCATCAGGAACAAACTGACCTTCATAAAGGTCTCACTACAAACAGCGCCTATAGAGGTTACGTTGTCGCAATAGTGTTAAAACGAAAACACGAAATACCTCTAATAACAAAAAAAAAGCAAAAAAAAACGAATGGAAATGGAATCAGGAACGGACACTTAGAGGAAGAGAGGGTTACGCGGAAGAATTTGACTAGAATCAGGAACAGACGGGCAGAGTAGGAAGTTCTGCGTCTCTGTCGCCGAACTCAATCGCATTGAAATGTCCCTCGGCGGACAAATTGATAGCGCGAATCTACTAAACATCGCGTATGCTCTGAATAACAATCAGAGCAGACCATAAGGGTGCGTTGTGAATGAAAACGGAGAAAAAACATTGATGAGAAAAAGTTTTCTGAAAAATTTACCCTGGATTTGTGTTCCAGTGAAGGATCAGATTTTTCGGGCCCATGTATGATTTGCGCGTGTGGCGCAGTGGTTGGAGGCGCCACTGCGACATACGTGGAACCGACCCCCGCGCCCATGACCCACCGAGCCTTCCATCACTCCGCGGTCAGCAAATTGGTAGCACACTTATCTGGGAGGATAGAAGCACTGGCTCATCACATCGGTAGACCACCGCGCGCCATTGTAAAGGCCTGATATGCATTTAATCATCTCCAGCGATACTTAATGAAGTCGAATGCATGGCGCATCGCTCAGGGATTGATCAACGCCGAGGCCTTTACCCTTCATGCTTTATCTGTGGGATATAAAAAGGTCTAAAAGTCATCAGACAAGACAAGGCTGTATTTTTGTTCAATCTCTGGAACATTTATGAGGATCGAATTAATCGATGTGCCTTATTTCATTCATAAGTTAATACGAGGTTGTTACCAAAGATTTATTCGGCTAACGTTTCGACGTCTTCGTCTTCATTAGAGCCGATGGTCCGCGTTGGTAGTAGTCCACAGTCGTTCACCTTCTCGATGTGGTACCTTCGTGGTCGTATCGAGTAGGACCTTCTTCAGTGGAGCATCTATCGCATGAGGCAATCTCACCCATCAGTCGAAGAAATGTTTCGGAACAACCTCTTGTTAGCTCATCAATGAAATAAGGTACCTTGACCATTTATACCGATGTCAAATGAAAGTCAGTTCACTTTGATATTTCACCTAATTAATCTCTTAAAATAAGGAAAGATAGTTCTTAAAATAGTGGAGGATAGGTTCGTGGAAGTTATAGATTTCACGGTGGTGAGTGATCAGAAACGTCAACGACTTCTTATAAGCTCGCTGGAACTTACTGCATACGAATTTGTTTTGTGAGCTCACATGCGATCGCTAACTGGTGTAAATATCTGTTCATATTCCTCCGACACCTGGTTCGCCTTCGTGTCTCTTGTGTTCGTTAAGAGCAAGACGTAACTATCGAGGGCTGTATACCTATTCGTATTGCACTGCCTCATTATCATCCCACAGCTGCTAACATAATGGAAAACAAGGAGAACAAAAACTTAATCACTTCTAATTTTCTGTAGTATACCTACGATCAGTCAATGAAATGAAGAAATCAATTAAGATGCAAATATAAAACGGGTGCGGTGAATCCTTAAAAAATAATGCGTCTGTGGTTGGCAATACTAAACGCTCAGCGGCCACCTAATATCCCGAATCGCCGAAATCTGATTACACTGCGTCGAAATACTTAGATATCTGAACGGCCAGTCTTAATGAGGGTCTCGGCACATTCCCACTTGTTTTTTTGCCTTCAAATCGTTGTCCAAGGTGGTGATTTAACTCAGTCATGAGGGCGGGTGCCAGTCTCATACCGTGTTCTGCAAAACATCGGCAGCTGTGAGCACAGCTGATTGACTTTTGTTCCGAATACGCCAGTCCAACGTTTGGGTGGACGCTGGTATCCTCGTGATGCTGCCCCGTCTAAAATTCTTTTTCATACATCCGTTGTCTCTTCTCATTACATGGCCTGCCCATCTGCGCTTCGCTATCGATGTATATTCTCCTGGATCCCGAAGACGGGAGAGGTTACGAAGACCAGAGCTTCGCATTCCCGCTGGATGTTACATGCGCCGGTTACATTACAGAAGACATCGTTCAAACGAATGAACGCTTGAATTGCGTCGAAATACATTAATAAATTTTCAATGATTTTTAAAAAGACATTGTATCAGCTGAATCCTCTGTGTCCACCCAACGGTTTACCGTCTCATCGTGGCTTGAAGGTGTTCCTGGGTGTTGGGCTGCAATTTACAGCGGGGGATTCGTCACCCCGACAGGGTCTCGCAAGTTGAGAAGGAGTGCGGCGCTTCCATCAGAAAGCCTAGCTAAGAGCAAACCAATACGAGGATCCACCACCGCGCTGGTATCAAAGTCGCATGGTGGCAAATCTCTGGCTGATTCACAAGGGCTGCGACTACCTGTGGTGGCGAAGACCTGGAGCAGACTTTGGCCAGGTTGACCCCAGGATTCCAGAGAACCACAATGGCTTAGCCAGCAAATCTCCGAAGGATGGTGTTGTGCTGTGCTCCGCACAACCAGTCAGGACGGGCCGTTCGGTTATCAATTATTAAGTAAGAATCATCTATGTATGCAGAAAGTACATTTTTTCTTTCACAATTCTGATCTCAGAGGTTGTCAATCCCATCTAATGAGTTTTTGGACGATATGAATCATGCATTACTCACACGCGCACAAAAATATATTGGCTGTGAACTATCAAGCATGCCTATCACATTTCGTAGTACACTTCTTATAAACAACATAGAAGCCATTAGAATCTGGAAATCCTTCTCAGCATGACATTGATTTGATTGTTCTATCACTCTAAAGCTTTTAAGCATAAGAGTCGCTACTTTTTTTGCGAAATTTCCACCATTAGGACACAATGAGTGCGTTGTCGATAATGGCAGCAGTTGCCACGCTCGCTTTGGGGATTTTTGAAGATCTCTTCGTTTCGTCAATATTCTATTAAAAAATTAGTTGAAAAAATAACACCTCAGTCATACAAATACATATATATATATATATATATATATATATATATATATATATATAAAAGATAAAGCTCCCCTGCTTTGATCAATCCCCTGAAGGATGCGGCATGCATTCGACTTCATTAAGTATCGTTGGAGGTGATTGAATGCATATCTGGCCCTTTACAATGGCTCGCGGTGGCCTACCGATGTATCAAGCCAGTACTGCTATCCTCGCAGACAAGTCTGGTACCAATTTAGCGATCCGGGAAGGACGGGAAGGTTTGGTGGGCCATGGGCACGAGGATCGTTTCTACGTGTGTGTCGCAGTGGTGCCTCGAACCACTGCGGCATACGCATATATGTTATATATTAAATACATATATATGTATATACATACATATATATGTATATATAGTAGACAGGGAGAAATCTCTTCTGAGATTCTACAAGGTCCCCAAATATGCAAACATTTGAAAAAATTATCAGCACTCGTTGAAAAAATCTGAGTGAGATGAATATGTAATTTACGAGATTGTCAACTATTATTAAAACTTGTGTAGTAAGAATAACAAAGAAGCATGAACGCATTTCACTTTCCTAGTATTGCTAATTGGTGCAGCATAACGATTTGGGACTTTATTATAGATATATTAAAGGATGAGGGATAAATCCTTCGACGTTGATCAATTCCTGAGGGGTGCGTCATGTGTTTTTGAACTTTAGTAATTGGAATAAAAACTGTTAAAACCTGTAAATCTTCACCTGTAGGAAGCATTTTTATTTTTACCATTATGAAATTCTGCTCTTCTGGGGGCCCATGACATAGAACACTTCCACTTTTTTTCCGTGAATGCTCGTACTTCCAATGCTGAATCAAATGAAGGACGGAATATTTCAGGAATGACACGTCGGCGTTCTCCAATGTATCGTTTATGGTTTTTATTTGGGTACCGCTTTGTCGCAGAAGATTTTGAAAACCTACAAAAACTACTTTCGTGGACAAACTTTTACTTATCCTCGGCTTGAATAATCAAAAATTTTTTGGACAACTCAGCTTACACGAGCTTGTTACAAGACTTTTTCTTCGACCATCGGCTGCATTTCAGCGTCTTCGCCTTCTTCAGAGCCGAATCAAAGTTCTGTAGCAACTTAGTTTAAGCCGATCAATTGAAGGAGATATTTGCTTATGAAAGTATTTCGCTATCGCGTTTCGACTGTTTTGATTCTAAGGATATTCAAACTATAACAAACATTGTATAAAAGTTGGAAATGCATTTAGCGCTATGAAATGATGTCTTTATATGAATCTATAAAGTTCTGAGCTTCTGAAATAACCTGAGAGAACTTAGTGATCGTGAAGCTGTTGTTAATTAACATAAAACGAGCGTGTGATAAGGTGCGTGTGGCGCAGTGGTCGGAAGAGCGCCCCGCAACACACGTAGAATCGATCCCGACGCTCAAAGCCCACCAAGCCTTCCATCTCTCCGGGGCCGGCAAATTGGTACCAAACTTGTCTGAAAGGATAGCGGCACTGGCTCGATACATCGGTGGGCCGTCATTGTAAAAGGCCAGATATGTATTAAATCACCTCCGACGATACATAATGAAGCCGAATGCGTGGCGCATCCCTCAGGGATTGAGCATTGCCAAGAGCTTTATCCTTTATCCTTTTTACCAACCCGTTTTCGTACAGGCTGCTTTTTTAATCAACTGAAACAAAATTCCTCTCAAATTACTAGAGTAGATGAGGTCTGGACAAACTCTCTGACTTATAAAGGAAATTTTTTTTCCTATCACGTTTACACACAATCTTTTCGAAAAATATTTCTCAAGTTGTAAATTCTGTCCAGAATTATGTTTATTGAAAAGAAAAGAGAAGGAAATGTCAATTTTTATAATCGCTACGCAGAGCAAAAGCAGCAATCCCCACAGATACAGTACAATGCAGACCACCATCATGTCCTTCTAGGTGAAATTCCACTTGTCAAATTTATCTCGTGTTCGAAGTACGAACTTCGAAGAAAAAAAGTGGGAGAAGGGGTACATACGATCAAGAAGGTTAATTTCTGTTATTGATAGAATAGGAAAAGCTGTAGGCATATTAGCAAAGATTCTAATGTTTTATCCTTCAATAAAATGATAAAGGATAAACAATAAAGCTCTCGGCGTTAATCAGTCCCTGAGGGATGCGCCATGAATCCGACCTCATTAAGCATCGTTTAGAGGTAATTGAATGCATATATGGCCTATACAATGACTCGCTGTGACCTAGCGATGTATCGAGCCAGTGCTGCTATCCTCCCAGACAAGTCTGGTACCAATCTGCCGACAAGGCGCCTCCGACCACTGCGCCACACGCGTCGCTTTATCCTCCAATATGTTCATTATTATCCGAAATATGTTGGTTTAAATACGAGAGCGGTCAGTATTTTCGTAACACATGCATTTGAAACAATACATTCTGTTACGAATGTGTTGAACTAAAGTTTGCTATCTTATTTGAATTGCTACACCTTACTATTTATTCCCTATGGTAATGACCTTACTAGTTCATAGTAATTACTGCTGGAAAGAACGAAGTCTTATATCGAGCGAACAATTTCCCTATGAATATAAAAAGCGTAAAAGAGAAAACAGAACGAATTAATACAATGCGATAGAGCACAGCCTCTGGAAGACCTATTTAACCACGGACGTAAGGGAGTATGGAGTTGACTTCTAGAGCACATTTCTATGTAATAAACAGCAGATTCTTGTTACGAAAATTCCTTTCCATAACATCTGTCTGACGCCTCAGCATTTCTGTTGACAAGAACTATCTCAGATTCCTTTCCACAGAGATCAACTTTTGACATGAAAGTGGACAGCTGTTTAATTACTATGAGAGAAAAGATTAAGGCCGGATTGAATGTCACCTTGTCTTGGATCTTCACACAGAACTTTTAACGTTATACCATGAGATGTAATTAATCCTCTTCCTGTAAATGGTAAATCAGGGCTATCACGTCCGCACTATAAAGTTGAAATTTCTCGTTAATGCAATTTCTCACTAACATCGTAACCACTTAATGTAGTTCGGTCCACTAAAATAGTCCAGCCTTTTTATTCTAAAGGTTATCAGTGGGATAGAATATAGCATGATAGTAATTTGAAGTGATTCAATCATGGATGAGCATGTAGAAGAGTTGAGTGAACATCTATCAGAATCGTAGCCAGGGATAACACTTGCAAAATGTGCAAACGCTAGTGCTCACAAAACAAACCAATTTCTGTGACGATTCGTGGGAATTCACATACCAAGAATGTATACGAATGTTTATCCTGACCGTCTTTCAAAAATGATGTGTGAGAAAGCGATTAATACTATCTTTTTTTCTATCCGTGGCCAAAAAGGAAACGCGGGGCTTAAAATCTACCAGCGAATTTTGGCACCATAAAGGTTAATGGAATTCAAAAATGGTAAAGATACCTATGGGTTTAGTACCGGAATTTTTGACATATTGATGAAATCTGGAAGGACCATATGATGAAGCGCTTCCGAACCAATCGTGTTTATGTTTTATAACGGTTCACATGTAAACATTTGTGGGATAGAGCGTATGTCATTCGAAAACACACTATTATGTCTACACTTCTGATTAGTTATGGAAATATTCTCACGCTTCGTTTTTATCTACAGTTTAACACACATTCTTATTGATGTATTTGTTAACCGGTAAAGGATGCGCAAGTTTCTTACCCTCTTATAACGTGGCAAAAAGAATGAGGACCTTCTAAATTTCACTACATTTTTACAAATGAAACCTGTTTTTTAGGCCACAAGTAACAGGTAAAATAAAACAGCTAAAAAATAAAATCTTTGGGAGCTTCTAAAGTCGACTTTTACACAATTGATGTCACGCGAGATCTTTGCGGCTGTTCTGAGTTGCTAATAACTGGATAACTGAAACGGTGGATGTTCACCATGTGATTTAAGCCTACGTATTGAATTTCTTCGCTGAGGTTATGAAAACACTGAGTCGAGTACATACTGGTCAATACAACCCTTGGCAGACCGTGAATCAAGAAAAAGTGCACTAAAATGCTAACCTTAATTACTTTGTATATTTGCACAGAACCTATTGCTGGTATCCCAGAAAACTTTCCGTTGGCTTCTTTTCCTCGCCATCGTCGTGGTGGCGGTTTGATTCGAGCATGGTGGCGGCTGCAAGTCTCGTACCGTGACCTGTAGAATAACGGCAGCTGCGAGTACAGCTGATTGACTTGGCTGCAGTGTGGATTATCCGTTGAAAAACAAATTATTATCAACGGATAGTCATATCAACAACAACCGCCCTGTATAAAATAGCATCACCGGGTAAGTATGGCTCATTCGAGAGAGATGCTCCACTGAGGAAGATCCAGGTCGATGCGCGACGAAGACGCCACCTCGAGAACACGAAAAAGCTGTGGACCATCCTCGGATTCCCGGCGGGATTTCAGGGCCAAAGACGAAGTTTGCGGCATGGAAAACCTTGCGGCAGTGCTTTTCCGTCATTAAATCTATTTCATGGCAAAAAATTTTTTAGTGATTCCATCGTCGTTTGTCAGGACGGATTAGCGGAACATCACACAGGTCCCGACGGTATCTCTTCGAATTGTTGTTTTTCGTGCTGCCTGTAACAATTTTGTCTTCATGTACCGATATAGATCCTCCTTCAAAGCCCTTCTGCAACTGGCATTCATTACTAGTCGTGTTAAATGTGTTGCAGCAAGATCACGCTTCACTTTCCTTTTTCTCGAGTTGCTCCTTAATAGTAATGTAGATGGGATCTTGGTATGTTGCTTGAAGAAATGAGGCAAATTGAGCACAATCTTCAAGTCCTTCGAAGGTCAGCTTGTAGTCTTCGGCTAGGTCCTCCTTTATCTATCAGTCACGCTTGGATAGGATTTCGTCCAAAATGTTCTGGTCATATATCCATCGAGTTCTTCTCTTGGTCGATAGAATAAATCCTTTTCCAGCTTCGGCTGAATCGAATGTTCGCGCGAAAAAGCAGTGATCGGAACAAGTGCAAAATGATGGGACCATCGATGGGTCAAGTATGCACCATCTTCCATTTGTGAGAATATTGTCAATAGGGAGGAGTGATGCCGTGATAGAAGTCCCATATACAGCACCGGATTTCTTTGTTCTGGAAAAATCAGTTTACATGAACCCGGCGTGCAGTGGATACTAGATGGTTCCCATTCCCATTTCTTTCTCCCAATTCAAATTTCCCGATTGCGTAATCGCTTTTATTGGCTTTCGAGGTTGTTCGAAAATGTTACACAATCTGTCAGGTAAGTTGTTCTAACTAATAACAAATCAGGATTAATGGCTTAAACTACTATAAACAGTATTTTGGTTCGACAAAGGTCGACGTTCTTTCCTGTGGCTCGAAACATCAAGTCACCTAAAATTCCATCGAAAGCAAATTACTAAACAAATTATGCCACTCGTCAACATAACCGACGGCTGCTCGGCATCTAAATATGTCTTAGAAGAGGACAATGAACGGTAATGGTTATCAAAAACGTGACTAGGCTGCATCTCTGTGATGTAAACAAGAAAAAAGTGTTCACTCAACTGAGGAAGTGCGTTTCGAAAGGAAACTGCAGGGTTTGGTGGATTGTCTTCATGCGATAGCAGCTGGGTCGTTATTAATTTGCCACTCCATTCTGCCCAATATTCAAGTGACCTTGCTGAGGATTTTCGAAAGTCTCTCAGGGTGAAGCAATTATGGTAACTTTTCGAAAACACGAAGACGTCATTTTTTTGGAAAAGTCCGCAGTCAAGATAGGATGGAAGTGGACTCATAAAAGTGTAACGAGCTATGGAGGAATTTCTCCACCGGAGTTTGCGTTTACTATTAGAGTTGTGCACAAGTTCTTCACCAGCTGAACCTATTTCTAAAATAATTCTGCCAAGAATTACATGTAACATAGATGACCTTCAAAAACGACTACGCATTAAAACACATGTATAAAGATTGCGAATAAATGAAGAACTTGGGTGAATATTACCACCACATTCTTTTCCACGATCGTTCTTCAACGACAACGTAATGAAGGAACTGAAACAGACTTAAGAGTATTTTCGTGTGAAGCTCTGCAGATAGTTAACCTAACGAAAGAAAATGACCTCCGACCTTGTACAAAAAACATGGTGTGTACCATGATTGAGTTTTTACAAATTCAAAGGCCTCGTGAAGTGGAGAACTTGTACTTATTAATCATCAATTGGATATTGAAATTGTAGAAGAACGTGGTTGAGATACAATCACAATGATGTGGAGATATCTGGAAGACTTGGACCCTAGGCTGGAGCAAACCAGCGATTACATTGCCGGGGCTCACCTGTTACCGACTGCACCACTGAGCTCCTGTTCTGTCTTTCTGTTAGCCAGTTTTTCGCGCTGTGGCATTGCAATCACCCCTCTACGGGAATGATCTGGGGAGCACAAATCGACATTGAACCGAGTTAAGCTGGGGTTTTTCTTGTGGCAAATCCAAATTTCGCAAATATCTTAGCATTCCCAATGCAGCTGAGATATTTGCAAAACTCCAGACCGCAGGTGTATGCGGTCGTGATCAAACACGCTATTACCCAGTGGGCTAACGCGTTCACAACTACAACACGCGGGTTCATCGTTTCGCCTTTCTCTCGGCTAGTTTTCTATCTACCAGTGCCGTCAGCAAACACCTATGAACGGGATTGATCTGTGGGATCGGAACCGACAATGAACCCAGTTAGGCTAAGGCTGTAGTAGAAATCATGGTGTTAACTTTTTTTATTTAGTGCCTATTGCAATTTTTTGACGGCAGAGTGTTTTTGTGTGACACAACCACAATGATGCTGAGGTATTTGCAATTCACGTATGATTGCTGATGGCACCGGTAGATAGGAAACTAGCTCAGAGAAAGGCGAAACAAATGACCCACATGGTGTGGTTATGAACGCGTTAGTTCCCGGAAAGGGTAATAGCGCGTTCGTCCCTCAACCGTAGACTACATATATATATATATATATATATATATATATATATATATATATATATATATATATATATATATATATATATATATATATATATATATATATATATATATATATATATATATATATATGTATATATATATATATATCCCAGCAAATATCCCATCATCATTGTGGTTGTGTTACACATAACACTTCGCCGTCGAAAATTGCAATAGGCAGTAAATAAAAAAAAGTTAACACTATTTAATCATCATATCATGAACTGCGAAAAAACCCCGATTTATCTCTTTTAAACTGTTTTCCTACAAGTTCAAATAATTAAAAGCAACTGCCGGTTCACTTCAATTGATTGATTTAATCGATCGAACTGGTCATATTGGTTGAACTGGTTGAACTGCATGCCATAAAACAATTTATTCAGCTCGATGTACTGTTGACGGCTATGTCCGTCATTAGCCTCATCATGACGTTTCCTATCGGATTCAACCGGTTTTTCAAATAAAAAAAGCTCTGTCTAGGTTTTTCTAAACCACTTTCAATTTTTCTTTGCGTAGTTACAAAAACATTTTTTAAAAGTTATATTTCGCAAATTTCTGCAAACAGTGCAATTATAGGTGCATTTTCGACGACCGAACGGAGGAAACCCAAGTGTCTCTCGAACATTCAGTAGTTCCCAGAAAGAAAAGACATCCTATAAATATCTCATTTCCATGGATTTTCTCTTTGTTTCTGTGCTTTTTCTTTGCTCGTAATCCTATAGATAATTTAGCTTCTGATCACTTACTAAGCATTCTCTGTTGGCGCTCTAATTGCTGCTATCTGTGATGTAAAGAAGACAGTTGCTTCGTACAGCGCGTACCCAGAACTGTAGACATATTTGGCTCTTGTTCAATGTATTTACCTGATTAGATACTTACATGACTTCTGTTCAAATGTTGTGACCACTTTCTTCCATACATTTCGTTTCCTTTTTTGCATCTGCAACATCTACGGCGGTGATCGTATCCGGACATAGAATGAGGCTTCAGTATGAAGCTCTGTCGTTTTTTTCCCTGATATGGTGAATGCATGTCAAGTGAAATTTCAGTTGAAGCCTGGAGTTTTTCAGGAAATTGTTTCCAGAACAACGTTTACTGCCTCGCGACGCAGATCGTTCTAACATGACAGTGATATTTGTGATTTGAGGCAATTCTGCAATTAGTCAACAGCCAACGCTTGAGCTCTTCTCGAATTTCTTCGATCATCGCTTTTCATTTTCATTGAATCTAAGGAAACTTCAGAACCTCAACAAAAACCCATTTAAAGAAAACAGCTCTCAAGTTTCTGTATTTAGCTGGGAGAACAGCTCAACGAGCTCAAGGAGAAGAAGGTGAGCGTTCCCAAGATTTACTGTTTAGATTTTCCCTTTACGTCCTTTTGTTAGTAGCTGGCAAGATATAAACAAGTTTTCTACCTCGTTTTCTTCTGTCGAAATCTGCTGTTTTCCATATTCAACGAAGTTTATAGGATAATTTCTAGTCGCATTTTTGGCAAAATATTGGTATGATTGCTGTTGAGAGTGACTGCGTGGAAACCTGCCCATCACCTCTTACTATCAGTTCTGACGCAGGGACGTGACGTTTCCTTTTTTGAAATACCTCGAATATCCCCCTGCCTTTCTTTTTGAAAGACTCTTTTTCTAGAAAATCGCTACATTACGTTTCGGTGCAGCCTTGATTAAGTTAAATCCAAATGTGTTGTGCAACTCTAGGTAACCAATATTTCGACGACATAGAAAGAATTAATGAAACGGTCTCGGCGTTTATCAATCCTTGAGGGATGTGCCATGCATTCGACTTCATTAAGTATCGCTGGAGGAGATTGAATGCATATCTGACCTTTATAATGACTCGCGGTAGCCTACTGATGTATCGAGCCAGTGCTGCTATCCTCCCTGACAAGTCTGCTACCAATTTGCTGACCCTGGAGTGATGGAAGACTTTGTGGGCCATGTGCGCAGGGATCGATTCCACGTGCATGTCGCGGTGGCGCCTCCAACCGCTGAGCCACGAGCGCCCTTTCGACGACATATTAATCGTAATAGCATGTTTTGTTATGCCAAATCATGTTTTGCCATATCAACTGTCGTGTTATACTTTCATGTCAATTCATTTGCTAGGTGATCGCATTAGACAATCCCTTAAAATGTGGGTCATCAACCCTCTGTGCAAGGTCATCGCAGGAACCTGCGCAGTTCCCCAAATGTGCACGAATTAGATGGATCTGCTCTATTATTCACTCTCCATTCACCACACTTAGGGCTTGTAACGACTATAATATGTGGTGGTCGAAATATAATGTAATATCACAAATAGCATTTGCTCTACATATGCGATTATTAATAAAACGTGTTTAAAACATGTAGTCAAAGAATAAACGGATTAAGCATTCGGCGTTGATCAATCCCTGAGGGATACGCAATGCATTCGAGTTCCTCAAGCATCTTTAAAGGTGATTAAATGCATATCTTGGCTATACAGTGACTAATGCTGGTTTACCGATGTATCTGTCAGTGCTGCTATCCACGCAGACAAATCTGTTACCAATTTGCTGACCCCGGAGGGATGGAGGGCTTGGTGGGTCTAGGGCCCGGGATCGATCTTATCTGTATTCCAGAGCACCTCTAACCACTGCGCTACGCGCTTCCAAAGCAGGTAGTTGAGGAATAAAAAAAGTTAGGTCGGTTTGCTACATCCTCCAAGAGCGTTAATGTGAAGTAATCACAAGCTAACTGCTGTCACTAGAATCGCTGCTGTCCTGGAGGGAACCGATTTCCAAGGCAGTAAGCTTTCTTCCGATCCACGTATCTTCCGTTCTTAGATCCGATTATTACATCGCACAATGTGCAAAAGCAATGAATAGAAACGTTATAGTGCTAGTTGTCTTTTATTAAAAAAACGAACGAGGGAAAGTTTACTAGAGGGTTATTAGATTACAGCGATTTGTTTAGTTCAACGTTGACGTCGAACGATGACGTGGACAGAAAAACATGTGTATAATATCGTCGCCCTATTACACTAATTTGGTTGGTACTTGAATAATCCATCCTCACATTTTTGTACCCTGACAAATTTTTTCATTCACGTGATATGTTACTGGTTGGGCAAAAATTTTTTCCCTTGACGTCCCATGAAACTCAAGCCAGAGCATTTTCAGATCTTCACTGCAGTCATTCGCCAAGCCTCATGAAACGAAGATAGGTTCGTTAACTTGCAAGTAGCTTTACACCAGCACGGCCACGGTTTCTGAAGTTGGATTACCCGTGGCAGAACTCTTGGATGGAAATGCTGAGTTAACTACATATCTTTGAGCTCAGGGATGGTACTGAAAACACACTGGAAAAAAAAGACGAGGAAAACATAAAAAAGAGAACTAGTTCTATAGAAGGTATGGAGATGACAGTTAAGGACTGATTAAATCCCTTAACAAGATGGCGTATCGTCCAAACTAATTCATTTGATGAAGAACTCATTCTTTAGTTTATACGAGAGCGAAACCATCTCAGCATTTGGGAGCGGCTTCGTTAGCGCATCCTCTTAACATTCTTACTTTCAATGATGATCGCCCACAGACTCCATTTACATTTCGTATTTCTTCACGGTCTCTTATTATTCTCGTACTTTAAACCGTAGTTCTTCATTTTTTCATAGTGGTATCTGTTCATTAGACTTTCGGCATATTTCATATTGAATATGTGTAAATAATCTATACCATCCTTGTTTTCTCCTTCACAAACAGCACTGTATAGCCGTCCGTTTTACTACAAAAACTCTTGGAGTGAAATTAACGTCCTAACAGTTCTACTGCACACAGTTTATTTATTATGTATAACAGCAGATTTTCCCCCCAACGGTTTACCGCCTCACCGTGGCTGGAAGCTGTTCCTGGGTGTTGGGCTGCGATGTGCAGCGGAGGATTCATCGCTGGCAGGGTCTCCCAAGTTGAGAAAGAGTCCGGCGTTTCCATCAAGAAGCCTAGCTAAGAGTAAAAGATAAACCAATACCAGGACCCACCACCGTCCTGGTATCAAAGTCGCATGGTGGCAAATCTCCCTCCGATCCACATGGACTGCGACTGCCTGTAGTGGTGAAGACAAGGGGCAGACTTTGGCCAGGCTGACCTCGGGATTCCAGGGAACCAAAATGGCTTAACCAGCAAAACTCCGAAAAATGGAGGTTATGCTGGGGACCGCACAACCAGTATGAATGGGTCATTCAAGTATCAAGTAAGTAAGTAACAACAGATTTAAAGTTTTGAAATCTGTTATAAAAAGGTTTGCTGTTGAAATTTGCCAACTAGTAAGTGAACTGTCCAAAGGAACTTACCTTATCAGTCATCTTATCGGTCACTATATTGTATCATTTCCATGAACCGAACTGAGTGTACGATTTCTGGAATTTTGACTCTGCATTAAAATACTGAAAGTGCTTAGCCTAATCCGCCGATGGAATTCCGCCGCCTCCGCCAGATTATAGTCTGTCGTCACCTACACGTTCGTCGTTGTTGCTGTCGTCACTCGATTTATCATTCTCAAAACTGTACCG